>OY759191.1:10743236-11385387 GCA_963662085.1 Eupithecia inturbata
CCAGTAATGAAGGATTTTCTTTCAGGAAGCATTTGATATCATTATTATCGCAACTAAATTGCCCTTACAGGTTGTCTCTTCTTTTTCTTAATGAAGTATTTAATGTATGTAATGTATATAAAGTAATTAATCTAAGTATATATGTAGTTGGTTTCTTATATATCTACGAGCTTAGATAAAACAACTTAGTAGGTAGTAAGTTTTTATGCAGGCAGTTATAGGGTTAATATTAATAACGTTTATTGAAAAATATTTGACACTTAAAATTATTACATCGTTGATCCCCAAACTAGGATAAACCTGTATCTTGGGGATCACCTTCCATGGGTTCTTTACATAAAAAATATCAAGCAACGTTATGTCTAAATAAAATCAATAATTACAAAATAAACATTAAGTGATGGGTCTCCTGAGGACACCAGTCTTGTAAGAGTCTGGTGTCCTCAGGAGACCCATCACATATTATAACTTTATAAATAATCTGTAGGTAACCTAAACCGGAATACAAGACCAGTAGTACCTACTACCATCTTTTTCCTTCATGAGCCCCGATGTTCGCCAAATTTAGAAAAAAGTGTATGTGAAAGATACTGAAATAATCTTTATTAACAAAGAAAATTACAATTAAATAATAAAAACAAATTAGAACTAGTATTTACAATTGAAACAATTAAGCTAACTGCAGACTGTTGCAAACAATCTACAGGTAGCTCAAGTGATCCATATAAAAGAAAGAAAGAAAGATACATCTTTCACATACACATTTTTCTTATCTGGCCTAGGCGAGCTAAGACCCTCTGCACTTGACTATAACTCAAAATAAACTAAAATAAAGTGTCCTTTGATTAATTTTAATCCTCTTGGGTTCAATGTCACCACATTCCCATAGTCACAGAATATTTGCTAGTAATGCACGACAGTTACCGGATGTTGTAATAGCACATACTTTACACACAATAGTTTCTACAGTATAAGGAAAATAAATAATCGTCATTTGTTTTGTAACAGGCCGCGGCGGTCTTCTTGGATAATAAATTAATAATGCTCTTGTTCTAGGAGTCTCATTATGAAACGAAGTTTAACTAGGAATAGATCATGAATGACAAAGGATTATTTCTAACCGTCGCGTCGTCGGCGTGGTTCCGATTCTGTCACCCTGAGACGACGGTCAAAAAACAAACACGGTTAAAAGTTAGGAATACAATTAATGTTGGCTTAAACTTTCCAAACGGGTCGAAAACATTGTAAAGGTCGCTGGCCACACCAACAAAATTTCTGGAAACGCTGAAACACACGTGTTTGTTTATTTTATTAGGAGAACCTTACTACATGTAAAATTTTGCTGGTCTACATCGAACGGTTCCTAAAAATACAGTAAGTATTTTGGTTTTACATTGAACCCCTCTTTTTCAGAGCTTGGGGGTACGAATTTTATAAATTCCTTTTTTACTAAAACTCTACACCCTGAGAGGAACGCACCATCCAAATATAAATCTTTTAAAACCAGCTGTTAAGACTGCAATGAATGTTAGTCAGACCGACATTTACGACGAATCAAAAGAAAAAGGTGATTCTTAGGAAAGCAGTGTGATCTACAATTTTGTCATAGGTTTATAGAAAAACTTACCGTTTAACAAAAAAACCTTTGTTTGCGAACTTAGAATATATTTAGCGCACGCGTGGTCGATGGGGCCTTTTCACATTTTGACGAATTTATCTTACATAAATTCGTCAAAATGTGAAAAGGCCCCATCGACTTACCTTATCCCTATCTTTCGGGCTACATTTACTGGACTATCAGACGTAGTACGAGTGAAGCACTCACGAATACATCAGAACTGATCAGCTGGGTGCGAAAAGCACAGGACAGAGAAGAGTAAAATACGTCCTATATCCATCTAGCAGTAACTGTTTTAAGGGCCGTGATGATGATGTTCCCTTAACTATTGCAAGTAACACGCAACATAGAAATCACTTTGGCGTCACACCAATTTCTAATCCACTGAGGTTAACAAAGATCATCGCTCGCTACGCTCGCTCATGAATAAACTAGGTTCCTCTTTTCATCCTTGGAAGATGTTGTCCTGATAGCCAAATTTCGGCAACGGCAGCCAGTTTTCACGAAGGATAGCCATATGTGCGCAGAACATATTTAATTGCACTTGTGTGTGCGAAAACACAGATGCACTCTCTATTCCCTCATTCTCACAATCCTGGACGGCACCGACACGCACGACCGGGGAGTGGTCAGGCGCAGGACCAATGTCTTCACGTGCTTCCCGAGGCACGAGATGGAACAATTAATTAAGATAGGTAGGTCCATTTCTGCCTCAACAATACTTATAATTTTTTATACAGCGTCATCGCCACCGACATATTCAATTATCAACTTAACATTCACAAAGACAAGTAACAAAGCTTATTGTATTCGAATAACGACATAAATGGCTTGTACAACATAGTAAGTCTATTAAATATTTGTAATGTAAGCATTGTTTCAGAATATATGTTATGGGGTCGCGTAAAATATAACACTTCAAGAGCCCTTGGGCAAACAGCTGGATCACTTAGACCCTGGACACAACCATAAACATATTTAGATGAGCTGATATGATTATGTACATGGTTGCCTCAAAAGGGTAATAGATATTTTAAATTGTGCAAAACTATGTGTCAATAATTTCCAAATATTAAAAAAAATATTTATATCCATGACATTGCCTACCGGAAGGCCTATTTGAATTCTCTAAAGTTCGCAATTGATTGTTTCGTTTCGTTTTTTTGTGCAAATTGGTACTCTAATTCGGTGCATTAGAGTACACTAATTGGCCGAAACGAAACATGAAATTCCGTGTAGGAGAATTATAATAGGCCCTGAAACGATGATGATGGTATACATTTTAATAAGGTTTTCTGCCTGTTAAAGCAACAAGCGACCAAAATTCGGTCGCTTGCCTGGGGAGAAGTTGAAGAAATTTTAACTGACGGACATTCTAACCAAGCCAAATGCGCTGGCTTCCTGGCCGAAATTATTGAAATTATTGAATTTAAAGAATCGTCTGCAACGTCGAATTCTTCGAGTTTCGCGGCACATTTGGGTTAAAAGGGGGTTATACGACAACTTTTTTAAAACATCGCCTTCGCCTGCATTCACAGCCCAGCCAGCATGCGGACCAGAGACGGGCACGTCGCAACTCACGATACTGAAGGTCATGTGCGACATGAACATTCTAAGTAGAAACTACTTTTTCAATAAGTTATTTAGCTTGGGGCTAGATGATGTTGTGTGGATTGTCCAGCATTATTTATTGATTTATTGTGAATGTAAGCGGGTTAACTACGAACCTTGTTTGTGTTGGAAGAACACCAACGACTTATTATGACTTTTTTGTTCTTATAACACAAGCTCTGCTTAGCTTGGGGCTAGATGATGATGTGTGTGGATTATCCAGCCTTATTTATTTCTTTATTATTATTATTCAACTAGCTGACGTAAATAGGGATTCATATATATATATGAATGAAGAAAAAAGTTGTCCTGTCGTAACTACATATATTAAATTATCTCTCACTCTCTTAAATTTTTTAATTTTCCGCGAAACTTTCCTAATTTTTTCTTTCATAAAAACTTTTTCCTAACAATAAATGATAGATAAATTTAAGCGCATGATTGACCTAGCCGACTGTATTTCACTAGCAGACTTTGTCGCGCCACATGTGTGGTTTCATAACTTTATCGCGGTGCACCCTAAGATTTATGGCGGCTCTTGCTATTGCTATTCAGTGGAGGGATTTGCAACGCCCTTATTGTAGTAGGAAATATCATAATTTATTATTATAAGGGCGTTTTGTTTTATTTTGCTTTTAAAATAATTGACCGAGTGGTAGCCAAGAATGAAATCTGGTGCCTTCGTTCAGGTAGCCTTGGTGATTTCGTCATATTTGCAAATTGAGTACAAAAGTGCTGTAATTTAAATTGGCAACAAGAAAGTTTTATTCAAATAATAGAAACAAATTAGAACTAGTATTTACAATTGAAACAATTGAGCTAAATGCAGAATGTTGCATTCAATCTATTGGTAGCTCAACTGATTCATATCATAATCAATACCAGTCGGAAGCGTCCCCATGACGCTGCAAGACGATGATGCGCTGCGCCAGATACTCACCAGCTCTCGCCTTAAATATTTTATTCAGTGGATTTTGCGTACCGTACGGTGCGTACCGGTGGGTATAAAACGAAGTGGGGAATCTAGATATGGTCAAAAGTCTTGTTTAGATCTGGGTACATCAACAAATGGGTTAAATCCAGAACTGGTCACATCAAGAATAAGGCATTTTACGAAGTGGTCACAGAACGCTTATACGTTCTTGGATATAGGCTCCAGGTCTAGGTCTATAATACGCCACCATCTATATCTGTACAATAGTTACATCCAAAGGTTGCCTGGAAGATATCGCTCTTAGCGATGAGGCCGCCCATTGTGCGACTGTTTCTGTGTTTGTGTTTTTCTGTTCTTTACTTTTTATCATTTTTTAAAAGCGGGATGAGTTGACTAATCAAAATTGATTATTTAGTAAACTCATCCCGCGGGAGTTTAGAGCGGGATCAGATGACTAAAGAGCCCAAACAGTGAAACAATCGTAAAATGCTATTACTTCTGTCTAATTACATAAATTAATGTATAAGTACATTTTGTTAATTTTTGACTATTTACACTAAATATAATGTATAACTAATGTTTATATCGTCATATAGAAAAAATAACATTAACTATAGGTGTACCTAGGATCCTAGAAATAATAGCTATTACTAACTCCTTTTGTTTTACTGAAAAAAAAAATATTTTGCTATTACGACTATTCCACGGGGTCAGCGATATTTCCGATAAATTATACAAATAAACGACGCTTGTGATGGCTCGTACAGCGAAAGTTTATCTTCAATCTTCTTCAATCCCAAAATAGATTTAAAATCGGATCACAGCTCAGTTATTAAAAATCCATTAAATTGTCGCGGATTGGGAACAGATTTGCATACAATACAACAGGCAACAGATGGCGCTGAATCACTAATAATGTGGCTATTCAATCGGTTACTGGCGAGAAAAACTAAATAGGTTTCAAAGGAAGGTGTAAAAAAGACAGCAGCAGCGAAAGGTGAACATTCCATAAAGCTTTGTAGATAAAAGTTCACTACATTTGATTGAAATCGAATCACCACCACCATCAGCATCGATCACTGATTTATATGAAGTGATTTAAGTCATCTCATCCCTGCCTCTAAAGTGGGTGATAGACGTGCGAGTAAATTCGCGAACTTGTGGCTCGACGACCTTTTTCGCTGGTGTGTGATGAAAATCTAATAAATAACTATTATTTTTCGTTGGCCCTTACGTTATTATATTACAAACTACATCTACAACTGTTCTTATCGTGTAAAACTCGACACTTTTTGCTCTACTTGTACTATAAACTACAACCTACGTAGTAAATATCAAACCATGTGTGGGGTACTCATTGTCTTCGATACGAAATCAAATATGAGACGTGTGTGATCTGGAAGTCCTTTGTATCAAATACAAACATACAAACTAGCTTTGTACTCAATGTTAGGTTAACGCGATATTTCGCCGTGGTTTCAAAGCAAACTCAATGGTTTACGATTTATACAGGGTGCCACGTAACATGTGTACTAAAGCGAAAGGGGTCACCCCCTTCTGGACCCCGAGGGGATCAAGTTGCGATTTTTTAAATTTAGTTTGTTTAAGTTAAGTATTTTTTTCCTTCCTATACCTGTTCTTTTACACGCACTCTTGCATTATTTAACATTATAAAATATTACGCAAATAATTTTTTGATTTTCCTGAAATAACTTCAGGACTTCAGTGTCTTGTAAATATTTTTTAAACAAAAATATATGTAATTTTTTTAAATTTCAAAACAATAATAATGTAAGAATACATGCAAAAGAACACGAATATGAAAAAAGTCACTAATTTTTTACAAAAAACAATCAAATTTATTCGAAATTCAAAAATTTATAGAACAAAATTTAATTCCCCTGGGTCCATAATCACCCCCTTTCGGCTTAGTGTTACACATATTTCGTGGCATCGTGTATAGAGTTTAATTTTCCCGCTGACGGCATATAAATACAAAAGTATTGAGCAAGCAAAGAGCGCCAAAACAAGCTTTGCTATTTGTAATATTTATACCTACGACTTTTGTGGACATTGGCGTCGCCGATTTTGGCGTTGCGACGTCGCACCGCGATTATTATAATTTAAGTTGACTCATAAAGCATTGTTACACGTGCGACGTGCGTCACTAAAAATTAAAGATGACGTATGGCATCGCTACTTTTGGCGGTGCGATATCGCAGAATCAGCAAACTGAAATAGAAGTGGGCTAGCCATATCTCCTGAAGAACCGTTGTAGAAACATTTCCTTGGTGTTATAAACGTGGCCAAGTGGAAGGACGATCTGACAGACACTGCCTGCTGGCTGGTATATGCTGGCTGCGGTAAGCTGAAGACAGAGCGCTATGACGTTCATTAGTGATGCCTGTGACTAGGAGTGGACTAGATAAGTTTTTGGATAAAATAAATATATTTATTTTACCCAAAATACAAGAAAATAAACAAGAAAAAAGTTCATACAGTATTATGAAGAAAGACTAAAACTTATATCTAACAATTTATAATATACATAGGGTAAAATGGGATCCTATCTCATTTCACTAGCTTTAGACTAGCATTGGCTGATGCGATGATGATATTGTTTATTATTTTTAATTTAATTTAACACGTTTATTTAAAACGACGATGCCAAGGCAGGCCTAAGAGAAGCTGGCAAGATGATCTAGACCCATTTCGGGACGACTGGTGGAGCGTTAGACAGGAAAGTTTGGGGCAGACCATTTTCCAGCAGTAGGATTACGTAGCATAATAAAAAATAAATATTAATAACCTACCTAGATGAATTATTAGGAAAAAAAAATTACATGACATTGAATGATGTCATGTTGGACCTCAACGCGTTTATGTTCGTAAGTCCTAAATCCAAATAACAGCAGATTGATGTCCCCACTCCCTTGGCCTCTACCCCTATAATCCACTTATCCTTCGAATTAATTCACTAGTTTCTACCTGCCTCGTTTCGATCGCTTCTTAGATTTTTGCCCTGGGCTTAAGCTAATTTATTTAACTACAAGATTTCTCTCACATAAAATACTTTTACACTTTGTCCATGCAAGCATAAGTTACCTCAATGTCTCTGGCACGTTAAGGTGAAATGAAAGATTCATCAAGATTCCTGAGAAGAAATCACAGCGATAAGACCACTCTTTGTACCCCCACGATTCGCGGCATTAGATTATATTACTTATAATTTTGTCCACTGCTGGACATAGGCCTAGGTACTCTATCGGTACGACAGAGTTATTTTTCTATCAGTAAGTAAAGTACCTACATGTGTTTGTGAGGATTTGTTCTAACAATAAAGGAAAAGCTTTTATGAAGGTAATCCAACAAGAATGCTGTAAAAATAACATAACAAAATATAGAAATATGATAAAACTGAATTTGCAAGTTGAAACACTACGTTTCGGTATTCCAGCGAGAAAGGTTTTAGACAATCCAGATGTAGGTACGTAACACAGATCCTTTTAGCGAGCATTCCTGATGATAAATATTACCGTGGGGTATTTCTAGGGCTTATTCATTTAACCAATGTTGAACACTAGTAATGAAGATTATGGAGACGGTCATACATTTTAAAAGGACATTCAACATGGATCCATGATGATCCATGATAGATGATAGATGTCTTTATTTTTAATAAGAATGGCCCACGCGCGGATCAGGTACTAGTACGTTTCAGCCAAAAGATGGCTACAGCAGGTATACTTTCCCAAAAGACGATGTTTGTCATGATCGCCACGCTTGGCAAGTGGGTTGGTGAGCGCAGTTGAGTGGGAAGTCTGTTCTACAGATTAGATTTTAGGATTCGAAAGATTATAAATAAAACGGTGAGGTAGGTAACTAAAGTGTAATGTTCTCTATAAAAAAATGTAGGAAAACTTTTCAATCTAATAGAGTTTCTAAAAACGAACGTGCCTCTATGCCGGCAAAGCTCGTGTAACAAAAGCTTAAAATATCCATAACGCATAACAGAAATAGGATATACGATTTCCCCGTTCAGTGAATTCCAAAAAGGTCCAGCAATAAACTTGTTATGCCCAATGGACCATTCCATTTGATTTGGTCGTGCTTGCAAATGACTCCTAGTTTAACTTTGCTGAAGTCATATTTCTTAGATTTAGGTAGTGGAGTTGGGTATAAGGGGACTGGACCTTCCAATTTTGGTTTATGGAGTTGATTGACGGGCTGTGGCAGTACCACTTTGACCTTAGAGAGGTGTTTCTGTGTATGTCTCTCTATTTCTGTATGGCCTTCGTTCAACTACAGTAAGCTGTAAAGATTGTATTTGGCTTGACTCTATATAACTTAGGTAATATTAAAAGTAGTTTGCAAGTGAAGTTCGATCAACTTTAAGAGCTGCCGATGATAGATAGATTAGTAGATGAATAAAGATACTCGGTTTAACGCATTAAGCGTTAAACCGAGTATCTTTATTCATGAAAACTATAAATAGTACTCATGAGAGAAAACTCTAGACCACACGAAGGGACTGCAAATATATATTTTTTTAAAATGGTGTAAGTATGTAAGAAAACTGCTGTACTTAGGTACCTAACCCTGATATCATAATAAGCTATCAGGCAAAGCAGTTCCCTCACATATTACCGTTAAATATACACAGGGTTAAAAGCTTCGGTTTACTAGCTATTACCGTAAAAGCCTCCTTAATTTTTACAACTTTTTAGAGTTTCCACGTTGAGGTTTATGTTTTCTCCTTTCTATTTTCCATTTTTATAAACTATATTTTGCTATACTGTTCTGTGTATTATCTATGTATAATAAAAAAATATCTATATAATGTATTGTGTTAAGTATATCAGTCACCTAGTACCCATAACACAAGCTCTGCTTAGATTGGGGTTAGATGTGTGGATTGTCCAGCATAATTAATTTAGTTCGAATAAGAAAATTAAATACGGCTATGTTATTTAAATAGATTTGGCCGAGGATCTCAAGAGACACAAACGAAACTTTTATGGGACCACCTCGGGATCATCGTATAGACGATGATCCCGAGACGGTCCCATATAAGTTTTATTCCGGAGGGTTTAGTATTTATCCTCCAAAACTTAAAATAACAGTATAAAACGATTCGAAGTCATATTTTATTTTTTTTAAATCATCAAATTATCATACTACTGATTAATCTACTTCCTACTGCGGTAGGAATTTAAAATTTAAATTTAAAATTCGAAGTGTGGTTAACATTATGTTGTTCGTGCTTCGATTATATAATCTGTAGTCAAATAGTATCTGTGGTAGTTCTTGCCTCACCGAATTGACGTTGACAAGAGATTAACCAATTTAATAATTAGGTAAAGTTATAGTGATGATCAGTCCGAGTTGTATAGACAACTGAAAAAAAAAACATTCAAATCGGTCCATAAGTAACGAAAAAAACGACGGCCATTCATAAAAAAATAATATATACATACATATATGTACAGCCGTACATAGGGTCTCCTTCTTTTTCGAAGTCGGTTAAAAACTAGCCTATGTCCTGCTAAATTTCATTGAGATCAGATCAGCCGTTTAGACTCACGTCTAAACGGCTGATCCGCTGATACCTTTTTTTTTTTTAATTCTGTCTGCCTGTTAGCTTTTCACAAAGGTAACAGGCAGACAGAATTACTAGAACTAGACTACTACTTAAAAATCTTTCGTTTCTGTAATATCTGTGCGGTCTCTATAATTCTGTGTGTTAATAATAATGTATTATTATTTTTATTAATTCTCATGGTGTGACATTTGATTAATTTTTACTTCTCATGATTTGATTACTTATATGATTTTTTCTGATTTTGAATTAATTTATTGTTTAAAAATATTCCGACACAAGTTTAATTGTTTGTGAATAAATAAACTGAAACTAAACTGAAACGTATTAATATCTATGTACTTTTTATAACACCTTTAATGCTATCAACCTACCCAAAGCACATTTCCTCCCCTACTTTCTACATATTACTAACCATTACACGACATGACACGACTTCCCTTATCTATACTATTGTACTCTCAATATGAAGCTATACCCATGAACCTAACCAACCCAACTGTGTAAAAATTTTATAAGTTTGCTATGAATTTTCGTGGATCTTTTAAGGGGGTTTGATAATATTTTACTATTTTTACTACCCCGAGGTATCATTTACGAAAGTACGGATACCCAAATCATTCGCGTTTATGAAGTTAAGGATGTATAAATTCATCGTCATCATCAAAGCCTCCAGTCCCTGCTGGACTTAAGTCTGTTTAGAATAAGCGTTTTATCGGCTCTTTTTTTCTAAATCTAAATATTACATGGATACTTAATTATAATTATATTAGAGATTCCATGGACTGACGACGGTGCTGGCTGGCAGAGACTGCGTGATCAACGTTTGAAATAAGAAACGTGCTCTACGCCGAATGTCATCTCGGAGGAGTCCCTTCCGGGCTTTTCGGCGTTGTCTAGCTTAGATGACGGACGTCCGGGTTTAGGTCTCGAAGATAGGGTCTCTGATTGTAATTCGGATAGTCGGTTCAGTAAGAATAAGTGGTGTTCAGTTGTGGTCTCCGCAGTTTTTGTGGTTAGGGCAGGGTTAGATCAGGCTAGCGTCAGCTTTTAACAATTGCATATTACTAAAGAACTTACCCACTTAACTTTATGAACACAGCTGTAATTTTTCCCTGCAAAAAGTTCGCTTTACACCACGGATTTAGTAAGGCTATGTCGACAAAGATATTTGTCAGAATTTGCGACTTTTGCGCACTAAATCCTCGTTTTACAAAGTTCTTTTAGTAGGTACACTGCCGGCCAAAAGTTTGAGACCACTGTAAAAATCTTTGTCACCAACAAAATATTTCAAAGTACACATATGATAATGAGCTAATTTGAACACCTGCGTATTCTATTATTATTAAAGAATTTCTAAGAGTCATTATTTATGTTGTTGTTTAAGTTATCATCCTAAAAAGGTCTATTGTTTCAAAACATCAATGAGCACCGCGCAAGGACCAGGTGGTAGAGTCATTGTAATATTTTTATGATCTGCTCATTACTTATTGTTTTGGGTTTGTTTCGCGTTAACCGATATCAGGGATTATGTTAGCTTCCTAAAACATATTTAGTACCTGAGTTTTTATGGAGTAAATTATTTTCTACCTTATTAGTCTGAGCTCGTCGTTGTTACAGTGAAGACATCTTAAAATGGGAAAAGTTCGCGAAATTAGCAGTGAAACTCGCTCTGCCATAGTTGTTTTATACGGCGAAGGCAAATCTGAACGTGCGATTGCCTCTCAACTTAAGTTGTCGAAGACTTGTGTTCATAACACAATAACCCGATACAAGGAGACTGGCAGTAATCAAGATCGTTCGCGTTCGAGAAGGCCGAGAACTACCACTTCTCGCGAGGATCACTTCATCGTCACTACCAGCAAGCGGAATAGACGCCTAACAGCACCAGAAATCCGCGTAGAAGTGAACAAATCCCGATCAGAACCTGTATCATTGACTACAGTAAAAAGACGTTTGAGAGATGCTAAGTTATTTGGTCGCGTCGCCGTTCGAAAACCACTACTAAGGCCACAAAACAAAAAGAAACGGATGCAGTGGGCCCTTACCCATCGAGACTGGACTGAAGAAGACTTTAAACAAGTTCTTTGGTCAGATGAATCCAAATTTGAAATATTTGGTTCAAAACGACGAATTTTTGTTCGACGTAACGTCGAGGAAAAGATGATGCCAGACTGTGTGGTGCCAACAGTCAAGCATGGTGGTGGTTCCATTATGGTCTGGGGATGCTTCTCGGGCCATGGAACCGGAGATTTGGTACGAGTCGAAGGAATCATGAAAAAGGAGCAATATAAACGAATACTACAGCAAAATGCCATTCCGTCTGGTTCAAGAATAATTGGAGATGGATTTTTTTTCCAACAAGATAATGACCCAAAACATAGTTCAAAATTATGCAGGGGTTATTTAGAACACAAAGAAACAGAAGGGGTTTTAAAAAACATGGTGTGGCCCCCTCAGAGTCCGGATCTCAACCCGATTGAGCTTTTGTGGGAAGAGCTTGATAGAAATGTGCGCAGTTGTTGTCCCACTTCGCAAGAAGACATGTGGAAGGCTTTACAAGAAAGCTGGAACAATATATCACAAGATACAATCGACAAATTGATTGCTCGTATGCCAAGAATAGTGAAAGTAGTAATAAAATGCAAGGGAGGGTTTTTCGACGAAAAATCTGTATAAAATATGAGCGACATTTTTAAAGTAAATGGTTGATTTTTCTTGATTTTTTTGTTTTCTTCATAATGTATGTGTATTAGGAAATAAGTATTTTAATTCATAATTAAACCTCTTGCTTTGTATTTTGAGTTTTATTTCATTTTCCTACTTTGATGTAGGTGGTCTCAAACTTTTGGTCGGCAGTGTACGTGCTTATTGCGTTCGACGCAGGCTTTTCGAAAGTATCACGAAATGTAACATTTTATGATTATATTATATTTTATATATTATTAAACCTACCAACTTTGTACCAAACACTCTACAATATCGCGTGGATTTCGCTCGGTTTCGCGCGGTATCCCGCCGGGTATTTTAGTAAACAGCAGGATTGCCGACTCGGCTGTCCCTACCGCTATGGGTAGCCAATACCGCGGTGGTCTGAACATGTCTCTAGAGCGGCCAAAATTAACATTAATTGGTAGAAATATAGCTCGCCGCGGCTACTGGACTGTTATTTATGAGCCCAGGACGTAGTCAGGATTAGAAAAGGGAAAACATTTTCAATTATTTTATTAATTTTTGTTGATTGTTTGCAACAGTCTGCAGTTAGCTTAATTGTTTCAATTGTAAATAAATACTAGTTCTAATTTGTTTTTATTATTGAATAGTAATTTTCTTTGTCAATAAAGATATAAGTACAATAAAAAATAATTTTTGAAATTTATTTTATTTGAAATTGGCAAAATAGGTCTCGTATAATCCAGGAAGAGTATTTTTATTTTGTAGACAATAGTAAGAAAGTCATCCTAATCAGCGCTCCCCACACATACTACGTCAACTACAGAACGTGTAAGTACGTTCTGCCTCCCCAAAGAAAGGGGATTTATTTGCCAGCCTGCGATATTTAGTTTTTTTTAATTTATTTATTTATATTAAACATTATTTACATACTTATGCTACAGCTAATATAAACCGTTGATCGGTTTGTCCGTCAGCCTCAGTCTTTATGGTAAGTATATTAACTAATGAATACAACAACTCGTACACTTATCATAGGCTAATAAATACAATATGCACCCACCGCGGCGCAGGTCAGAAACTGAATGTAGGTACCTAGAAAAAAAATTCATGAAATTCATATTCAAAAACCAGTAAATTCATTTATTTAAAAAAGGGCATTAGTACACCATCTTATGATCTACGTGTTTTCACACTGGCGCAGGGACGCCGCAGCGTGCACAAAATTTTTGCTGAACTAAACTAATCATAATAAAACCAACAGTGAAGGTAAACTTAAATAAATGATATCTGAGACATGTAACAACTTAACAAGATAGGTATAAGGGCTAAAGCTAAGTTATCTGGGTTAGGTACCTACCTACCTATACAATAGGTCACACGAAATAAAAAGAGAAAGAGGTGAACAAAAAAGGGTACATAAATACGACAAGTAATATACATATTTATGAATACATTAAAAAAATAGTTTCAACAAAAGTAAAATAAATAACTTTATGTTTTACAGCATTTCGTGGAAACTTTGTCATCGTACTTTTTGACTAAGATCAAAAAGAAAGTTTTTATTAATTTAATTTCAATTTAATTTATTTATTAAATTCAATAGGCTTACATTTATAATGCACTTAGAATAGTCAAATAACATTAATAAATATAATAAACACCATATATTAAATAATAATATGTTTCCAAGCATTTTTAACTGAGAGGAATTAGACACACACACAGAGTTACAAAACCTTTGGTCTTAAATAGACGGATCGCCTTTTCTGAGCGTCAGTACGTCCACGTGTTCAATAGATGAATAAAGCTAGGCTCTTGATTTTCCTCTGAAGCATCATTTAACCTTTGAGTAGAGCTAATTCCTTGTAATAAATTAATATACGTCGGAGGTTGTACGACTTTTACTGCGCAGGATTCTATTAACGTTTAAAGTTATTTGTTGATTGCTCATATATTTTAGGTCACGTTTTGTAATAAGCTGGGTACTATACATTAAATAAAAACAAATTGGCGTAGCATAGTTTTTTCTCACTCTGACTTATTTGAGGCTAGTACCAGTTTGCCAAAAACCAAAAGAGAAAAAGTTTTCGAGAACTATTACATATTTGGAGTAGACTTGGTACGCTCATGGATCGCAAAAATCTTACACTCGGTGTAAGTAATATACGATGCATTCAAATCTCATCTCATCTTTAGTGGACTGGTGATTTAACTATTAGTTTTACTCCTTTAGAATGCGTCATGGCTGGCAGATTCCTCAAGTCAGAAGAATGCGCACGTTAGCCATCGGAAACGACATAGAAAGTGTCGGTTATCATATCATATCACCAGCAAGGCACCGTTCGTTGGTTCCGAGAAGCGAGGTGTCGTCTAACTAATCACTGCGAAGGAATGCCAATGCATTGTTTGCTACACTGATAGACTACCTACACACTAATGTGGCGGAGTGACGACGTTAATGAAAGGATGGGCAGTGTCAGTCAGTCGTACTAATAACAAGTTCCGTCAAGTGCGAGTGTGACTCGCGCGCCGAGGGTTTCGAATGTAAGTCAAGTATACCAATATGTACTATAGGTACCGGTTATCTCAGGAACCCTGCGGTCTATTGAAATGAATTATGTTTTGATTCGTAGGTTATTATTAATTATTTGGTTCCTAGAACCAACCGTCATAAGTTGTGTAGTTTTCTTGTAAATAAGCAAAAACTTGATTTTTGCGCTTACGCCTTTCTAAAAACGTATGCTCTATCCCGCTCCTATGTCTCCTAAATCATATGTCTATCCTTTTCAGAAAATGGCGCGTATGGTGCCCTTTTAATACAATAGTTGTTAAAATCGTATCATGAGAATGCCCCTCAACATAATCTGCATCGTCACCAACCATTTCCTAAACAAACAAACTCTGAGTTGCCAGCCGGTGACTAAACTCGCAGTCTAGACGAGATTCATGTATCATACTTATTTCTGGACGCAGATTATCTGCCGAGTTCATAGTACCTCGCTATTAGTAGCAATATGACAAAATAAAGGGCTATTTATAAATTTCAGTGCTGTGTGGTGCCGGCCTAGAATTTGCACCACATCAACTCTTCCCGCGGGTGTGGTAAGAGGCGACTAAGGGATATCCACCGGGAGCGGGCAGCAGCGCCCCCTGCAGAACTATTCTACATCGAACTGCGATCCCAAACACGCATGCCCCGCGTGAAGATTATGGGCATTACCCTCCATGAGACCAGGCGGTTATCAGGGGGAGGCCTGCGTCCAGCAGTGGACCAATATAGGCTGTTGAGGATGAGTAGGTTCAGTTTATAAATTTCTACTCATACCACTGCAACCAAATATAATTTGCTAATGTTATTAAAAAGCTTAGTGCATGCGAAGATTTTTGAAAGAAGGTACCTACCTAGATCTTTCTCTCTGTATGTTACATTTTCACGGCTGTACGGCTGAACGGATACTAATAAAATTTGATACGGGGATTATATTGAAAAACGACGAAAAAGCCTTTCTTCTTCCCTAGGCTCGCGTCTTTTCTTGGTAAACATACCGAGAAAAGACGCGAGCTCATGCACACTTTTGATATAAATGCAAAGTTTAGGTGCATTATTGCTACCCCTTCCTTCATGCAAATATGTCGAAACTAATCCATCGGTGGATCAGAGTGGAACTTGAAGTCGAACGGATCCATTAGTGGATCTGCAAAGTGGATCAGAGTGGAAAGGGCGCAAAAACTACTGAACAGATCAAGCTACAATTTTGCATAGATGTAGATTAAAGACCTATCTAGGTCTTACATAATAAGCTGTCATTAAACTTTTTTACCTTGAAAAAAGGCGCGCGAAGCCGCTAGAAGCTAGTTAGTAGAGCTATGTAATAATTAGTATTTATTAAACCTTGCGTCTCTGACTTTGCTTGCTGACTTTTGATGATAATTGATTGAGTCTTATAAACGGTTGCGAAAGCCCAATCAGCAGCTAATTGAATTGTGAAATTAATATCAATACTCTTATAAGCTGAAAGGGCAGACTTTATGCAACATGCACCGGTCAGCGGTAAAGACAATCACCTGGTGAAGGCTGGCTGAGTTCATTTACGAAATACTTATCAGCATGTGTTTTAGGTAGAAAGATAAGAAAAAAGGATGGTAATGGCCTTTATTAACAAAGAAAATTACAATCAAATAATAATAACAAATTAGAACCAGTATTTACAATTAAAACAATTAAGCTAACTGCAGACTGTTGCAAACAATCTTCAGGTAGCTCAACTGATCCATATCAATACCAGTCGGAAACGTCCCCAAGACGCTGGCATTGCCCCGCTGTATGGCAATGCCATACAGCGCAAATAATCTACAAGTGCTCAACTTTTTTTTCTATTTTCTATTTACTATTCTATTCTATAATACCTAAGTTCATTATGGGAGAGCATGCTCTACCTCCAGGGCCACATTTTCACTTTGGTAGGTATTAAGCCGAGGCGGTCGCTGAAAAAATTGACGCCTCCCTCAACCCGTGGATGTAAGTGTCGATTCTACCACTGCAGGCCAAGCACGGGGATTGTTCTCTAGGGTAGAATAGACAATAAGAATAGTAATAACATCTCAAGAGACTCTCGCTAAGAAGTTGGATCAAGGGCCAGAGCTAAAAGGCGGTACTTCTGGACTCGGCGCGCATCTTCAGGAAGTTCCTCTTTCTGCAGCCCTAGTCACCGGCCGCTTGAGGCTAGCTTCGCGGCCGGTGATACACCGTTTTGATATATTTTTTTACTGTAGAATAGTTTTATAATATTTTATTTTCTATACTAAGAAATGTATTTTATAACGAGATTTTAAATAAATTATGTGAATAATAATTCATTTATTTCAGACCATAAAAAAGTTACACATCTTATTTAACTTATTCTACGGTCCATAGTAATATATACCTTAAAACTAGCATAAATAAAAATATATTAGCTAACAAACCTAACTAATAAAGGTACACGGTAGTTGTTATTAAGGCGACGTGTAATGGCGCAATCAGGGTGTCAGCTGACGACGATGCACGGCGGTGTCCTTGCAGTTTCAGGCGACCAGTGAACCATCGAAACTAGACCCCCTTCAGGCAAAATATATTATATATTTTCCGACTACTATGTTTCTAGCTGTAAATAGATTATGTACCTACCTATTATAATAATCTTTAAATAAATTGCTGTGCCCTCACAGGGTGTACTTACCGCTAAGCTAATTACCACCTAAGCTAAAACTATGTATTAATGTATGCAATAAATGAATCGAAAATCGAAATCTGAAAAAAAAAACTCTGCGCTTCAATAGGTCGGTTTAGGTAGGTAGGTTAATAGTGATATTGCATCGTCAAACATTGCCTACATTATTGAAGTTGAAGGAATTAATTTCAAATAATTTACGCATTCGATGACTAAGTGTCGTAATTTTTCTCAATTCTACCCTAGACAAAAATATCCGTGCTTGCCCTACAGGGAGATCGGCAGCTTCCTTCTGTGTACACCACCACACCATCCGCGGTCACCAATCCGTCTGCCAACCGGGGTGATTGTGGCAAATTCTCCCTAGTTTAGGGGAGGCACGCTCAGCAGGGGACGCATGTGTGAAGAAGAGGAGGAAGCACTTAATCAAGTGAGATGGTAAACAAACGCTTGATTGTCTACAAAATAAAACAGGCACCAGTAGATTTTCTAGGAATCACAAAATGGGTTTGAACGTTTTGGCCCTAACATCAGTCAACCTATTTTTTTTTTCTCCTGTCACATTAAAATATATATATATATATATATTTGGATAGAGGACACTAAACAAATAAACAAATTCATATAAAATAATGTTCTAAAGCGTCAGGTTTCTGAGATATTCACAGATGAAATTATCTACAATATTTTTCTTTATATGTGAATCTGTGAATATCTCAGAAACCTGACGCTTCAGGACATTATATTATAGAATTTTTTATTTGTTTTAGTGTCTTCTATCCAAATATATAAAATTATTATGATTTTTGCACGGGGAGCGGCCCTAGTATCGGTCACCATTTTGTTCTTTTTTTCAAAATCGCAACGCACCATTCATATAAATCTCTTAAAACCCCTTTAAGCGATTTATTTTTAACACCGTGTCACGAAACAGTCAGCAGGCTGAAGGATTAATTTTATTTATTTTTATTTTATTTTTATTGTTTAACAAAATGGGATGACGATCTGCGAAAGACTGCAGGCAGATGCTGGACAGGCTGAAGACAGGGCGCTATGGCGCTCATTAGGTGAGGTCTACGTCCAGCAGTGGACTTAAATAGGTTGATTATGATGATGATGACTTTAACACCATGTCACGAAACTCCTCTAAAATTAACACTTGCTTTTTCGTGTTCTGAACTGATCCAATGAATACAGAATCGCTTGGATCCACCATCTGAACCAGGTCACGCAGAGCTGATCAGATCCACTATGGATCCACTATTTACTTCCGTGTTTGGAATAAGTAATGCCCTTAGCACGAGTTTGCGTTTCCGATGAGATGAGGTACTTTGAAGTTCGAGGTGTTTGGTTTTACCTACGATATAAACCATCAGGTGATATTGTAGTCAAAGAAAGGTCTAACCATCCACGATAAAAAAACATTAGGAGAAGATAGCGCGAAATACCAATTCCCCAAACAGGTGGACCAATTCTTGTCAAACAAGTGTATCACACTTGTTTGACAAGAATTGGTCCACAACATCTCTAGACCGCAAAAGCTCTGCACACCAACCGCTACCACGCAGCACAATAATGTACTTTCAAATTTGGGCTTTAACTTGTTTTCTTTAGTTACATTTTACAGTGACAAAATGGCTACCACAAGCTTCAAACGAGTGGTTCGCGAACTATCTGTCATATGATGCCGTCAAAATGAAATGCATCTAAAAGTTACGAGTTAAAGCCGATTGTGGGATCTGAACAATAGAGGCTGGTAGTAAATATAAATATAAATCGAAGGACCGAACATTTTCAAGTGAAATATGTAATGCGGTAGGTACCTAACGAAAATACCTAAGGATATGTACTGATCTTTGCTCGTTACACAGGGTAGATAAAATAGCTTGACCACTGACCTGAATTCTCCAAACCATGCAAGGATGCAGCTTCCAGAACACAGCACTAGACATTCACTCGCGAGTGTTTAATACAGTTTTTTAATTAGTATCATTCGCCGATTTCCCAACAGGGGGTAGGAAGAAATCGGCTGATAGCCTTACTGAAATGTGTTTATTTCAGATAATAACAGAATAAAACAATTACAACTAGTATATACACTTAATATCTATTTCTTAAAAATCTAAGCCGTCACCAGAAGGCAGAGTGCCCAGAATGCTGGCAGCATTACCACGTTGAATGGCAATGCTAATTCGTTGACCGAAATAGAAGCCAGCATTCCGATCACCTGTCGACTCTACAAGAAGTTTGGTAATATCTTTATAAATGGCGTGTGCTCCAGGTCCCCAAGGACCAAGGGTTTCAACCCCAAACGGCTCAAATAGGTAACCTCGGTCAAGATTAGCGTATTTTCGCCGTTTGAGGGACTCCGCTGATGTTGCTGCGGAGCCGGCCCTTACCGATGTCCCTGCAAGATGTGAAGGCGCTAGGGTATCTACACACGTGGCATCCCAAACTAAAGGCCGACCCATCTTCCAGTGAATCAGAGTCATACCGTCAGGTCTTTTACCATCATCTCGCATAAGGCCACGTGGTTCGAGGGTAGCTGCCACACTGACACTGGTAAAAGCCCGACGGATGATGTCATTAATAGAACTATGACGGGGCACACGTCCTGCACTAGAGACACATGCCAGTGGATGGTGACCAAACTTATCAACGGTTTCACCACACTGACAACGGTGTGCAACTAGGCAAGGAGAACCTAAACGCAAAGAGGTGGCCACCCGAAATGAGTTATTATCTAAAAGGGTACCTAGATTTTTGGAAGGCAGAACCTGTAACCAAAGTCCTGATTCCCACTCGGAAACGGCGATTAGACGAGCACGTTCTGATGAGCTAGTTGACGTATTAATACCGAGTACCCTCATATCTCTATGAAAAACTTTCATGGATAGGCAGCACCAGATCGTGCGGACTTCGACAGAGCGCCAAACAGCTCTCGATGCAGCGTCATAGTTCGGCCTCCTTTCGAGGCAGTTTCCGCTACGCTGCATCGAGTTGCTGGAATAATATTCCCCCTCCAATAAGGAACCTGCAAAGTTTTTATGGATTTAAACTGAAACTACGCAACTTTATTTTTGAATGTCAGAAAAAGCAAGAGAGTCATAAAACCGATACAAGTATCATTTAATGATGCTACATACTTTCATTGAAATACATGGTTATTTTTGTATAATTTATTACCTGCAGCATATTTTATTTTTATTATTTTTATTAGTCTTAGCGTACCGCGTACATAATTTTCTACCTAATTTTGTATGTACCTCTAGATACACTGAAATTGATCTGTCAGTGGAAATTAATTATGTTGTGGTTCAGCGTCTTATCCTGTTTTCTTATAATTTTTGTAGAAATATCACGATTTCATGACTTCTATTCTTTGTGTCTTGTATTTGTCAACCGTTGCCGTAGATTATGTTTCTTTAATGTTATATCTGTGAATGTTTCGTGTTTTCATATTTTGTGTTATCTTCCGTGTCGTCACCAAACGGCTCTGTCGGAAGACCAGCGTTGGTTGTAATGTTTTTACAGCTAGCTCATGCTGAGACAGAGACCGCTTTGTGACTCAATGCAAAAACTAGTACCTAAGCTTTGTTTTTATTTTATTTTTTAATCATATTTTGTTTTTGTTTGTTTGAGTTGCAAATAAATATATTCTATTCTTATTCTATTCTAATAATATCTTTCCGTACTAGCTCACATAGTGGCTCATCCCACAGTCTCTGAGAAGAAAGGACTTTGGGCAGATTCTGGTCAGGACAGGCTATTTTCCATGAGTCTAAAGCTTCATTGATACCTGTGATTTCATAATTTTGTCATTTAGCCAAAATGCTATGAACAAGATCTTTAGTACCATGTACTGAAGATAAAAATGCTGGGAGTGAAACACTAGAAATTTTGCGGACACCTAGACCTCCCATCCTAATAGGAAGAGTGGCCTGGTGCCACGTTCTGTCATCCAAAGGTATATTAAAAATTTTGATTAAAGTGTCATGCATCATGCTGTCCAACAGCTGTGTAAGATATGGGAATTTCCAGAGTTGGGAGCATCGTAAATAATAAGTAAATTTAGGAACAAATAGACAGAAACGTAGTATAACAAAAGCCACGTGAACATTGATGTTTTGCAATTTATCTGAAAACGAAACAAAATTTTGAATTTTTTCATTCACAAAATTAGGCAAAGACTCATCCATAATCGGAGATCCTAAGAGGCAAAGCGAAGACTTATCTATAAACTTAAGGTTTGATGCTAAACTTTCGAAGCGATTCTTTATGTTTAATACGTTAGAAGCTGTTTCGGTTTCCGGGATATATAGTTCGCATTTCGAAAAATTGAGCTCCAAACCTATAAGCTTGAATTCTTCAATTATTACACTCAAATCTTTCAATATTGTGTCCACTTCGCCTCCTAGAGTGCCATCATCTAAGTACCAAACATTAAATTTTGACTCTAAACGTTTTATAATCGGATGTATAGCGAGACTGAAAATAGCCGGTCCTAAAGGATCACCCTGCTGACAACCAACCTCAGAAGACAATAGCTTATCTTTATATACTAATTTTGAAGGTGTGCCATAGCATTGCCAAAGAAAGGGGTAAACATCAGGTAGCTTCTCTTTTATTTGTGTCAGAAGGGCGCCCCTGTCTACTGAATTGAAAGCATTCTTAACATCCACTTTTAACAACAAATCGTTTGTGTGGTATGACACAAACGATCGAAGTGAGTGTACCGCTGCTTCACAACCACCATGGGATCCAAAGCCCAGCTGGGTCGGTTGGAATTCTGACCTCAATTCTGAGCTTTTGATTCTGCAGCCTATTTTGGCTGCTAGCCGGCGGTATGTTGTACCAACTGCGATTGGTCTGATGCCTCCATCTTTTTTTAAAAGAGCGCATAGGTTTGCACCGTACAAAATGTCGATGATGTCTGCACTGACCTGTCCGGATAACATTTTGTTCACCAACGACGTAAGGGCTACGATGAGGCCCTCGCCCATTTCACCACAACCAGCACTAATTAGATCTTTTAGGTGTTGTGGTGAAAGGCCGTCTAGGCCACCAGCAGAGCCACTCTGAAATGAGTTGATGTTGAAGATTACGTCGTCAGGAAGCACTGACATGGAAGTGCAGGAATCGTCAGGTGGTGCTGGGAGGCATAGATCAGGCGCAGCACGTGGATGTTTTGATGCAAATGCCGAAAGAGTTTCACTTGAATTTGAGGCTAGTGTGTCGTTCGAAAATAAAAGTCTCGCTGCACCTCTGATATCCCCATCACTAACACGATTTTCAACCATTCGATAGGTGATATCAGAGTTTGATCTTTGGCCAAAATGCTTTACAAGGGTGTTCGAATCAAAACTTGTTGGTGAATTGGAATTTTTGGTACAATTTCTCTTTATTTTGGCTGTAAGAGACATATTTATATTGTCTCTTTCAGCATGCAGTATTCTGTAAGGGAAAGTCAACAAATGTTCCCAAGCAGTCCTTGAATTTTCCAAAACTGCACTTTTTATATCTTTAGTCAAGGACTGCGCAACAGTCATTCTGGCACCTCGGGGAATGCGTTTAATTATTTGAAAATTTTGTTTACATTTTGATAAAGTTTGCCAAAAAGATGTGGAGTTCTGGATTGATGTTGAATTTGGGATGTGGTTCGAAATGGATGAAGAAAGGACATCTTTATGAATTCTGCTTTCATGTATTTTAAGCCCCCGAAGGCCCTTAAAATATCTTATTTGGGAACATTTGTTGCATGGGACTAAGTTTTCACACGACACAACATTGCTACTTACATTTTGGGAGGCCATATCCACTGTAGGGTCTACTGCTATGGACTGGTGGCGGCTGGATATTTTACAAAACTTATAAATATAAAAAGACACAAAACACACGAAAATAAAAATAAACATAAAATGACACTAGAAACTTCACATTTCTTCAGCAGCGCTAGAGGGAGGGAGATTTCTTTCGTCCGAGAGCGCTAGGATAGCCTTACTAGATTAAACTACCCTATGTTTATTTGAGCAAAGACCGAACACCGATATTTGAATGCACATTTTTGTGCTGCGTGGAAGCTGTGCGCCTCTGATCTGCGACAGCCTAAAGGGGTGCCCAAATACGTATATTAGGGTGTCCTGTAATTTTATTCCAGGTGTGATGGGAATGCAATTAACTGACCTTTGCACTGCTATAAATTATCACGGCTTATCAACTTTTGACAAAAGTTATTTATGATTTACATAACTTCCAGATTCGCAAAGCACCCGCGATATTCATTGAATTTCTCTGCCCAGACTCCAACCAGAAAGGGCGCGGGCGACGTGCCGCAGCTAGACCAGGTTTTAAAGAGAAATCGCTTCAAATGTTACTAGTTTCTGCCTGCAGTTTCGCACGCTTTGTTTCTATGGAAGCGTTTAAACGTTATTTATATCCCATGAGAACTGATTTATGGGATAAAAAGTAGCATATGTTTTATTCCAGGCACATTCCAGCCTAGAACTACATCTATGCCAGATTTCAGCGATCGTTCCGATCCGTAGTTTTCGCATGAAGAAGTAACTAACATCCATACATCCATCTATATGTACATCCAAGCTTTCGCGTTTATAATATTTGTGTGATGGGCAATTTGGACTACCGTCTGCCACCATCTTTTTATACAACATCGCGTCACACAATTAGTTGAAATTGATAATATACATATATTATATTTTTTTTATGGTCTAGTAATCATATTTTAAATTAATGTTAAATACACTAGAGTAAATTTACAATATAGCTATAGAACTATATTGACAAAGAAAATTACAATTCAATAATAAAAACAAATTACTAGTATGTTGCAATTTAAACAATTAAGCTAGCTGCAGACTGTTGCAATCTACAGGTAGCTCAACTAATCCATATCAATACCAGTCGGAAGCGTCCCCAAGACGCTGGCTGCATTGCCCCGCTGTATGGCAATGCTGATGCGCTGCGCCAGATACCCACCAGCTCTCGGGTCACGCGTCGCGTCGACCAGACGCTCAGATAACTTTTAAAAACCCGAAGAGCGTCGGTACCCTACGGACCTAGAGTCTCAACCCCGAAGGTAGCAAATGTAGGCTCTGTCGAGACCTGCATATTTGAGTCTCTTGAGATCCTCGGCCAAATCTGCCGCCGCACCAGCCCTCGCGGATGTCCTCGGAATATGGGAAGGCGCAAGTGTGTCGACGCATGTAGCGTCCCACACAATGGGCTTCCCCAACTCCTATGGGACTAGTGTCATGCCGTCGGGCCACTTACCATCGTTACGCAACAGACCATTCGGTTAGAGAATAGCTAGTATTACGTTAGCGGTGACCAAGGCCCGCCAGTTTTATGTAATTTTTATAACAACATATTACTAAGAACGTGTCCATTGGCACTTTTCTTATTGTCTCTATATTTAAGGTGAAGACACTTTGTTCATGTGTTCTTTAAGATAGCACTTATGCACATATACTATATAATTATCACTACACTAACTCAAAAGTTTTTGTCCTTTTGAGCCTACTCACTATGTTCGTGTTGTCGCTTGTTGTAAATTGATATATATATTGAGTACCACATCCATCGTGAATCAATGGATTCACAATTTCTGTGTGTTGCCTGACATTGAAAAGGGTCAAGAGCGTGTGGGCGGAGGTCCCCATTCATTATGGTTAATTTGGTAAGTTCACGTCACTTGTGCGTGATTTGGTCAAATATTGATGCCACCTTTTACAGTTGAGTGGTGCTAATGGTTGAATGGATGAGTGTTATTGATTCTGGAAGTACAAAGTTGGTGAGTGGCAAAATTATAAGTAGGTTATGCATGACACATTCAGTGACGATACTCCATGAACACATAAAAAAATACAAATTACTAACCCATTTCATAAGTAAAGAGTAAACAACGAAATATTCTTAATATCTACTCTACGGTTATAAAGTTATAACTCAAGGAACACCATGTTTCCAAAAGTAACTAAACGTTTCCTAAAGCTAACTTTTTACCTAAGAGGCGAACCTAGGTTTGGAGGTTTGGTTGTCAAAAAAGGCCTAGATCTCAGTACACACGGGATCCTCGTGGTAAAAAACTGAATAAAATGAAAACGATTGAAAAAAAATATACGATGAAAATGTTCATGAAATTGGTCGAGATCTAAGGAACCCTGCGGTCTTTTGAAGTTATTTATGTTTTGATTCGTAGGTATAAATTATTCCGATCCTTGAACCAGTTTCTTCATAGGTGGTGTAGTTTTCTTGTAAATAAGCAAAAACTTGATCTTTGCGCAAACGCCGCGTTCCAATAATAAAATAAGAAAAGAAATAAAAGCTAAGATATTCTATTCTATTCTAAAAACGGATGCTCTGTCCCGCTCTTATGAACGCGAAATCCTCCTCCTCGCCACAAAATGGCGCGCAATGCGAATATTTACCCTCTTATTGGTTTGGTGTATTTTTGTCACTGGTTCTGTACAGTAACTTGAGAAACAATGGTGTTAACTGTTCATGATACCAAAGCACGTGTCTAAAGTAGATTACGGTGTTCAAGCTTTTTGATTAGATTGATTTATTATTATTTAGAATAAAGTTTTTTATGGCCTTTATTAACAAAGAAAATAACAATCAAATATTAAAAACAAATTAGAACATGTATTTATAATTGAAACAATTAAGCTAACTGCAGACTGTTGCACACAATCTACAGTAGCTCAACTGATCCATATAAATACCAGTCAGAATCGTCCCTAAGACGCTGGCTGCATTGCCCCGCTGTAGGGCAATGCTGATGCGCTGCGCCAGATACCCACTACAGCTCACGCTCAGGGTCACGCGTAAAAGTTTTTTTGGTAAGTTTGAATTATTCGAATTCAAGTAATTTCTTTACACACAAGAACATAACATTACAGAATATTCTCAAAGGTGAGTGATTCTTTCAAATTAAAATAAAATTGTGTTATGTAACACCAACACAAGTAATTTTAAAGGCATAATCAACTTCATCATCAACCTATATTAGTCCACAGCTGTTTAAAGGCCTCCCCTAATGAGCGCCATAGCGCCTTGTCTTCAGCATGCCGCATCTAGCATCTGCCTGCAGTATTTCTCAGATCGTCATCCCACCTGGCCGGAGGGCGCGACTCGGCAAACGTAGTGTACGTTTGCCGAGTCGCGGTCTCCACTCGAGAACACGTTTACCCCAGCGGTTGTCGGTTCTTCGCGAGATATGGCCGGCCCACTGCCACTGCTTGCTAATTCTGTGAGCTATGTCGATAGCTTTGGTTCTCTGTCGGATGTATTCGTTACGAATACTATCCTTCAGAGAAGTTCCGAGCATAACTAATTTTTAAGTATCTATAATTAAATTTGATAACTAGCTATTAAATTATGAACACCAGAAGCTTGCCTTAAATGGATACGCTTGAGTTTCATCTGTGCCATCTATGGCACAGTTGAAACTCAAGGGCAAAGACTGACTGGTTGACTGGCTAAACAAAAACTGATGGCAAAAACAAAACTAGTTAGTGATTGTATGGAAGTTTTTTATCAATGCTATGATGGTCTCATGGCTATATAATATACATTACTTATGAAGAGATTATACTGGTAGGTTTTCTACGCACAAAAAGAGTCCATAAAAACGGGAGTTGTTATCCATTTAAAATTAATTAGACGGGATAAAAAAATGTTTGATAGCCTACAATATAAACTCACAAAAAACGTTACACATAAGGTATTACGCAAAAATCGATAAGGCATAATTTTCATGCCATAATCAAATATTGTTAGGACATAATTAAATGATAAATGATGAAAACTAAGCTACCACCATTTTCAAAAACCGCTACGTATTCATTTATCGAACGTCACTGTCAATTTTCAATGGCTGTCAGCTTAATAAACTGTCAGTTTGACACTTGAGGTGAATTAGTGGCCGGATATCTCGCAAGATTGCTTGATAAACTGACAATAGCAACACAATGGACGACTTTTAGTTGGATAATAAATTGAGCTACTTTTAAGACGGTGCAGTGCGCGCCATTTTGTGAAAAAGATAGGCATAGGATTTTACATTCATAGGAGCGGGACAGAGCATACGTTTTTGGAACAGCGTAAGCGCAAAAATCAATTTCTTGCTTATTTACAAGAAAACTACACAACATAAGAAGAAACTGGTTCAATGAACCAAATATTCAGTAATAACCTACGAATCAAAACATAATTTATTTCAATAGACCGCAGGGTTCCTGAGATTTCGACCAAATTATGTGCGAAACAGTGCAGCTTTATGATTTATTTATATCGTAACTTTTTTTTCGATTGTTTTTTTACGTTCAAGGATCCAAAGAAAAAATGTTGAATTGTATGTAATTCGAGTTTTTTACCACGGGGATCTACCGTGAGTACTGAGATCTAGGCCTAGGTTGACAACCATACCCGTTAGGATCGCCCCTTAAGTCAGTGACACTTATATACCTAATTTTTACATGAACGTCCTCCTAGCCGGATTTCGGCCATAGCGGCCAGTCTCAACAGAGACTAACCATGAGCGCAGGAAATATTATATATAGTACATAGGGGAGCGCGCAAACACGGGTGCACTCTCTATTCCTTCACTCTCATAATCAAATGGGACGGCAGACCGACACGACGACCGGGGATAGGTCAGGTGCAGTACCAACGGCTATTTGAATATATAACTCAATGATAAAGAGGCTACTCGCCCAATGGTCAGACGACGTCGTCAGATTGGGAATGAGTGGATGAGGGTGAAAAGTCCGGTCAGAATGTCAGAATAGAAAGGAGGCCCTCAATTCTAGAACTCTCGGTGTTTCTGGTAAACAAAGGGGTTACAAAACCAAATAAATAAATATTGGTGGAAAATATGGTATAGATAAATTTTTCGTAGGTATACTGGAGGCCTGGATTTGTGATGTCGGCATGGATAATTATATGAAAAAACAGAAGAAGTTTTTCGCTGCGTTACGCGTTGTTGAAGGTTGTATTTTTGTTTTTAGTGATTACTTTGCTGTTACCTTCTTGTTTTCTATCTTATTGTTACCTATCTGTCTTTGTTAAATTTTCATTGATAAATATGTTTGTTGGCATAAAATATCTTGGATTCCAGAACCAAGTATATTATACCCAGCATTACCCACCGCTGGGTGTAATATCCTCGGTTCTGATTACGGGCTGATTAGATAGTTAGACTTACAAAATATGTATACAACATATATTGATGATGACTAAGTGAAATTTGGAACACGGCTGTAATCTATTCTCAACAAATAAGTAGGCAAACCAGTTTTAAATCAAGTCATTGACTACGTTGTTTTTTATTCAACTCAATATCTAGATCGAGGTGATAAATAAGTTATCGATAATAATGTAGTTTTACTGCCAATAATCTCCTGTAAATTATTTAATTATTGTCAAGAAATCTTTGGTTTTTTTTTGTCCATGCAATAAATCATTTCACCTTCTTTAGAAATATTTCGCCCTCTTTCAACTTAATGTAGAAATCTATGAACTTTTTCGTTGCTCTACAAAAATGTTGTCCATTATAGCCTGTATTTGACTGTTAGTTTAGTAAATTGAAAATGTTGAATAAGTACCTTTGATATTGGTTCATAGTCCATTAGGAAAAAGCATAAAAAAATATAAATATAAATTTCAAAAGTAGGTAATGTAAAATGATTCTCGACATTATAGACAGTGTATGTAAACTGTGCTATGTCTGAAATAATTGATTTGAATTTGATTTGATAAAATTTCAATTAGTAGAATACCCAAGATCAATAGCAATTAGGAAAACTAGTGCGGATAAGGTTGGAAACTATTTTATAAGTTGTGAGCTATTTGACGGTCAGCATAAAAAGACGGTCGACTGAATGTCATTGTCAGTGATGATGACTTATAAATCATTTATCTATCTATTTTTTGCGGGAAAACATTATTTTAGCTTCTGTACGTGAAGATTGCATGTACATAAATGGTTCGTAGATCAAATTATAAGTTTGTTCAAACTGCTTGTTTACTGAACGTAAATAAAAAATATGCGTATGAAGTTTTCTTATTATTATTTGCATTCACAAGATTCAAGTGGCGGAAAATAGAGAAAGTGAGACGATGCCATCTACACACCTTGAAACATTTTGCCTTTCTGTAAAACTCTGAACCCCAAATAGGTGGAGATGTACAGTTTGGTTTCCAAATAAACAACTCACAAAGTTGTCTTCTATCCGACTACTGTCGAACACCAAACAACCCTTTTCTGTAGACTTATTACCTACCTTCTAAATAATGGCGTAGGTTCACGCGTAGAACTTCATTTAAATCTCGATACATGTCGCTTATCGACTTGCTAATTCGATCGACATTTCATCTATGCTAGATGCCATGGTAGCAAATAGATAGAGTGCATGCATGGTGCATGCATTTTACGAAGATGGTTCTAATACCTAGGTACATTTTGGTTTTTGCATTGTTCTTATAATTTTCGGTCTCAATTATGGAGTAAAAAGTTTTGAACTTAGTGAGCATACGCACATCTTTGACTTCTTTGTAATAATAAAGTAAGGTAAAATGGGATAATGAATTATTATCGTCATTTCTAAAATGTAACAAAAAATTTCAAAAAAGAAATTAAACGCATTCGCGGATATTTTCTTAAATTTGGAAGCTCCGACGGATTCTTGAAAGCACTTTATGTCATAATCATAGGGGGGGGGGGGGAGAGCAAGTAGGTGTAGTGTATACTAATACGAAGCACATACTACCTAATGCCTTAGTAACCTCCTACCAAAGAGTTTTCGCTTTGCGTGCCCCGGTAGGTAGGTCTTTTTACTAAAGATTTTCATTGAGGATTTTGTGGTAGGTATAAATCCTATTTATTATTCTGTGACGCCACACGTAGATTTTAAACTCCCTTTACGCTCATGTTTTATTCAACGCGTAAATTGCGTTTAGACGGAACGTCTAGCGATTTTGGATGTGAAGGTATTTTTGTTGATTTGTTAGAACTGACAGGTGCTTAAATTATGTAGATATGTGGATTACGAGCTAAGGAAGTGCTTTAAAGTGAGTAATTATTTAGGTATATGATTTCCTTATATGCCTTCCTTATGCTTTATTCCTTATATGTATTTCGCTAAAATGATTCTGGATAAGCCTCCATCTTGCAATATTTTTAAGCACTAATCTTGGCCCAATTAGTCATAATTTAGTATTGATGCAAATGGCTTAATTTAAAAACCTTAAGGGTCCTTAGAAAACCATTTATTTACTTGCACACGATTATCAAAAGTACTTATACAAATTAGTGGCGTTGACATTCACTTAAAACAAAAATACTAAATTGAAAAAAGGCTTGATTTGAAGAAAAAAAACAACAGCATTTTTTTATTACCTACAATCAGCCCACTTTAAGGGTGATCGTCAGGGGTTGTCGCGAGATTAAATTTTTATTGTGGTTTTTAATTTTTTCTGCTTTTTTTAAGTAATAAAGCTAACGGAAAAGTAATTTGCCGCAAATCGTAAACCATTTTCTATTAACCTATGAAAAAACTAACTTCGGTTCACTGGTATTTTTAGAGCATTTGGAAAAATAGAAGATTTTGCGCTAAAAATCAACAGTTTCCCAAATGCTCCCAAAATACAATTGCATCGTTGTTGGCTTTATCATGGGTTCAAAATGAAAATGTGGGAAAATGTTTTACGATTTGCGGCAAATTACTTTTCCTTGTCGAACGCAGAAATAAATGAAAACCCACGAAAAAATTTAATCTCTAAAATTGCCATACAGGCGGGGCAATGCAGCCAGCGTCTTGGGGACGCTTCCGACTGGTATTGACATGGATCAGTTGGGCTACCTGTAGATTGTTTGGAACAGTCTGCAGTTAGCTTAATTGTTTCAATTTGTAAATACTAGTTCTAATTTGTTTTTATTATTTGATTATAATTTAGGTACATTGTTAATAAACGCCATTGCCGTTTAAAAAAACTCACATTTAGATTTACCTTATTGGACAAAAGTCCATGTAGTATTACATCAAAGGACATTTTCCAAAAAAAAATGCTTAGAATTTTACGAAGAAAACCCTTTCCCACTTCACCAAGCAGGATGCACTCGCGTTTTTCCCCCAAGTGCCTCTGATGAGATGAAGTGCCTGTGAAAGGAAAGTCGTGTATTCTTTGCGCTTTTACATTTCCGGAAATTGCTAGAAACATTCCTGTTTTTGTAATTTGAGAACGTTAGGATATACTAAAGACCGGGCGCATTAGGGGAGGCATATGTCCAAAAGTGTACTAAGATAGGTTGATGATGAGGATAGGTTGTAAGTATTGACGACGGAGGCGAGTGAAACCATTGAAATCCAGATGATGACTACCCTTTATTAAAATCCGTTATTACATTCATACCACAGATTAGGTACTTAATACAATGATAACATACATTATTAGAATTTTTTTTTCATTGCTATTAATTTATTATAATTAAAACCAGCTACAAAAGATACACAATGTTACAAGACAGTATAGAATAAGTGCACAAAATTGTTGCATGTATTTGAGTGCGGCCACATCTATCTTTCTTAGATCATAATGATAATTGAACTGGCATACAAAATAAGAACATGTGGAGGCGGCTCAGGACGGCTATTTGTGGCGTCGTTTGGGGGAGGCGTTGGTATGTTCAGCAGTGGACGTACGAGGTGATGTTGATGAGGTACATATTTATGTAATAAAACATACATATTCAATATACTGCCAATTGGACGAGAAGTCATTAACAAAACAGATGTTAGTACGGTGTCCTTGCCGCAGGTGCCTAATACTATAATTCCCTTACGCAGTTTATTCCATAGAATATACTTTTCATTATAACCCGATTTTTAAAACTCTTTCACTATTGTATAGAGATTCCGGAGGTGGTCCCATACAATTATTCACAGTTATTCCTGAGGGATTAGTATACATATGTACATATATCCAAGCATGTTTAACGTAACCCTTACTTTTTCCAATCCAATATCTACGTATCAGGTAGATTTCAATTGGATACAAGATACCTATCACAATACGTGGCCAAGTAGCTCGAAATTCCAAGCACGCGCAGACATTTCTAAATGTCAGCTGCATAGGAGTAGGTAGTATTAAGGACGGGACCTTGGAGTTGATGCCCTTTGTGTGTTCAGTCAAATGGTCCTAATTATATTATAGCGCTCTAGCCTCTTTCCCTGCCATCCGGTAGGGAAGGAGGCTTGAGAATTGTTAAGATAAAGGGTATTTGTTTTCGGAAGGAAGCCGGTAGAGGGAGAGAAAGGGGGATTTTGACATTTTCTAATGGAACTTTGACTCTCTTTTTTTTATTAAAAATGACAGAAATACGCGGCAGTGTCCGTGTCAGAATTTAGAGGTAGGTCGTGGGCGAACTGACATTTTGATATACTTAGAAGTAATTTCGCCCAATTCAGATTTCAAGAACACACCGAGTGTCCTCTACCCTTGAAGCTCGTATCCATTAGATTTTGAAGCTCTTTTCTACTTTCAACCTACTTCAAAAAGAGTGAAGGTTTTACCTACCTATGTTCAGCTATATTTAAGTTTTATGTAATGTTCACCGATTTCTCCGTCAATTGTGGATGATTATTTTATAATTTAGAATGATACCGAGATGGTCAAAAAGGAATTGAAGTCGGATTTTAGTTTAATAATGAATCAAATAATAATGCAATTAATTTGTTCGCTATAACGGAAATGACAATAGAACACTAGCTAAATGCAATGGGATAGACAACAACAAGCATGCAATGCAAACGGTTATTGTACACAAGCATGTAGGTAATTTACATTACAGTCACGTAGTACTTGCAAACTTCTCTATGACAAGGAATAATATTTGTCCAGTAAATGCTGTTTTTGCAATTTGTAGAAATAGTAGGAACATAACGGAAATAGAAGCGCTTTCTAGGGATGTACAATACAATCTGTATGTGTAGGTGTAGGGATGTATATGGGAGAATACCTAATGTTGTGATCACAATACCGACTACGTTTTAAATAAGTGTCTGTTACGTTATTGTACTTTGTATCAATAACAGATAGGGAATGCAGTATTATAGTGGTTGCCTGGAATAAATCGCTTCTAAGCGATAATGCTGCCCATTGTACCTTTCTATTTTATGTTAAAATCTATGTTTTTTTATTTAATTTTGTGGTGTACAATAAAGAATTTTGTATTGTGTTATTTATTGTAGATAGGTACCTAATCACAAAACTACCTAGCTGTCAAAATTAACCAAACGCAACCTCAAGGCTTCTCACTTTAGAATACGGTACGACGACATTAAAAACTCGCGAAAAATTCTAATAAAAAACCGCCAAGTGCGAGTCGACTCGCACACGAAGGGTTCCGTACCGTAAAGATCAGGCAACTTTTTCAAAGGACATCAAATATTCACTCGTTTGGAAACCCCTTTAATTTACTATTTTAGTATTTGTTTATGTATAAGTGTTTCATATTTAAAGAAAGTTTCATATATCTACCTTTATAGGCCTAGACAGCATGAGCGATGAGCAATAATAGCCAAAAAAACACGGTTTCGTATGGAATCCCATTAATTTCGATATTTATTTGATTTTTATTATTTGTTGTTATAGCGGCAAGATATATGTATAGGTTCACATTCTCTGAAAATGTCAACTGTCTACCTTATACGGTTCATGAGATAGAGCCCCGTGACAGACGGACGGACGGACGGACAGCGCAGGCTTAGTAATAGAGTCCCATTTTCACCCTTCGGGTACGGAACCCTAAAAACATTATAAAGAAATCCTATTATATGTAAAACTTCTATTTTAAGTAACGCTGCTAATTTAGTTCTCCAAGACGGGTTTTAGAAGGCCATTGTTTTAATGTCAATTTTGTTAAGGTAAATACCTCATTACGATTAGGTCTACGTTTTGAATGAGTAATGTAAATTAGATGATTAGTAATTCCATTCGAGCTTGTTTGAGTGTTACTAATTTAAACAGAAACACGAGTGAAATAAACAACGCCAGTAAAGCATAAGTAAGGGGTTCGGTCCGTTGTCCCCCAGTCCCGTATTCACCCGATCCGTTTGCCAACGATTAATATAAAGTATAGGTATCGGAATATGTTGTGTCGCTTTTGCGTTATTTACATTAAGAGTGTTTACGCCTTCCATGCGCAGTTTAGCTCAAAAACAGTACTTTTCAAACCCGTTAATATGATGAACCACTTATCTTACACAATATGTTAATAATTAATAATTTTAAGAAATTTCGTTGGCCAAATATTTAGTTAGTTAAGAAAATATTTCTATTAATATAGTATGTACGCGTTCTATCAAGATAACTTGTTAGAGGTTTTCTTAATTTCCCTTTCAGCATCAGTTTCAAGCTCTAAATATTATGAAAATACTGATATATTTAATTAACAAAAAATAATAACCAATCAAAACGATCCTTGAGAAAATAGTTAGGTAGTTAAAAAGATGTTTGGTTTTGGGATCTTACTATGAGAAATTAAAATTAAAAAAATGTGAATGATTAAGGATTTAAACGTTTTTTTCATCGATACACCTTATTTAATTAAATTTCTTTGCTGTTATTATTTTTCTGTAAATATTTTAAAAATACTTAACTCACCCAAATCACTCAACCTAAATCTTTATAAGGTCACAATCAATCATCAAAACACCCATAAACAAAGGAATATGACACCAATAGGAAATACGAAAAACCTTGCAGATCACGTCCAAAAGCCTAAAGCACATGTTCGCAGGCCAATCACGCGTGTGACCCGTGTTGGGGTACTGGGTTAGTGTACTATGCCGTTGTTGACTACTGATTCGGGTTGACTATGGTGTTTTGTATAGCCTGTTTATTGAACGCATTAGTTATTTATTGAACACCTACTTTATTGACAAAGAAAATTACAATTCAATAATAAAAACAAATTAGAACTAGTATTTACAATTGAAACAATTAAGCTAACTGCAGACTGTTGCAAACAATCTACAGGTAGCTCAACAGATCCATATCAATACCAGTCTGAAGCGTCCCCAAGACGCTGGCTGCATTGCCCCGCTGTATGGCAATGCTGATGCACTGCGCCAGATACCCGCCAGCTCTCGGGTCACGCGTCGCGTCGACCAGACGACGCTCAGATAAGTTTTTAAAAACCCGGAGAGCCTTACAGCTTACAGCAACACTCGGACAGGACGGACGGTGACAACGCTGTGATTGTTGTGTGCGTAACTGCCTACCGTGTGTACAAATTTATAATTATTGCTATTTTTAGAGAACCCCACTAGGGTTCTCTAAAAATAGATCTAGATAAACCTAACATAGGATTTAAGACACTACTAACCAAAAACATGTAATCTGTTTGACAATAAACTATATCTATCTATATCTATCTATCTATCTATCTCGCTACCCCACGGACCTAGCACCTACTAATATTCGCTTTTGAAAGTTATTTTGAAAGAGATTAAATATTTTTGAGTATGAAAGATACTGCTCTAGCGTAATAGTAGAAATATAAAATAGTAAAAATATTAAAGAGGAGGTTCCTTCCTCGGAGTAAGTTAACCCACCGTACTGATTAGTCGTATACCTAATTTGACGAACGAAAGACTTGTCGAAAAGAGAATTTGCCTTAAAATGTAAATTGGCTAAAAGAGAACTTGACGGAGCAATGACTTGACCAATAGTGGATTTGACATATACTCGTAGAATGTTACTCGTATTTGTATACTTATTATTAACAAACCATCGTCTTTTGTATGATTTGACAGCCTGTACATGTTCTGTAAACATCACATACAGGCTGTCAAATCATCACTTGTACAAGGCTTGCCATCATCAACATAATCTGGATGATAATCATTATCATGAATACTTCCACAGCTGGGCAAAGGCCTTCCCTGAAAAGCGCCCAAGGGATTATGTTGCATGGAAATGAATTTGGTGTTTTCACAACAATTTCGAATGCCATATATACTGTTGTCTGGATCACAATCTGTGGTTTGGATAGTTATACGCATCGAGCTTATAGAAAGCATAGACGGCAAAAACCTACGTGTTCAAACGATATTGCTTTTCACAACCCCTCAGAGTAACATCGCTGACTATCGTTAACAAAATCCAAAAACATATAAAATGTTTTAGTTCAGTGGTAAAAAAACCTTTATTAACAAAGAAAATTACAATCAAATAATAGAATCAAATTAGATCTAGTATTAACAATTGAAATAATGGAGCTAACTGCAGACTCCAAACATTCTACAGGTAGCTCAACTGATCCATATACCAGTCGGAAGGGTCCCCGCCGTAAGACGTAATAAATAAACATTTGGAATACCTATCTACGTCAGAATCAAAATCTAAGTCTGTCAGAGCTCAATAAGAGCACAGTTTTTTTTTTATTGTAGATAGAGAACAGTTTGGCAATGAGCTCACTTAATGCCCCGGCAGCATACGTCTTGCCGAGACGTCTCGTGACGACTCGGACGCTGCAGCGCTGGTTCGCTCAACGACGAGAACCTACGCGCGACCCGAGGCGAGACGAACGTACCAAGTAGGTACACTCGTGGTCGGCCGGTCTCGGGGTGTCTTGACGAGTGTATACTGCCGACATAAGTAAGTAAAGGTCTGAAAATTACGATTATCATTCTATTTTTGAAGTTTTTTGAATGGAAATTACAGCCACGCACATATTATATGGCGCTGTACGAAAACTCAATCTAAACTAGAACGGTTCTGTGGTCAGAACCACTCCATTCTTAAATATGAACCACAGAAGCGAAACTCTATGCCTTGGTTAGTATCGTATTTTTACTCCACGGATTTCATTAGATGCTATGGCCGGTATGATCACGGGACGACGACGCGACGGATGAACTTGTTTACATTATTGTGATAATATTAATATTTATTCTCTCGAAAATCGGATAGTGTTCATAACCTCATACATAATGTGTTCGGGCGATATTGGTATTTGAATGCGCAAGGAATCATATTCTGATAGAAATATATTTAAGAAGTAAAAATTGTGTGAGTATCAGAAAAAAATTTCTCTTGAATCCCTAGATATTTGTTAGTGAATCACACTAATAATATAAACGCGAATGTTTGGATGTTTAGATGTTTGGATGAATGTTTGTTAACTCTTCACGGCATAACGACTGAACCTAGCGGTTTGAATTTTGCATAGATGTAGCTCATAAGCCTGGAAACAAACATAGGCTAGTTTTTGTCCCATAAACTTTCCCATGGTATATAAATAACCTTTAAACGTGTCCATAGAAACAACGCGTGCGAAGCTGCGTGCAGAAACTAGAATTATAAATGCGAAAGTTTGAATGTTTGTTGCATAGATGTAGTTCTACACCTGGAATGAACATAGATTAGGTACTTTTGATCCCAGAATAACGCGTGCGAAGCTGCGGGCGAAAGCTAGTATAACGATGATAATTATACTTACTTACCCATTATTGAGTATAGGCATCTGCTTTGTCATACAATAAAAACATCATGCAGTTACAAATAAACTTCTATTATTAACTTCTAAATTAGGTAAAGTCTTGCCTCTTTCCCAAATTCAGTATCATTAACCTAATCGAAAGCAAATTGGCAACGCCAATGCTTACCAGCCATTACGGTAGAGTGTAACGAGCCAAGTCAGAGAACACTACCACTGAACACTTACTTTGGATTGCAGAGGGAAATGGGATTCGGGAAGATTATAATTAGAAACCTTTTTTCGGATAGCCTTTTACCAGATCAAGATATCTAGATTCCGAGATCGGCCAGATCTGGCAATCGCGATGCTACGTAAGCCAATTATGATCTGGGTTTTACTGGTTAGCGTTTTCCTATTGGTTTAGGCAGGTATTCAATATCGTAATGGATTACCTATGGGAAATGATAAATCGAATAAGAGTTCATTCTAGCGAAACTAATCGCTTCTAAATCACATCTATGCGCACATTCCCTTGCTTTGATCTACTCCGAAAGCTATAAATAAAAGACGATGTCGATTTGGTTCATCAATCAATTATATCAATTGATCGAAGATTTGGTTCCATATTTAAAACTAGAATGGTTCTCCTTTGGGTTTTTCCTAAAGCCGGGTTTCCACCGCGAAAGGGTAATGAGAGGTAATGGCGGGACGGACTCCTTTTAAATGAAATAGGTTTACATTTCCACCAACAAAGAATTTTCTCTGTTGATTTCCCCCGCAAAAGGAAAATGAGAGAGATGAGTGAACGGAGTTCATTTCAACGCATTCTGCTCGCTCTGTCCTTTCCGCTCGACTATTCGTCGGTAAACATATAAGTAGGTAGTTTACTCTTGCGAGTTAAACGGAGTGCTGAATAGGTCCGCTACGCTCCGCTCGCGGTGGAAACCCCGCTTAGCTATGAAGAAATTTTACTGCTTTTCTCATTGCAATTTGCAGTAGCATCGTAATTCACGGGCTTAGTCAAAACAAATAACACTCAAAACGGCTATATCCACACAGATTATACGATAACTGCTATCTATCGATCATGCGTTGAACGAACTGATTATGACTTCAGATAGTACGACAGCAATGTCCTCTATGGCTCTTGAAAGTGTGACTTTATGAACAGAAGTTTCAAGAGAAAATAAAAAGGTTTCCTAGCTGCAAGGGATCTCTGAATGTGGAAAACTCTACTTTTGACTTAGACATAAACATTTATTTGCTACTCACACAATAGGTACAAAATAGACAAAATTTACATTAACACATTTTGAAAAAATTAACATCGTTATTCGGTAACTTATATTAAGATGGATAATACACAAAATATTTTTAAAAATGAGAGGTAAAATTGGTATATTTCGGCCAGATATTTTTTTACCTACGTTGTCCCATTGATGGGCAAAGGTCACTCAAACTTTTGCATGACTCGCGCTCGCCAGCTACGTTCCACCCACCCCACAAGTCGACCCGAAATGAGTCTATATCGTCTTGCCAAGATATATACCTAATGCTCGACAAACCACACCTTATCATCAAGCTAGAGTCTAGATTCTAAACCCAAAGTAAGCAAAGCTTGTTCTAGATAATTTTTTATACGATACTGAGGTAATACTATAGAATACATTGTTTTTTTTATACCTACTTACATAGAAAACAACATGACTCGGAACGTACAGTACGTACAATCAGTTCGAATTTCGAAGAAGATCTCATTGTACGGATCTTTTTGGTAAACATTTTCACACACAATTTTGATATTCCAAATTCAATCTCATTATTCCCTTGGGAGGAATGCTCTTTATAATAAGGTAAGGGGTAGGTAAGGTTTGATAATCCAAAGGAGTAATGAGTTTGAACTTGAACTCAAAATATGTATGGAAATGTTGACCAAGGAGACTCGCACTAAGAGATCTCATTCGATTTGTTTAAATTTGGTAAAACCTTTAACTTTTTCATCTAACACAGCTATAATCACTTGCTTTCGGTAAATAAAAGTACATGACGTGTAAAGTGCGTTTTACGAACATAGCGTGTGAAAAAGTACTCCGTGATCATGCCGCCTGCAACTGTGACGAAAAATACTACAATATAACTCAAAACACCACATATATAATCATAACTAATGTCCCGTTACAAGTGATTTTAGTGTTCTTAACCATGATAAGTGTTATTGCGACCCACTGATAAAAATAATTCTACTTCTAAAGACATCTCTATGCTTGGGTCCTGTCTGCTCCTGCGCTAGTCGCAGCCAGGCAGGTGGTACCTATCCATGGTCCAAGAAAACAAGGTCTGGCACTCCAAGAGTGACACACTCTTACTTACACACACTGCTACGTCACAGTACAGTTTCCACTTATTTCAACAAAACATGGAAGTAGGGAAACAAATACATAGTCAATAAAAAAAATACATAAAAAATGACAATCGACAATTTGTGATAAATAATTGGTTAGTACAAAACCACATATATCTACCAGATTCGTACAGTTAATTTACGGAGCTCGGGGAGTTACGATCCCACGCTACTGGTAACACCTGAAAACAGATTCGTCTTCTCGTTCGCGGATGGCGTCGATGACGTAGACTTGTGTCACCCACGTGACCGTGATGTCTCGGAATGCTATACCTTGGTTTATCATACCATGTACCTATCTATGTAGCCCACGATTCTAGGTTCATGATTGTACACACACGACAGTAAAAGTAAGTAGGTAGTTAGGTACGTACGCGTACCTATCAGACCATCTGGCCTGTGGCATTGGAATAGCCGTGACGTTATGTGATAATGTTACTTGTAGTCGATTTAGAACGAGACCACGACTTGTTTGGATATGTACTTACCGTTGTATGTAGGTAGGTACATTTGAATATGTAGGTAAGTTTCAAGCTGGTAGAGTATTCGGTGGGCTGATTTTTAGCATCTCTTCTGGGACTCTAGAATCTAGAATATTGTTTATAGATACCTACATCGTTGTTACCAATAAGAATAGGGATAGAGCTGGCGCGATGCCCTTTTGTTGTTCGCATACTGGAGGCCTGTAATCCTGAGGCTAATTCTATGTATCACGGGATAAATAGAATGTGATAAATACGCCAAAACTGCATTCTCATGCGATTTATCGAGCAACTTATAAAAGAAATGCCCTCGATAAATAGCGAATTGCACATTTTAAGAATACGCATGTATGCTTCAAAGCAATCACTCGATATTTTGACAGTTCTTGCCATATTTATCGAGAAGATAGAGAACAAAAACAGGAAGCCAGCATTGGCCTCCTGTTTTTGTTACGTCAGCTTTGACAATTGTATGAAAAAACAAAAGAAACTCGCAAAAGCTTTTAAAAATTACCATAAAGTGGTATTTATATAGAGGTATAAGAAGATCGCATTATCTACGATCTACTTTTACCGTTCAAATTCTTCTTTAGAAATAATTTTGAAAAATTTAACCCCTAACAAAAAATATTAAAAGAAAATCTTTGACTTTCTCTAACCCATTTTTAACGGAATGGAGACTACATTAACGGTACAGAAAACCATAATTATTTAATTTAAAACCGTTAATTAAAATCAAGAACTTAGCACAAAAACTATGAATTCACGGCAATTAACTCAATCCAAAAAAAAGTGCTTTGAGTAGAGGAAATTAAAGTCTAAGCCTCTATTTTCCTTTATATTTAGAGTAGAAATTACCTCAATCGCTGCAATATTCGTGTAGCAGTGTACTCCTTGTTAATCTATTTGTGCAGTAGTTTGAAAGTGCTTACCTGAAAGAAGCAAAATAAATTATTGAGGATGAATCTCTACCTATTTTAGTATTTGAAACTGATAGCTTTCTAGATTTACAAGTAGGTCTCTAAATACGGTCGATGATAGAGCTAATACGCACTAGTGATTGAAGCGCCCGGGATTGCAGACCGCCGCAATCACAGCTTTTCTTCACACATATTAAACAGATAAACATTTCATTTAAAATTTGTCAAATTATACGTCCCAATTAGTTTTCACATAAAAAAATTAAATAATAATAATATTACACATTATCGAACACTATTGAATATTAAAAAATTCGTCGTAGGTATAAAACGAATTCTCTAAGAGCCAGTTTTGAAGCTTATTCTTAAAATTTTCGAGACTCGGTGCGTTCCTAAACTTATCGGGAAGCGTGTTGTAGGTAGCCGGTCTCATAACGTTATTATTTTGATAGGCAACCTCTCATTTCATTACGGATGTAAGCTGGTTAACTACGAACCTTATTTGTGTTGGAAGAACACCAACGTTCGTTTCATCCCGAAGCGGTACAGGCGCGTCACGAACCGCACTCACCCTAATGAAGTCCCTAGGTCAGGGATGAAACGTTGGTGTTATTCCAACACAAATAATGTTCGTAATTAACCCGCTTAGATCCGTAATGAATTCGTCAAACTACGATAGTTTTTATAGTAAAACCAGCATTTACAGCTACATACTTAATGCGATAAACCGCACCGTTGAACCACTAGTGCGTACGATACGTCCTAAGATTCAACTATAAGTACAGGCATCTACAAAAATGTCTAAAGCTCAGACATTTATGTCGTTGGCTGTGTTTCATGATGACTTTGTTTAGAGTCTGAACAAAGTCATCCTAAAAGCGTACCTGAGCGATTTCCAGTTTTTGAAAATAGTCCATGTTCAGGAATTTTGTCGCAGATTGTACGTACTTATTATCAAGCCAATTATTGTTCTTTTTTAATACCCCTCCTTAACCGCAAGGACGAATGCATACACGAAGAAGAGTGGGCAAAGCTATTAATGTATGTGGGAAAATGACCCCAACAGTCCGGTCTCGTACAACCCATACAAGGATGTACAGTGGCCAGCTGAAGGTGAAAATGAACTTAATAACGTGAATGATAAGGCTCATTGTTTATTGGCAAAATGATACGATGCAGTTACAGGTTGGTTAACTCATCAAGTCATCACAAACGAAGTTGCGCTCACCACCTGGAGATTCGCGCAAGGCCAGATCTGATTTCAGGTTTATTTATTGCATACATGTAAGTACATAGTTTAGCTCAGGTGGTAACTAGCTTAGAGGTAAGTACACGCACCCTGTAGTCGGAAAATAAAGGCAATGTCAGCTACAAGAATCAAAACAATTGTAATAATAACTTGGTAAGTATGTAAATTTTTTACTCATGCAGCCAAATAGTCATAGTTTAGATTTATTCTTTTAAAATTGTTTAACGGAGTAGTAACTTTTAGTTTACTTCGAAAAACAGAATCTTCCTAAGATCTTTGATGAAGCTATTAGTCTGTTCACCCGAGCAAAAGAACGTAAACAAACCATTAAAAAGGTTCTATAAAGAACAAACTTTCAAGTCACCTTGGACGAACGAAACGTAGACTAGACCGAAGTACTCTATAGAATGTTCTATATTGACACCGCCTCTATGCAATGATTACACTAAAAAGAACCTCAAAATACAAGGATATTCAAACTTACTAAAATAATACAGTAAAAGCTCCTTATTCGCGGGGTATGAGTTGCCAACAATTGCCAAAGTTTTAAATGCAGTGAATGAAGACATTTTTAAAGAGATAAAGATCATAATGCATATTTTCTAATAAAAAGATATAGGCAAATCCAAAAATGTATATATTACGAAAAAAAGTTTGAGATTCTTTGTTTACGTTCTTTCTTTTGCTCGGGTGAATAGACTAAAGGCATTTTATTAGGTACTAGCTGCAGCCCGCGGCTTCGCACGCTTTTTTCCGGAATAAAAGGTAGCCTATATCCGGCCCCGGGATACCATCTACCTCGCTGCAAAATTTCACCGAGATCCGTTCAGCCGTTCTTGCGTTATAAATAGTGTAACTAACACGACTTTCTTTTATATATATAGATAGATTATATCCACGAAGCGCGAAAGAAAAGTTCGCGGTGTGATTTTGGCGATTCAAAGAATCATTTGGTTTATTTGTGCTCCGACTCGCCAGGCACACATTTGTGCCCTTTAAAATGTCCTGCGTACCTACATGGCTAGTCTCCGTTGAGATTGGCTGCCGCGGCGGCGACCGAAAATTCGGCTAGGAGGAAATCACAAACGAAGTTGTGATGACAGATTGTACGGCCTGTACAAACCTATTTAAGAGGAGCACCATGCGCGCCATTTTCTGAAGAGGATAGGCATAGGATTTCGCGTTCATAGGAGCGGGACAGAGCATACCTACGTTTATGGAACGGCGCGGCGTAAGCACAAAATTCAAGTTTATGCTTATTTACAAGAAAACTACACAATTTCTGAAGAAACTGGTTCAAAGAACCAAATAATTAGTAATAACCTGCGAATAAAACATAAGTAATTTCAATCGATCGCAGGGTTCCTGGGATCTCGACTAAATTATGTACGAAACAGTGCACTTTCATGTTTTTGTTTATTATAGTATTTTTTTTTCGCAATCGTGTTTTCACTTTCCAGGAACCAAAGTAGAAATGTTGAGTTTTATGTAATTCGAGTTTTTTACCACGGGGATCCTGGGAGTACTGAGATCTAGGCCTAGTTTGACCACCAAACCCGTTAGGTTAGGGTCGCCATAACTGGGCCAACGTTGTTATTCTAACTGAACCGTCGGTGAAACAAATCAGCTTTATTAAGTGAGGCCGCACACCTGACATACACTTGTATTACGTCAATTGTAGCGCCACATTGAAAACGCAACATCTCTCTCTGCGCGCAAGCACGCACAGCAAGGACACATTTGTCAGCGGGTGTAGTATGTACATTTATTCGGTCGCTACATGTGGCGAGGTATATGAAAGAAAGAAAAAAAAGAAAATCAATTTATTGGCTCACACATCAAAAAGGTACCAAAGGACCAATAACTGACAAATGACATCACTCATTCATTTCTGAACGAAACATTCTTTGTTGCGGTTGCCCGCTTTATGTGGCAAGGAAAATGTAGCGCCGAGGTAAATGTGGAGCCGGTGTGCGGCCTCACTAACATTGAAAATTATACAACTAATAGAAACAAATTACGACTAATTGATACCAATCGGAAGCGTCTCTAAGATGCTGGCTGCTTATCCGCTGTATGGTAATGCTGATGCGCTGCGCCTTTAGCTGCGCCAGATACTCACCAGCTCTCGGGTCATGCGTCTCTTAGACCAGACGCTCTGACAAAACTTTGAAAGCCCTGGTACTCCACGGACCTAGGGTCTCGACTCTCGACTCTAAGGGAAGCAAATGCGTAGGCTCTGTGGAGACCATTAGTTAAAAACGCACAGCTTTGAAATCTCAGCTTCCTATTTCAGCATTTTAAGCGTTACTTTCTGTGAAAGAACTTCTGTGAACAAAGTCATAGCAAATCTCGAATTTCGAGTCCATTTTACCAATTCGGTACAAGACATGTGATGGCTTGACCAATTTTCGATCTGATGGCTTAGCCAAACTTCGATTTGATGGCTTTGCCAACCTTGCCAGAGTTGCCAGAGCAATTGGAATATCGTCTGGCAATATACCTTGTCCGAATTGGATTTCGCAAGCTTCACGAAACAGCTCCCCGGAGTAGATTTAGGGATGTGGTAAAACTAGTGGTACTTGGACCAGCTGTGTTTTGCCTTAACATATTTACATATTCGATAAGATTGATAATCGAGGCAGACTAAAAACGTACTGGCACGATGACTTTGACTGCTATCCGAAGAGATTTTCCACCTAAGTCGCTATCCAAAGACCCGCTACCATAGCCGCTGGCAGTAGATAGCACCGGGTAGAAAGAAGTTTGCAGAAATGGGGTTGCTGTTGCATAGCGTTTTGCGCAAACCTATTTGGTTCACAAATTAAAAATGTAATAGAAAAATCCAAACTTAACTCTGTAACTATTTAGAAATATAATATATTCTCTGTTTCCTCCCTTTAAATCAAGATCCATAATCGACCTTTATATGGGGAAACAAAAATTAGGTAGAGTAGGATCCTACTGAAAATAGCGTAGCAATTTATATCACTACATTTTCCTGAAAAAAAAATAAGGTTTTTTCCAGTGTTTTACCTGTATTCTGTGAGAATTAGCAAGATAAACAGTTACCTACACGAGAACAGCAGAAAACTGGAAAAGTTTTTTATCTTCTTTCGAAATGACTATAATGCTTTTGACCGCAGATGACCGTGACAACGTTACTGGACTTTTGGCGGGCGCAGAGGGCGCCTCGCCAGTAAAGTAATGTTGGGGCAACACGCACAAGGGCCACCACTTAGGTACAAACCTCGGCTTATGCTACAAGAGGGAATGGAGGTTTCGCCTAGGTGCACGAATGCACCTAAGGGCGAAAGCGGGGAATTCTTCGACCCCGCTTTAGGCGAGATCGGTTATTGGTCGGGTGTGTAGTGTGGGGGGAAGCGAATTGGGACTTGTTGCCGTCACCTCCGGGTTAGCGGCGGTGATTGGGTCAACGGGTTCACTGACAGCGTGTCTCGGTCTACGGAGGAGAGGAGAAACCATGAAAAAATCTCAGGTTAGTTTATAGTTCTCGTAGATGCAGTAGCCGTCCCTAGCTGGTAATAGCCTGATAAATCGAAGAGCTCACGACCGTCGGACACCCACTTGAGCAAAATACCAGTTTTTGATTGGATTGGCTTTTTAAATTGGTCGTCTTAACTAAGGTTCGTTTACACGATTCCATTGCTTTGTGATGGTGTAATAAATATCGGTGTTAAAACTTTTTAAAGGGTTTGGCTTACGGTGAAGGAATCAATAGATTACAAATAAACTGATAGATCAAGATCAAGAAATACTTACAGAAAAAATTTACTGACAATAATAGATATCCACCTAGGTAAAATAAAAATTCTTTGGGACGTTTAGGCCATGAAAAATTATGGTTACTAAAGTAACTAGTATAGGTATAGGTATAGCTCGGTGCAGATTTTTTAAACCATTGAGATTTTCATTTTATGATTTGAAGTATTTTAAATTACCTGTATGTAATGTTTCATTGATCAAAAAATAATATGTGGCTAGGTAATAAATCTTCGGTGTATTCGTTTCAATACACTCTGTACTGTAGGTTGAAGGTAAAACGGAATCTTGTACACTTTTAGAAACATCTCTATCGTTTTCGATTTTCAGGGGAACGGGAGACCATCCATGTGGATGTCCCCTTAGCAATCGTTCGCTATTTGGTAGCACGCGTGATGCGAATATATTTTTTCCTCTGGAATAACGTTTGGTTTTACTTATTTTCAAACATTATCTTATTACAAAATATTTCGTAACGTAAAAGTACTTTTTAGCTAAATGTTCTGATTTGCTCGACATTTCAAAAGGCTAATAAACACGCTGTCACGAAGACATCTGCTGAAACGTCGAGAAAATCAAAAGTAAATATTTACTTTTGATAAATAAATATGAACAAGAAATAGGTAGGTATAAATTAGTTAGCAATGCATTTGACGACAGATGTGGCGCGGCGGGCGAAGGTCTGCCTGCGACGCAGGATGTTGCGGGCTCGATTCCTACCTTGAGATAAATGTTTGTACGATCTGCAAATATTTGTTCCGGGTGTTCTAGGTATTTTCTATACAAAGTATAATAAAAAAAATATCTATTCATGTAACATGATACTAATAAACGATTTTTATTTTGTATTGGTAATTATCAGGTATGCATTTACTTATGTATGGATGGCTGGATGGTTGTTTGTTACTTCTTCACGCCAAAACTACTGAATGGATCGGGCTGAAATTTTGCGTAGATGTAGTTCTAGTCCTGAAATCAGTCATATGCTACTTTTTACCCCATATTTTAAATCTATACTGTTCCCATAGGATAGAAATAACCATAAAACGTGTCCATAGAAAAGACGCGTGCAAAGCCGCGGGCAGAAACTAGTAAATTAAAATGAGTTCTCACGTTAGTTTAAAAACTCTACAATTGTCTGTTTACAAAATAAAAACATGCAATTTCACTAATTCTTTGTACCAAGATTTGTAAACACTACGACTATTTCATTCATAAAACCACAGCTGTTCAATAACAATTCATAGCCTGTATTATCAGTTATTAGCACACTCTCAGAGAACAAAAAGAAGCCAATAAACCAATAATCTTGATTAAGCAATGCTCCATATTCCACGCAATTGGCGCCATACGTAATGCTTACGCAACTTTAACATACTTTGTTTAAACTTTGTTGGATCAAACCGTGTTTTGTTTTTGTTGGTTTAGAACTCCCGAACTGAAGGCAGCATCTATCGGAATTGAAAGTGCTGAGAAAGCTAAAGGAATGGATCTGATACAAATGATAGATATATAGATAATACTTTATGAACACTTAACTTACAAATAATTATGAAATAAGCGACAATGAATACTGTGCTGATGCTTCGGTTTTATAACGTTATTTTTTTTTTTAATTATATTCATTCCTTTATTAGCCGTTGGTCAAAGCAGGTCGTTAAAGAAAAGTAAAAATATTATTTATTGACATAAATAGAAAGTGTAAGAGACATATTAATAATAATATAAAGTTGTACCTAATTGGTAGTGGCAGTAGGTTGTTTCCCTTTGTGTTTATTTATTCTAAATTGAATTATTCTACAGTTTTAAGTTATTTAGGACTGCTTCATATTGTTCTTTTTTGTAGTTTTGTGGAGTATTTTGATTTTTTTTTGTTAGGTTTGAGTGTTTTGCTTTATTGTAAAATACTGATGTACATTATTATGTTTACTAATGCGCACTCCATAAAGCTTGTGATGCTATCATGAGACGGACATTGTCAGAATTACGACCACCTTGTCGCAGAAGCCATCGACAAGATGTTGAAGTTGACATTGGTGTCAAATCAGTTGTCGCCAAAACCTAATTTAACAGCTGTAAAAACGATGCCATCAACGCTTTTCATTTCGATCGTTGTGAAAGGGATGGGAACATTTTTAGTGCGGGCAAACTAGTTTACTTTAGTTTTGTGAGTCCATAGTCTCCATAGTCCTGAACTAGTTTACAAACTGTGTTTCAGGAAGCAGTGGCTTCGCCTATTAGTTGGCGAAGCCGAAATTATGTCAAAGCAACATAACTAATTAATTAGCTAGGTAAGCTTAGGTAGCCACCATAATGCCTCTATCTAAACATTACCTAAGAATGACTCCTTTTATGAACCTCAAGACCATCAAGACAAATCTGAATACATAGACTACCTACCGATCTGCTCTGTCATAGAGCATACCTACTTAGTCTCTAGAGTCTTCTAAGACATTTAAAGGGTCGGCATTGCGTGTGTAATACGGTTACCCGTTTTCCATCAGGCAGGCCGCATGCCTGTTTGCCACGGTGATGATATAAAAAAATACTGAGTTAGCTGAGTTATGCTGAGTGGTGACAAATTTTGTCATGTTCTCTGTTTTAAATCGTGTGTATTTTTCTGATATGATAAATTATATAACATTTTACTTTTTTTACTACCTCCTTACCCAATAATGCAATGTATTATATTTATGAAAAGTCCCCAAACAAAAACTCGTTTTCAAACGATTTCCTAGATCGAGTTGTGATCGTCGCAAACAGTTGAAATCGAATAACAGGAATCGGGTATCGAGTAGTATTGCTTGTTGTCTCTGATGTGTTCGACCTATTTACGAGTAGATCATTGAAGATCTAACGACTCCCTGATTACATAACTTGGGCTGTCTGTCTGAAGCTAAGTTTTCATTTTGAGGGCTGGATGATACTTAATAGATAAATAAAAAATAAAAACATTGTTTATTCAGACTAGATGTTGTCCATAAATTACACCTTATGTACTAAACATTACATTAATTAAAAAACAATCATAAAATTATTAATTATTAACCAGTTTAATTAGTTTAGGTAAAAGCCTTTTTAAGGGTTTCAATAACGTTTTTTATCATTAGAAACCAACTTATTTTCTTAGTAAGACTTAAGATGAGGACAGTATTCGTCCCTAGAAGGGTCCAGTCTTGCTTTTTGGGACAAGTACATACCTAAATTTTGGAATTAGTCCTACCAGAGAACAGCAGCAAAAAATAAATCAGCAGCAAACAGTTTCCTTATTTGTTAGCACCTCTACTGCGGTCAACAGTCCGCTTGCCATGCATGGTGATTACGGCAAACCCCCTTGTTTGGGGAGGCAGTGAACGCAGTGCTGAGAAGAACTTTACCTATTCTTAGAAACTTGCTAAACTTTACAATCATCAAAGAAACCTTCTGATTAACGCATCGATATGATTTAAAAACGGGAGATGAGGCACTAGCTTCTCGAAAGTGGAGGGCTCAAATTAGGTGCAATTACACCCACCTCAGTCATAGTCGGACCGGCGGCGTTCGTGTTACGCGTGCTTGCTACGTCGTACTTTAGTGTAGTTTATTGACTAAAAGACTACAGCAATGCACTCGTGTTTGTTCATTATAATTATTGCACAAGATTGGAAATGTAACTTGAGCGAGTGTTTGCGTGTAGTTGTAACTCAGGCCAGCTGTTGAGTAAGCGCTGGGAAAACGTACCATATCTACAGATTTTACTTAGATCTAAAAATATGATAATATGGCGGGATTAACGCCAGTTATTTGATTTTAAATATAACCTCATTGTTCAGCCCACATTTAGAGTTCCATATATCTTTGCCCAACACCAACAGTTTAACCTTATACACGCAAACCCCCATAAATATAACAATTGAAGCAAGTGTTGTACTAAAGTTTTATTACATAACATAAACATACGTCATTTCCCAACGAGAACCCAACGGACGGAAACCTCCCGGGATCGGGTTACTGATTGTGTCACGGTCAAATGCATAAGACAACTTACTCATAGGTATGTGTGTCATGCCAATACAATTAACTGGTATTATATAACACTGTCTATTATAGTTATGCAGTTAAAATGTCAACAAATTCAAAAATTAAGCCAAGACCCGAATTTTCTATCTTTCTTATTTTCTCCCACATGTCGGCGCCATCGGAACAATTGTGCTAAAATTATTTTTTTTACCGCGATGTGTGGTTTATGTTATGTTGTGTTGTGTATGTCGACTGGTAGAGCACTTTTTTAATGGTTTAAGAAACTTTATTCTCATCCGAGTTACAAAAAATCACTAAATGAGAACTTAGTGTTTAATTTTTGTAAAATAAGTAAATTACATTTGAATGACGAGCGTACAGTATAAGTAGTAATTATGTAAGTACTCTACATTATAAATAAATAAATCTCTACATTACTCTACAATATCATCGTTTAACATGCAAATTCAATAATTCAAAAGCCCATGATGATCTTAGTTTGGACTATCATAAAACTGGAACAGCTGCACCGATTTTCAGCAAACATACTTCAACAACCTCGGTTAGGCTATTTTTTACACAAAAAGTCCAATCTTATAGAGAAAAAAAATTATTGATCAATTGTCAAATCGAAATTACCACTAGATAACTAAAAGTCGAGACCCTGGGTCCGTGGGGTACCGAGGCTCTCCGGGTTTTCAAAAAGTTATCTGAGCGTCTGGTCGACGCGACGCGTGACCCGAGAGCGGGCGGGTATCTGGCGCAGCGCATCAGCATTGCCATACAGCGGGGCAATGCAGCCAGCGTCTTGGGGACGCTTCCGACTGGTATTGATATGGATTCAGTTGAGCTACCTGTTGATTGTTTGCAACAGTCTGCAGTTAGCTTAATTGTTTCAATTGTAAATACTAGTTCTAATTTGTTTTTATTTTTGAATTGTAATTTTCTTTGTCACTAAAGACTAAAAGTACCAACCTACATACGAGTACCAACCAAAGGAAAGGCAGATGCTTCCTTTTGTGTATATTAACACCTGCGACCACCAATCCGCCTGCCAAACGTAGTGTTTATGACAAATCCCCCCTTTTTTTGGGGGAGGCATGATCAGCAGTGGACGCATGCATGCTGAAGAGGTAGTCAAAATCTAGCTGTTATGTCTATGTAACCGGTAAAATTATCAGCAAAAACAGCGAGGCAAAGTCCGGGTGTCAAAGTACAAAGGGCCTCGGTTATTTCTGTCAGCGGTTAAACAACGCGGTAAAAATGCAAGCTAGCGAAAACAAACAACAGTGTTGCCATAAGCACGGCACTGAGAGTGGAGGAAATAGCTGGACCGCTTACTATCAAGTGGAGACGAGTATAATGAAAATAATAAACTTAGGTACTGTTGCTATCAATTTACCATTTAATACACATTGCAGGCTATCAGTATTTTGTCAATTTATTTTGTTTGATACAGGCAGGCAGGTACCATTTTACACCTACTATTTTATTGTATTTCGTGTAACGTGATTTTGGCCCCAGAAATAAACTCCATGGTATATAAATATTTATGTGGCCTAAAAAGTCTACCAACCTAATTATTAAGATTTTCTTGCTCTATAATTAACTAGCTGTCAGCGGCTTCGCTCGCTTTTTTCCGGGATAAAAAGTAGCCTATGTCCGTCCCCGAGATACCATCTACCTCCCTGCCAAATATTACTGAGATCCGTTCAGCCGTTTAGGCGTGAGGTAGAAAGGTGACAGACAGACAAACAGACAGATAGACAGACAGACAGAGTTACTTTCGAATTTATAATATACGTATGGATGATAGAGCTATTTTCCATCTGAGCTGTGCTGTGAGCAACATGACGTTGCCCCATAAAATTGAGCAGAATGACGGAAAAACGCGAACTTGGGCCGTTCATAAAACCCTTTACGCAACACACGAGTTAAAGCGTCCCTTTACACAGACATAGAGTGGAGACCAACGGGTAGAGTCAATGAGAAAAAGAACAAAGCTTGCAGACTACCTACTTTAGTGTGATTTATTGACTGCAAGACTACATCAATGCCCTCGTGTTTTTTCATTATAATTATTGCACAAGATTGGAAATGTAACTGTGAGAGAGTGTTTGCGTGTAGTTATGACACAGGCCAGTTGTTGAGTAAGCTCTGGGAGAACGTACCATATCTACAGATTTTACATAAATCTACATAATGATCAGTGTAGTCATATTTGCCGTGCGTTTTCTCATTGGTACTCATCTGCTGTCAGTTGGTTGCTGTCATATCAGCAAGATTTAAGCAAAACCGCCATTTTAGACCACAAAGTACATAGGTACCGATTCGCACTTGACCGTTTAATTACCTACAGATTACATACTGTTTTTGCCCCGGTCTTAAATCTAAGAGGAGTGGAACGTGGTCATAAATACTACAAGCAATTGAGAAGCGAAGTTGAATGGCATAATGCACAATGCAATTGAACGGAATTACATGCAGCACTGATGCTGGCGCCGGGATGTAGACTTGTTTAGTTCTGTTGCGTATCTCATTTCAATGATAGGCACCTATGAGAATATCTAAAATCTAATTCGGCGCACTTATAAAAATAGTTTGCTAACAAAAATCTGACAAAACACCTAATTAGCAATGGCGCATTGCTTTTCTCATTCTGGCTTATCAACAGAAGAGTTAAGTTTAGAGGTTTAATATCAAACAGGGATTAACAGCTCGATCACTGTGATGACTGGCTAGGCTATCTATCATCTATAATTTAAAAAAAGGGGTAAAAACACGCATTTTCTAAAAACGGTCCGGCAGTTTCGTTTTATTTTTAATGTTTTGTGTGACTAAGAAAGTTCTAAATTGCAATTTTTTGTTATTAGTGAATTTCGTAGATATAGACTTTTATTGTAACTGTCATACGTATACCATCTTCGTATGACAGTTACAATAAAATTCAAACATAGATGCCAACTAACGTATCTTTTACAAATTCCTTCTGTAATAAATAATTATCAAACGTAACCTGGGATTTATCACGCGAACTCAAACGTGAAAGTGTCGGCACGTTCATCTAAACACAGGATTTCCAACCTTAGCTCTACAGCTTTAAGTTATGTAATGGGATAGAGCGAACGGGATTGATGATAGATATTAGCCGGTAGTGCAATACCAACTTATATTTACGGTTGAATGTGGCGCTAGTGGTAACTTTGTAGAACAATTTTGAAGGTGACGATTTTAGTTCCAAATTTGCCCATCGGCAAAGTTATGTTGGTAGCACTGTACCAGTAGTCACAAGCTGAGATAATGTCGATCTCCGATATAAGTTTCACTTAAATTATTGACGCCTGGCATGGTTTTATCGATGTTAGCCGTAAAATTGTGTTTTTCTTCGGTTATTTATTTATCGCGTCCATCTAAACATAACATAACCTAAAATATATTTATTTGCAGCTAAAACTATCATATTACAGCATTTTTATTAGGCATCAATTATAAAACTGATAAAACAAGTTATTGCTGAGGGCTTAGAGACTATAATTTTACAGATGGATCTCACACAAGGCCGAGCTTGTATTGTGAGGTCCAAGCTGATGATTCTTATAAAAACTATAAGAAACTTTGTCTCGGTGTGAATGTTTAACACTTAGTCCTGATGTCTTAAGCTACTTATATTATCTAGTAGTTACGCAAGTGACTAATTCTAATTACCTACTTATTAAAAAAGTAAAAAACAAAATAAATGGCTTTCAATAAACGTTATTATATGGAGTGAATAGAATCAGGTGACAGTCTATTTCTGTTAGAGTTTACTTATTGTAAGTGATAGAATGTTTATAGAGAAAAAGATTATTAATTATTTATCAAAGGAACATCCATTTTCCGATCACTTATTTTGATAGTTTAGGAATGGCTATATTGGGTCATGAAATGGTGATATACTTAGTATAAATTATGTCTACATCTCGATCAGACTAGGTCTCCAACTGAACATCAGCGTAGCATTGGGCTTGGCCGAATGCTACACCTGCTGAGGTCCCTATCCCTATTGTCATATCCGTTTTTTAACGTTTCTTATTTTAGACTTAGTACCTACCTGTTTAAGTCTGTATATGTGTGGGTAAAAATATATTATTCTTTCTTTCCTTATTCATCAAAAACGACTAAACGCGGTGGAGTAAATCTTCCTTGGATTAAAACTTACTGTTGACTACATCGCCTCTAGATAGATAACTCTTTATTATACACACAAACACAAAATATAATACACAAGAAAATGCTGATAATCAAGGAAGTACAAAGGGCGGCCTTATCGCTTTGAGCGGTCTCTTCTAGATCTTTGTATTGATATCAGGACCAAAAGTAAGTAAACTCGAAGCAAAATGTAAATTCCAAAATAGCGAGTAGGTAAAGTAAGCGAGGCGTGACACTCGAACTCGGAGCCAATAAATCAAAAACTTCCCCGAGCGCGACGATAAAATAAATTCCAATTCAAATTATCTGTATCGGGTCGTTTTAGCCGAAATTGGTACAGTTTTACGCATTTAGGGGGGATATTGGACCTTATTGTATGAGTGATAGCGTCAATATCCACCTCAACGGTGTACCTTTTCAACACATTATCTCTTCAAGAAAAATACAGTCGGCAACAAAAACGTACATGCAAAATTCTAGGTTTCTTACAAAAATATAATTAAAACCTATATAGGTTTATTATGTTTTTATATAAACATAATACGAACAAGGAGGTTGGTGGTTAATTAATAACCGATAACTCTCCCTGTCCGTAAAAGGCAGTATATTTATTGTATTGCGTATTGCAGTGTTCAGTGTTGTGCAAGAGTCGATAAAACTTTATCGATAACATTCATGTCGACAAGCCGCCATAAATCTCTGTCGACTGCCACTGCCCTACGAAGGCTACGAAAACTGTTTATGATATGATAACGATGTACCCATTTTTCAAGAAACCTGTAAAGGTTGGCCTGACCGGTTTGAGTGGATATGCCACTTTCGTTTAGTTTGACGTAAAATCGAAAGGAATTTATAGAGTTGTAAAGTAGGGTTCTACTGGGTTACTTTATTATCTACGGCTTTATGTTTTTTAGGGTTCCGTACACGAAGGGTGAAAACGGAACCTCTGCTGTCCATCCGTCCGTCCGTGTCTGTTACAGGGCTCTAACTCATGAACCCTAAGAGGTAGACAGTTGAAATTTTCAGAGAATGTGTATTTCTTTTCCCGCTATAACAGCAAATAATAAAAATAAAATATATATCCAAATTGAAGGGGGTTTGCACTTTGCATACAGCCTTTTTTGGGCTATTTTTGTTTTTTCAAGGCTTTATTTCTTGAAGCACAATAGGAAGATACATGAAACTTTCTACAAATAAGTAACACTTCGACTGTAATAACAACAAATACTAAAAATATAATAAAGTGTAAATTGTTAATGAATTTCCAAACAAGTGCAAATTTGATATTCTTTGAAAAAGTTGCCTGATTTTTACGGTACGGAACCCTTCGTGTGCGAGTCGACTCGCACTTGGTGGTTTATTTCTTTTACTTGATTGCTTTGTTTAACGTTATTGTCCAACTTCTTGTTTCTAAAATAGAGCGGAAGCGATTAAAAGCCTTGACACGAATGGTAGCACATTTTGCTCGAAAAATATATTTCAGATACTTATTATCACTCTAAAATTAACTCTTTAGAAACTAGAAACATAACAGTAGTAATTCAGTGATTCTATTTAAAAAAATATTATATTTGAAAACATATATTCAAATACCTTATTATAAAAACATAATAAGTATATTTATTTTTAAAACATAATACTCAAATTCAAAAAGGAATTTAAAATTAAAAACATAAATTTAAAATTCCTTTTCATTTACCGTCATTCACGGAAATCTGAATAATATTCTGATTTCTGTGGTTACATTCGGCCTTCATTTCTTAAAACCTACTTAAATACCTGCATTTAGGCATAACTTAACTGGCTGAATCTTTAGAGATTTTTTTTTACCGAATTGACCAAAATAGAGGTTTGTTAGGAATTCAGTAAAGCGGTCTCTGGAGTGCCAAGTAATCTACATAAGGCAGGAGCGGCGCGAAATAGCCCTGAATAAGTAAGGCGCTTTGGAAACTAAGGAACTAAGGAACGTTGCGATGTCGAAAATTGCTTATTTTACACCGACGTTCCAAGTAAATACAAATGTAGAGCAACTGGAACTGGATTTAAGGAAATTCTACAGGATCTCTAATCTTTATCTGGATTACCTACACAATATTTTAAAACTTAAATAAGATGGTAGATTTTTTTTTACAAGGCTGTTGGCCTTTATTAACAAAGAAAATTACAATCAATAATAAAAAAAAAATAGAACTAGCATTTACAATTGAAACAATCAAGCTAACTGCAAACTGTTGCAAACAATCTACAGGTAGCTCTACTGATCCATATCAATACCAGTCGGAAGCGTCCCCAAGACGTCGGTAGATTTAACGTTAGAAACTAAGCCAACATAGGCTTAGATCGTGGCGGTCGTGGCGTAAGAATCGAAACCTACTCAGGCCGTGGATTTAGTACGAACCGACTCAGGGAATCTACCAGAGGAAGGGGAGCAGCTTCCTTCTGTGTATTTTTAACACCTCCACTGTGATCAGCAATCCCTCTGCCAAGCGTGGCGATTATGGCAAACCGCGCTTGTTTGAGGAGCCATGTTCTGCAGTGGACTTGTTAAAGAGGTACTTAGCCATCAGGACCATTCCTACTTCTCATTAAAAGCAATCGACGATCATAATCATAACGATGAGCAGGACGAAGGCCAGTCACTACGCATCCTAAAAAACGTGGCGGAGCATTGTCTGCCTCCCATGTGGACACATTTTGCCAAATGTGTTCCAGTCTGTGGGTACGATGCCTGAAAGTAAGCTGTATATAATTTAATCTAATTTATTGTAGTAATTATAATTTGAATTTGTAACCTAATTTATCTAATCATGTTAATTATTTTATTGACTGTAATTTTGAATTTTATTTGATTTTGTGTATGTGTAATATGGATTATTTAATTATCTGAAACATAAGTAAATGAATACATTACAATAATCTCAGCTAAATAAATAAACTGACAGCTTCGCACATCAAATCGTTATGGAACGCTCGTTTAAAGCTGAGTTTAGTTTCCTATTTCTTGAAATCGGCCCTATATATGTACTTCATGATCAATGTCAATAGGTAAATACTTAAACGTATTGAATTGAAAACCAATATTTAATTGTTTTTGCAATCTGTTTTCCTCGTGAAATATTTTAACCGGGTCACTGCACTCGATTGTTCCCAATCGAGTGCAACAACAAATTTATCATTTCAATAAATTAATTAGAAACCTTCCACAACAATCAGTGACGTAAGCGGAACGACAAAAATATCCCACTTTATTAAATAAAGTGGTGTCGCCATTCTTATTTTCTAAGAATGTCGAGGAGACTACAGAAATATGAGTAAGAACAGACAAAAAATCTAAAACGAAACGCTAATTAAACATTTTGAAATCTGGCATAGGTATATCTGGAGGCTGTGAATTTAAAAACTGACTGTAATAAATTAATGTTTCAAAATAATAAAAAAAAATTATGAGTGGTTTTCTTAAATTGATTAATTTCTCACTTTTTTTAAATTGACAATTTGTCGTCTTTCTGCCCGGCAGCTTTTTATCCGGTTTGTATTACAAAGAAGTTAAAATAAACAAGTTACAAGTTTCATGTTCTTACGCTTTACAACGTTGTAATGTAGGTTACGCCACTTTTAGCGTTCGCACAAAAATAGCAACCACTGGCAACTAGAAAATAACAGCTTTCCGCGTCCCTACATGGCACTGGCAACACGTGTAGGCAAAACCCTTGGAAACCAGAGTTGCCATTACTGTTTGTAAATTGGGGAATTTCGATGGTAATGGTGGGTCTTGAGACTGTGTGAGAGAAAATTATATTAGGAGGGGCAGCATGAAACTTACTACATCGTTATTTTTATTTATTTCGAAGGTAAAATGCTTTTTCGGTAATTAAAAAATAGAGCATGCGAGTCCCAAGGGACAAGGGGGTTTTCTGACTCAAGGGATAGGATTTTTTTTTGTATTTTTGGTGACCAGGCATTTCTTTACTATATCTATTCATCTTCAAGTATAACTAGAATCTAAGAGCAGTATATTTATATAATGATTAATTATCATTTCATAAGTACATCGTTAGCCTATTTTACTATAAAAACTATCGTAGTTTGACGAATTCATTACTGATGTAAGCGGGTTAACTACGAACCTTATTTGTGTTGGAATAACACCAACCGCGCTCGCGAACCGCACTCACCCTGAAGAAATCCCTCGTTAAGGGATGAAACGTTGGTGTTCTTCCAACACAAATAAGTTTCGTAGTTAATCCGCTTACATCCGTAATGGAATCTATAGCCTATACAGGATAAGCACACTATTGTCTTGTATTATATGGGAGGTAATGCCCATAATCCCCATTATAGGCATTCTGGTAAAAATGTCCGCGGGAAGAGATGGGGTGGTGCAAATTCTATGCCGGCACCACGCGACCAAACACAAGTAGGTACTTATGTACCACGTGTTTTTTTTTATGGGTCTATTAAGCAATCATGTATTTAAAAGATAATAATACAGTCGAAAACATGTGAGAAAATAACACCTTGCTCCTCTCAACTGGATTAAACTTTTTAACATCAAACTAATTCGAACATCGTAAACCGTTGCTATTGGAGAATCAATCTTAGCAATGGTGTATAAGTCTCATTATCGTAAGTAATGGATCTAGTCCAAGGTTTAGATGGTTCAAACATTCAGAAGATAAATATTCAGTTAAATTAAATTGTTTGGATTGATTCTTTTCGATTTCCTAAGGCATTTGCACCAGTATCTTACTTCAACTTCTTGTCTCATGTCTCTGCATCTGGTAGTCCGTCTCATGATAGCAGGGTACCTGCTTTATATTATTTTTGGTCAAATCATCAAAAATGTAGCGTGAGTTGACAGATTTGACAGCTTTACCCCCGAATTTACCCCAAACTTTACTCTTGAGGCGAAATTCTAACAAAATTTGAAATAAAAATCACGCAGGGGTTAACGAGACAGAGCTCGCCAAAACTCGGTAAACATGTGACTAAAGACTAAACTATAGTTTTTAAATAAGTACTTTTTAAGAAAAATGCACGATTTGGTAGCTCTGAATAAAGAATACCCTCAGGTAAGCGAAACTACTTATACTTAGGAAGTGTTCTTTTCTCACTATTTTATTCAAGACTCAGGTCCCCACTACGGGCAAATGAGAATGGTAAAATTTTAATACCAACCCGACACTTAGGGGATAGTGCCTTATTTTACCGAGAAATAGGGAAAATGGAATTAAATTGGACATAGTAATTGGGTAATATTTCAAGCGAAATTCTTATATGAAGCTTCGGTTAATGTGATATTTATTATTACAGGATTTAGTAGAAAAAGATAGCAAAGAAGCACCTGTTTAGCCCGCGTGGATCAACAATACGTTTATTATCTAAAGAAAATACCTACTATGGACTTTACGCGGTAAATAAATATTATTTGTAGATTAAAAAACGCGAATTGTGTTAAGTACATTTAAAATAATAAACCCTTATTTTAACGCTCTCAAACGTCACGTTATGTAAAAAATCTAAAATAAACGGATGTTTAAAATTTTATTTCAGTCTAAACCATTATGGTAGAGCTATTAGCCTATGACTCAAGCATAATACTTTAGAATGTTTGGTCCTGTGACTCTATTAAGAAATCAAATAATATCACTACGTTTTTTTGAAGTCGAAGTAGAACATTTTTTGGGATATTATTTGATTTCTTAGAAATTACCCTAAGTGTGAGGGCTTACGCACTATAATAACAAAAATTTACTATTCTTTTCTTTTAACAACCATTTGGTAACCATGAACTGTAAAAAACATAATTATATCTGTAAATATGCCCCACAATTATCCTACTCTACAGATTATTTAATAGGTAACTATAACCTACTTATGTGTAACAATAAATTGAAGGAGGTCAAAACATAACTCAAACTCATTACTGAAGATAGGCGCAAGACATCTGAATCACCAGTTTTGATAAGATGGAATGCGGTCTGCATTCCATCTTATCAAAACTGGTGATGCATCACCAAAACTGATAGACCCTTATATCTTACTGAAGTCAAGGAAACTACAGCTTAGGATATCCTGGTTGTAACCATGCTTAAAGAAGCCATAAGCGAAATAAAACCAAAATTGATGGGTCTATAATACAGTTGGTTTGGGTTGGAACCTAAGTCCAGGTTAAACTGGAAGGTCGTAGGTCCAAAGCATACTGAACTGCCAAATGACTGTAGCGTGGTAGAAACCGGAGATCAGATAATGCTGGTTATTTTAAATCGGTCAATAGGGGCCGAAGGGTCCAAATTGTGATTGATTGTTGTGGCCTTGTTGATAGAGGGCCGATAGCACGCATTAGTTCTATCAGGAAGAAATTAGCGAGGCTTTTTGGTCAATTGAAGCCACGGTTTTTGGGCGCACATTTTAAGAGGGCGCAATGCACGCGATTTTGTGAAAAGGATAGGCATAGGATTTCACGTTCATATGAGGTGGACAGAGCATAGGTTTTTGAAACGGCGTAAGCGCAAAAATCAAGTTTTTGCTCATTTACAAGAAAACTGCACAACTTATGAAGAAACTGGTTCAAGGAACCAAATAATTAGTACTAACCTACGAATCAAAACGTACGACATTTCAATAGACCGCAGTGTTCCTGAGATTTCGACTAAATTATTTGCTAAACAGTGCACTTTCATGATTGTTTTACCGTATATTTTTTTCTTAATCGTGTTTTCACGTTTAAGAACCAAAGAAAAAATGCTGAATTTTATATAATTCGAGTTTTCTACCACGGGGGAATCTCCTGAGTACTGAGGCCTATTTTGACAACCAAACCCGTTAGGTACGCCCTTAAAGTAAAAAATTCAAGTCACAGTTAAAAGTCTTTATTCTGTGTTTTAAGACAGACAGAGATTGTGTAGACCAAAAACTATTAAAGACCTTATGTATAGCTACAATCAAAATGAATAAATGGTTTCCATGGACACACGACACGATAACAGATTCGTAAAAAAATGGGCGATACAATGGCAGTATGTATTTTTATAATTCACACTATCGAGATAGAATCCTGGGTAAATTTTAGCCAACAAGCGGGCAAACTAAAGTTCTCACTTTAGTGGCAAGACGGGTCACATCTGCTACAACATGTCGGATAATTCGTGGGAAAAATCCACCTCCGAATGGATCCCAAGGAGTGGAAACCAAAGTGGAAAGCTGGAGGCCTTTACCCAGGATTTTATGACACAACTTTGTAATATCCTTCGAAATATCGCATTAAAAAAACTAAGAATCTGAAACATAATAAAACTTTCATTCACTTTGGAATTTGAAAAGCAAAGTCCTTTTTTAATTGTAAATACCTACTAACCTTATTCATAATAGTCTGCTAACTTAGAGCATTGCTATCTCTCACTCTGTCTTCTTCTCATAAATAACATAAGTCAGAGTGAAAAAAAAACGCTATTTAGCAACTGTTCAAAGTTAGCGGACCATTATGAATAAGGCGTAATCTATAACTGTAGGGAAAATTACATCCCATTTCTTTTTTTCCTTTTTTATCAAACTGGTGAAACAATTGTTTTTTTTTTTTAATTTGTAAATGGTAGACGTCTTCTCATCTACACTGTAACTGTTACCAAAATGGTAGGTAGGTACCCCCTCTAGGGTACGGCCCTCGCCCTCTAGGGGTACGGAACACTTTGGTTCGTTTAGCGATTCCATTAAGCTGATTGCACTTGGTTTAAGACGATTGTATTGTGTACCTTTGCGTACAGTCAGCCAAATAAACCGAATAGATATTAAACATCGTCCTCATAGTAACTTCTCCGGCTTCGTATGCATTAAGTTATTCCTCCAAAATGGCGTACTAATTCATTAATTAATAACGGTAATATACATTTCTGTGGCATAGGCAGCGGGTCACAGATAAATTTTCAAAAATGATATTTTAATTTACTAGAAATTATGCATTTACTTAAATCTAAATCAAATCGATCTCCGCCTACCTCGCCTCTACTCGAGTGGAAGCACAAAAATATGGCTCGATCCTATCAATAGCATCACTCCATTATTCCACTCATCCAAACAAGAATAACCAAACTTACTCAATTTTAATACTATAGTGTAGTTTAAAAAAATACCTTGCACCAAACTTGCTTCCAATCTTGTGGGCAAAAGAAGCGAAGCAAATCTATTTGAGAATGAATGGATGAGAATGAGAATATTTTTTTTGGAACTCAATCAACAAAAACGAACACGATTTAAAAATAAAATAAAAAGCTTAGGTACTAGTTTTTGCATTTTGTCACAACACAAAACCCACTTTTAACAAATTTAGCAAATTTGCACGTTTTCTAACCGATCTCTATGGTTCCTCCTCATCTATCTATACCGCTGACTGTCCAAACACGAAGGCCGGTTGTTAGCGCCTCCAGAACCCGCTGTTCATTTATTTACAGCTGAATTAACAGGGTACAGTCGGGCCGGGTCTTACCTGAAAGTAAAGAGAATCGTGTCACGATACTGAAGTGCTGTATTTCAACCAATAATAAATATTATTAGTCACTCTGTCACCACAGAATAACTATATACCTATCACGTCGAACTAATATCACATCACACTTATATTATAAATTCGAGATTTTGAATATCAATCCAAACAAGATTCAAAAAAAATATCTGAGCGTTGTCGTCGCGTCTGTTCGTAGCGACGCGTGACCCGAGAGCTGGTATCTGGCGCAGCGCATCAGCATTGCCATACAGCGGGGAAATGCAGCCAGCGTGTTGGGTACCTAGGCTTCCGACTGGTATTGATTGATATTGATCAGTTGAGCTACCTTTAGATTGTTCAATACTCAACCATTTTTTGTATTCTATAGGTGTACAGAGGTGTTTATAATCTAATTAAGTATCACTATAGACCCTGCAGTGCTGGGCACACAATATGTATGGAGAGAGGACGTAATTTTTAATCTGTTAGGTATATTTTATTCGTATGCAAATTTTTTATTTTTCGTTTAAATATTCGTCAGTCATGTAATATGCTTTTGTGATTAATAAAAGTTTTAATTGTTTTATAAAAAAATTGTCGATTTTTCATTTTTCAACGCGTCAGGTGTTTATTATATAATTTAATTGTCATTTCATATGGGCTCGATGAATGAAGTTTATGTTCGGAATCTGGTCCTATATGCTTGTTTTTAAATCGTAAGGAGCGAGAGGTCTAGGTTTCTTCACGAGTATTATCAAATTCCTTATGTTTTCTAACGAATTTACACATTTCACGTATATGTATGCAGGGCAAGGTTAGTATCTTAAAATCTTGGAAGTAAGGTTTACAGCTGTCTTTTTGCTCTATGTTTGCTAAGATACATATAAGTTTGTTTTGCTGCGTAAAGATCATTTTTGCGTTGATACTTTTCCCCCATAGGATGACGGAGTATGATAAGTGGCTATGGGCACTGGCATAATAGATTTCAAGGGAACTCTTCAGGTCAGTTGTTTTCTTAACTTCGCGGAGAGCGTATGTCAAGATAATTTGGAATTAATTTTTTGGGTATGTGGTACCCAGTTTAGATGGGTGTCTATTATTATTAGGCCTAGCTAAATTCATTTACAGTTTAGATCTATTTTTATAATTATAGTTGATTTTTAATGGGGATTTTTGGTAGGGGTGAAATGTCATTATTTTAGTTTTTAAGAAGTTTATTTCTAAGTTATGCTCGTTCATCCAGTTTGTGATATTATTTATATTCATCCAGTTTGTATACCGTCAAGTTCATCGGATACATTTTCATCGTGAGTAAACGTTGTTTGTACAGATATATCGTCGGCGAATAGGACGCACGGCTCGTCCATTATTTTTGGGAGGTCGTTTATGTAGGTCAGAAATAGAAGACATCCAATAACGCTGCCTTGGGCCGTACGTTAGTAATCTCGCATGTACTAAAGTACTACACACTACAAACTACATAATATTCCAACTACATAATATTCCATTTCTACATATTGTTCTCTATCGCGGAGGTAAGATGCGAACCATTTATATCCCATTCCGCGAATTCCTACACCATAAAGCTTTTTGATTACTTTTTCGTAAGCTTTGGTCATATCTAACAGTATTCCTACTACGTATTTTTTGTGGTTTATTTGATTGTACACTTCCTGCATGAAGTTGTTTGAAGCCAGTGTTGTGGATCGGTTTTTGCGAAATCCATTTTGACTATTATGAAAGACATTATATTTTTCGCAGAGTTTGTAGACTCTGTCACACAAAGCCTTTTCGATATTTATTGAGCGATAGGGCGATAATTGCTAGGGTCAGTTTTGGATTGCTTTTTGTGAATAGGTTTGATTATAGCTTTTTTTAATAATGTAGGAAACGTTCCCGCCCTCCTCGAATGTCTGGTTTATTATTATTGTGAGTGGTAATGAAAGTTCATCTGCACATTCGCTAAACAATGTAGGTGGTAGCTCGTCGATTCCAAAACTGTGTTTATTTTTTAGGATTTTTATAATTTTGTTTACGCGGCATGATACTGGACTAAGGTACGTTGTATTTTCTATTGGGTTTATAACGGGGCGGCCCGCGGCCTGCGGCCTGCGGCTGGCTCAGTGGAGTCCGCTTCACCCATGGAAGCGTAGAAGGTATTAAATATATTTGATACATTTTTAGGGTCGGTTATTAGCTTATTATTTGATTGAAGTGCTACCTGTAGATTGTTTGCAACAGTCTGCAGTTAGCTTAATTGTTTCAATTGTAAATACTAGTTCAAATTTGTTTTTTTTAGTGAATTGTAATTTTTTTTGTCAATAAAGAATTTTAAGTACTACATTAACTTTTTCTTTTGTTTTTCTTCTATTTATTCTCTCATTTATTATGTTCCTCATAGTTTTGACTTTATTAGTTGATTTTATTTATGTATTGTAGTTTTTTTTTTGCAGTGATTAATGTTCTTATAAGGTTTTTTCATATTTTTTATGGTGTTTTGATAAGATTTTATTATTTGACTTCTGCGTGAATATTTTTAATAGTCTTTTATTTTTACTTGATTTTTTTATGCCTACAGTTAGCCAGTATTTTTTTTAATTGCTATTTAATATTATTTGTTCTCTTGTTATACATTGATTTAGAGTATCCACTAATATGTTATGCAATATCGTGTAATTTTCATTAACATTTTTGTTATTGGAATTTAACTCCTGCCATGTGGTTTTGTGTTCATGTGGTTTTGTTTGCAACAGTCTGCAGTTAGCTTAATTGTTTCAACTGTAAATACTAGTTCCTTTTTTTCTATTATTTGATTGCAATTTTAATGTTAATAAAGTAGTTCCACTCAGTATCCGGTAGGGGCGCTGCAAGCTAAATGAATGGAATGAAACGTAAACTTTTACAGTTTTCGTAAACTATTTCAAACTGGTACTTATGACAACTGGAAATGATTCAGGTATCCATTAGGTGGCGGCCAGTTGGAATTTCTGTTTCTTTTTTGTGAAGATGCATAAAGAAACATTTTAATTATGTATGTAAGGTAAAATCCTTGACGCAAACATTCCGACCAGCCCTTGCAAAGGACCTGTGGGGGCCACTGGCGCGATAACGATAGGGAAGGATACTTAGCTGCCTCCTTCTATAAAGATAACAGATAACGGCGGTATGTACTCTCAACAGATAAGGGTACCGCCCTGTTCGCTTGCAATGCTCATTCCCAAATTGTCCAGGTAAAAATATACATAATAAATAAAGATATTGAAATATAATACAGGACAGAAAAATAATACTACTGTACTTACAATACTACGTTCAATAACCTTGAGATTGTGAAAGCACTACTAGAGTAATTATGAAGGTTCTACAGTGGAACCTAGTCGAGTAAGATTAAGTAGTAACCAAGAATATATTAAAATTTTATTGACACATCAAATTTTGCCATATTAAATCATGGATATTGAAATATTGATCTGCGGTTAGCTTAATTGTTTCAATTGTATATACTAGTTCTAATTTGTTTTATCAAAGATTTAAAATATTTCAATAAAGTATTGATTAGTAAGCTTTGAAAATATACACTGAAAATTTTAATTTTTTGAAGGTAGTTACAATTTAGGTACTTATCTCGTGCCCACAAAATATTCCTCCATCAAAGAAATATGAAGAAAATCTTTAAAAACATCTAAATTGCAAACTTTTCACTTGCTCTGTCCCAAAAGTTGTAACAAACTCCATATCAGTTATTTTGCCTCATTTTGTAGGAAAATAAAATAACAGGCTATGTGTGTTGAATATTTGATTTTACGCAGTAGGGATTGTTAAGGAAAATAGGACGTTCGGTAAGTAAAAATGTCGGTAAATGGTTCAGATGTCGTATATTCAGGAAAAAATACTTTGCTGTATTTTTTGATTAGGTACCTACTACAAAAGAATTGTGTGGTTGTCTCCGGAAGATCAAGAAAATCATAGCCACAGTAGATTTATAGTCTTGAGTGAAAAATTGAAATTGTTTATAAAATAGGGTATAATGGAGGAAATGTTTTTATTTTTTTTATAATTTTTTTCTTGTGTGGATTGTTCAGATTTTTTTTAATGTTCTGCGATACTTTTTTATGGTGCCGTACCCGAAGGATGAAAACGGAACCCTATTACTAAGCCTCCGCTGCCCGTCCGTCCGTCTGTCACAGGGCTCTATCTCATGAACCGTAAGAGGTAGACAGTTGAAATTTTCAGAGAATGTGTCTTTCTTTTGCCGCTATACCAACAAATACTAAAAATAATATAAATATTAAAATTAAGGGGGCTCTCATACAATAAACGTGTTTTTTTTTATATTTTTGCTCTTAATTTGTCAAGGCTGTATCTTTTGAACTACAATAGGTAGGCACATGAAACTTTTTATAAATAAGTAACACTTCAACTGTAATAATACCAATAAATACTAAAAATTAAACAAAGTTTAAAAATTTAAAGGGGTATCCAAACAAGTGAAAATTTGATGTTCTTTGAAAAAGTTGCCTGATTTTTACGGTACGGAGCCCTTCGTGTGCGAGTCGACTCGCATTTGACGGTTTATTTTAAGTAAGTTTATTTTAAGGTATTATCCAAATTTGCTTCGGTAGCGAGTGTAAAGTGTTACATTTAACAATAATTACTTTGTATTGTAAGCACCTTTTCGTTTCGTTCGGTATTGTGATAAAGATCAGTTGAGCTACCTCTAGATTGTTTGCAACAGTCTACAGAGAGCTCAACTAAGTCTTATGTAACTGATTTGTAATTATTGAAATTTTAACTTTTTTATTATTAGAAAATATTACGCTTAGGTAGAAAAAAATATCTGTATCTACCTCTACAGAATGTTTCCTAATAACTTACAAAAGCAAAAAACACATTTGCGGTTTGGACAAAACAAGCTGCAAACGATGCTTTTTTTTACTGAATATTAATCTGTAGTAGCAGGTGAATCCTTCAGTATTGTGCACTAATTTGAAAACACCCTGTATAGATTTTAGCGATCCCACCGGTCACCGCCGGATCTATCTGGCCTAGGCAAGTTCCCTCATTCATTTTACGAGAGAGCCAGCCCATCAGGTATCCTAATAAATGTCCTAGCCCAAACCGCGTCTACCTCCAGACATAAATTAGACCCTTGGTTAACTGATGCTGCTGCAATATTCATAAATTGAACCTACTGCTACAAGTGTTTAGGGCACTATTTGGAGTAATACGCTTTTGATGAGGGGAGCAGATTGAATAAATCGTTATGTTAATGTAAAGCTGTTAGTAAATATGGGCTTTGGTTCATAAGGTCGAGAATTCAACGGAGCAAAAGCTTCAAAAATTTAAGTAGTATTATATAAGTAGTAGTAACTATAACTACGTAGTAATAACTACGTAGTAGAGTATTTCAGAAGCTCCTGCCGGCGGCTTCGCGTGTGGTTTTCGGAATAAAAAGTATATGATAATATATGATAATTAAATCCAGGTTTAGAATTACATTTACAACATAAATTCAAACAAATTGTCAAACGTATCCTTTGTGAAAAGGCTTACTACAAAATATCAGATTATCTCTAGAGGATAAAAAAGCTTGGGACAAGTTTTGCTCCAACTCGAAAACTAACAACCTGACAAGGTAAAGGTTTCTTGTTCGCTTCTTTACTTTACCTTAAAAAGATTGCAGTGAATAAAAATCAAAGTGATCACTTTATTTCCTAGTTTTACTTATGTTATTTGAATTTTGTGACGTGTCCATGAGTCCTGTAAGGTCTAAAGGAAAAAAGCATCTTGAATTTGAATTTGATTCTATGCAACACTTTGGCCCGATATGTTCAGACCTTTTTGCCTCAGAAACATCCACTAAAGCATCTTAACATCTAAACTATCGCATTTATAACGTTTGTGGGACCAGCTCTACCAGCGCCTTCGAATGAGTCTTTCACAGAATAACTTTCACATTTTATAATATGAATAGGAACTTATGGATTTATTTCCTTGTAGATTGTTTGCAACAGTCTGCAGTTAGCTTAATTGCTTCAATTGTAAATACTAGTTCTAATTTGTTTTTATTATTGAATTGTAATTTTCTTTGTCAATCAAGATTGTATAATGAAATTTATTTCCTAAAGGAAATAATACTTAGACATATTTTATATACAAAAGAATTACAAAACCAATGATATCGCACGTACAAAACTAAAAAGAAGTATATCAAATAACACAACTTTTGGGAAATCGCGTCTAAAGTTTTGTGACTTGGAGTATTCAATTAAAAATAATTACTTTTTCCGTGTGGATATCAAAAAATATATTAACTATTACAATATTTTACGACACTGCTATCATCTGAGCCAATCGCAGAAGTTCAAGAACTATTTTTCATTCATCACTTAATTCGTCTCTCGTCCGTTTACGAACTCAAATTTGAAACTTTTTCGCTGCACGCAATGCGTTGTTGAAGTGTGTGTTTTAGTGATTTTGTACGGTTTTCATTTATTAATGTCTTTGTTGCCATAAATACTAGAACCGATTCTAGAACCGATTGTAGGTATAGTGTTTATTGTTTACACCTTGAAAGAATCTGTTATCTACAAATGAAATATCAGCAATCAAGTAACAAAGAACACTCAAAAAAACAATGTTCAATTTCTTTAAAACTATATTGAATCGCCCAAGACGCTATTTAATCGTTTTATCAGATAACAGTGTCTTGGGAACAGTTATCGAAAACCGAGCTAGCGAGCAAGTAAACTTTAGTTAAGAACAAAAGGCTGACCCACATACAGTATCTCGCGAAATGACAAAAGGAGAATTCCTTAGTGACTTAGACTAAACAATAGGGGTACGTAGGTACTAGGTACCTAGGAACACTACTGTTATTAACTAGATGTTTAGGCTAGGCTAGTGGGACCTTTATTTTATGCCACCAACCACCTGACAGTTAATTATTTAGGCAAGATACATTTTCTTTTTTCATACAACTATCCGCGCTGACGACGAAGACACCAACCAACCCAGGCCTACAGTATACGAAAAGCAAAAGGGAACGCGCCAGCTTTTAAAAAGTTATCTAGGTTATTAAACACCACCACCACCCTCAAACCAACTTTTCCTAGATGTTATTAAACACTTTATCAGGATAAAAAGTAGCCTATGTCCGTCCGCGGGATACAATTTACCTCCCTGCCAAACTTTATTAAGATCCGTTCAGCCGTTTAGGCGTGAAAATGTAACAGACAGACAGAGTTACGTTCGAATGTATAATATTAAGTATGGATTATTTTTTTTTTAAATATTCTTTATTGACAAAGAAAATTACAATTCAAAAATAAAAACAAATTAGAACTAGTATTTACAATTGAAACAATTAAGCTAACTGCAGACTGTTGCAAACAATCTACAGGTAGCTCAACTGATTTTGGATTTTCTGATATAAGTTAGGTCATATAGTCCCTACTATTATACCAACAGTACTCAGTACAATCGTCACAACTAAGTACGCACGCACTGCGATAAAGACAAGGCAGAGTAAACCAAAGTAGTAAATATTTCAATATAGGGCAATCCGTATGAAAAGCAATAATCTATGTACCACACACTAACTACACTACTCAGATAATAACCATCACAGACCTGACACAGGAAGTCCATGTCCTCGATACTTTGCTGAGACATACAGAACTCTATGGAATCAGCAATAGAGAATGTAACAGGCGACTCTGTTACATTCATTTCCATTCACATTATAATATTCTAATGTTACTTCGTTTCGTTTGGTTTTAGTATCAGTTAAGTTGTTCTACAATAACCATTTGGTTAACATGTTTCTTTAGATATTGCGAGGCCGTGGCAGTTAGAGTCCGAAGGAAGTCCCAATTTTTGATACTCCTACGTCACATGACCGTGGTGTAATTGGTTAGCGCATTTGCGTACTGAGGGATGGATGCGGGTTCAAATCCCGTCAAAGTAAAGAAAAATTGGTATAATATTTGATTTCTTAGAAGCTTCTTTGTTGTATTTTTAACACTGCGATGACCAATCCGACTCTCAGCGTGGTTATTATGACAAAACCTCCCTTGTTTGGGAAAGGCACGTTCACCATTGGACGTAATGTGTGTTGATGAGGGTGTGATTCCAGGTTCCGAACAATATCTTTATCCGCCGACACTATGTGGTAGTAAATAGATTTGTTTTATGTATGTTAAACTAAGGTATATATTATTTTATATAGGCCGTAGTTTTTAAAAATAAAATAAAAGGCATCTAGTACCCATAACACAAGCTCTGCTTAGCTTGGAGCTAGATGATGCTGTGTGGATTGTCCAGCATTATTAATTAATTTATTTAGAAAAGTATTTTTACAGCAAAAACCATAGATAATTACATTAGGTGCACAAGTGCACATTCTTAACTATGTATAAAACAAGATAGGTATCAGGTATGTAATATATCGACGCATTAGGTTGCGGGTTCGATTTCCGCCTTGGGACAAAAGTTTGTGCGATCTGCAAATATTTGTTCCGGGTTTTCTGGGTATTTTCTATGTAGAGGTATTATAAAATATATCTATCTATGTAATGTATTATATTAAGTATATCAGTCATCTAGTACCCATAACACAAGCTCTGCTGAGCTTGGGGCTAGATGATGCTGTGAATTGTCCAGCTTTATTTATTATTATAATTATTATCTTAGGAAGAGTCACAATTAACACACAAAAAAATAAAAGAAGAGCAACTAATTACGAGTAGGTATGTCATTTGCAGACAGATATTATTATATTGTGTTTGTCTGTTGATTTCTTCACTAAACTAACCTGTTTACATCCCGTGCTAACTAATGTTGCCTGAAATAAATTATTTATTTATTTACAAAGTTTCACCCCGTTCTGTTCATTAATTTTCGGTGTGAACTACCAAATATAAGTAAATTATGCGCGTTTATGTAGAACTGTGTTCCCAAACCCTCGTGGGAACATGGCAAGAGCCCTAATAATAAGAGCCAATATGGCGCTCATCAGGGGAGGCCTATGTCCAACAGTGGACTGGAAAAGGCTGTTGATGTAATGATGTAGGATATACATACTAATATCATACTGTATACTATATATAATCTATATATATAAAAGAAAGTCGTGTTAGTTACACTATTTGTAACTCAAGAACGGCTGAACGGATCTCGGTAAAATTTGGCAGCGAGGTAGATGGCATCCCGGGGCCGGACATAGGCTACCTTTTATTCCGGAATAAAGCGTGCGAAGCCGCGGGCTGCAGCTAGTCTATATATATAAAAGAAAGTCGTGTTAGTTACACTATTTATAACTCAAGAACGGCTGAACGGATCTCGGTGAAATTTGACAGCGAGGTAGATGGTATCCCGGGGCCGGACATAGGCTACCTTCTATTCCGGAATAAAGCGTGCGAAGCCGCGGGCAGCAGCTTGTAATATTATAAACGTGAAAGTTCGTGTGAATGTTTGTTACCACGTATCTTCGTAACTACTCTATTTAGATTATATACATAGATAGAAATTTGGTAGGTATGTTAGTAACACATAGGCCAAATGAATTTCCAAAAATTAACCTCTGAGAGGCTTAAAAAAGGTGATAAAGTTTCTATGGAAAATTATTATGCCTTGGTTTGATTCACTCAAAAAATTCTTGGTATAAATAAACTACCTCTATACCTATAGTAAAAAATAATACACGTTTTTTAATTTTTACAAAACTACCCCTAGGGGGTGTGCAACCAATTTCCATGCGAACGAAGCCGCGGGGCGCAGCTAGTTGTACTTAAATTCGAAAGTAACTCAATCTGTCTATCTGTCTGTGTGACCTTTTCACGCGTAAACGGCTGAACAGATCACAAAAAAATTGCCAGAAAAATAAATTGTATATCCTTGGGACAGACATAGGCTACTTAAAAAGCGTGTGTGAAGCCGCGGGCAGCAGCTAGTATACCATAATTGAGTTTCACTGGAAGGAACCAATAAAAAAATCGCATTCCACTAACTTTACCTACAGAGTTAGTTAATCAGGGGAGAAAGAAAAACAGCAAAGAACTTTAGTTAGAACAAACTTTTCTTGGATTTGCAACGAATCCTCTTCAAATGAAACTTTATCCTTCTCAGAAAATCGCATGAGGTAAACAGTTTGGAGCTAAAGTCCTGGACAGCAAAGAGAGGAAAAAACTTTCTTTAACACCGTGAACGTTTAGGAATTTCGGCGGTGAATGCTTTTCTGATGAATCTTTCACTGATGCTTGAGATATAGCTTAAGCTGAACGCATGAAATATTCGTAGAAGCTGAAAGAAACGAATGAAATTTATAATTCGGCAACAAAATAATTTTGGTCATTTGTCCCACTAGGCGCTATGGTGTGCCAGATTTCATAATACGATCTCGATCACGAAGGAACCAAATTTTTAGAATGCGCTGACTCCAACCAACCAACCGAAAATTTGCTTCATTTGTTGGATTAAATAGAAGCTATAAGACCAAAAACGCCCGATGGATTTTTTCTTTAAATAGGAATGATTTTCTGAATCCAGTGGTATCATCCTCCAGAACAGCAGCAAGGATTGGAATGCTGAATGCCAGATTCTGTTGATCTTGCACTACTTATGCTAATGCTGACATTCAACGCGTGTTGCTCTTTCTAAGCCAATTATGCTAACTCTAGAGCAGTCTGCTGGATCCTATATTGCTTGATAAACCAAGTATGTAAGTCGGTTTTCCATCCACTATGCTACTGTATGCAGATACAGTAGCATAGTGGATGGAAAACAGACCGTTTAGTAGATTTGGCGTGAAGAAGTGCTGTGACCATATTGTTGACTCGCTTAGTTCTACCCATTTGTGACAGCAATAAACAAATACCCATCTACTGAAATACTGAAGTAATAACCCTTCTTGCGCAGTCGGGTAAAACAGACCTCAGTCCAATAAAACATTTGAAATGTTGGCGTGGTGTAATGTAAAGTCCAATCGATGTAGGTAATTTGAATTGGAACAGCTTTATGTAGCTCGGAGGCGATACACCGAGATTTATTTATTGCATCATATTATGGTACATACATTTGTCAGGACTTATTGACTAGTATATTAAGAAACACACACAATATGTACCCACTTAGGGTGTTGGAATGGGAGACGGCCAGATACGTTATATAATAGGTAGTAATTTATTAAAATGGTATGAGCGCTGTCAAATAAAATTAAAACGAATGCAAGATTTCAATTACAAGTCACCAAAAGTATCACTTAAAAAACACTTAGTTCGTAGTAGCATTTTCCCAAGAGCATCTCTTTTAATCTAATATCAAAAATATTTTTTTTTTTTAATACTTTCAAAAAGCTTCCAAAACCTGCAACACCCATTTACAAAAGCCTATATTGAGGATTGCAACACCGCGCAACAAATTGCCTCATGCAGCCGCAATCTCTTCAACGCAATATGTTATTTACGGCAGAGGCCCTGACTCTGAGGCAAAACTTTCAGTAGATAAACCTATGCGGAAGGATCTTACCTTCCCGTAACGTAACCTCAGTAAGTTGTCATGGCAACGTCAAAACTTTGGCACTTTTCTACTGCGTGCAGCAGTTGAGTTGAAGAGTTGGGATTCGCGAAAACCACGGACCGGTTTTGCCAATTTTAACTCCTAACAATATTAAGTAGGTACTTAGACTTAGATGTATGTTTATAAAAACGTATATGTATTATAAAAACTTCTTGCCCGATGTGTGGCATCGCGCTGTGGCCGCCGACACTAGACAAACCTTCTCTGGTATATAGTGTGTGTAAATAAGAATAGTATAAGGTTTTGAATAATAAATAAATACAAGATACAACAACATACGTATGTTTTTTTTTCCTGTGATAACCAGGTGTCTGCTAGTAAGTGCGCCGCAGCATGGGTACGAATAAACAATAAATTTAAAGTCGAGGAAGGAGTCGCGAAATCAGATTTTGAAGATTGTTGTTTTTGATTGTTGACAAGACAAATATTGCCTAGCTACATGATATCGTAACAAAATAATATTTTAATATGATGTTTGTATGAAAGTAAGCTAATGTTATGATAAATAATTATAAAAAACAATTATCCCTGTATCTATTCTAGTTAAAAATATAGAACGACGAAATCTATTATATAAGGTCAAAACTTTTGGCCCCTTTTTCTCAAATCGACGTTATTCAGATTGCAGCGTTTTGACTTATCAGGATCGCGCATCGTTCTGAATGCAATCCTGTGTTTTGCCTTGCAGTCGGGGCCGCGGCTTTACCCGCGATATGAGCGAAATTGCAAATTCCGTGGATATTCACGTGTGGATGTTACTCCTCATCAGCAAGATTGGATATGGATCTTGTTACGGAAATGCCAATTGCGGGCAGGTGTGCGAGGATTCGTGTTTTCGTTCGACGAATTGTCAAATTCGATATCTTTATCTCCCTTGGCGCATTCGTTTAAAATCGCTTAGCCTAATAATTTTAGAGTTTATTGAACGTGGATATTGCTATAACGAAATTTTTTAAACATGGCAAACGCTAAATTAAATAATTAACGGCTCCATTGATAACCGTAAAAAACATAGACCCGAGTCCATTTGACGATAGTATGGAGACGTGATCGTGACGTCTAATTTTTCCATAGGTACAGCGCCTCTATCGTGCGGACAGGGAACTACGCAAATACCATTTAAAAATGAGACGTCACGATCACATCTCGATACTATCGTTAGATGGACTCGGGCTCTGATTTTAATTTGTTTTTACTCAAATTGATGAACTAGGACCATGGTGGATGACACACACTATGGGAGGCCTGAACCCAGCAGTGGGTGAAATCCGGTTGTGGATGATTATTGATTACCTAATAATGATAAAATAATTATTTTTCTGTATATGGAACATTCACAAAGACAGCCTGTAAGTACAGTGGCGTTCATAGATCGGTGACCCCCCTGACGGGTTCCAAAACCAAAGACATTTTGTTCCAAGTCTTGTGATTACATTAGTATAGGTTTAATACTAATAAATTTGTTGTTTTTACACATATTAAACCGAAATATACCAACTAGTATTAAAATATTTCTGTAGCAATAGATGTTGACTTACAATAATAATAATAAATAATAAAGCATTTATTGCCTATAGATTTCTTAATCTTAACTAGAATTATACACAAAAATTAATTACTAATAACAGGCAAAGGTAAGATCCAGCATTGTGCTGCATGCGAGGAACATGCGAACTTCAAACTTAACAGGGTTTAACCTATCGATGAACGTCACTGTACAATCATAGGCACGTCATGACTGGATCAACATGGGGATTGGACCCACATTTAAGTTTTATCCCTCTTAGGTTATCTTGGATAAAAAATAAACATTCTGTATACAGGTTGCAAGTAATAATTTCAAACTTGGCAGGAATAATACAGAATGTTCATGAAGCTTTACGCACTACCTCACCACCACACCCTGTAGTGCCCGTAAGTAATGAAGTTATTTAATAAGGGTGTATACAATAAACTAACTTTACTACTAATTAGTTAGGGAAAATAGTGGATTTACTGCCCAGGTACTGCTGAATTGTTTAGTGAAAGATGTAGGTAGAAACACATTTTTTAGAAATGTATTTTTGGGCTTCATCTATAGTAAAATAAAATCTACGGATAAATTCTTGTAGGTATAACCTACACTTAGGCCCCTCTTACGAAACTATGCTCAGTTATCAAGATACGCTTGAGTAACGCTTTTGGTATAGAAAATCATTATCATGCGTAGTTCGATGACTGAGTAAGCTTTTATAATACGGGCCTTAGTGCCAAATCTCAAAAACTAAACTATACCAAGGCAGAGTATAGACAATAGTACGAAGCAGAGTAGGAAGGGGAGGTTGAGACTTTCACGATGCACATTGACTCAAACGTGGTGTGGCCGCTTCACCGCAATAATTCTCGCGATGTCTTTTTCATGTACCGCCACTCGAACTATCCTAACGTCAAACGGCAATGTGAACGCCGTTGTAAAATTATCGCGAGTAGTCGTGGCCACACCAATGTTCAACGTCCAACATTCATTCCAAAATTCATTTATTAATTCATTCAATACCAGAAGCGTCCTCAAGACGCTGGCTGCATTGCTGTTGCGCGGCACCAGATACCAACCAGCTCTCAGGTCACTTTTGAAGAAAGGCCTATAAAAATAATCCAAAGAATGCCAACCTAAAATAAAAGGCCTCAGTAATAGTCCAGTAGAGTTCAGAAAGAAGGCTAATTCCGACGTATGTAGGACTTCCGCCGTGTCGTAGGTCAGTGCAGCACTGTTATGCAGAATGACATATTTTATACATAATGCTTAGTACCAAAGATCAAAGACTTTGGTAATAATCTAGGAATGTCAGCTACTTTACGCTTTGGCGGCGTTCAACGAACAGATAGATATGTAGATAGAAACAATTTACATACCTACCAAAGAAACAAACGTGTTATGTAAAAAATTTTTGACAATTCGCAGATATGTCGTAGGTACTTTTAAAGTCCATACAAATAAAAAAAAACTATTATTCTTTGGTATTTTTAATATTCCGTAGTTAACCACTAAAATTTGAGTTATTGATTTAGATAAATTTTGCGATTTCCTACGAATCTTCATACTTATCACAAAGCACGTGATTTCGTAACTGTTCCGGTAATTAACCCGATCTCAATCCGACCGACGATGACGATAATATTATGGTAAAAAATTTTCAAAACAACCAACTGCAAACTGCACACACCAAACTACTTTCCGAGTAAAGGCTCGACCACAGAAACCACAAGGAAACTATGAAATCAACAAACCAAGTTCTTGTAAACAAGACAAGACAACACCTTCGTCATGTCACAGTGCAAGTAAGTAGGTCAATTCCCAGGACGTCTAACAAGTCAACTGACGCGAGCCGACAACTGGTTTACAAGTATCACCTTTCCCAGAAACTGTAGAACTGTTTCGCAACAGGAATATCAAAAACGTGGTTGAACTACTAAACGAGTGCATGTTTTGTTAACTGTGACAATATTTTGCGCAGATCAGTTTTGTTATGGCTAGTTTACATTATTTATTCCATCTCCATCTCCACAGCCTATATTGGTCCACAGATGGACGCAGACCTCTCCCTGATAAGCGCCTTGTTGGCTTTTATGTCACGGGGCGTAATGTCCGTAATACCCACGCTGGGCTTGCGGGTTGGGGATCGCAGTTTGGTAGTAGTATTGTTCTGCAGGGGCGCTGCTGGCCGCCCCCCGGTAGCCCTTTGTCGCCTCTTACGACACCCGCGGGAAGAGTTGGGGTAGTGCAAATTCTAAGGCGGCACCACACAGCAACCTATTTATTACCTATGCGGTATTCGCTACCCAGGGTACCCAAGCGAAACTTACTGCTACCGCTCTGGGAAGCGAGTACCTACCCCTGCCACGTATCGACACACGACGAGAACATGTCATTAGGTTAGGCCAGGGTAAATAAATAAATAATGCTTGACAATACACACAACATCATCTAGCCCCAAGCTAAGCAGAGCTTGTGTTATGGGTACTAGATAACTGATATACTTAATACACACATTACACATCACATCACACACACATTATAGGTGCATTACATTAGATAGATATTTTTTATTATGCATAGAAAACACCCAGAATAGAACAAATATCTGTTATTATGTATTATTATTCTGTGTGTATAATTGATTTTTATTTTATTTATTTTTATTTTAGTAATTTGGCAAGTCTAACATTACAAACAAATACGATGGATAGAAAACTTGCCAAGACACAAATTAAATAATGAAAGAACGTAACAAATTAAGATATGGAACTGCTATGAAACTTGGCACCTATCGATATGATCTCTTTTATCGGTGAAGCCACTATTTGAAAAAACTTGGCGAGTTTTACAATAATAAAATAAAAAAATATAAAGAAAGCAAGCGAAAAACAAAAACAGATAGAAATTAAAGTGAATAAGGTGTAATACTCCTCCCAAAACTTCACCCACATAGACAAAAAACGCATTTACTAGGGAGCAAGTGAGTATTAAAATGGAAAGTGCAAGGAAGCGGCCGGCAGCTTTCGAATCGGGACGGATGAGTTACGGCGGCTAACGAGCGTGAAATTATCGGTGACGAACCGGTCGGGTCACGCCTGCCTCGACTTTGGGGTTTGTTTATCACGGTTTCAGACTTCGCGTAAGTAGAACGTGAAAAATCTTCATAAGGGATGTAAGCGGGTTAACTATGAACTTTATTTGTGTTGTAAGAAACCAACGTTTCGAAGTTAACCCGCTTACGTCCTTTATGAATTCGTCAAACAACGATAGTTTTGATAGTAAAATAATCTTGTTTTGTCGAACTAAGAATTAGGTACCTTCCTACATGTACTCGGTGTAAGTATTTTCGATTTTTTAGCTTTCTTCGTTCCGTATAAGTGCTCTTTAGTATGACAAACAAGGTACACCTACCTACTAAAATGCATCTTTGTGAGCGTTGATCCCTAACAAATTATGCTCACACATTATATATGTACGTTATGTATGATAGAGAGAGAGACTGTGTTCATCGAAAGACAAACGTATCGTTAATTTTCAACGGATTTCCCCGTTGTCAAGGTGGTCCAAGTTAACAGAAGAAGCTGCTGATCGTCTATCTTTGAGAGTACACCACCAATGCAACGCGAAACGGGGCGTTGATAGACGTGTTAGACGACTTTTCAGCGGTCATAGGTAGTCAATGGACCCCGTCCATCCCAGGACGACGCCTGGGAATAGGGAAGGCCCATATCTAACAGTGGATATTTGTGGGCTGATTTGATGATAATACTGCGCACATGGCTGGTCTCCGTTGCGACTGCCAAATTGAAAAATTGAGTGACGAATTTCGGCTAGCAGCGCCGAAATTCGTCACTCAATTTTTCAATTTGTTACTCAACGACCTCAGAGTGCAACAGATTCAAGCAGTGGAAACTGGTCCACCCGGGCTATGGTTCAGAGTGGACAAAAAAGTGGAAATTGATCCATTAGTGATCTGCAAAGTGGATCAGAGTGGAATGGAGCAATTTTTCGTTATGGTTCCGCAGAGTTGAGGCCGTACTCTCAATAATTGTCATGCTTGTATAATGATTTTGATCATGACAGCACGATCACACTTCAGTAGACTACACATTATATTAGTAAGTACTTAATTGGTAGTTTTAATCAAATTGCAAATATAATTTTACTAATTAAGTTGTCAAATTGTGAATGCAAGTGGCATTAATAAGATGTAAGTAGGTGGATAATAACACGGTAGGTACTTTCTAATCTATTTAACTTTTTTACTTTGAATAATTTATATCTTAATAATTTTATTTAAAAAGGTGGACTTATCCAATTATTCTTTGGTCACCAAACGATAACTGGACAATTTATCTTAGCGCATATTAATCCAACAACGCCACTCCAGCACTGCACAGAAATGTGCATTAGAATATGGGCTTAAACTCTTTAGATACATTTTACAGTGACAAAATAGCATTCAACAAGCTTCAACCGAGTGGACCTGGGTCTGTCATCTGATACCGTTAAAATGCATCTAAATGTTACGAGTTAAATAAAGCCCATATTTAAATGCACATTTTTATGTTGTGCTGTAGCGGTGCGCCTTTGTTTTGCGACAACCTTTAGGCAGCTTTTTCAGTTAACTTTGACGTTTAATGTATGAAAACTTATGTCAAAAACGTCAAAACAATTGTTTAAAATTTAACCATCTGTCGGTGAACTTGGGTCTTAGTTATTATTTTAACGTTAACGTTAGTTTACGTTGTAAAAAATATTACACTTTGTACCCTAGAAATAAAATTTAGGCTAAGTTAGGTCTTAAACTCCGTATGACTGATTATTCCCTAAGGACTAACAATATTTCATCGAAATGACTCTATCGCCGATTTAGTCAGTGTTTCAAGGAAAACAAATCATTTTAACTTATCATTCTTATTACTAGCCTACCTAACAAAACCTAATAGGTATAGGTATAGGTATTTAAAATAGGACCTATCTAATTACAACTTACAAAAGAAAATTCGTGAATACAAGCTACTGCTACCAGATGAACTAATCTATCTTTCCTCTAGTGTTTTCTACTTATCCAATCAAACTAAAAGCATACGAACGAACAATGAAAGAATTTCACACATTTAAGTTTACTTTTTCTTTGCGCACGCGCAGTGTGAAATCGAAATCAGTGAAATGATTGGACGCGCTTACCGTGACGACTACAGATGCTAAAACTGTGTGTATAGAAACATCACAGATTATGACTACAGTTAGTAAAGAAACTCTTTAGAACTACTACAATAGTAAGTATGAAGAAACCACAGGTTAGAAGTTTGTATAAAATCTTCCGAGAATGTCACAGATGGAGTGATAGTTGGTGGTGGAATGAAAGGATTATGGCCAATTATTTTGAAAAGAATGCGTGGATTTTAAACGCAGTTTTAATTAACGATAGTGAACGTTAATATCACGTATAATATGGCATTTGCAACAGTATATCATCAGCCCTATAATACTAGTCCACTACTGAAGGCCTTCCCTAGTAATGAGTCAAAAGACACACACTCTTTTTTGTTATTTTATGATTATTACTATCTGCTGGCCACGGCTTCGCACGCGCTTTTCAAGTAACCTATGTCCGTCCCCGGGATATTGTTTACCTCCACTCCAAATTTCATTAAAATCCGTTCAGCCGTTTATGCGTGAAAAGGTAACAGACAGACAGACTTTAACATCTATAATATTAGTATGGATTAAACTTTACACACTACACCACCGATCCTAGACAGACTTTTTCAGAAAATCCGTCTAAGCGCGCGTAGAGCCACACACACCTGAAGGGTTCCGTCGAAAATAATAATGGACTTATATTTTTGCAAGTCTGTCATAAAGTCAGGATTACCTACACATCAGGCATCACGGCATCCGCCTTTATCAAATAATTTATGACACATTTGTCATTTAGAATATAATGACCGTAGTTTCTTAGAAGCCAGCAATCTATAAACGCATGTAGTGTTGCAAGAATCATCTAAATAGCCTCAGCCGCAAGCATGAAGCCATTCGCGTGCCAAATAACGGGGACTTTCTTAATGATCGCTGCAATGAAAGTTATTTGCAATTCATTGGGTTCGAGATTGAGTGCTTGAGATTCCTGTATGAGAATTTTATTATTTGGTTCGGAAATAGGCATGACGTTTTGTTATTGGAGCGTAGAAGAAAAGTTTGCTGTAGGTATAAGTATTTTCTTGTCAGTTTGGACTTGTAGCAGTTTATGGTAAAAACCAGTAGAATAAAAGCTGAATAAAGGAAAACAAAGAAATAAATCAACTGCAATGTAGATCAAGGAGGTATGTATAAAAGTTTTGTAATCATACTTTGAATTTTTATCGATACCATTTTTGACATTCTGTCCTTTTCCCTCAAGGATCCTGCTTGTTGGCACGGAACCCTTTATTAACAGATTAACTCCCACTTGACAGCTCTATCCATCAGTTACCTTGAGTGGTACATTTTAATCATCAGGACTTCCTAATTAGGCTAGGACATCACAAATAGCACGTAATAAACATGAGGTCACGCGTGGGCAACAATAACTACTTAGGACTTTTAGTACGTAGTCGCTGATTCAGGGCGCATTGTTTACCAAAGGACTTGATTTTTTACGTATGTAATTCATGTCTCTGTCATGACAATTCCTCTCTTTAAACGACTTTGACAAAAGGTGGAGTTTCTATGTTCGGCTGTATGTGTGTGTTTTTTATGTTTTTTATGTTGTATATTCGTCGACTTATCCGTCATTCACGGACCGATCCGCGTTGCTCGAGATTTCAGCCGCGAAGCTCGATGTTTCAGCAGCGCGGCTCAAAGCTTCAGTCGATTAAGATTAGGGGCCCAAAAAGCTAATTTAAATCAAACAAGCTTACCACTCGTCTCTCAGGGTCACTCGTGTGAAAAAGGATCTGAGGGAATTACTACAAACAGGTCAACGGTCGTGGGAATCGGGCATCTGTTAGGCAGGCTAGGTTTTGCATCTCTAGTGACACCTATGGGTCGAATGTCCAATCGCTGTCGATTGAGCATTCAACCCATACCAGTCATACCAGTCGACAGCTTTCTCGCGTCGCTACACTTTCGTCAGCTCTGTTGGACTGCCAGTGGTGGGCCAAAAATATCAGAAGGCCAGGAAATACTTTTGTGCCGTAACCAACAGTCTTCGTATTCACTAATGCATCTGACCAGGTTTGGGGTGTTCAAATAGGTGATCAGTTTATCTCGGGTCTTTGGAAAGGGAACCAGTTAGGGTGGCACAGGACAGCAACAGGAAGGAGATGTCCGCGGTACTAATCGCTCTGTCAAATTGTCAGGAGAGAGTCCGAGGCAGATCGGTAATGGTGCAGTCCGACATCAGAATGGTTTTTTCATACTTGAGAAACCAAGGGGGAACTCGCTCAGTTGTCCTAATGGAAGCGACCAGAAAGTTCTAGGAATAGGCAGGTGAACTCGGTGCATCTCTTCATGCATTTTATCTCCCAGGCCGTTACAACTTACAACACAATCTCTGACTATCCGTCATGCAGGAACGTACTTCCAGATTGGCATCTCCAGGAGGTCATTTCGCTAAATATATTTCGCAGGTGGGGCAAATATACCTCAAGTGGATCTGTATGCCACAAGTCGGCTAAAGATTGTTCCGTCATATGTTAGAAGCGGGGGATGTGAATACCTTATTTTTCAACGCTTTCAGACGCCAGAGGTATTACTCTCTAGCGTGGGTATTTAAACCACCGCCTCTAATTTCCAAGGTTCCTCGCCACCTCAACCAGTCGTCAGGAAACTTTTTTTTTTGTAGTTCCTCGGAGGAAGTGTTTTGAAGAAGCGTCTTAAAACGTCGGGCTCTGGAAGCACCGTTCCAAATTCGCAACTTGAAGGACTGTCTGAAAGACTTGGGGGTCAATTGTCCTCCGCCAAAATAGGAGTACCTCTGTTTAGAGGTTGGAGAATACGGGGCAGAGTAAGTTAGTCGAAGGCGTCTACCCAGATGACGTAAAGCTCCTACAGTCCGCATGGAGATAATCCGCCTGGCACATTTATGCTTTGGCATGGACGCAGTGGGTTTATTGGTGCAAGGAGAAAGGCTTAGAGCCAAGTGTTACTCAACTACAGGCGGTTGTTTCTTACTTAGGATTTTTATCGCGTTCCAAAAATTTGGCTATCCTACAATCTTATTCCACAAGTCGGTTATTGTTACAATAGCAGGCCCTGTTCAGAAAAAACGAAATCATCCTCTAATAGCTACTTTTCAAAAGGCAATAATTTTACGGTCCTATTTTTCAAATTTTGTTCTCGTACAACTCAACTCTCAACTCAACATGTCAATTCTTGCATTATTTAACATTATAAAACTATTCACAATTGTTAATTTGCTTGTTTTTTTAGCAAACCCGTGTTTTGTCATGATATCATAAAAAAAACATAAATCCTTTGAAATTTCAAAACTATAACAATATGTAAGAATACACGTAAAAGAAAACGAGTATAAAGAAAAAGATCTCTAATTTTTTTCTAAAAAGTTTAAAATTGTTCGGAATTTAAAAAATCTAGAGTTGATCCCCTCCTGGGGTCCAGAATCACCGTCTTCCCTTTAGGCTTAGTACACCCATTACGTGGCACCCTGTAGATCCCACAGCTGAGCAAAGGCTTCCCTTCCCAGTTCCTCTACGTAGGTATATAAGACTACTGTCTAATAAAATAATCTATCTGCAGTGCTCATCATTACCAAAACACAACACGGAAATTATAGCTCCACTTTGCAATCATTTAGTTAACTTCAAGCCCAGTACCTACAATCGAGGCCATTGTTCTACCAAAAACTCAAACATCCAACCAAAATACTCTTCCCTTGGCTTGGAAAACGCTCGTTTTCCTGAGAAAGATAAACAAAGTGAAGTTGTTTAAGCGGCTCTGTAGTTCGGTTCCCAGGGCGCTTGCCAAAAGATTGCAACATTAGCACGGCGCGTATTGTACCAGATGGTGGTTTACTGTTGTTGCAGTGACCGCTCTTTTTCGATCAAACTCAATATAAATCTTTGTCTTACATTCCCATGAAAAATAATAGAACTTTTTTTTTAAATAAACTTTGATTATTAATAATAATATCGAGAGCTCCATAGCGTTTTTTTTTTGTTACAAATTATCAGGGACTTTGTCGATAAGCGACCACATCGCCCTACCATAGGGTTCAATATTATTTGGGGAACCAAATTAATAACAACTTAAACGTTTTTCTTCAACGTTTTTCAAATAAGAAGCAAATGAAAAAAAAATTGTTCTGCTATACACAGAACAGGAGAATTGCTGTACATTTATGTGTTGTTGGAGTCTTCTTTGAGTTAAGTTTATCAGTATTTTTTACGACAAAAATCAATAAAAAGTATTTATTGTCAATATCAGAAGTACGTCCGTTAAATTACGGTCATCACTATTTTTAGAGAGCTTGGCAATTCTGTAAGAATAGAACACGGTGTTAGTTGGTACACTAAACTTCCTGTCGGCGACTACAATACTGATCTTAGGCTGTGATTTTTCTACACAGAACTATATAGAAAAATCACAGAACTGAACAAGAATGAATAAACGATAAACACAAAACACAACACAACCAAGAGCGTCACCTATTGGCGGATTTGTCAGTTAATAATAATAATAAGGAAATTCACGTAAAACGTAAACCCTCGTCAATACCAATTTACTTTTGAATTGGTAGGTTAATTAATATGTAATGATTTTAAGTACTTATTGATTTTTTTACGAGCTGATTAAGGAATCAGCTGACATGTTTTCTCTTTATTAACGATTAATTTAATCATTATATTAAATGTTTAATAATGCTGGACAATCCACACAGCATCATCTAGCCCCAAGCTAAGCAGAGCTTGTGTTATGGGTACTAGATGACTGATATACTTAATGCAATACATAACATGGATATATTTTTGTTTATTATACAAAGAAAGGTATTCTGGGTACCTTACCCAGAATACCCGAAACAAATATTTGCAGATCGTAAAAAAACATTAGTCCCAAGGCGGGAATCGAACCTTCACCCACCGCGCTACATCGGACGTCAATTTTAATCCATCGGATATCGTGCCTAGAAAAAGCAAATCAGACTATTCAAACTATTCAATCTCGGAAGATCCCGTCAAAAAAAGTTCCTAATCCACAACATAGCATAAATAACTTGTTTACGTTACCGGTTGGCGCGCTTTTTACCCGCTCGGTGTTAATTTTAGGCGGCCCGTGCGCCGGCGCATCCGCCCCGTGCCTCTGACTCTGATTCACAGCTGTGATCGATGGAGTACAAGGGCGAGACGCTTCCGGGCTTTATTTGGCAAGTCAGTCGTAAAGACACCATAACCACCTCATTACGGATGTAAGCGGGTTTACTACGAACCTTATAAGTGTTGGAAGAACACCGAAGTTCACAAAAAACAAAGTTTCATCCACAAGAGGATGACTACTACTCTCCAGCATCGACAAGCAGCGTGCCCCCCACCACCCCCGCGGCGCCTACGACCCGTGTATTGCGGACGTCAGCCCGTAGTGCACGCACGGAAGCGGTACAGGCGCGTCGCGAACCGCATTCACCCTGATGAAGTCCCTCGTTAAGGGACGAAACGTTGGTGTTCTTACAACACAAATAAGGTTACATCCGTAATGAATTCGTCAAACTAGGATAGTTTTTATAGTAAAATACCCCTATCTAAAAAACACATTGACTGCCACCTACGCAGTCGCCGTTCTCCGGGTGCTCGTGCTATACGCGCGACGCACCTCTGCGGGTGTCGCGTCTGAAGCTAAGTAGTGAATGCGCTAACTACGGTATTATCTAGAATGGTAAATCTAGCTACTGTTTGTGCTCTACCAACTCTTATTTATATTTATACCTTTTTCTCCATTTTGCATGTTGCCTGGGAGAAATCGCTCTCAGCGATAAGGCCGCCTATTGTACTGATTATGGTTAAATGTAATAAGGTTTATATTATGTTATTTTTTAAGTGCAATAAAGTGTTCATTCATTCATTCATTCTAGACAAAACGGCTCTTTCTGTAAGGACTCTTCTAAATGTTGGTGAAGTTAGCAGAGCATCTTCCAGCAGAGCATAAATAAATTAGAGTTCTGTTCGCATGCAGGTGAGTTCTATAGTTCCTGATACTTTTCAGGAATAGTTCTGGCGTTTTTACTTAAAAAAATGGTAGTGAAATTATGCTCTGCTAACTTCGCGTAGCAGAGCATTTTCCAGGAATCGATAAAAAAAATACCTATTTATAAGCCTTCACTTATTATAAACAGTTCCTGGTGGTTTTCAGAAATAGTTCCGGTGTTTATACAACATTATACTTAATTTAAAGATATGATCAAGTACATTTCTGTTCGAGTCGGAGTCGTGACACAATATTCCTTAGACCTACGCAAACCACGGTCCATACAGATTGCATCGAGTTTAAGATGAAAAAAGGTTCGTTCTTATGTTTTTGATACATTTTGATAACCCAACTCCTGAAAATTTTATTCAAAAAGGTCATGAAAAAGTTTAAAAATCGGAGTGATTTTTCGTCGAAATTGTAAAGTTTCAAATACCTGTAGAGTAGGTTTTATCAGAGTTCTATTGGCGTGCATCGAGTTACAGACAAACAAACGTCCGTTCTTATAATTTTGTAACATTTTAGTAGCAGATCTTCTAAAATTTTCATGAAAACGATATTTGAAAAATTTTGAAATATGTGATATGTGCGTCGAATATGTATAGCTTCAAACAACAGTAGATCCAGTTTTATCAGAGTTTTAATCGCATGGTTCGCGTATCAGATATCAAAATGTTCGTTATTATGATTTTTTTATAAATAAGAAGCATGAAACATGAAATTTTCATGATAACCGTCTTCGAAAAGTGACAAAATCTGTGATATGTGTAAATTTGTATAGATCCAAACACCTGTAAAACAGTTTTGATAAGAGGTTTACTAGCGTGTAATAAAAAGAAGACAAAACAAAGGTTTGTTCTTATGATTTTATAACTTTTCAGAAGGGGAACTTCTCAAATTTTCATGAAAAAAGTCTCAGTAAAATGTCAAAATCTGCGATGCGTGCGTTGAATTTGTATTGATCCAAAAACATTTAAAGCTATTTTTATTAGAGTTCTATTAGCGTGCATTGCGTTGCAAACGGAGAAAGAACCATTCTTATGATTTAGGTACATTTCAGAAGTAGAACGACTGAAACTTTCATGAAAACGTACATAGAAAAATGACAGAATCTATGATATTTTCGTCGAAAGTGTACAAATTCAAACACCAGTAGAGCTAGTTTGATAAGAGTTCTAATCGCATACATCTAAATTAAGAAGAACACAGGTCTAAACTTATGATTTTACAACATTTTAATAGTAGTACACATAAAACTTTAATGAAAACGGTCTTTGAAAAATGTCAAAATATGATATTTTGTCGAAAGTGTAAAGATTCAAACATCAGTAGAGACAGTTTCATCGAAGTTCTGATCGCATGCATCTAGATTTAGAAGAACATAGGTCTGTTCTAATGATATTATAACATTTAAGAAGCAGAACACTTAGAACTTTCATGAAAACGGCCTCTGAAAAAAGTCAAAAACTAGAAAATGTTTGTCGAATATGTATAGATTCAAACAACCGTAGGTAGACCCAGATTTATAAGAGTTCTAATCGCATGCATCACGTTTCAGGCTAACAAGGATAAGTTTGTATGTATTTGATACATTAAAGAAGTAGAACTCCTGAATTTTTTATGTAAGTGTTCTGCTTCTTAAATGTATAACATTAGAACAGACCTATGTTCTTCTAACTCTAGATGCATGCGATAAGAACTCTACCAAAATTGGCTCTACTGGAGTTTGAATCTTTTCACTTTGACGAAAATATCATAGATTTTTGAATTTTTCTAAGTGCTTTTACATAAAAGTTTCAAGAGTTCTACTTCTTTAATGTATCAAATACATACAAACTAATCCTTGTTAGCCTGAAACGTGATGCATGCGATTAGAACTCTTATAAATCTGGGTCTACGGGTGTTTGAATCTATACATATTCGACAAACATTTCCTAGGTTTTGACGATTTTCAGAGGCCGTTTTCATGAAAGTTCTAAGTGTTCTGCTTCTTGTTAAGTATAAAATCATAAGAATAGACCAGTGTTTTTTTAATTCTAGATGCATGCGATTAGAACTCTTATAAATCTGGGTCTACGGGTGTTTGAATCTATACATATTCGACAAAGATTTCCTAGTTATTGACGTTTTTCAGAGGCCGTTTTCATGAAAGTTCTAAGTGTTCTGCTTTTTAATTGTTATAATATCATTAGAACAGACCTATTTTCTTCTAATTCTAGATGCATGCGATTAGAACTCTACAAAAATTGGCTCTACTGGAGTTTGAAACTTTTCACTTTGACGAAAATATCATAAGTTTTATAATTTTTCTAAGTGCTTTTGCATGAAAGTTTCAGGAGTTCTACTTCTTTAATGTATTAAATACATACAAACTAATCTTTGTTAGCCTGAAACGTGATGCATGCGATTAGAACTCTTATAAATCTGGGTCTACGGGTGTTTGAATCTATACATATTCGAAAAACATTTCCTAGTTTTTGACGTTTTTCAGAGGCCGTTTTCATGAAAGTTCTAAGTGTTCTACTTCTTAAATGTTATAATAACATTAGAACAGACCAATGTTCTTCTAACTCTAGATGCATGCGATAAGAACTCTACCAAAATTGGCTCTACTGGAGTTTGAATCTTTTCACTTTGACGAAAATATCATAGATTTTTGAATTTTTCTAAGTGCTTTTACATAAAAGTTTCAGGAGTTCTACTTCTTTAATGTATCAAATACATACAAACTAATCCTTGTTAGCCTGAAACGTGATGCATGCGATTAGAACTCTTATAAATCTGGGTCTACGGGTGTTTGAATCTATACATATTTGATAAACATTTCCTAGGTTTTGACGATTTTCAGAGGCCGTTTTCATGAAAGTTCTAAGTGTTCTGCTTCTTATTAAGTATAAAATCATAAGAATAGACCAGTGTTCTTCTAATTATAGATGCATGCGATTAGAACTCTACCAAAATTGGCTCTACTGGAGTTTGAATCTTTTCACTTTGACGAAAATATCATAAATTTTTGAATTATTCTAAGTGCTTTTGCATGAAAGTTTCAGGAGTTCTACTTCTTTAATGTATCAAATACATACAAACTAATCCTTGTTAGCCTGAAACGTGATGCATGCGATAAGAACTCTACTAAAATTGGCTCTACTGGAGTTTGAATCTTATCACTTTGACGAAAATATCATAGATTTTTGAATTTTTCTAAGTGCTTTTACATAAAAGTTTCAGGAGTTCTACTTCTTTAATGTATCAAATACATACAAACTAATCCTTGTTAGCCTGAAACGTGATGCATGCGATTAGAACTCTTATAAATCTGGGTCTACCTACGGTTGTTTGAATCTATACATATTCGACAAACATTTTCTAGGTTTTGACTTTTTTCAGTGGCCGTTTTCATGAAAGTTCTAAGTGTTCTGCTTCTTAAATGTTATAATATCATTAGAACTGACCTATGTTCTTCTAAATCTAGATGCATGCGATCAGAACTTCGATGAAACTGTCTCTACTGATGTTTGAATCTTTACACTTTCGACAAAATATCATATTTTGACATTTTTCAAAGACCGTTTTCATTAAAGTTTTATGTGTACTACTAATAAAATGTTGTAAAATCATAAGTTTAGACCTGTGTTCTTCTTAATTTAGATGCATGCGATTAGAACTCTTATCAAACTAGCTCTACTGGTGTTTTAATTTGTACACTTTCGACGAAAATATCATAGATTCTGTCATTTTCTATGTACGTTTTCATGAAAGTTTCAGTCGTTCTACTTCTGAAATGTACCTAAATCATAAGAATGGTTCTTTCTCCGTTTGCAACGCAATGCACGCTAATAGAACTCTAATAAAAATAGCTTTAAATGTTTTTGGATCAATACAAATTCAACGCACGCATCGCAGATTTTGACATTTTACTGAGACTTTTTTCATGAAAATTTGAGAAGTTCCCCTTCTGAAAAGTTATAAAATCATAAGAACAAACCTTTGTTTTGTCTTCTTTTTATAGCACGCTAGTAAACCTCTTATCAAAACTGTTTTACAGGTGTTTGGATCTATACAAATTTACACATATCACAGATTTTGTCACTTTTCGAAGACGGTTATCATGAAAATTTCATGTTTCATGCTTCTTATTTATAAAAAAATCATAATAACGAACATTTTGATATCTGATACGCGAACCATGCGATTAAAACTCTGATAAAACTGGATCTACTGTTGTTTGAAGCTATACATATTCGACGCACATATCACATATTTCAAAATTTTTCAAATATCGTTTTCATGAAAATTTTAGAAGATCTGCTACTAAAATGTTACAAAATTATAAGAACGGACGTTTGTTTGTCTGTAACTCGATGCACGCCAATAGAACTCTGATAAAACCTACTCTACAGGTATTTGAAACTTTACAATTTCGACGAAAAATCACTCTGATTTTTAAACTTTTTCATGACCTTTTTGAATAAAATTTTCAGGAGTTGGGTTATCAAAATGTATCAAAAACATAAGAACGAACCTTTTTTCATCTTAAACTCGATGCAATCTGTATGGACCGTGGTTTGCGTAGGTCTAAGGAATATTGTGTCACGACTCCGACTCGAACAGAAATGTACTTGATCATATCTTTAAATTAAGTATAATGTTGTATAAACACCGGAACTATTTCTGAAAACCACCAGGAACTGTTTATAATAAGTGAAGGCTTATAAATAGGTATTTTTTTTATCGATTCCTGGAAAATGCTCTGCTACGCGAAGTTAGCAGAGCATAATTTCACTACCATTTTTTTATGTAAAAACGCCAGAACTATTCCTGAAAAGTATCAGGAACTACAGAACTCACCTGCATGCGAACAGAACTCTAATTTATTTATGCTCTGCTGGAAGATGCTCTGCTAACTTCACAGACACCTCTTCTAAAGGAATACCAATAAGTATTGTTGAGTGAGTCTTGATAAGCTTTGGCAGCTAAAAAAAAAGGCCCACGACTAACAAAATTATGTTTTTGATAAACTTATGAAGTAGGTAATTCTTTGAGAACACTAATGACCACAGATCTCAAGACATATTTGCCTTTTTTTTTAGCTGCCAAAGCTTATCAAGACTCACTCAACAATACTTATTGGTTTGATGGATCGACCAACAATAAATAGAATGCAAATAGGAAAATCCTTTGACAAACGCGATTTTCAAACATACTCAGGATAAAATAGGGTAACCATGAACGAAGACCATAGATAGATGGATGGATAACTTTGTTTATCAAAGTACAATAATATGATTGTTTAGAAAGAATTAAAAACCTTAATTAATTATGCAATTTCTAAGTTTTTCAAATACTAATCTTTCGGTATAACTTTTTTTTTGGTATTATCTCGAAATTTTTATATATCTATAGAACAGCAAAATAATCATTATAAGCGGTTCTTAACATTTGGAGAAATCGTCCAACATCCATAAAAAAATATACATAAAGCCGAACATAGAACCTCCTAATTTTTTGAAGTCGGTTAATTAACTTATTTTTCTATACACCACGATTTCTACAACTGTAGATTTCAAAATAAAAGGAAATTGCCTACCCACAGATAGGAATGCCCTTGTAGGCGCGCTGTTATCAGGCTCGCCCAAAATACTTACTCAATATCGAGCGATAACACCTTACCGCTTATTTATCAGGTTACGTCACCTGATCAATACATAGACATTTTATCGATACCTAGGTGGTGCTTATTTTGTTCCCTTAGAAGAATTACTGCCTTTGGCCTGCACTGAAAACCAGCGCGATGGGTAGACACACAAGTGTCTACCCTGCACAATGCTGAGTGCAGGCCATATTTGCCCCAAACCCACAAAAATTTGCAGCTAAGTCTAAGATTAAATTAATCTCTTAAGTTATTGTGTTGTGTAGTAGTTTTAAGGTAAATAACATTATTTCTTTCTTTCTAATTATAATTACAATTCAATAAAAAAACAAATTAGAACTAGTATTTACAATTAAAACAATTAAGCTAACTGCAGACTGTTGCAAACAATCTACAGGTAGCAACTGATCCATACCAATATCAGTCGGAAGCGTCCCCAAGACGCTGGCTGCAATGCCCCGCTGTATGGCAATGCTGATGCGCTGCGCCAGATACCTACCAGCTCTCGGGTCACGCGTCGCGTCGACCAGACGCTCAGATAACTTTTTATAAACCCGAGAGCTTCGGTACCCCACGGACCTAGAGTCTCGACCCCAAAGGGAGCAAATGTGTAGGCTCTGTCGAGACCTGCAAATTTGCGTATCTTGAGATCTTCGGCCAAATCTACCGCTGCACCAGCCCTCATCTCGGAAGATGGGAAGGCGCAAGTGTGTCGACGCATGTAGCGTCCCACACAATGGGCCTCCCCAACTCCCATGGGACTAGTGTCGTGCCGTCGAGCCTCTTACCATCGTCACGCAACAGACCATTCGGTTCGAGAATAGCTGGTACGTTAGCGGAGACAAAGCCCCGCCGGATGCTGTCGTTAAGGCTGGCATGACGAAATATCCGACTGGCGGCCCGAGTACACGATAATCCGTGATGACCAAGCTGTTCGACAGCAGTGAAGACCGCACTGGCATTGATGAGGCGCGCAACACCTTGCACCCAAGCGAAGACATGTTGCGATATGGAAAGTTAAGGGATTCAATAAAGTGCCAGTGTTAAATGAAGGAAATGCTTGCAACCAATGTTCCACTCCCAAAACGGCCAGGAGACGGGCACGACCCGCAGAGCTGGAGCACGTTTGTAACAAACAATTCCGTGCCAACTCACACAGAGGCCCGTCCCATTATCGTAGGGACAAAATGGATTTTGGGGGAACAGCATTGGGGCAAGCACTACGCAAAGCCGTTCGAGCTTCTTCTAAAAATGAAATTTTCAATGAAATTCCAGGTGGGACCAAACAAGATGACTTAAAAAAAAATTCAATTAAAGAACACACTGAAAAAAAACTCACACACACAAACACACTAAAATACTGAAAGAGCTGTAGACGGAAGACAGGAACGCTGGAAGGGAAATTATACTGGAACTTGAAATTATGCGTATATTTAAGCCTGGCAATTTCACAGCCATGGAGGCCTGCGACCATGCCTTGTCATCTAAATCGACATTTAAAACCGATGATAAAGTATTATTTAATATGTCGTCTAAGCCTTCCAAGAGCTCGCTGTGTTTTCACAGTTGACTACATCTCAAAGAATACTTAAATGGGGGTACAAAAAGACAAAACCGAATTATTGTAAAAGCCTATGGCTATTAATTTGTAGCAGTCTGTCCGAAGTTTTGTTGAAATTTTGAATTTTCTCATCTACAAAGGACTGAAAAGACACAAGAATTGGTGAACCAAGGATGCGAAGTGAACATTTATCTACAACTGTAATTTTGGAGGCTAAACTATTGAATTTTCCAATGTTATTATTTTGTCTACACAAGAGTCCGAAATAAAAAGCTCGCACTTTGAAATTTTTTTTTCCAAATTCATCTGTGATGCCTTTTAGATGATCAAAAACTGGGTTTACCTCATTATTGTTAAAAAAAAATGTAGATTTTATTCAATTTTTTTAATTTTTTTTAAATAAATGGATGAACAAATAATTTGAGGAATAAATGATTAATAATTCCCAAAATATCTATTTTTCCCTAAGGGCACTTTAGCACAAAAGTTTTAGCCTTAACTTCTTTCAAATGGCTTCAGAATGAGCTCAAGATCGGATATAAAGTATGGAAATGCATTTATAATTCATGTCAAGGGCTGACTTTGTTCCCTGAACAGTAGATTCATTTAGATAGAAAACTGGTTCAGAACTTTTTGAAAAGCTACTGGATGGAAACAGTTTTTGGTTTTCTTCATAAGGTAGTCGTACCTATGATATGGTACCTACATTTTCAGTTCGCAACCTAAATTTCATTCGGATTTACAGATTCTCTCGACTTCTAGAGCATTGACTCTACAGAGCCTTTAATTGGGGCTAGAGGATGTTGTGTGTATTTTCCAGCATTATTTATTTAATTAAAGGCCCATTAGTTCGGTTGTTCCCGTTAACCGGACTGTTGATCAATTTGAATCAGCAGTTCGATATTGGCCAGTAAAATATCGTAACACACGTATAAGAAAAAAATAGAAAGCTGGCGCGTTCACCTTTTGTTTTTCGTATACAGGCCAGTAGGCCTAGCACGGGCATTGTTGTCTAGGGTAGAATAGAGAAAAATTTCGTCACTTTGTCATCGAATGCGTAAATTATTTGAAATTCATTCCTTCAACTTCATTAATGTACGCAATGTATGAGGATGCGATGTCATTATTGTCTATTCTACCCTAGAGAATAATCCCTGTGCTTGGCGTACTGGATTTGTGACGTCATGCGAGAGGGGGTAATTGTATGAAATAATAAAATACAAACGCGCCAGCTTTTAAAAATGTATCATAAATTCATAACGTAATATTTTCACTTGATCAAATGACAGTTGCTGTCAAAAGTGACTGCAAATGTCATCTTTGACAGAGTTTATTAAAAAAGACAAGAATTGTAAAAAATACAGAATTTAGAGTCTTCCAGAATTCAATGAAAAATGACATCCTTAGGTACACGGAAGAGCCCTATCGTAGTTTGTATGAAAACTTCTTATTCCATGGCGAGGTCAGTCTGACCAGTGACCATGTTTTGTGGTAAATGCTCCATGGTTTTATGCTGTTTTGTTCTGGTAAAGCCGCCATGTTCTGTAGCAAAACCGTTTACGGTATACAAGAAAATGTTATAGTTTATAGGGCGTAGGTATCCATAGACTACTAGATCTTTGCCAGAATTCATTAATTTTGTATTAAATTAATTCGGCGTTCAGATAGCAGGTATGCTTCCAGCTATATCTCCCGCTTTCTACCTCAAAGTGCTCGACTCTGAAGTACCCAGGAGCGATACAAACATTATTAAATTTCTCGCGCTGAATCCCTCTGCTATGAATTATAAATACAGATGTGAATTTTCATGTCACTTTTAAACCTAGTTATTTTTACTCTGTATTTTTCCTTTGTATCTGCTTTTAGATGCCTAGTTTCACGTTCATAAAAAAATAATAAAATCTCAGTAAACGTTGCTGTTAGGTAGAGCTACTTTCCTTAGAAACTCGAAATTGAGAATAAAGATTAGTCAAAATATAGGTCCGCTGTTAAGTTGAATGTTAGGGCTATTATCTTCTTCCGCCTTGTTCCGTCTTTATAGACGGTTTAGGTAATGCCCGCGGTTTTGGTTGATTTGACTTCTAGGTTCACATCACCTGGGAGCACATACCAGTTTACATCCATCTGGGAATAGCCTGGAATTTGTGCTTTTACTGAGTCACGATTTTTTGTACAGGCTTGTCGATCTTCTTGATATAAACTGGTTTGTGCCTGGGAGTAACAAATGAAAGGGTCCTTAAGATCAGTTTTACCGACACACTTAAAAGGGCGCCATTTTGTGAAAAGGATAGGCATAGGATTTCGCGTTCATAGGAGCGGGACAGAGCATATATTTTGGAAAGGCGTAAGCGCAAAAATCATGTTTTTTCTTATTTACAAGAAAACCACACAACTTGTGAAGAAACTGGTTCAAGGAACTAAATAATTAGTAATAACCTAATCAAACCATAAGTCATTTAAATAGACCGCAGATCTTGACCTGAGATCTCGACCAAATTATGTGCCAAACAGTGCACTTTCATGATATTTTCAATCGTATTTTTTTTTCTCAATCCTGTTTTCACATTTAAGGACACAACAAAAATGTTGAATTGTAAGTACCTAATTCGAGTTTTTTACCACGGGGATCCAGTGAGTACTGAGATTTAGGCCTAGTTTGACATCCAAACCCGTTAGGTTCGCTCCTTAAGGGTGATCGATTAATTTTTTTTTGTGTTGGTAATTTTTTCTGCTTTCTATAAGGAATAAAACTAACGGAAAAGTAATTTTCTATTAACATTTGAAAAACTAACTTCGGTTTACTGGTATTTTAGAGCATTGGGAAAAAATAGGAAATTTGGGCAAAAATCAACATTTACCAATACTGCAATTTAATCGAAGTTGGCTTTATCATGGGTTCATAGAAAATGTTTACGATTTGCGGCAAATTACTGTTCCGTGGTTTTATTCCTTGTAGAACGCAGAAATAAATTAAAAACCACGAAAAAATTATAATCTCGCGCCAACCCGTAACGATCAACCTTAAGCAGAAATAAATAATAATAAATAAATAAATAATGCTGGACAATCCACACAGCATCATCTAGCCCCAAAGTAAGCAGAGCTTGTGTTATGGGTACTAGATGACTGATAAACTTAATACAATACATAACATAGATAGATATTTTTTATTATATATAGAAAACACCCAGAACACTCGGAACAAATATTTGCAGGTCGTACAAACATTTGTCCCAAGGCGGGAATCGAACCCGCAACCTTCTGCGTCGCAGGCGGACCTTCGCCCGCCGCGCCACATCGGTCGTCAAAATATTAGCGTACCTACTTAAATCCTAATAAAAGTGTTTTTGTGTACAACTTTTAATGAAATAAAACACGTGAAAATATACAGTCAGATCCAACCCTACAAATGCGACCCTCACCCTATCAACGATCTCAATGAAAACTGACATTTTTTCTCGTTTAATGTGTTTTTAGTCTTATGTTTGACGAAATTTTACATTCCCGTGAATGTAGGTTTGTTCAAAATATCTTTGGATTGTTCACTTTGTCCACCTAATATTTATGAAGATATTTGTCCTTCGCCCAGTCAATTAGGCCCCACGGTACTCCCTTTGTCATTGACCATTCAAGCGAGCGCAATTAACATACATTATCAAGTCACTAACCTTACCCAAGGAAGTTTGGAACACTAAGAGGTAGCAGGCACTTACAACAGACTAGGTTTAGTGTTAGGGCTCAGTTAGGGCTGAATTCTGGAACGTATTTAGCTCTACGGCTTCGACGGATCAATCCTTGGTTAGTTTTGTCTTGAACTTAGTTACTTCCAAAGACATAGTAGTCAACGTTAGGTGCATAAACAACTATATTTGGTTACTTAAAATTCCATTTTAAATCAAATTCCCTTTAGGCAATGGAAGCGGCAACGAATTCCTAATGGAACTTTCGCCCGCTTTTTCAGTAAGCTGTCAATGACACACCCGCTCGCGCCCCCGCTGACTACCAAAACCCCACCCCAAGGAACTAGGTACAGTTTTAGCTACTTCCATAGTATTATGTCTTATGGTATACTAATGTGGGGAATGCTGCAGATTTTAACACCGTATTTGTGTTGCAGAAGAGGGCTGTTCGTGCTATCTATAGTATGGGTCCCAGAGAATCCCTGCGTGATAAATTCAAAGAAAAAAAAAACAACAGTACCATGTCAATATATTTATGAAAACATATTGTACACTCATAGAAATATCAATCGGTTCCCTAAAAATAGCGATGTACATAATTTGAATACAAGAAATAAACATAAACTCGCTGTGCCCACAACTAGACTACACAAAATTAATATATCTTTTAAAGGGCAGTGTATACGCTTCTACAACAAAACTCCTAGTGAGTCGCAAAAATTATCAGTAATAAATTCAAACAAATTGTCAAAACCTTCCTGTGTAAAAAGGCCTACTATAAAATATCAGATTATCTAGAGGATAAAAAAACGTGGGACGGAATTTGCTCCAACTCGAAAAATAACAACTAACTAACAGGCTAAAGGTTTCTTCGTCGCTTCTTTACTTTAGTCTACATACCGAAGCGACTGAAATCAAAAATATCACTTTATTTCCGTGTCAGTATTTAATTATTAAGATTTGACCTTTTCTAAGTATACATTTATTGTATTTATGGAAATAAAGAGTTTTTGACTTTGACTTTGACTTTTAAACCTTATACAAACTTATATTCTTATGTTATGAATGAGTGTAAAGAACACAGAATTATCCTCAAGCTATAGCTCGTACGTTAACCTTCATGTTTGAATGAAATATTTCTCACTCGCAGCTCTGGATTACATTCTTCAGAATTATGAATGAAACAGAAAATAAACCGATAACTGATGTGATGAGAAAATGCTTCGCTATAACATCTGTGCGATTAAACGTAGGAATATACACGGTGAATACTGCCGGGGCGGCCCCGCGCTGGTATTCTGTTTTAGTTTAGTTCGAAATAACAAAACTGAATAAATGAAACATGCAAAAAAATTAGAATTTTCTTCACCTTATAATATAAATCATGGAAACACGGACATTGCAACAGTAAAGGAATTTGTTCAGGTGATCATTTTTGTCGTGAATCACATCATCATACATCGTAAGATTTAATCTCCAATGGCATGCGAGCACCGAGCAAATATAGCTATGCTCGATATGAATTATTCAAACCACGATTTATTTATTAATTTAAAAGTTACTTACTCCAGCCGTACACATATTTGATTTAGTTTACACGCGGTAAACCCACGGAGCGTGTTTGTTTACACTAAATACAGATGTACTTACCTACTATTCTTAGAGTAACGACGCGATCGCTCTTAGATCTCTCCATAACAAATGAAGATTATCTTTCTTTGTGATCTCATGTTGGACGTCCTGTATAAAATTATAACAATTAAAGGTAATTTCATGCGAAAAACACGTGTAAAAATGTCTTGGACTCTGCCAAATCGTGCGCTGATTAACTAATCTAATCAAATCGTCAAAATAGTTCTTTATTTTACCGAACTGACTATAACATGATATTTGATCATAGATTAGTAAAAATATAGAAATGATCAGCGTACAAAAAAGCGGCTGTATAAAATGTAAAAAGTTTAATTTTAAGGAATGTTTGAGTTTAGACCTACATTTGACCACAAATTAAACACGAAGGTCTCGAAGACCTACCTTTTCACTCTTGTTTTGAAGATAGAACGACAGAAATTAGTCGTCTGGTCGGAAACCAACCGTGTAATTGTAACCGCGCTCAATAGGGTTTATTATTTATCAATGGATAATCGCACCCGAGGGACGAATGCTTTTGTATGGCCTTTGAATTTATAGCTCTTTAGTCTGCCCATCGGCACACATGCCTTTTTGGATTTTTTCGGAGGGGTGGTAAAATTACACATTTAAATTTAATCTTACATATTTGTTTGGTTTTAAATTAATGGTAGCTACAAAATAGGTGTGCAAGGCAACTGTGTATAAATAAGCTTAAATAACTTTAAACAATTTTGTTAACGAAATTCACCATAGGTAATGTAGGTGTGTATATCTGTAGGTACAAGGAACAAAAAACAAGGTCAATAACTCATTCTCATAATATATTAACAGCTTTAAGCTTAATCTTGAGAAAAGCCCACGCAAACGATGAGCGAAATGCAAAGCGCTAGATTTAATCTACACAAACTTAGTACACACAGAATATAGTACTCAGGTATGATGTAGTTACCAAGATATAAGTGCAAGATTTTTTAGTCCTTTGGCATTAGTTTCGGAAGGTAACTATATCACACTAATATGATAGATGCAAATTTTGGGCAGGATGTTCACGTATAGGTTCAAACTTTTCGCCTTCTTACTTCAACTTCACGCCCAAACTGCAGAACTGATCGAACTGAAATTTTGTATAGATGTAGTTCTAGACCTGGATTAACATTAAAGGCTATTTTTTGACGCGAAAAAACGCGTGCGAAACAAATGCTAGTCCATAATACACAAACAAACATTATTTTCCGTATTAGCCAGATAACGAAGTCGATGATACTTTTGTCGAAGGTTCTGATTTCATCGTTTGTTGCCTTGAAGTAGGTATACATATGTGTGCACAAAAACCAACCAAAAAAATTACCGCTAGCTATATAGTTAGGTAGGTATGACTGTTATTAAACGTGAGCTTGGTACATAATTTGCTTTACTGTTGTAAATGAGAAAAGATTTTAATCGTTACACTTTGGTAAGATTTATTTAAAAGGGTAGGTAGGATCGTATAGAAGGGCGTAATGGAGGGGAAGCCTATGCCCAGCAGTGGGTGCTCACAGGCTTAGTAGATAAATAGTTAAAATACTTCATCGACGATATACAGGGTGGCTTTTTGAGATGGGAGTGGATGGCCAAATGCGAAACTATAAGAGTCCCCTAGAGAAAAGTCGTGAAAGGAGCCATGGGCTGGCTCAATTTATGATAGAATAAAAACTCTATACTTTTTTTTTACTGGATGTTTATTAAAGTTTACAAAATTCACCACAAATAGATGTTTTATCGAAAACCCCATCAAAATACAGGCTAAGTAGGTAACCTGGCTAGCGGCAAACCAGTAGTTAGAAAAGTATATCCTATATTTTTACATTGATGGATAGATAGATAGATAGATAGAAAATTCTTTATTGCACTCTTTACGAAACAATTAACATTGATGGGAGTTTTCAAACTAAAATCGTAAAAAAATACTAATATCCTTTCATTTTCAATAAAGCAGTTCCTTGCAAAGATTGATCCTTATCAGCAACCGAATCCGTTGGTGCAAAAATACAACATGCCGTATTTTTTTAAAATCCATCGGTTTCATTTATTGCAAAAATGAAAGATTTAATAAAATCTAAATATGCAGTTTTTGCTTTCTCACAAATCGAGGTATGACTTCTTTCAGGACTCTTCTCTAACTCTCATGGTTTCGGATTTGGCCATTTACTCCCAAATCAAAAAGCCACCCTGTATACTTAAGGTTACAAAGATAGATTTAGGCAGTGCTTTCTAAAATCTTAGAATTAATAAGTTTAAGGCATGTGATTTTAAAAAAGATAACCAGGCCATTACATTTTAATTGTAATTTTTAACAGAAGTTTTCATACGACACGAGTTTTGACGACCGATGTGGCACGGTGGGCGAATGTCCGCCTGCGACGCAGGAGGTTGCGGGCTCGATTCCTGCCTTGGGGCAAATGTTTGTTTCGGGTGTTCTGGGTATTTTCTATGTATAATAAAAAATATCTGTCTATGTAATGTAGTAATGTATTGACTTGTATGTTCTTGTACCAATAAATTAATCTGAATCTGCCGAATACTCAAACGCAACTCAGATTTAAGCGCGTCTCAAGTAATATAGTGCCCATAACACAAGATCTGCTTAGCTTGGGGCTAGGTGATGCTGTGCGAATTGTCCAGCATTATTTATTTACTTATACATATATACACATAAAGTTAACCGACGAAGCTGCCTAATTGTCCGATTTTTTTTTGTGAACACCAGCCCAAGACTGTTTTATGCTTTATCAAAATTTATAGAATTTCTTAATAAAGTAAATGTGTAATGCAACGTTTTAATAAGATTACCTCAATCCATACTAAGATTATAAATTCTAAAGTAACACTGCCTGCCTGTCTGTTACCTTTTCACGTTTAAACGGCTGAACGGATCTCAATGAAATTTGGCATGGAGGTAGACGGTATCCCGGGGACGGACATAGGCTACTTTTTATCCCGGAAAAGAGAGAGCGGAGCCGCGGGCAGCAGCTAGTAAAAATAATCTTTAAGTGTTAAATTGCGCAAGTTTAAAAGTTATACCTAACATAAATTGCAACGACGTTTGAATATTTAGGTGCTCTGAATGAATGAAATACATAGTACTCCGAATCGATTTGCAATTTTATTGAATCGAAAAGCTTGTGCTGTCCGCTTCAGTGGAAAGTAATCTACGTTGGTTACCGGATGAACTATTGTTTACGTTTTTAGTTCCACTTTTCCGATTCACATATTAAACACTAGCTGCTGCCCGCGGCTTCGCGCGCGCTTTTTAAGTAGCCAATTTACCTCCCTGCCAAACTTAATTGAGGGGCTAAACGGATTTTTAGTCATTTAGGCGTGAAAAGGTAACATACAGACAGACAGAGTTACGTTCGAATTTATAATATTAGTATAGAGTATGGATTATGTTATTTCATGTGCTAAATACAACCAGAACCTCTTCAAAACAAGGTGTCATCTAGACCTTCGTGAAACATCGTCGTCGGCCAGATCGTCACTTACCATCAGGTGTTATTTTGGTCATACGAAAGTCAAGTAGATGAAAGGAAGCATAATATTTGGAGTACCATATCGTTTCAGTCTTTTGTTTTTTTTTCTGTAGGGTTTAAATTAATAAAACATTCATTAAATTGAAGCAAAATTCATCAACTATCATTCTGCAAGCTATCAAAAACAATTAAACATCACTACTAGGTAACATTTTAGGTAGAACGCAAAATGGCTAAATTCTGTATTCAACATGTGGTGCAGGTATTTTGGAGTAGGGGTTTTCCAAATTAGGTATATTCACTGTGCTTAAGTTAGATAGATCAGATATTATTACGCCATTGTTTTAGAAGAAAAATTATGACTTATGAATGCACATGATATTCTAAAGAGCAACTCTTTTAAATCGGTCCGTAACTTGACTGAAGGTAATTTGGTATACCAGTTTGGTATTCCAAATTACCTTCAGCCTAGTACAAAGTGAGTTTGAGATCTGAGTAAACTATTTTTGCATAAAAAAGATATTTATTCTAAAAATAACAAGCTTGAATCAGTTTTTTAATCAGTTATAATCACTTATTATAACCATTAATCATTGGTTTTACTATAAAAACTATTCCAAATTACCATCACATCAGGTATTCCAAATGTCATCGAATGGGTAAATTATTTTTAGAAATCCGTTATTTCAACTTTAATAATGTACGCAATGTACATAAGATGCGATGTCATTATTCTCTATTCTACCGTAGAGAACAATCCCCGTGCTTGGCCTGCAAATCACTACCAGTGATTTGTAGGCCAAGCACATACATACATCAATTCATAGGTATAAACAACCAGACCCGCAACGAAAACCTGCAGCAGATCTATTCAAGGGGACCTTTGTCCGCTACGCAACTGAGGTCGTCAGATAATGATCAGGTTCATCCATTTAATATGAATAAAGATTGACATACTTATAACCAAATGTCATATTTGCATAAAATTAGCATAATTTGGGTAATTAGCTCAATGACTCGTAATCAGGTTGACAGACAGACCGGCAGGCCATCTGCACTACCCATAGCTGTAGGTACCGTTAGTAATGTTGTTATTGTAGGTACAGTCAACAAAAAGAATCGTAGAATAGGGTCAAAACACAGTTCCATAAATATTAAATTTTCGGTGATGATAGGATTCTACATGAGGCATCAGCATAGAACTTATACTACTTGTCTCTTCCCGGGGTGGGTGTCGTAAGAGGCGACTGAAGAGAAGAGCAGCAGCGCCCCCTAAAGAACAGATCCACCACTGAACTGCGATTCCCAACCCGCATGCCCAGCGTAGGGACTACGGGCATTGCTCCATCTGCTCCAAATATGATAAAAGCCAGACAAAAATGGACACCAGTTCCGGGCCATTTTGGTTGAGGTTGTGTGTTGTGCGTTTTCTAAATTGACCATGTTTAGCTATTTACAATGTTAGCTATGATACAAAAATATTTTCTTTCTTTCTATTTTTGTTATTGATTGTACTAAAAGGCTAGTCTGAAGTTGTAGCTTTTGTTACATTATCAGTCTTCTAAGGTCATAAATCACTGCCCAGCAGTGCGGTACGACCCGTGGAGGGGCGCCGGGTGGGCGGGGCGCAACGAATGTACGTCATCCATCATGGGCCATGAAAGTATTAACTGCCAGTAAACCAATATTTAATTTTAAGTTTTTTGTTGGCTGAATGCTGGCTTCTATTTCGGTCAACGAAATTAGCATTGCCATTCAACGTGGCAATGCTGCCAGCATTCTGGGCACTCTGCCTTCTGGTGACGGCTTAGATTTTTAAGAAATAGATATAAGTGTATATACTAGTTGCAATTGTTTTATTCTGTTATTGTAATCTTCATAAATAAATAAATGTACTGCTAGAATGTTTTACAGAAAATAAACACAAAAGTTTTTTCTTACCTTCAGAAAATATACTTGTTAAAAGTCCGTTTATTATACTTTAACGTTTCTAAGAACAACGTCTATGTATTTCAACACGTGCAAATCGCAACAACAAACTCTAAGATCAGTATTTATAACGTCTAGACTAAATGTTTAGGTACGTATACCTACGTCCGAAGTTCAACCAACATTAATATCCATTCATGCCAGCTTTGTGTGAAGTAGGTGATTATAAGGAAGATACGTCTTTGTTAACGGAAGGATATTTTGGGCAATAAAAAGTAAAACGATATTAATGTGGGCTTCCAAGAAATGTTTTGTTCTTTTTGTTTGGGTGGATTATTTTGGACAATCCCCATTAGGATTAGCAATAAGGCCGCCTGTGTTACTGTTTGTGTATTATTCGTTAATATTTGTTTTCAGTGTATGATAAAATAATGATTAATTCCCTAATGGAGGTTTTATTTAGCACATCGAAAATTTCAATAACAGAATAAAACAATTACAACTAGTATATACACTTATATCTATTTCTTAAAAATCTAAGCCGTCACCAGAAGGCAGAGTGCCCAGAATGCTGGCAGCATTGCCACGTTGAATGGCAATGCTAATTCATTGACCGAAATAGAAGCCAGCATTTCGATCACATGTGGACTCTGAGAAGTTTAGTAAGATCTTTATAAATTGTGTGTGCCCCAGGACCCCAAGGACCAAGGCTTTCAATTGCAACGCCTTAGGCAGATATATATTTTTATTTATACATAGGAAACACCCAGAACACAGGTCGTACAAACATAACAGTATGATTGAATGTAGCTTTCTAGCACTTGGTAGGTACTTCAACTTCTTTTTTTTTGGCGCCGCTTGCCTTGGTAGTTACTTAAACATAACCTAAATGACATGCAGAGTTTCCAAGCCTTTTCCCAGCTTTTCACTGAATTATATACATATAAGGTAAAGCTTTTTATCAGCGTAAGTGAACAGGCCCCTTCTTTATCATTATCTGTCGCCTGTGATAAATTAACAGATACCTAAATGTGCAATCAACTTAATTAGTGTCACGTGATGACGAAAACGTCAGCATTTGACGTTTTGATGTGTGATACAGGGATGAACGAACACACGCATGTCACTTACCCTGACATTTACAAATAAAACCGGCTAAGTGCGAGTTGTATGTTGTAGCACATGACGGGTTCCGTGCCATGGTACGAGATTTAACAATGTGTGCATTAAATAAATTAAGCAAGAAACTATTTAGCTATTACGGTTCATGAGATACAGCCCGCTGACAGGGACGGAAAGATAGACAGCGGAGACTAAGTAATAGGATCCCGTTAGCATCCTTGTGTACGGTGTACGGAACCCTAAAAAGTTTGAGATGAAACTTTTTTACGTCAAAACATTACAAAATTAACAACTTTGTACACCGCCTTAGAATAAGCAGAGCTTGTGTTATGTGTACGATGACTAATTAAAAGATTAAATTCTTGAATCTACTAAGGTGACCTAGTATCCTTCGAAAGATTAGGTGATTAAAAGATTAAAGATTATTATTATTTGATTAATGGCCAATTAGCAGCTTCGTTGTTTAACTTACCTTATGTCAAAAACGTCAATCACAAATTACTATCTTTTCGAAAAGTAATTACAGACAAAATGCCATTGTCCTTTTAGTGCTAAATTAAAAATCTCTAAAATCTAAATTTCTATCTAAACGGATATCTTTAAACAATTAAAAACAATTCAATTCACAACAAAGCTTAATTGTTCTGGCACGGAACAAATTCCCATGTTTATGTTTATGTAACTGCTAAGTTGTGAGATTCCGATTGCACCTACACTGCCGGCCAAAAGTTTGAGACCACTGTAAAAATCTTTGTCACCAACAAAATATTTCAAAGTACACATATGATAATGAGCTAATTTGAACACCTGCGTATTCTATTATTATTAAAGAATTTCTAAGAGTCATTATTTATGTTGTTGTTTAAGTTATCATCCTAAAAAGGTCTATTGTTTCAAAACATCAATGAGCGCCGCGCAAGGACCAGGTGGTAGAGTCATTGTAATATTTTTATGATCTGCTCATTACTTATTGTTTTGGGTTTGTTTCGCGTTAACCGATATCAGGGATTATGTTAGCTTCCTAAAACATATTTAGTACCTGAGTTTTTATGGAGTAAATTATTTTCTACCTTATTAGTCTGAGCTCGTCGTTGTTACAGTGAAGATATCTTAAAATGGGAAAAGTTCGCGAAATTAGCAGTGAAACTCGCTCTGCCATAGTTGTTTTATACGGCGAAGGCAAATCTGAACGTGCGATTGCCTCTCAACTTAAGTTGTCGAAGACTTGTGTTCATAACACAATAACCCGATACAAGGAGACTGGCAGTAATCAAGATCGTTCGCGTTCGGGAAGGCCGAGAACTACCACTTCTCGCGAGGATCACTTCATCGTCACTACCAGCAAGCGGAATAGACGCCTAACAGCACCAGAAATCCGCGTAGAAGTGAACAAATCCCGATCAGAACCTGTATCATTGACTACAGTAAAAAGACGTTTGAGAGATGCTAAGTTATTTGGTCGCGTCGCCGTTCAAAACCACTACTAAGGCCACAAAACAAAAAGAAACGGATGCAGTGGGCCCTTACCCATCGAGACTGGACTGAAGAAGACTTTAAACAAGTTCTTTGGTCAGATGAATCCAAATTTTAAATATTTGGTTCAAAACGACGAATTTTTGTTCGACGTAACGTCGAGGAAAAGATGATGCCAGACTGTGTGGTGCCAACAGTCAAGCATGGTTGTGGTTCCATTATGGTCTGGGGATGCTTCTCGGGCCATGGAACCGGAGATTTGGTACGAGTCGAAGGAATCATGAAAAAGGAGCAATATAAACGAATACTACAGCAAAATGCCATTCCGTCTGGTTCAAGAATAATTGGAGATGGATTTTTTTTCCAACAAGATAATGACCCAAAACATAGTTCAAAATTATGCAGGGGTTATTTAGAACACAAAGAAACAGAAGGGGTTTTAAAAAACATGGTGTGGCCCCCTCAGAGTCCGGATCTCAACCCGATTGAGCTTTTGTGGGAAGAGCTTGATAGAAATGTGCGCAGTTGTTGTCCCACTTCGCAAGAAGACATGTGGAAGGCTTTACAAGAAAGCTGGAACAATATATCACAAGATACAGTCGACAAATTGATTGCTCGTATGCCAAGAATAGTGAAAGTAGTAATAAAATGCAAGGGAGGGTTTTTCGACGAAAAATCTGTATAAAATATGAGCGACATTTTTAAAGTAAATGGTTGATTTTTCTTGATTTTTTGTTTTCTTCATAATGTATGTGTATTAGGAAATAAGTATTTTAATTCATAATTAAACCTCTTGCTTTGTATTTTGAGTTTTATTTCATTTTCCTACTTTGATGTAGGTGGTCTCAAACTTTTGGCCGGCAGTGTATCACGAAGGTCTAGCCGACACATATGTAATGCAATCTGCATATCGCAGATAATGTAAAGATAAAGTATAAAAATAAAATGAAAGAAAAAGATAAGAGAGATAGAGATAAAGTAAAAAAGAGAGATAAAGTATTTTAGCAATTTAGTCTAGTGAGTTGAAGTTTTAGGATTGTACCTACTGGTTTTAGTTTATTTTGACAATGCCCCTATACAGCAGTTTTTACTATATCGTCATCATGTCAGCCGAAAGACGTCCACAGCTGAACTCAAGCCTCCCCCAAAGAACCACAGTGGTTCTTTGGGGGAGGCCTGAGTTCAGCTGTTCTATTGTGGTTCAATCACAAAGACCGGACCTGCGCGACATGTATTGTATAGTTAGATACTCGAGTTTATTCGTTAACGATTGATGTCGCGTTTTTTATTTCATGAGAGTTGTGCATAAAAATGCTGTTAAAGTGGAGAAACGGTAAGCATAACATGGTTTTCAAATGAGAAAATTTCAGGAAGCCAAGAAAAAATAACGATTCTGCGTAGACAAACTCACGTGGATGTGATAGTCGTGGGAAAACAGCTGGATGCGGGCAATGGGGGATTGGTCGTTACGATCTATGGGTAGACCTATAATATGTTCAGCAGCCAACATTTGACAGAAATGAAGTGAAGGAAGAATAAAGAAGCAGGAAATGGGAGACCAATGTTTAGTGGTCGCGTTTTGGTTGAGACTATAAGGCAGAAGAAATGAGACTACAATTTAGTCTCATTTCTTCATTTATATACTACTTACTTTTTTTATGTGTGTGCAATGTGTTTCTTTTTTATTTTTAACTTACAATATAAGATTTTTTTATGTATCAAATCAGTTATACTATGTTTTTTATTTTGTCGTCCAGCATTACTGAAATGTGTTTGTCCATTATGTTTTTTTACTATCAGTGGAAACTTTATATAATAGCCCTCAGCATAAGTACATGTAAATCTCATGTATTTAGTTAAATGTTCCTTACTTTGTAATTTTCTAGCTGTAAGTTTTCCTAAAATTTCAAAATAAATAAATAAATAAATTTGTATGGTGGTAGACTGTGTAGGTATTCTGATTGTAAGTTTGTCGTTCGAAGTGAAAACGTGGTACTTATATAGGAGTAGATAGGTAAACATTGGCTGTGGAACAAAACAGGTAGTAACAGGATACGATTATGAGCCCGCTCCATACAAAATGAAGTCGTACCTAATTTGGAATTGATACTGCTCATTTGTCTACAGATATCAAACATCTGACCGGACCATGGTCCTGATAATGTATTGGGCACGAAATACAATAACGAAATTTGATAACAACAGAAGAATTTTTCAGTCTTAACAAACTTAAGTTTATTGACATCATTCATTATCATTTTTAAATTGATGTTTGATATGACGGGGACAACTTACTAATAAAGTTAAGTCTACTTATTTAGATGGATAAAAATATTCTATTAACTCTACCTAGGTACTTAATACTTACTAGAGAAAAGTATAAATTCTGCAATAAACTACAAAAACTACCTAATAAGAAAATAAATTTGATATCTACAAACATGGCCCTAATTCCACTATATTAATCGCTTCACCAAAACATTGGTATCGTCTCAGAATGACACATTTTTGCATTTTACTTTGATGAAAGAATTTATGGAGGGACGCGAGTCAAAAGTGTCAAGGTTCCATTCTATCAATATCTCCGTGCAAAAAGCACCGCACGCCTTATCTAGACTAGAGTTTCTTTCATCTATAGACGATTCTGCGATGATACTATTACCATAGTCAAGCGATTGGTTAGCAGAAATCGCCCCTTGTTCTTGAGTGAACGAAAATAATACGCAAAGCGAAAACTACGGATGTATGGTACCCGCTCGCATTATTATTCTGTAATTGAGGATACGCGCATTTTGCAAACAAATCCACTGTGTTCGAGACAATAGTATTATTTCTGTTTTTAAGTAGTTTTGTTTTAACTTTTCCACATTAGACTAGATTATACTAAAATAAATAATAGATTCAAGCGTTACTTTGCGGAAATTCATTGTAAAATATTAGGGAGGGGATTTTTAGATAAAAAGTCTAAGAATCTCCTTTGCAGGGGGTTCAATAAGGGGTTTTTTAGACAAAGCCATATTATTGATATTGTGTGGGAGGGGGGAGAGGGCGGTGCACACGAATGCATGTTGTTGAATCACATCAGAGAAGATTTTGCGCGGAATTGTTACTAAATAGGTATTTTTAATCCTATTACGTATTTTAGACTATACTACCTAACAACTAACTACATGATTGAACTTTGTAAGGGTCGGTATCTTTTGGACAACATATCTATATGACCAAGTAGCCTGTAGTAGATACGCCTAGATTCCTACAACTTAGTCTTGATTGGAATATGTAGTTATCTTAAAGTTTACATCTCGAAACGACCATGTCAGTTAAGTACAGGTACTATTTCATACATGACTAATTAAACCCCTACAAAAACCGGTTTTATTCTTTGCAATTCTTTTTACACAAGCGGTTTCATAAGAATTTTCTTGCAGGTGTTAGGACAGTAATAATACGTTAGGGTAAGGAAGGAAGACACTGTGGTAGGTGTACTTATGATTGCAAAGGTGTAGAGGATGGCACAGGTAACATAAATATTTTCGTATAGGTAGGTATCTTGCTTTAGTTACACGTATGGATGTTTGTTACCTCATCCATCACGCTATAACGACTGAACCGACCGGGTCGAAATTTTGCATAGATGTAGCTCTAAGCCTGGAATCAAACATAGCCATAAAACCGATAAAACCAATAAAACAGTTCCCATAGGATAGAAATAACTATAAAACGTATCATAGAAATGACGCGAGCGAATCCGCGGGGAGAAACTATGTAGTTAGAAAAAAAAAGGTAAATTAGTCAGCTGTTCATGAAATAGTTTCTAAGTGTTCTGTGATAAAATTTTATTTCTTGCAGACTTAACCAACTACCAACCTAACCTATAGGTACCTACCTACCTAGATAACTCTTGGTGGCGCTATTACGAAACTAATAATATTTCACATAAAAACATTTCATTCAAACACGAATTCTTTCGAAATACCACATTTATCTCTAGAACACCTCGTAAATTAAACTCGAAGTTCATAACAAACGCAAGGTCTCACTAGGTAGTATAGTCGATAAAAATTCCCTTGACATTCTTCAAGCGTTTCTGCCTCGTCAAATTATATTTAATAGGCCGTCATTGTACAAGAACGTAGAGGTAAAAAATCTCACCATCATCATAGAAGTATGCATATCCTCAGCAAACCAGCATCGGGACTCGAACCCCGTTCCTCGTTACATCATACGCTCCAAAATAAACTCACATCAACACAAGGTTACCACAGCACTAAGATAAAACAATCGAGCTCTATTTTAACGCTCGTTAGTTACATACAACGTGTCGTGCCATCCGTACAAAGGTGTCACTAACAAAACACTACAAAGTTTGTAAATACGTAATTTGATACTAGAGAACGAAGCGCTACCGTCTCCTACGAGCGTCAAAACCATACTGAAACTAAAAGCAAGCTAGCTACGCTACCTACGCTCGCTCTCCGACTCTTACACAATCTACCTGATAACGCCAGCTCATTCACACCCAATCGTACCCAACATGCTAGACAAAGACAGAAACAAAACACACGCTACAACCAAAACTGCAATTCGTTGCACATGCATTCATTCTCCGACAAAGTTCCAACCCATTCAACCCTAGAAGTAATTATTATTACTTTGATTTGTGCGTAGGACCTTGTCGCGGTGAGAAAGTGTAGTATTTTGGGAAGCTGAGTATCAAACTTGGAGCATAATTGTTTTGAAAGATCCGCGTGCTCGGATTAATTTCAAAGGAGATTTATGAGCGAGGTTTAATGGCCTTAATTTCCTCAAATGCTATTTATTCAGACCGTATTTATAGGAACAAATGTTTATTTTTCTGATTTAATTATGGTTTGTCTTAGGAAATCTAAGAAAAACGCTGCGAAAAATATATTTTTTTCTTAAAGAAGGAACCTGTTTTAGAAAATAGGTAGGTACTCAGTGTTTTCTCTTGTCTACTAGTTTTATTTTACGATTTCACTACATTATTATCAATTATTTAAAAATAAGTACCTACTTACCTACTTACGTACATACCTACTACGTATTTCAGTAGCAAATAGATCTGGATAAAGTATACCTATTTATGTTTATTTTTGCGCTGTATGGTGCTAAGGTTGCACCACCCCAACTCTTCCCGCGGGTGTTGTAAAGAGGCGCCTAAGGGATATCCACGGGGGGGGGGGCAGCAGCGCCCCCTGCAGAACAATTCTACCACCGAACTGCGATCCCCAACCCGCATGCCCAGCGTGGGGATTATGGGCATTACCCTCCATGAGATAAGGCGCTTATCAGAGGAAGTCCTGCGTTCAGCAGTGGACCAATACAGTATGTTGAGGTTGAGGATTGAGGAGGTATATTTTTATCTCTTTTCAGAAGTCAATAACTTTCTTTCTTACAAAATAATCACATAGACAAGTTTAGTGAAATGAGACCGGACAAAAATAATAACAGTTAAAACCATAGACGTAGAATTTTTCGCTACGCTGTTAAAACTGATATCCACTTCTAAACGATGTGACCTAGATCACTCGTTCCGAATCTATGTCAAAATAACAGAGGTAAGGTCATTTAACATAAATATTTTACTATTTCACCGCACACGCGCCAGGTTACTAACTAAAAATACATGGTGTTTGATTCTTAGAGGTTCAAACGATCTGCATCGATATTTCTGTGTATGTTTTTTCGGTTTAGAAGATATTAGAACAGATTTGGTCTACGGTTTTTGATGTGAGGGCACATCTTTTTGATGCCAGGTGATATAATTACTTACTTCTTTTTTTTATATTTTTGTTGTCCTTCATGCCTCCCGCTTCGTTTGATCGTATTTAGCACCTACATGTGGCTGAACCTGATAAAATTATGATTATGAGGTCCTCTTAAGCCAAATTTCAGCCACCACGGCCAGTCTTAGCGGAAACTAGCCATGTTCACAGGACATCAATAGTGCACAAGTGTGTGCGCAAAGCGCAAACACAGGTGTACTCTCTACTCTCTCACTCTCCTATTCCTATAGGACGGTAGACCGACACGACCGGGGAGAGGTCAGGCGCAGGATCTACTACTTAACGTGCTTTCCGTGGCACAGGGGATGTAACACCGCGAACTTCCTATCTCCGGGCTGCTATTGTGACATTTTCTTGAGAGAAAAATCCCAATAACAATATTGGGCCAACCCGGGATTTGAACACTCCTCATTTTGAACGATTGAACACGCTGCCGCTAACCAACAAGGCAGTCCCAGCATGGTGATGATAATGATGTTAAATACACCCTCCCTATTACAAAATTCTAATGTCAATCCAATTCCGATCTTAACAGAGTGAATTTAAAAAGAAAATTACTCTGATTACTTATTCAAGTCTCGTATAACAGATACCTACTCGAGAACCATGGCATAGCAAAACGGTATTAAAATGTGCGCAACCCTATAGGTATTTCCATGTTTCATTTACCGCCTATATTAAAAGCCAAATTTAGTGTTGGTGCGTTTTGTTTGGCCAACGAATTCCGCAATACTATGATACTTTATGGACAAGGAAAAATAGGCCAAAACGTATATCAAGACCAAGTCGTATTGATCTTTTTTGCTCAGGCAGTTTCCCGTAGATAGGTAAGTTCTCAGAAGCAAGTACCTAATTCTGATTTAAGTGTTACTCAATAAAACTAAGTTATTATTGTAGATACTTATCTGTATTTAGGATGTAGGTATTAAGAATTTCAATTTGCCTCTTTTTGCGTCGAAGAAATACACGTAGGAATAGGAAACATAAGGAATGGTTTCAAAATAAACTCGACTTGTAGAAGTTCTGAACGTTTAAAGTTAAATAAGGTTTTGGACAAGAAGTTTGCATGCCTGAAGCTATTCAATTTAAGCAAAGTGGAATATCAAATAATTTGTGCGTTTTATTTTAATTAATCATTGGCTAAGCTAGTATTATCAGTATCAAAGATTATTTATCGGGTATTTATCGCGTACCTTTTGTTTTATTTTCCCCTACGTTAATACCCGATAAATAATCTTTAATATGTTAACAGATCGCGAAAGTTTAAAAAGTTTCATCAGGATCAGTATCATATCATGGGCCACTGGACGATGATGGTGAAATCGATATCATCGCTGGTGGCTCAATGATCTGATCGCTAGGACTATTTAATTTAATTTGGTTGTGCTATTCCTTAAAAATCTAAGCTATCACCAGAAGGCAGAGTGCCCAGAATGCTGGCAGCGTTGCCACGTTGAATGGCAATGCTAATTCGTTGACCGAAATAGAAGCCAGCATTCCGATCACCTGTCGACTCTATAAGAAGTTTGGTAAGATCTTTATAAATGGCGTGTGCTCTAGGTCCCCAAGGACCAAAGGTTTCAACCCCAAACGGCTCAAATAGGTAACCTCCGTCAAGATAAGCGTATTTTCGCCGTTTGAGGGACTCCGCTGATGTTGCTGCGGAGCCGGCCCAACCCCAAACTAAAGGCCGACCCATCTTCCAGGTAATCAGAGTCATACCGTCATGTCTTTTAACATCATCTCGCATAAGGCCACGTGGTTCGAGGGTAGCTGCCACACTGACGCTGGTAAAAGCCCGACGGACGATGTCATTAATAGAACTATGATATATACGTGTGCCCTACACGTCCTGCACTAGAGACACATGCCAGTGGATGGTGACCAAACTTATCAACGGCTTCACCACACTGACAACGGTGTGCAACTAGGCAAGGAGAACCTAAACGCAAAGAGGTGGCCACCCGAAATGAGTTATTATCTAAAAGGGTACCTAGATTTTTGGAAGGCAGAACCTGTAACCAAAGTCCTGATTCCCACTCGGAAACGGCGAGTAGACGAGCACGTTCTGATGAGCTAGTTGACGTATTAATAATATCTTTCCGTACAAGCTCACATAGTGGCTCATCCCACAGTCTCTGAGAAGAAAGGACTTTGGGCAGATTCTGGTCAGGACAGGCTATTTTCCATGAGTCTAAAGCTTCATTGATACCTGTGATTTCATAATTTTGACATTTAGCCAAAATGCTATGAACAAGATCTTTAGTACCATGTACTGAAGATAAAAATGCTGGGAGTGAAACACTAGAAATTTTGCGGACACCTAGACCTCCCATCCTAATAGGAAGAGTGGCCTGGTGCCACGTTCTGTCATCCAAAGGTATATTAAAAATTTTGATTAAAGTGTCATGCATCATGCTGTCCAACTGCTGTGTAAGCAAAGGAAATTTCCAGAGTTGGGAGCATTGTAAATAATAAGTAAATTTTGGAACAAATAGACAGAAACGTAGTATAACAAAAGCCACTTAAATATTGATGTTTTGCAATTTATCGGATATCGAACAAAATTTTGAATTTTTTCAATTATAAAATTGGGCAAAGACTCATCTATAATCGGAGATCCTAAGAGGCAAAGCGAAGACTTATCTGATGCTAAACTTTTGAAGCGATTCTTTATGTTTAATACCTTAGAAGCTGTTATTTAAATTATTATGTTATTATTACTGTTATTTTTTTTTTATTTAAATATGCAATTGTGTATTTAAATGAAATAATGTTAAATGTGTGTGTTAGTGTAATCTATGGATCAATTGTCTGAAATAAATGGGTATACTTTATTGACAAAGAAAATTGCAATCAAATATTTTTAACAATTTGTTTTTATTATTTGATTGAAATAAATGATTTTTAATTATATATTTTTTTAAGCTAGTTCGATAATAATATTCAACGGATAGATACCTAGACATACTTTAAGTTAATTATACTGATCTTTTGTAATTTTTTCATGATATTTCAACAGAATAAGTAGTAATCGCTGTAAGCGATTACGGTCCTAAAAAAATCCTCCTAAAAAAGGTCCTAAAGCCAAAATACCTTAAGTAACAATACAATACAAAATACTCTTTATTGCACACCAAGATAGAGAAACACAGAACAGAAAAACACAAACACAGTTGCACAATGGGCGGCCTTATCGCTAAGAGCGATTTCTTCCAGGCAACCTTTGGATGGACACACTTATTACATTGATAAAAAAACTAGCACTTCTACTTGAGGTCTTCTATTCGTAGAATACTCATAGGCGTCGTAGCCCTTCGTAGATTGTGCTACGTACGAAGGGCTACAAAAATGTGTACTGTTTTTAAAAATCTTATAGTTTCTTGGATAAAATAATTTAAAATAATAAGAACAACAAAAATTACAAAAAGGTATTCGAAACAAAATTCAAATATCATTTCGAACACCAAAACAAATGAGATCGCATTAATCTAATTAAACCTTGTCTGTGGTTGAGTTTCCCCACGGAGCAGGGTTTCCCATACGAAACGATGAGCATCCCTTCTATCCGTGCTTCTATTAATTGCAATCCCCGTGGGTCCTAGACAAATGGCACATGCAGTTCAATAGTCAGAAATAATGCAGTCTACCATAACGAAATTATCGTTATGTGCCCCTAGGGATGAACGGGCAAGTGTTGCATGCAAAGTGTATTTTGTGTTGTAGCGTCCCCCTTGAACCTTACGCTTTGTTTAGTAGTCGGCACGTTAAGTTGTAAAATCACAATGTTTCAATCAATGACATTGCTCAATTTTCGAATACGTAATGTATGAATATGCCTCGTCTTCTCTCTTTATTAATGTCATTGGTTTCAATTTTCATTTGATCAGAAAAAACCCTGTAATAAAAATATTAACGAAAAATATCGATTTTATAAACATTTTAATATTATCTCCTATTGTTGTTTGCAACAGTCTGCAGACAGCTCAACTGTTTCGGTTGTAAATACTAGTTCTAAATTGTTTTTATTATTTGCTTGTAATTTTATTTGGTATTAAAGAGTAAGTATTAATTTCTTCTTGTTATATTTATTATGGTAGAGTAAAATATTATTCTTATTATTATAACAAAATTTAGGAAGATTTTTTTATGAGTACATAATCTTATATATTATCTACCGAATCTCTACACAATAAGACGCATGATTATCATCTACAATGTAGATAATTACTTGGTGCTCCACCTATCGGCTTTAGTAGCAACTGCATGGTCAACCTAGCTCCAATGCTCTCGGCATTGCACTACCTAAGCTCTACCAGCTTAATTCGCTTGTTGGCGTTATAATGCTGTGAATTTTCAATAGATGGCATTACTAGCCAGTAGCATTTAACTCGGATCGGAGAAAACCCTGGAAAATTTCCGTTGTGGTTCGTCATCTCGGAAGTTATCAACTCTGACGAGAGAGTGATTAAATATTTTGGTACTCGAGTAGAAATCCGCTGAACAAACAATGACAAAATATCCATTTTATCGATTCCTACCATTCATATCTTTTTTGTCCCATCTTTATAAAGGAAACTAGCTTCTGCCGGCGGCTTCGCACGCGCTTTTCAAGTAGCTTTTCGTTCCCGGGATATTGTTATCCTCCCTGCCAAATTTCATTAGGATCCGTTCAGCCGTTTAGGCGTGAAAAGGCAACAGACAGACAGAGTTACTTTTGCTTTTATAATATTAGTATGGATATGGATTGATAAGATAAGAATACTTCCGGAAAATACAATTATGTATACATATATAAATATTTAAAGGTTGGTATACCAACGATAAGTAGTGCCTAAAAGCTAAAAATTACATTTGAAAAATATGAACCCATCTCTGCGAGACGTAGGTAAATAGGTGGACCCAATGAGGTTTTTTATAAAATATCATTGGGTGGACCGGGTGGACCACTATTAAAATATAAAGATCGACTTATATTTCCATGTTGCTAAAGTTTTCAATAAATTATTTTGGATAATACTACTTACTACCCAAGTAGTAAGTATTTATATTATTTATGAATCTTCGTCGTTATCTCCGATGATAATTTCTTAGTGGGAGGTTACTCGGGATTGGTGACTTCAATAATGTTAGTATATTTATAAAATTTGAATCTACTTTGGTGTGGTATTTTATTTTACTGAGGCATTGACTGAGGCCCGTTAGAAGTATTGCATATCGGAAACTTTTCCTACTTCCGGTTAATATTAATTACAGAATAGCATAATATGTCCATATTAATGGATTGGCAGCACAGTGTGTCGTGCTGTCAATCCATTGAAACCCGTTACCAACTTTGTTTCCTATTCACCAGATTACTCACATACGTTTCACTTTTTGCATTTTCGAGGTCAAAGTCACATAGTAACTTAACTTTTAACCTGTGGTCGGACTACTTAAGAATACGTGTGATTTTTTAGGGTTCCGTACCCGAAGGGTGAAAACGGAACCCTATTACTAACCCTCCGCTGACTGTCGATCTGTCCGTCCGTCCGTCCGTCTGTCACAGGGCTCTATCTCATAAACCAAAAGAGGTAGACAGTTTAAATTTTCAGAGAATATGTATTTCTCTTGCCGATATTAGTAACACTTCAACTGTAATAACAACGAATACACTAATAAAGTTAAAAATTTAGAATGGTCTCCGAGCAAGTGAAAATTTGATGTTCCTTGAATAAGTTACCTGATTTTTACGGTACGGACCCCTTCGTGTGTGAGTCGACTCGCACTTGGCGGTTTATTTGCAATTGCACCTTACTTATACACACTTTCTTGTGCTAAATTTAAGTCCGTTACCAGCAAGGTTTCAATTGAACGGATGGTTTCTTGGACTTGGACCATTTTATGTCAGTGTCTTATTTCTGATGTTAGAACCTAGCAGGTTTGGGTGGCAAAAACGTATGCTCTGTCCCGCCTTCTCTGTCCCTATCCTTTTACAAAATGGCGCGGATTGCGCCCTCTCAATTTAATAAACAGCCAAGTGCGAGTCGACTTGCACACGAAGGGTTCCGTACCGTAAAAAGCAGGCAACTTTTTCAAAGAACATCAAATTTTCACTTGTTCGGAGAGCCCTTTAAATTTTCAACTTTATTATATTTTTAGTATTTGTTATTATTATTACAGTTGAAGTGTTACGTAATTATAGAAAGTTTCATTTAGATCATGCATGAGAAACAAATTGCCTTGACAAATTAAAATTCGTTAGTTTAAAGGTTATCGGCAGTCAATATTTTCGAATTCAGATACTAGATTAAAAAAACTATTGCACTCATTAACTCCTGACTCTGTTCAAAATCAACAACCAAACATTACGCCAAGAATAATTTATTAGAATTACCGTTTTCGTTTTTTATTTGCGTAACAACAATTTAAAAATCTGCGAAGATGCAATACAACATTTATTAAATATAATGGTTACAAATTTAAGAGAAAATAGGTCTTGAATCTAGCAGTAAATCAATGGTGTGTATGTTTAGCAGCGGACGAAGAAGAAATATAATTAATTTAAGAGTTAATGATTTGTTATTAGATCAAGTAGAAAGCGTTCGATACTTAGGAATGTGGTTAGATAGGTCTATGTTGTGGAATAGACATATTAAGGAAACCACCGAAAAAACATCTAAATACCTAAATTTGCCTTGCTCCTTGGTGGATCTGGTTGGGGAGTACATCCTAAATACCTACGCACTTTGTTTATTTCACTTATCGTAGAATCGACTTCGGTTGTTTTCTGTACGATGCTAGCGCAAAGTTACATATAAATTAGAAAAAGTGCAAAATCAGGCATTAAGAACTATCGGTGGTTTCATTAAAAGAACATCCATACTTGTTATGGAATGTGAAACATACCTACAGCCATTACAGATTAGATGATTATATTTAGCTTATAAATTTTGTGTTAAAAGTACGTCGTGGGGAAACAGCATAACAATACGGCTCCTTGATGAACTTTACTCTTTGAGAAATAACAATTATTGGCAATCTAAAAAGACACCGTTACTGGTTTCAGTTTATGATAGATGTGACATTTTGATATTTATGCTTCAAATCAATTGGATATGTATTCATTAGATATTTGGGTTACATATACATATAGAGGGATAGAAAGAGATAGATATATAGAGGGGGTTATTAATTGCTATCTAGATAGTGTAAAAGGATCTAAAAGAAATCATGAAATTACTGGATTAAAATACGATATAATTAAAGAATTAAATGATAAGATGTGTAGTGACTTCCTTTATATATTATATTTTATAGCTACCTACAACTTGTCTGTTATGTTTGATTTTGTTGTTTGTTTTTCTTTTGTCTGTTATTGTTAAGTTTAGTTTATAATAGGACTGACATACTTTACATAGTAAAAGTCCTTAAAAATAAATGAGAATAAAAAAAAATAGCTAAAAAAATAATCACGTTTGTTGTATGGTAGCCCCCTTTAATTTTAATATTTATTTTATTTTTATTATTTGTTGTTATAGCGGCAAGAGAAATACACATTCTCTGAAAATTTCAACTGTCTACCTCTTACGGTTCATGAGATATAGCCACGTGACAGATGGACGGACGGACGGACAGCGGAGGCTTAGTAATAGGGTTCCGTTTTCACCCTTCAGGTACGGAGCCCTAAAAAAGAACAAGCGATTTTCTGGTAACAACGCCCAGCCTAAACCACTGAAGCTAGTAAGCTCACATTTGGAAAGTAGGTACGTTTTACTACACCATTTTCCGATGAGAAAGGTTTTTTAAATTCCGCCCTTAAGGGGTTGAAATAGGGTTGAAGTATTTTTGATGATTTTGGAAACTCTAACCAGTGGCCCGATTTGCTTGAAACTTATAGAGAATACTAAAAATAATTATAGAACTATTGAAAACATATTTCAGGATATTTTAAAATATTCCTGAAAATGGGGTAAAACGGGTTATTAAAGTTTAAGATTCGTACTTGGCTCTGGATTAAAATGTTTAACTTTTTAATGTAGGATGCTGGTGACCTGAAATTTTCAGTATGTACTGAAATAACAATAAATTAACATATGTGTTTCAGGATTTTTCATAAAAATCTCTAAATATGGTGAAAAATGGGGTCAAAGATTTTAGAGTTTTTTTTCTGTAAGTTTTTAATTAGTGACCTAATTTGCTTAAAACTTACTAAGAATACTAAAGATACAAAAAAATTAAACGTGTTTCAGGATTTTTGAATATATTCTTGGAAATTGAGTAAATCGGGTTATAAAAGTTTGAGATTCGTAGTTTACCGGTACCGTATTGAAATGGTTGTAAATTTGTAACGTGTGGTGATCTGATTTTTTTTTTCTATGTAGGTACTGTATATTTAATAAATTTAAAATACATACATACATGTTTCAGGATTTATTTTATTGATAAGGTTTTTTACCCTAAAGTCCACGCAAATGAAATCGCGAGCGTGTAAGCTTGTTTACCAACAATAGGAAACGGAACTAGTAAGTACCTATCGGGAACCGTGTCAGGAAATAACGACTCAGGACCGGAAGTCGACACTATTAACGTTTAGTTCATAAATATGTTATTCACCAGGGCAATAGAGAACGTGATTAGATTGGTATTGATCACTAGTTTCTTATTAAGTATATTTGTTTACATTGATCAACACTGCAAAAAGTCAACAATTAGGATTGACAATTTTTGAATTTTTTCTATGTAAATACTTATGTACCCACGTACTTAATACTTAAACAGCACAGTGGCGCCCCTATTATTTTCTACTCTTTATTGCCAAGCATTGAGAATACTCAATGCTTGGCAATAAACAACGCCAAATCAATGGATTATTTGGCGTTGTGTTTCTACTACGTAATAAAGTAATAATATTTCAATAGCTATAGGTAATAAAATTAAATAAAGGAAGGCTCTGAGTTGTTAACTTATTTGATGTTTTACCTCATTAAAATTCGTTACAATGTAATACAAGCCAAGGTTTTACTATCCTCATAGTAATCTTGATTGATTATTAAAAGAGATTGCTTTATTATAAAGATCCGTGTTCCTATTCGTTAATTAGGACAACTAGTTATTTTAATCCTACATAACACAGTGGGACGAAGACACAGCCTTGCTTAATGGTCTGTCTACATTAATCTTCCTGGCCAATATTTCTGGGCCAACAAAAAACAAATTTTTTAATCAATCTGCAAGGCAAAAAGTTCACTCCAGCTTGTACATGGTACATCTCGGTCAGAGCGATAACTTTCTGCGTTGAGACAGAGGGCATTTTATTTCGACACTATGCAAACTGAGCGAGATTTTAGACTCAGTCATTGCACTAATGCACTAACGTGTAAAACCATCCCGAACTCAAACACAACTAAAAATACTGTGACGTCTTGTCACAGTTTTTAACAAAAATCTATCAAAACTTCGTCACTTGAGGTAGGTATTCTAGGTATCTAAGTTATGTAGAGTATTCGGTACAATTTATAATTAGTAAGTAGAAAATAATAAGTGTCTCTGAAAATAAAAACCAAATTAGTCAAAGCTCTGCACGCAAAAAATTACCTGTTGATGGTTCAATGAAGAGGTGCAAAAATAGGTATTCATTATATTCATTGATTTTATGCGTACCTACAATAGTTAAGTACTATACTAAACTAACGCACCAACCTTCGTGTGTTATTTTATTAATTATTGTATCCGTTGATTAACTAATTATAATTATAATCCGATGTGCTAATCATGAATCTTTACAACAAATGATATTGGCCCAGTTTTGTTAAAATCTTCCCCAATTAAGGATTTCTCTGGAATTATTTTTACCCGCGATGGTACTGAGACGGTATATGCGTTTAGGGTGTGATGTCGTTCGTTTGTTTGTTTGTATGTGTGTGAGTGTGTGTGTGTCTATTTGCACATGTACCTAATTATCTACTAAACGGCTTGACCGATTTAGATACGGTTTTCTATATTGGGTTCGGAATTTGTTGGCAATGGTTCTTATCTGGGTGGTATTGTGGTCACTCGCTAGGGGGCACTGTTGTGTGTGTATTTTGCGAAAATCAATGTTCCCATTTATCTCCAGAACGGTTTGATCGGTTAGGCACAGTTTTCTGTAAAAGGTGTAGGGTTTATTGGCGATGGTTCTTAGTTGAGTTATATGGTGTCTACTCACAAGGGGGCGCTGCAACCAACCTTTTAAAATGTAGACTCAATTTTCTGCAAAAGGTATTAGATTCATTGCTGATGGTTCGTAGCTAAGTTGTATGGTGTTTTCTATCCAAGGGGCGCTGTAAGTCACGTTTTTTTTATATACTGTGTGTTTACTGTGTTAGTGATAGTGTTTGGTGAGTAGCACTCGCTTATGAGCAGAGAGCAGCTGATGCTCTGCTGATGCATCAGAACCTCAGCGTGGGTAACTCAGCCAAGATACACCATCATAGGCGATGTTGATGTACTCCAAGCTGAATCTTCGGCCGGGGCGGCTAGTCACAACGGAGACCAGCCAGGTGTGCAGGACATTTATAGTGCCCAAATATGTGCGCAAACACAGATGCACTTTCTATTCCCTCACTCTCATAATCTGATGGAACGGCAGATTGAAACGACCTGGGAGAGAACAATCTCAATTCAATTTATTTATTTTACTTTAAAATTAAATAATACGGTAACATACCAACTTACATGACGTCACTTATGTTACTTACTACGTCACATCAGGCAGGAAGCAACGCAGGATCTCTAAAAACTTTAAAATAACAACAATATAAAAATTTTGCATAACCCACGACGGAACTTTCCTAATCGAAAAAGAAATAAATAATTTTAGTAAAACCCCCGACTAAGAGGAATGGATAAAACAACAATGATAATTTATTATAATATTATCAAATAAAGCTAACAAGTTTTTTTCACCTTCCTATTATTACAAAGACAAAAAATGTCCGCCGGGGACGCCATTGCCATTCTCTGTTAACATTAAAGAAATTACTAGGTAGTACAAAACTCGTACTCTCGAAGTACAAATTAACGTATTATTTCTATGTGTAATATATTGTACATGAATTAACGCGTCGTTTTGTTACGTAGCAATGATGTTTTCGTCCGAATTACCGAGTGCATAAAAATGTATTGATTTGGTTCGAAATATAAAGAGTTTTTCTAGGGAACTCGTGATAACTTTGAAATATAGAGAGGTTCGGATTAACGCAGGTTTGAATTAACTAGAGTCGACTGTACCTACCTAGGAGTAGGTGCATAATGTCCAGCTATTGTATGAGCCACGTAGAGATGCACCAATGTTGTATTCATTATTGTAACCTTCTTTTAATTAACATAACATGGTTACAACTGTTAATTTAATACATTCAATTAATTACAGGCAGCTCCGACGGATTTTTTTGTATTTGTAATAATAGGAAAGTGAAAAATAATAGTTAGCTTTATTTGATTATATATAAATTATCATTGCTGTTTTATCGATTCCTCTTAGTAGAATTTTTACCAAAATTATTTATTTCTTCTTCGATTAGGAAAATATCCGTCGTCGTAAGTTTTGCAAAATTTTTATTTTGTGGTTATTTTAAATTAAAACAACATTCCTTATCTACATATTTATTTATGTTCATGGTTCATCGAATTGAACAATAAAGAATAGATAAAATCTTATCTCATAGGTGCCATGTTGGTGCCTACATATGTAGGTACCATCTTTATCGTGTTATTGAAGTGCATTCTTGATGTTAAAATAACCATTGTTTTCAGGTGCGCTTACTACGGAACAACTACCAAGGCCACACATCAACGATTAAATGATAAGTTGATAGATAAGGTAACTACCGACACTGTGGCGCATGCGAAATACTTTTCAATGAAACGAACCTATTTAGATTTCGGCTCGGCGGCGCGGCGGCGTCGGCGAACTCCCGCCGGTTTTATTTAGTTTCGGTGAACGACGCAAGCAGCGCGGTCGCCCGACGCGGCGCCCACCTAATGTCATTCTGAAACTCGCACGCGAACTGCAATTTGATTTTCATTACTCAAAACTAAGTAATAGATAATTAGAATGCTCAAATTACAGTGCATCGCCACTATTTTGGCGCTAATGACCAGCGCAGCACAGTCCTGGGGTGAGTATTAGAAATCAGCTGATCCTTGACACGTGCTATTTTTTGCAGTTACATAACGGAACACTGTAATGTGGTTGTTATGATTATAAGTAGTATTGATGAATAGTGGAATTGATATGTGTGTGTTGAAGTTTTGGGGTGACGATGTCGATAAGGTTTGGAATCGTTTGGCGCCACGACGCCATTGCAAGGGGACCGCTCGTCACGTAGGCCACCCGCGATAACCCGGCAAGTTTAAAGTGCCACTGATTCTGAGATATTGCAAGTGTGGCTTTACCAATGCTATTTAGCTGGGTTGTCATAAAGATAACTGGAAAAGTGTGAGAAAACGGTTGCGAAAAATGCCGACCTGTGTCAAATGTTCCCAATTTTGCATCAAATGTGTTTCAAATAATAACAACATTATATATTATTTTCAATTACATAGATAACCAATCAGCATAGGACACAACACAATCGTAAAACAATCACCTGTTTAGCATGTCTTTCATATAACCTTTATACCTACGTTCGTGCGCGTATCGAATAATACACGCATACAACTTTGCTTGCGTAGTATTAATTTATAACTAAATTAACGCACTGTTTTGAATTGTACTTTACTTAATGCAAAACACCTTAAAGTGTTAAGGTGTTAATTGAAAACACTTGTTTCAAGAAGGCACATAATAAACAAACGTAGAAAACAATCGGCGCTCTAAAGGCATAAGGTGTGTTAACTGTCATGATGACATTATTTAAAAGCCACCTACCTACAATTCATTAGGTGCGTACCTTACCTACCTATCCGTGCCAACAACTACTTTAAAGTTATACTTAATAATAATAAATTAAATACCTGTCTTGAAATTCTATGTAAAATACCTAAATGCACCTTGCATCGTGCTTCACACGTGTGTTGAAAAGCTAACGCTGCCGTAGTTACGATAATTTATTATTAACGCTAAGGAAAAGGTATACCTATTCCTTTTGGTTTGGTACATTTTAGTTTCTTTTGATAGTTATAATTATTTATTGAGAAGTCATTGTCATGATCTAAATATAATTTTATCAATGAATTCCTTCACGAAGAAAATCTCTAGGTAGGTACTAGACTAGCGAGATAATTGCATTGAATAATAATTTTGTGACAGTTACAATAACCAGGAACCTTGCACTAGTATCCAAGGAGATAAATCAATGAGCTGAAGCACTTTATTATTATTATCGAATAAATAGTAGGCCCGTTATTTTTTCAACAGCTGCCTGAGAACGAATAAGAGATTTTTTTTGTTGCAGATCCTACCTATTAGTACAGGTATACAATTATTCACTTAGCTAGAGTAACAGGTAGTACCTAAATAGCTTTTACACAAGCTAGCCGTTGTCACTGTCTTACACATTGTTTTATACAAGCTAGCCGTTGTCACTGTCTTACACATTGTTTTATACAAGCTAGCCGTTGTCACTGTCTTACACATTGTTTTATACAAGCTAGCCGTTGTCACTGTCTTACACATTGTTTTATACAAGCTAGCCGTTGTCACTGTCTTACACATTGTTTTATACAAGCTAGCCGTTGTCACTGTCTTACACATTGTTTTACACAAGCTAGCCGTTGTCACTGTCTTACACATTGTTTTACACAAGCTAGCCGTTGTAACTGTCTTACACATTGTTTTATACAAGCTAGCCGTCGTCACTGTCTTACACATTGTTTTATACAAGCTAGCCGTTGTCACTGTCTTACACATTGTTTTATACAAGAATACCTACCTGTGTGAGAAAAGTTAGCAGTATTTTTATTACATAATTAAAAACAAAACTTGTTACACAACAAAATTTCCCTGCTAGGTATTTCAGTAGGTAAGCCTTTTTTGCATAATTAGATAAAATTTAGAATAGTACAATAATACCTAACCTATCTAGTATTTTTTTAATTTATCAGTACCTATCCTATAACTAGGTGCTATTTATTCAGACTTTTGTGAAACTGGGTGATGTGATGAATCCATTAACGAGTCATCAAACTCTAGACGGTTTAAAGCTGACCGGTATTAAATTTTAAATATTGTTTTTTGGTTTTTGTTGTGTCATGTGATATAATATTATGTATAAAAAATACGTATTCGGTTTTCGATATGCGTCATGTGAAATAATATTTTTGTTTACGAATAGTGGTTTTATGAGCAACTAAAGATCAGCCTATGAAATCATAAGTACCTACCACATACATAGAATAGGTGCCATCGTAGTAACATTTGAAATAATCAAGTATGACTACAAAACAAGCAAGAAAATGTATTTAAGTAGTAAAGAATAAAGAACCAAAAACTCTGCAAAAAATTAGCGCAAGATCTCTGACACCAAATTTGTTTGAATGCAATAATAGCCTTATTCAAACACTTATGCTGACCATGGCACAATTTTATAAATAAAAAGGTAAGTTACATGCTATTGTTGTCAAATAACAGGTACGTACCTACATTTAACTACCTATCTATCTGGAGGCTACTTAAGTAAATTAATTAAATTAAATTCAGATAGGATTGTCAGAATTAAATGTTTGAGAAGGTATTTTAATTATGGCATCTGTAAAATAAAAATTTGGTAGTTAATTAAATTACCTACTTAAAATTTAGTAGGGATGATAAAATAATAGGTAGGAAACTGAATCATTGGACTAATACCGACTCAGCAACTGGCTGATCTATTTCAATAACAAACAGAATTACCTAATACAGAAACACCAACAAAAAGAAAATTAATATTCTTTGAAATAATGATTACAGTGCATTCACAGTTATTTTACCTCTGACAGATGTTTTCTGAGTGTTGGTATAACTGTCGAGTCGTCTTGAAGAGCTTACAGGTATGTAAAAAAGGGTTACTCGTCATAAACATTTTACCCAATTAAACTGGAAACTAGAATGTTGATCTGTTGTTTATTATTGATTGATATAATATTATTGGTAATTACATATTATGTTATTCGAATATTGGTACAACTGTACTGATTTTGTATGGAGATACATATTTTATTAAAAACATTACTTCCAAAATACCTGATTAAATATTTAAGAAATATCGTATTATATGTACCATTATCACACAAAGTGTAATACTAAATCGGCATAATTAGGTAATATTAGCAATACTGTTTTTTACATTTCGTTTAAGGGAGTCATAGAAGTTATATATGGCAATATAACGCTCAGATTGCCAACCTAACAGCTAGAGGTAAAATAACTGTGAATGCACTGTAGACATTTTGGGATATTTATTATGTAAAGAATCTACCAGCCAGATTTAGTTTTTTTAAGAAATTTATTATGATTTGCATAATGAAACCGGTACTTACCTACAAATAGCAGAATTAAATTTATTTACGACTTTTTATCGTTTATTGCACATGTAGAAAATAAAGAAGTACTTATGTATTGTAATCACTCACGTTATAAGATAACTTGATACATATATAATTAATATACCTACCTACTGATGAATAGGAAAAAAGGTCAATAAGTTATCTAGAACTTTACAAATTGTCATTTCAATTAAGTTATCTGCATTGAAACTCAGATGTCCCTACATCAATTCAAATTTACCAAGGCATCGGATTTTTTTATGAATGTAAATTAATAATTTGATGAGTGACATTTTAGTTAAGCTTTATTAACAAAGAAAATTACATTAAATAATAGAAACAAATGAGAACTAGTATTAACAATTGAAACAATTGAGCTAACTATACACTGTTGCAAACAATCTACAAGTAACTCAACTATAATCCATATCAATACCAGTCGGAAGCGTCCGAATTTTAGTTGGTCAATTAAACATTAATTGACCAATCAAATAAGTAAAAAAATATAATTCACTCAGGCAAATGAAAAGCTTTCTTCCAGTAACAACCACTAGTTGGGCTACCAGTTGTCAAAAAATGAGACAAAACGATTACCTACATAATAAATGTGAGCGGGTTAATTATATATAGGGTAACGACATCAAGTGTAACAACATGTGAACCTACGGAGGAAAAACTGATCAACAAACTCAACGAAATAGGAGCTTATACCTGACAGTGACAAAGCAATCATAAAATATCAAATGGGTAGTTAAGGTAGGTACTTATTTATCGCAATTGGAGACAGCAAGCTCATTGAAAGACGAAGCCAAAATTAGACGTTGTGGAAGTCACGTAGGCCACGGCTTGGAGTCCTATACCTACGAGATGAATGTATGTATATGAAATATCTGTATAGTGTTGGTATCTTACCTACCATGATCGATTGGGGTAGGTAAGGTAAGAACTGATAACAATGGTAAATCATAAAGTCTATATCCTACCTAGGTATTGTAAGTTAGGTATATTTGTAAATTTTCCTGCTGATAATTGTGACAAATAATAATATGGTACCTACCTAGTAAATAAGGTGTTGTCATTATAATATTGAACTTAAACGGTCATACAAATTCGACATTACAAAATCTGTATTTTGTACGTATTTTACATGCTTAGTAAATTGACACACATCAATGCATCAAGATTTCTTTTATTTAATTTAATTATTATTGTTTTATAATTTTTTTGGTATTATAATCTAGTTCTAGTTAAATTTAAGTCTATTTGATTTCATTGTGTGTGATTTTTTTTTATTATTTGTACATGTGATTGGATTTGTTGTGAAACTGAAATAAATGGGTCATATCAGGACTTGTATTGATAGATAGATAGATAGGTACCTATGTATTGTTTTCACTAGATTGAATCTTTTGATTGTATTCAAATAGTCGCAGTCATTGATCTTTAGGTATTTGGGTCACTGAAACAGAAACATATAGAACTTCAATTATATAGATATTGACCAATTATAGTTGATTTGTACTTACTTATATAAATAATGATGGACAATCCACTTATCACCGTCTAGCCCTAAACTAAACATAGCGTGTTATGGGTACCGTACTAAATATCAGAAAGGTTAGTACTCATTTGATATTTTTGTTATATATTATACATTATGGACCGTACTGGATACAACAGGCGCAAGAGAGGGATGAATGGGAAACTTTGGAGCCTAGGTACCTATGAAATCTTTACCTATATAAAATTAAAATGTTAAACCATGATAATTTTGGTGATTTACAGTGGTTGCATGTAGGGAATTTGAATTTAATGTATATAATTAATTCTTAAATTGTATATAATAAATTTGAGTTTTTTGTATGCATACTGTAAATCAGCAAAAATCATTCTTAAATACAATAAAAACAAAATTATGCTTGTTGTTAATTAGAGATAATGATAGGTAATTTAATTTAATTTTGTGTTGCGAGAAATAAAAGGCTTTTTATTTTATTTTTATTTGATTTATTATTATACAATATCCCTTTTTTGCCAAGGCGGGAATCGAACTCTCAACCTACTGACGGGGGTCACGGGGTCAGGGGTGGGACGTCGTCATTACTTACAAGAGTTCCAATTAGTTAGGTATTATCCCATTTTAGGTTTATTTACTTGAAAATTTAATATAATACGTTATTTTTTTGATTGTTATGTATATTATAGTCAACGGAAGCTTACGGTTTGAATTGTTGGGTAAACAAACTATATCTATGTACCTACTTACAGAAATTACCATAAGAATATTGTAATTAACATAAAATTATTAAAATAAATACCTACTGTTGGAAGGTGGGTAATGTTTTAAAGAAAATTAAGATGAATTGAGGAGTAGGTAATATTTTTGTTTTTGATTTTGTATTTGTCGGCACCGATAAAAAATAATGATAATATTAAAAAAAACGTAGGTAGTTGTTATAAATAAAATATAATGCTAAAAATGTCATGACTTACACCATTGTACTAAGGCAAAGGTGACACGGAGGATGTCGGGAATTATAGGCCGATTACCGGTCCCTACTATTTCGAAACTTATAAGAATTTATCATGTTCGATTCCATAATGATCCACCTGCTAAGTTACAACCTGCTATCTGACTGTCAGCATGCATATAGGCCAGGAAAATCAACTATATCTGCGACGCAAAGCTTTGTGACAAATATAGCGGAATGTCTAGAAAATAAGAAAAAAGTCGCAGGTATTTTCCTGGACCTCTCTAAGGCTTTTGACTCTGTCAGCCACCAGCTTCTACTAGAGAAGCTGGCGTACTATGGAATTAGAGGACAAACTCAAAATCTCATAAAATCCTACCTAGAGGGAAGAGAGCAAACTATTGAGGTCAAAATAAATGACAAACAATAAAAATAGGCGTTCTCGAGGGTTCGGCGTTAGGAAATACGCTTTTATTGGTATTTATGAACGATATTGCTTATATAAAAACATCAGGTAAAATCATACAGTACGCTGATGATACCACAGTAATAGTATCAGCCGACACTGACAAGGAACTGCTATTAAAAGTAAATGCAACAATTGAGATAATTGGTCAATGGTTTAAAATGAATGGACTTATGCATAATGAACAAAAAACAAGCGTGATGATCTTTAATGCACAATCTGCACTTAAGCCTACAATAAAAGTACCATTGGACAGTGGAAAATCAATCATTACATCAAGAGCAACAACGTCACTGGGCTTTGTACTGGACCCTGCATTAACATGGAAAGAGCAAATAGAATCAAAAAAAAAATGCAAACAACACATGCAAAAAAATTACAAAAGCACTACAACACACAACACTACAACGCACTAAAACAGCTACAACTTATAACCACTAAACAAACTCTAATTCATATATATTATGCATAATATATATGAATCATATGCAATATATTATTGAATTACAATGTCGTATGGAATTATTATGACCGGTAACTCGACGGATTGCGAAATGAATGAATGAATGAACACTTTATTGCACTGAACTGCGAAAGACTTCTGAAAACGCAAAAAAGAGCAATCAAAACCCTCGTGAAAGCCAAATATAGTGAAACATTTGGGAGCACTTTAAATCACTAGGTATTCTCACGTCAGCCACTGTATACATTTATGAGATAATGCCTAAAGAAGTGGTTCGTTCAAAATTTGCAATGCGTCAATACGTCAAACAATCGAATCATTTGTATAATAAAATTAATAAGATTATAAATATTTATCCACTAACAACACATTCTTCTAAAAAACTACTAACAGACTGGCTACTGACCCTTACATACCAGGACACGGAAAACCTACTGGAGATAGTTTTGTGATAGTGCACACAAATTGACCCACCTCCACACACTACACCCACGTACACAAGACAATGAAATAAACGGCAAAATTAGGTAATTGGATTTTAGTTTTAGTTTTTATAGAGCATAAGTTATGTATAATACCTACATTAAATTAACTTAATCTGTTGGAGTGATTTTCCATAAGGCAGGAGCGAAACCTCCTAACACAGGTATCTCTATACTTAAAAGGAGGTTTCCAAAGTAATTAAAGATAGATTAAGTTAAAGAAATAAAATATTTTGATTTTTTTTTTTATTTTGATTATGAAGTCCTTAAATATGTGAAGCATAATTATGAGCCAGTTCAAATTAAGAGGAAATCAAAATAAACTTAGTAATCGACATCAAATGAATTTGAAACCTAAAAATCACAGACAACATTTCTCAAAAAAACTTCCAACTATTAAAGGCCACAAATTATTTAATAAATTGCCACTTTGCATTAGATTGACGGAAAATAATAATTCATATTTAAATAAAGTAAAGCCTACTACTGGAAAAAAAACAATTAACAATGTTAGCGAATTTTTTATTATAACGACTACAGCCATTTCATTGATAAATTTGATAATACATGACCATGCTTGCAGCTTGTCCTTTTAATTTTAACTTTAGACATAGGTATTTATTGTAGCTTTAAATCTAATTATTTCTGTGGCATTTATGTAGGTATGTATATTTAAATCGATCGCATTGTACCGACTAGGTAATATGTTTCTTATAATGCCGTTCCTTTTTTAGTAAAGCATTTCATTTCAAATGCCACGCTTTCTCCCCACCACTGATTTTAAAATGGGGATTGTGGAATAAAATATAGCGTAATAATAAATAAATAGGAACGGAGATTCTGAGAAATTTTTTTTAGATCGCCTTTTACTTAGACTGAAATAAACATTATTTTATCAGTATTCAAAAATGATTAGGTATTTATTTTTATATTATAACAGAATTAGTTATTTATTTTATTCTTAGCCATATCAATCGATAGGAGCGCAATATTCGGTTAATGACCGACCTCAAGTAGGTACTTACTTTTTCCACTTCCTGTAAGAAATCACATCCGGTTCACGTTAACATATGTATTTACAACTGTAACAACTATTTATTAAATAACGTTGTCGTGTTACACAATATAGTTCCGAGTAATTGATTAAAGAAAAATAAATATTTGCAGAATACAAATTTGTTAAATAGGTACTTACCTACGTAATTTATTTAGCCAAGTGGGACTTTTCTTAGACCTGAATGCGGTCTTGAAATATCCTTTCCATCCTGTTTGAGATTGTAAGTCAACGCTTGGAGTTTCCGATGACGTTACCTACGTAGATATTTTCGAAGTCCGATATACGAAAAACGTGATATTTTTGGCTATGTTTGCTCTTCGTTTGTCAAGGCTGTATCTCTTGAACCACAATAGGTAGACACCTGAAACTTGCTATAAATAAGTAACACTTCAACTGTAATAACACAAATACTAAAAATATAATAAAATTTAAAGGGCTCCGAACAAGTGAAAATTTGATGTTCTTTGAAAAAGTTGTCTGATTTTTATGGTACGGAACCCTTCGTGTGCGAGTCGACTCACACTTGGCAGTTTATTATGCGTCATTATTGTTTTGAGAATGTACTTACCTTGAACTGATTAGCTAAAAGCTTGGAGCTTTAATAAACCCAAGATATTTTATGACCAAAAACATTTCTGTATGAACACTTTTTTGTGAACTTTTGCGATTTGATCATATAGAGATAGAGTGTCACTACTATTTCTTAGGTTTTGTTGTCCTGTGTTTACAAAAAATAACTAGGATTCTAGAACCTTTTATAAATACAAGTACATAGTTAGGTTAGGTTAGGCAGCCTTATTGCTAAGAGCCTAGAATACATTACACAGGGTGCCACGGAAAGGGTGTACTGAGCCCGAAGGAGGTGATTCTGGACCCTGAGGGGTCTCCGTGAATAACGATTTTTTAAATTTAAATTTCTATTTTTTTTTGTTTCTAAGAAATAAAATTGTATTTTCAACAAATCTTGTTAAAAGATCTTAACAATAAAATTAAAAAAATCCACATTTAGAAAGCACATTAGTCATCATCAGTCATTCATCACTCATAATAAGACCTACCTACTATTATTAATAGTCTGGAAAAACCTCGAAATACCAAGTGATTTAGTTTAAGGTAAAAGGAAAATACTTAATAACAGCTAAAATACTTAACACTCAATTTATATCATAATTATTAAAAACAAGTAGATTTTCCACTTAACATAATATTATTGTATAACAACAAACAACATTTTGGATAAGGAGTTCATCTATAAAACGACCTAAGAGCAATAATAAAGTTTACAGTCGTTCAAAAATACGGATAAAGAAATAGAACGATAGTGAGCCAGAGCGATACTGCTGTCGAACAGCTTGGTCATAACCACAGAAATCTAAACAATAAGGCACTAATATTTAGATTTCTGTGGTAATTCTTAATTATCATTAGAAGGGAAATGATGTTAATTACGTACATTTTTAGTTTTATTAGAGGCATGATACACAACCCTGTGGTCTTAATGAACGTAGGACTGTACGTACCTAACAAGTACGTGTACGCGCGCCGAAGACCTAGGCTACTTGCAATTCCGAGGGCAAGAACTAATCTCCTGAGCAAGTCCCCGTTCACACCCCCCGGGCCCTTCGCGCTATTAACAGTTTATGTGCAGATGAGGATATTGATTTATTTTATATGTCCTTGCCAAAATTCAGAGATGCGGTTTTAAAGTTTTTGGGTAGGCCGCACGCATAGTAATTAATAAGTAAATTTAAGCTGTAGTATTAAGTTATAGTTGATGTAATTTTATTAATGTTAAGTGTATTTTGTGTCTAATTTTATATTTCCTTGTCGCTTTGGTGCTGCACTGTAATGACAATGTAAATATGTAACTGAAAATAAATAAATCATAACATAACGGACGGATCTTCGTGTACTAGGGCCGCCGGTCGGACATCTCGCCATACCAATCTTAACGACATCATCCGTAAGGCCTTTGTCACCGCTAATGTACCAGCTGCTTTCGAACAGAATGGTCTGTTGCGTGACGATGGTAAGAGGCCCAACGGTATGACACTAGTCCCATGGGAGTTGAGGAGGCCCATTATGTGGGACGCTACATGCGTCGACACACTTGCGCCTTCTCATCTTCCGAGGACAACCGTGAGGGCTGGTGCGGCGGCAGATGTGGCCAAGGAGCTCAACAGGCGCAAATATACAGGTCTCGACAAAGCCTGCACATTTGCTCCCCTTGGAGTCGAGACCCTAGGACCGTTGGGTACCGACCGAGGCTTTCTGAGTTTAAAAAAGTATTTGAGTGTCTGGTCGAAGCGACGCGTGACCCGAGAGCTGGTGGGTATCTGGCGCAGCGCATCTGCATTGCCATACAGCGGGGTAATGCAGCCAGCGTCTTGGGGACGCTTACGACTGGTTGATATGGATCATTTGAGCTACCTGTAGATTGTTTGCAACAGTCTGCAGTTAGCTTGAGGTTTCAATTGTAAATACTAGTTCTAATTTGTTTCCATTATTTGATTATAAAATGGTTGTATGGAATTAGGTAGTCCATCTGAAATCACAAAGTAATTAAATCTATCAGTACCACGTTTTAAAACAAAAATTATAAATACGAACTACGAGTACTAGAGTAGTCTCAAATAGGTAGGTAAAAACCTAAATCTCTCCATGCATTGGTGAAATGAAAACATACAGACAGACGGGGAAAGCAATATTTAAGTCAAAGAAAGCCTAAATATTACCTTCTGTAGTAATGGAATATGGGAAGTTTACTATATTTCTAGTTAGTAGGAATATTGTGTGAACTTGACAATCAAATCGAAACAAAGACCTCCCACTGTGTAAATGTAAACACGGCGCGTAGGTGATTGTTAGAGATGATTTGCCAAGAAGCAAAAATGCACAAAGGTAATGAACAAAAAATAATGACAGGACGACAGGATGTTTAAAAAAGTAAAACAAACCAAAATCTGAGTTGCTTACCTTCTTCTTAGGCAGGTACTTTCTCACGTGCTGCGTTACGTTACGAACTTGCGAGGGTCACATACATTTACTACCAACTATTAATAATCTGACAAAGGTAGGTACTTATTTTTTTTGGAATCCTTAATCACCAAAATGATCTTATTTTAGAAAAAACGAAATTATTCGCGTTTATAAGTAATATTTGTAGGGATAAAGTTAGGTCTAGAATATAGAATATTCTAGATTTCTCATATACTTAACTTTTTCTTGCGCTGTTTTTGTGTGAACCTAATAATTTTTTTATCTATCTATCTAACGTAGGCAAGGCAACCACTAAAACCACTCCACGTGGACGAAGCCGCGGCCAATATCTAATGTACTAAACAACATGGACCTTCACAGAAATATTTTTTAACAAACAAGTTCTTGGTTAACAAAACTTCTTTGAAGTCATAAATTAAATTGGAAACCCAAAACTTTTTCAACGCTTGGAATGCTAGATTATACGCATTATGTAATAGGTGTTTAACTCAAACGTAAATGCTTATCTAATTCATTCCCATCGAAACGAAACTAATAAAACTCTTTGTTAATTACCAACCAAATCCTATTAAAAACCAAATCAAATCGTAGTAAGTATACTATAATTGTTCCGAGCAAACCTTAGAAATGACGCAGAAGTCTCGAAGTTGCCAATTTAAAAGTGTTCGTTCACGTGAGCCAGTGACGAAAATATCTCAACAATATCACAAATACCTAAACGTTACATTACGTGACCTACGTTTAGGTCGGTCACAGATAATTTGCCAGTGCCAGAAGAAAATCCAAACTTGAAGGAATTAACGTTGGGGGGGGGGGGGGTATTTTTTTCGAGCTTTTTCAAAATATTTCAAACAGAATTAAACCAGCATAGTCGATACACTATCTATGGAACCAGTTGCAAAGTATGATGCTGTGAAAGATTGCGTAGCAGGGGCGCTTATCTTAGTTAGACCAAAGTACGAATACTAACCTACATACACACTTGTGATTATCATGTCTCCATCAATCAATAGGTACGTACCTATTCTGAGTATGGTTAAGGAAGCTTTTCATCAAATTCTTTAAACGGCACCAATGCTCCTGATCCTGATGAAAACATTGAAATGACAGCATGCTACCTATGTCAAAGTCGACTGAAGGGAATACATTATGTAGTTGGCAAAATTTTGTGTGAGTAGGTTATATAAAACCTACTATAATTAATAGAACAAGCAGAAGTGGAAAGTGATAAGTAGGTACAACTATCGCCTCCAAAAGTCCCTTTTCTTAAATTTGTTTTTGGTCGGCAGGTAGAAAATGCTTCGACAGTAAACCCGCCCTTTGTACCTTAGTGTAATAAAGATTTAAATAAATAAATAAATCAATACCTACTTGGTCAGGCTGTGCTCAACTTAGTTTAATGTTAAATTAGGTAAATTACATTATTAATCAATATGTAGGTAATTACTACAGGCGTTAAATGACTGGGAATCTACACAAACTTCTCGCATAACCTACCTTAAAACAACGCATCACCTCGGGTGAAATAAGGGGGCAAAATTTTGAAACAGTAACACAGATCTGAAAACTAGCTAGTAGGTGGAAACCTATGACAGAAAAGGACTTTGGCGTTTATGACAACAGTGTCAAAGAATCTATGTACAAAACTACCTGTTCTCTTGATGACCGATAGAAGACAAACTCCAGTTATCATTAAAATGCGACATTGTTTATTCACTATACTTACCTAAAGTCGAGATCCTTCGGCAACAGACGTTCAGTGTTGATGCTGCTAATCAAATGACGTCACTCATAACAAGTACAGTAATAACAAGTACAAGTACAGATATCGATTAGCTGTGGCAGAGATAGTAGAGCTTGGTAGGCTTGGCAGATGGCACGTAAGATAAAGGTACTCGTACGTAGGTAATAATTAAATTGGTACCTATGTACTTATAACTAGCGTACCTTTTAAGTAAAAATATCGCGAAAATTTCAAATCACAAAGACTTGAAGTTTGCGTTCTTTTATTGGTTCTTGGGCAATAATTCTGACATGTAGATTATGTTGACAAGATTCTGAACGCAATAATCTTAGTTGTGAGAACTTGTAGGTGTAGTAATTTAGGTCTACCTGCCTATGTTAGAGGAGCATATTCCAACCGCGTAGTACGAGTAGGTATGTCCTTAGCACAACACCCCGTCGCCGTCGATAGGGTCATCTGGAATCTTACTAAGATTCAAAATGACTAACTACTACTAGCTACAAGGCCCGTACGAGTATTATGAGTATTATGAAAGCTTGCTCAGTCATAAATCTATGCTTGTGTGACGTTATTAATGCCATATTTTTTTTATTTTTTTTATTTAGAACAAATATTAAGGGACTTTGTCGCGATAACAGACTTACGTATAAATTATACCTACTTAAACAACAATTTACTTAACAACAAGATGGACAAAAATTTGGTGAATAAGAGATAAACTAACAAAAAATAATAACTTCTTAATTTAAAACAACATTCTGCCAGGTGTGCTGTGCTGCTTCGTCCGACAGAGGTGACGCCAATATTATAGCGTTGCAATGTCCGACATTGAGCACTGCCATAGATAGAAAAACGTTACTTATGCATTAGATCAATGACTGGGCAAGCTTTCATATGTATTACGGGCCTAAGATTATCTTAGTAACATTACCATACAAGTTCTGCTTCGTTTGGGGACGTTAATAATGCTGTGTGGATTTTCCAGCAGTTTTTTATATTTATTTATGTATCATCTTATTACTTATTATTATTACCACACAGTGAAAAATGTATTGCGTCAGTTGTATTGTGTTGTGTAATGTAATGAACGACTCTACCTCTACACAATGACATAGGTAGGATGCATAGCATTCCGAAGACAACGAAGACATAACAGATGCCAAAATACGTTGTAAAAATTGTATTGGCACATGCGCTATATTATACATAGGTACATATGTATATTATATTGTGATGTAACGGACTAAACGCATTTTCAGGCCGATCCTGCGCAAAGTATACTACCTACTACTATGTATTTGCGCAATGATATTTAATATGATGCTTAGTAAAAACGTTTTTTTTGGAAGTATGAAGATGTTAATAATATCCAATTTAGTAAGAGCTTGACCCCAAAGTGAAAATAACAAATATAGCCGATCTTTTCTGACGTTGACTTCATCTGACCGCTATCTTTTGTTACAGACATAGCAATGACCACAGGCGGGCAACTGAAGTTCTACGAAAACCAAACAAACGTTCACAATGAGAGCTCACAGTTCACGGATCTCACAGCTCTAGCGTACGATGCCGTCCACAACATGCTTCTCTTCGTCGACCGACAGAACGACAACGCGTCTATCTTCAGCTTCCATCTAGCCACGAAGAAATACCAGTCCTTAGTCAGGAAAAGGGTATCAGAGAACATTCATTCGATAGCCTTCGATCCTGTGAACAATCTTCTATTCTGGACTGACACTCAGACGAAAAGCATTTACTCAATGTCCTTGAACCAGGGATCAAAGAACTCCCCTTATGGAAACCTTTGGCTTAAAATGGACGATGAGATTCCTGCAGGTATCGCTGTTGATAGTTGTAGAGGGTAAGTTCTATATGTTTTTGTAAGTAACTTAGTTTACAAGTTACAATTTCAATAGCCTCTGAAATCTTGAGTCCTGCCTGTCAGATATTAAAAACAATTCCAATTGCAGCTACGTTTATTGGACCAACAATAACCCAGCTAAGCCAACAATAGAAAGAGCACGATTCAACGGAACTGAGAGAAAAGTAATCGTCAACACAAATATCTTTAGGCCAGTGAGTTTAACAATCGACCAGCGTACCAAGCGGCTTTACTGGATTAATAAAAGAGAAGGAATCCACTTCTCCGTGGAGGGTTCCGACCTGAACGGGAGTAACAGGTCGACATTATATATTGGAACAGAACACTGGCCGCAGTCGCTTACAGTGTCCAAAGACAGCTTGTACTGGTTGGATTTGGGTTTTAAAAAGGTTTGGCAGCTGCCGAAGGATCCTCCCTTGTCCGTAGAACCTACGACGTACGTACGGACGGTATTCCAGAATGATCCTTTCAGCATCGTTGCTAACTATCTCATTCAGGATCAGACTGAGGGTGTCCCCGTGTGTGAGTCGCTCAGGAACCTGTCACAGACGAGGGTCAACGACTCGTTCAGCGTGCCGCCTGAAATGGGTCTGTTCTGCGTCCATGGGCTTAAGGTGAAGAACAAGTTGGAGTGCAAGTGCTCGCCTGGCTACACTGGGGACAGGTGCGAGATGTCAGTCTGTCAGAATTTCTGCTTCCAAGGCGACTGCAGCGTCAACGATCGAGGGCAGCCATCATGCAGGTATGCAACAGAATAAGAGCTCTTTTAGGATAACTTTTTGTTGAAACCACATACATCCAAATGAGTACCATTTTGATTAAAATTCCTAAGGTTCCTATTTAATTTTCAGCTGTACAGAAGGTTTCCACGGAGAACGATGTGAAGTAAACGCCTGCCACAAGCATTGCCTAAACAACGGTGTGTGTACGCTAAACGAGGAGCACGAAGCTAAGTGCAGTTGTGCCACAGACTTTGAAGGAGCGAGGTGTGAGTTTGAGAAGGTGTTTACTACTACAACAGAAAGAGTGATTGAGAGAAAAACGCCTACAACACCATCTACAACAGTTGCCGTCCCGACGATAGGGCCTACAGTTTGCAAGTAAGTCTTGCTCATAGCCATGATATTAAGTTTAATTGTCTCTAGATCGTGTTCCAATAGTGGCTTTACGATCCGAGAGCTTCATTGAACACGGATAATAAAATCGGTGCTCAAGGAGCTTGAAAGTGGAGAAGCCGAACGAAGCCTTTAATTTTTTAGCGAACACCACATCCCCGTTGATAGATGTGCTTTCAAATGTGAACATAATCAAGCTTTTTCTTTCCAGTTGCACATCAAATCTCACAAAGGTATCGATGTACTCGTCTGAGCACATAACTGACGAATTTGTCCTACCAACAAGTTGTAACGATGGCTGGGATGCGATTAGAGACCCTATTATAATGGTGCTGGGTATCATTTGCGGATTACTGGTCTTGTTGTGTGTGGTGCTCTTTACGAAGATTCTACAGTTGAAGAAAAGGCCAAGGTAAAGGGAAAAGCATACCTAAAAGAATAAGATATAACAAAGTGGACTAGACCACCTGACCTGGTGAAGGAAACCGCTAGAAGCGAGTAGCGTAGGACCGAGACAGTAATTGTGGCGATCTTTAGCTGAGGCCTAGGAGACTTATTTCGGCTGACGATGATGAGAGAAAGATCAACCTAGCGGATCACCTGATCAGATACAACAATTTCGCGTGATCTTCAACCTCGTGATCAAATTCCTGAGTGCTCTACACAGATACAATCGTAGAAAAGGAGAAGAGCTTCTAAAATAGGTCGAATATTTGTCAGTCGGTCACGCGATTTATCTATTACTACCTAGAAGACAGAATAACATACAAGTGGACATTCCACCTTGACTTTACACTGTACTCTATGTATTAAGTAGCTAGGTATGATCATCTGTCAAGGCATGGGAAAATACTTGACTTATAGGTTAGTACTTAGTAGTTTGTAGGATTCGATTGTTCAGTTCTGCGTAGAGGAAGTTGTCATTGGATCATATTGTTCATTTAACAATCTTCGTGACAGATCTGGCTACTGAATTATTAGCGGTGTTAAATATTATTTTTTACATGATTATTCCTCTCAACACTTAAGCATGCTAAGCTTACGCGAAAACAATATTGAGTAGTGATTTAAAAAATAAACTTCATATTGTACGTAGTACAAGCAAATGTTGGTAATTATTTTGGTATGAATATTATGTCAAAATGATGTAGAACTTCGGGTAAATTGGGGTTTGTTTCAAAGCCTTTTCGGTAGATAATCGAGTACGGTTCAGTTTTTTTATTTCTTTACATAAAGGCATGTAACGAAAATGTATTCTATTATTATTCAAGTATAGGAAATTAGAAACAAGAAAAAATAGTTTTAGGTGCTCTTTATTCAATAGAATCTACAAATTAGAGCTTCCAAAATAGGTCTCCGAGATTTTGTACCTAAACATGCATCGGGAGAATGATTATAACCAGGTACGTAAAAGAAACAAACGAAAATCATACAATTTAACTATGAAACTGCAATAACTCGTTTTTTTTGTAATAGCCCTCTTAAGCAGTGGTAACTAACCCACCCGGGCTATGGAAAAGAGTGGACAAAAAAATGGAAACTGATCCATTAGTTAGTGGATCTGCAAAGTAGATAAGAGTGGAATGGAGCTGTGTTACTGTAGCAGCTTGGTACTACGTACGTACCATATGACTAAAACTGACAATATGACGTCAAATACGTAGATATTTGACGTCATATTGTCAGTATAATACTTAGTATACTGACAATATGACGTCTACTACGACGTTAGAGGTATACTACTTTAATTTGATATTGTACAAAAATGGCAAGTTACTTAATGAATTGATTTTATTGTAATTCTTTAGAATTAAATTAATATGTAGTACCTATTTGTTAAAGAATCAAGAAGCGTATCATCGTGAACAAAAACGTCACACCCATGACCGCGCGACCGGACCAGTGCGAGATCACGATAGAGAACTGCTGTAACATGAACATCTGTGAAACGGTGAGTACTACCTGTACCTGCTGAAATTGGTAAATTTTGGGCTGGCGCGTACACCATAAGATTAGAAAAACAACAATTTTCAAATATGAATTTTACGTGTTCAAAAATGGATGCGTTGAATAAAAAAATCGGCCATTTTTGTATTTGTTATTGCCTAGATACATATAACCTTGTCTAGCTAGGGCATTTATGCTAGAAGCAGGAATTTGTTGAATATTCTGTAAACGAAGTGAAAATTAAATCTCTTACTTTTTTGTTTACGTTTTCATCGTGGTTATAGTTAGTTTCCATGTCAGCCAATAAATGTGATGTGGTGTGAGTATAGGAAATGCATGGATTTTGGTATGTTCGCACGGGAACGTAGTCGTGTTTGCACATATTTTAACTATTGCAAGTTTGGACACTGCACAAAACCAAATATCGATTCTTAAGATCTTTAAAAGATCTTGCACCTATGAAGATAATTCTATAATTTTAATTTAATTTATCTATTTCAGTCATCAGGTAAATTTTAATATATTTACTCTTACACACAAACAGTCCTATAATTCTCCGTATAGACACCAATCAACAGATCAATGAAATTCCCACAAATTTTCTCGCTACTTTTACTTGATGATTGAAACCTAGCCTTAATTTTATTCAAGACCCTTCTGAAATATGCCTTGTAACCTTTCCACGCAGGACGATAATGCTTTGACAAGCGATCAACGTTAAAGCTTGGGTCGAGCAGTTCACAAGGTTTTCACATTTTGTTCTTTCGCCTACCCTGCATGTAAAGGGTGCACCGCGACTAACACCGAGGCGCCTCAGATAGAGGTTATCTAGACGCCATGATTGAAGTAGATAGTGGTGATTGTTTTGTACAGCATTTTCTAAATATTCTAATTTTTCATAACACGTCGACTTAGCGCGTTCCCATTACGTCGTCGTGACGACAGATAGATAATCGTGCAGTTTAAAGAATCGTGGCTTGTATATTTAAATTGAGGTTTTCACATATAGGACGACACGGTTAACTGTCGTTCCTATCGTCCACTTCTTTTTTGTCGTGACGATAGATTGTCAAGGCAATGTCTGTTGACATTGCCTTGACAATCTTGACAATCTGCTGGGAACAGCTAGAGACGATAGTCGTCCAACGATATATTATCGTTACGGCATAATGGAAAACCGTATTAGCTTTACAAATTTAACAAGTTGTAAATTCGTGCCGTTAAAAAGTTAGACACAGTTAACAAACTAACGAGTTTTAAAAAAATATTCTAAAAAACTGTTCTAGCTCTGTTTTTCTGTGTTTGACTCTACCTAATAAGTAATAAGAGCTGCTAATGTTTTAGAAACATTTCTGGAATTAGTTTTGGTAGTAGGCACGACTTATATAGATCGTTTTGCAAGCTATTGCAAAAATAAGTAGAACGTAACGTAACCTATCATTGAGTAAATAAGACTATAACAGTAGCCAAACTCGATGTAGATTGTTTGTAAACAAGGCACGACACAAATAACTAAAACTCACTTGCTTATCTTCGAGTTTCAGATATAATTGTAATCAATATTTATTGAAATAATGATCGCAAATCAACAAGAAATATAATTTGCGTATAAAAAGACCCGACAACAAAGTAAATTTAAGGTTAAGGATGGGCGGTTTGTTTACAAAAAATCTACATCTAGTTTGGCTAATGTAGTTTGGCTAATGTATTGTTTCCTTTAGATTGTGCTGTACAAATCGTCATCGATTTGCAAGTGTAATTCTAACCTTCAAGTAAGAATTTGTTCGTGTTTTACAGAAGCGAAGCTTGTAAAAACTTTGTGGTTACACACCAGTACGGTTTTTATGAATGTAGGGTAGACTAAGACAATTTCAATAATTATTGTTAATGGTCTAAGGGTACCTACAGACGATCAAATTACCTTCAATTAAATTTTATAGTAAAATAGATTTCTCCGAAAAATATCCGACGATTGAACAGTCGGCTCTACATAAAAAACTTATGTTTTTCTTCATAACATTCATTTTATGAAGATATATCGAGCTACCAAATGTATGTTTAATAGTTATTTTACGATTTTGTTTGACCACAATCATTTAACTACCTACCCATTCAGAATATCTCTTAATTCGTTCTTGAATAACAAGTAGTGGTATTTTTTCTCTGTTTCTAATCCGTTATCATTTTAGAGGTTTTTCACACCGCTACAAACCTACAAACTTGTTTTTCAAAGCAAAAATGAAATAATTGTTTACGTAAGTTGTTGGTTGCAATGCAACAATATAAAAAGTGGTTTCGACTCTAAATCGCCGAGTTTCTAAGAGCTATAATAGTTATAAAAATCCAAAGCATTCAATTATTTCGAAATAGGAAGCAAACCTTGGTCGTTCAAGATCGATAAACATAATGTAAAACTAACAACTTATTGATTGTGCAATAATATAGAACAAATGCCATTATAATCGCATAATAATACTTATCTACATCATAATAACTTATAAGAACATAATTCATTTACTATTATGAAGGCTTGCTCAGTCGTTGATATATGACTGAGCAAGCTTTCATAATACGGGCCTAAGAGTACCTAATAGATAGCCTAACTCTTTGATCAGGTGTTGGAAAAGATTAATAAACAGCACATTGGTTATGGTAAATTTCTGTACTCTACAAATAATGTCGACTTTCCATGTAACAAACAAAACATTAGTATGTACTACCTACCTAAACCTAAATTGATAATAAAGTTAATGTGAAATTGGCTTCTGTAAATAGGAAAAAACGGCTTCAAAAATCGTGGTCATTATATATACCGTTGTTTGTTGGAAATCGCCATTACGAAAAAACCTATTTTCTTATACTGCGTCTACACTTGAGTAGCCCCGATACCTGCCTTATCGTCACTCCAATACTGCCTGTAGTAAAACCTGGCTTTATTTACCAACAGAAAAACCAAGCAAACTTTTAATATGAATTTACTTACTAAAATCTCTTGTTCCAGCCTTGTTTCGAGCCCAGATCGACAATACGACCAACATTGCTGGATTCCAAGCCGGGGAAAGAAGAGAAGAAGAATCTGATATCCAATATGGAGTACCCCGATGATTACTGAACGGCCATTAAATATAATTGAAATGGAGGTGGGTTTGCTCGGACCATTTTGGTTTTACAAGGGGGACACTGAGCGTAAAATACAAGTGGTCATAACACCCTGTTGGTATTTGGAAAGCTCTTTTTATACATTTTAAACGAGAATAGCGGTGGTTGTGTCGGGTGATGACCACTTGTAGCTATGTATTAATCAGTGGCCAGCTTGCGACTTAAAATCAACTGATCAAGAGGGTATGTTAAATTGTAGCATTACAGTTTAAATTTAAACAACAGCAAAACCACCTACGAAACGTGTAACTTAAATAATAATTCGGCAAAAAATCCCTAGTACATTTTACTAAGGAATATGGATTTTTGAAATAATTAAAAATTAATCTGTATATATCAGCGGTCGGTACATTTTGAGAGACAAAGTCGATATCGGGAGGTGAACAATGTCACTTATTTAAGGATTATCTATCAGTAGGATTACAAAAACGATTACTGTTCAAATCAGCAAAAGATAACAAGAACTGCGTAGAAGTTTCGTGTTTCGAAACCATCGATAGCACAAATAACTATCGATCAAATTTCGTCATCGCTCAAATGTTATAAGAGCTTCGGCCACGTGGCACTAAAACTATAATTTGAGAAAACAAGTAAGAACACAAGATCCAAATTCTTTTGTAAAATGTACAAAGGTTTACTTAATGTGATATTTGGTAAGAAGACTACCATGTGCAAAGTGCTTATAGCTGAACATTTGCAGTATAAATTGAAACAAAATACACTTCAATACATTGTGAATGTTCAGCAAATAAGGCGGATCAGTACAATGGGGTCAAAGGGCTGTGTACCGCTGTATGTTGTGTTATGGATATATCGTTTACGTAAACCTTAGGAACACTCGCTAAAGTTTCCATGCCTTGGTACATCGTAGTTTCACCACGTGCCTTTAAAATTACAGAGCAATATCAACTTTATTTGGTCTAATTTGAAATTGCTTTCAGTTTAATGAGAACCGGATCATGGCGATTTTAGCTTCTAGCGTGCCAAAATGTTACTTTGCGTGTAAAATTTGTCTCGAAAAATGTACGAGAGCATTTATATAAGTACCAAAGTGTACTGATTTTAAAGTTATATTTAATGAGCGTTACCAAAATAAATGTGTCAAGATCCAAAAATATTTAAAATTTATTTAATTTTATTATTTGACATCATAATATTAAACTATCGTATTGATTGTTAAATATGTCTATTCCGTTGATGTGTTCGTAAAATTATTCAGTAAGTGTATTGTCGTATTGGCTGAAAAATATCAAATAGCTACTTAAACAATCGGAAAAGACTTGTTAACTATTTATATCGTTCGGTTGAGTGAGAATACTTGTAACTATCCTGGAGATGAATTATTGAGCACCTTTTGATAACCAGCACCAAAAAATTTTAGATTTTCAATCTTCTATATTGTTCCTAGCTAGACCATATAAAACAGCGATGCTGGACAAGCTTAAAAAAAATCACTACGTTCTTTCTTGCCCATTTCCAATCCTAACAAACCTTCGAATAACACTAAAATTGTCTTAGGTAATAAAAAGGTTTGGCTCAGTTCAACTCCTAGATAGAAAACAATAATGGTTCAGTATGTTTAAAGGTTGTTTTTTACTAGTTTTAATTTAAAGAAACTACATTTATTGTGAAACTAAATGTTTCTAACTGATTTATAAGTTTAAATGTAGTTTCTCTTTTAGTGGGGCCTCATAATTTTTGCCTTAGTCCATCTTTATGTATGACTTAGCAAGGGCTGGTCTTTTTCAGAAGCTCCACTTCGAACTTATGCCAATGGCATATGGTTGAAAATGCAATTGGTTAGTTCAGTGGAGTATCCCTTAGGTTAAGCGAATTACGTTCCTATAAATGTAAAATTATTTAGCAAAGTACCTCAACTCAGAATGAATTGTGTTTGGAAATTGTTATATTTCTAAAGAAACAATTTTAGCAAAAATATACATAAATAATATATTTAAAAGACGTTTAAATCGCCAACTGTACTTAAATTTTAAAATGTTAGACTGCTTTTTTTGTAGAATCTCACAATTGAAAAGGTACTTATATCAAAATTATTCTATTTATTTAATTCTTTTTATTTTTTGACATAAATAGTACTTAAAGTGCTTGGACAAATTATTGCCATTATTCTTTTAAATATTTTGAGGCACTTAGTTAAATACATTAGGCTTATGTCGGTACTTAGTTTGTAGTTAGATTTACCTTTAGATTAGTCGTGGATTAATAATATCCACATCAGAAATGTGATATTATTGAGTCTTTGTATAAGTTCCATTAGTGACTAGTATAAGTTTAATATAAAAATAAATCAAAAATAAAATACTTTGCAATTGAATCGTGTTTTGATAAAGAACCTATTTTTTAATTCACGTTTTGAGGTAGAAATTCAGAGGTCATTATCATATTAAAACAAGGAAATATATATTTATAATATTTATTATATATTTACCTACAACACAGCACAGTTATCACAACACAATTGTTAAAGAAACTAAAAATATCTTCAAATGCAACTAATTTCGTTTTAGTCAGTATTGTCAAGTGTAAGTACTATATTGTAATAAAGTACAGAAATTCATCGAAATTTTGTCATTTGTTGCATAATTTAGAACAATGCTAATTAGTGCCAGCGACAAGACCATTAACAAAAAAAGTTTGGTGAGAAAAAGTGTTTATGTTTTATATAATAATATAATTTATATAACAACTGTCATAAATGATTATGAAAGCTACAATATTAAACAAACCTGAGTAGGTCTGTTCGAAAAATGTATGAATGAATGTATGTATGAAACTGATGAGTGTATTAATGTGTTCTGGGTATTTTCTATGTATAATAAAAAATATCTTTCCATGTATTGTATTAAGTTTATCAGTAGTACCTATAACACAAGCTCTGCTTAGCTTGGGGCTAGATGTTGTGTGGATTGTCCAGCATTATTTATTCATTTAATTACATAAGTAATATCGATATATTCCATACATAAACCATTATAATGACATCCCGAAGCAAACACAAGATATAACTGGGGCTCAAATCTGGTAAAACAATCGCTTCATCATGACAACGGTTTCGTCGCAGAATAGCCACGAATAATACCAAAAATATATTTTCATGATGAAGCCATTGGTTTAACAGAATTGATCCTCAGTAATTGAAAACAATCTCAGTACACTTGCACTGGAAAATATTATGCACCGTTTCCTATAAATTTAACAAAACAACACTTAATTTCGCTTGCACAAGGATACGTAAAGGCGTTAAATTTGATTGTTTTGAAAAAAGTACAAATCTACTTCGGACCCTTTTATTTTAACTGTTTTTCAGTCTTGCGGGATAAATACTAATCTCTTTGGATTACAGTTTTATGGGACCACCTCGGGATCATTTCTATACAATTGCGGAATAATTTTCAAAATCGATCCATAATTGACGGAGAAATTGACGAAGATATATAAAAAACATACTAGAGATCCTCCTCTTTTTATCGAAGCCGGTTAAAAATATCGTTGGTGCGTTGTCAATACATACAAATACGTCAAATTTAAACAAGTTTCAAAATGCTTGTGCAAGCGAGACTTAAAATCGGAAAGCGCCAAACTCTTTTATTTATTCATTTTTGTTTATAATAATTAAAGCTTTGCATGTAACGTACATGTATTATAGTTATATTATATAAATTATAGCGCATCAGCATTGCCATACAGCGGGGCAATGCAGCCAGCGTCTTGGGGACGCTTCCGACTAGTATTGATATGGATCAGTTGAGCTACCTGTAGATTGTTTGCAACAGTCTGCAGTTAGCTTAATTGTTTCTATTGTAAATAATAGTCCTAATTTATTTTTATTATCTTGATTGTAATTTTCTTTGTTAACAAAGGCCATTGTTCTAAAAAAAAGTATACGTTCCTTTGTATAAATATGCGTTCGATTGCACAACTAATGTAAAGCTAATCCATTATAATCATACTACCTCATTTGGTCAGAGCTTATTGCATTCTCATAATTATAACTACAAGATAATGTACGCAAAATCACCCGAAGATACGGAATTAATTTAATTAAAATAACATAAATTATAATTTCAAACGATAACAAATTATAATAGTAAATAAAACATACAGACTAATTGACCAATCTTCTTATTTTTGAAGTCGCTTAAATAAATCTACTGATAAATAAGTAAGTACTCTAAAATAAAATAAATTAGTATAAAACTAACATTTGTGAGGTAAGAAGACAAGGAATACAGGTACATACGAGTATAATAAAAATAATCTGTCAAATTGTCAAAAAAAAGTTTTTTAAAACTTTTGTCTAATTGGCTAGTGCTGTTATTTTAATAATATAGTGTGCACTATACATTTATACTATCTTAAATCTCTGTTAACAAGGCTGTTTTATTGTATAATAAATTCACGTTAGAATTTGAGTACCTAGCCTTAATCATAAATTCAATTGAAAACTCAAGAAACCTTAAGATTAAATAAATATATATTTTAGTACAATTATTCGTACTGACTGCAATGTATTTAGTGATTTCAAATTGCCCAATAAAAGTGTTCTTAATTTTTTGTTTAATTGGCTAGTGTTGTTATTTTAATATAGTGTGCACTATATATTTATACTATCTTAAATCTCTGTCATCAAGGCTGTTTTATTGTATAATAAATTCACTATAATTCATTAGAATTTGAGTAGCCTTAATTATAAATCCAATTGAATACTCAACAAACCTTGAAGATTAAATAAAGATATATTTTAGTATGTGCAATTATTCGTACTGACTGCAATATATTTAGTGATTTCTCCTACGACCAAACCTTTTATTTTTATAATATTTTTGATCACCGAGGTCCAGCTTTAACAGTAAATCCAAGACCCGCTAAGTAATAAACCTAAACATTTTAAAATCACAATTTTATGTGGACGTAAGCGAAGCGAACGTCTTATATTATTTAATATAGTTGGTTCACTTACATATTATGAAGTCATGTAAATTGTGCGGTTTGTGTTGTCATGTTGTAATCTGAAACAAAAATAACATATATATGATATTTTTAAGCCATGGCCGACGCGAAGAATCTACCTCTTCTCTTGTCGCGCGACAAGTGAGGCGAGAATCAGAAGTAGATACGACATAGATATACACATACCAATCCAACAACAAAGCAGCTAGCTCGTGCAGTTTGTCTGCATGTTGTCGCATGTAGGCCTGCGTCTCCCACAGCATAGTGACTAGCTTGGTGTCGTCTCGCTCGTCCATAGCGATGTCGCGCGACAAGTGAGGCGAGAATCGGAAGTAGGGCGTCCCTTGGCTGCAGCACCAGGCGCGGGCGCGCTCTGTCACTCGACCGTCTGATTGAGTCGCCTGGAAGTAGACATTTATTAACACTTTGTTGGTGACGTGTTCATCCTGCTGTACCAACGGCTGGGCAGAGAATGCGTTAAACTGACTGTTGACATTGGGGGGCTGCCTCGCTCGATCTAACACATTTTTAGGTAAAGTAAGAGGTGCTTGATAAAAGCCGCTCGATTGATAGTCGTCGCGCGACAAGTGAGGCGAGAAAAGAACTTATATGCTCTGTCAGGCTGTGTCGCCTGAAAATGGGCATTTATGAAATTAGGTACCGATGTTGCTGGGCCGCTTTGCAAGGCGTGTGTCGTGCAATCATTGCGGTTTCTAAAGTGATAAAGCTGGCTTGCATTGTGGCCGTGCACGGTGTGCACCTTAGACCGTGGATCCAAGCGTTTGAGTCGCCTTCTTAGCCTCTTGAATACGTGGTACATGGTGTACATGTACATAGATTTAAAGTAAGTAATATTATCAGTAGCATATAGATTGTTTTTGGAATTATTTGTGTTTTTTATGCAATTAATAAATTTCATGCATTCGTTGAGGAAAGCTCAACACATTTTGCTGCCACCGCGTCGTATCCTGTGATAAAGATAAAAGATAAAATACATTTTATTTACCCAATAAACACAATAACATAACAAAAAAAGTGTATAGGTACATTAAAAGGAAGGGTAAAAAGGGGTCTCTAACTCAGCATTTTGCAGTATTAGGCATTTGCCCAATACTGCGCTGGTTTTCAGTTAGGGCCCTTACGGAGTGACGGCGCAGTAGGTACTTAATAATTAACATTATTGTTGTTACATTATTACATTAACGATATATAAATAAATACAACGCGCAAATGTGAGGCGCGCTCGTTACAAAAGCGTTTACACTTCATGGTAAACCTCACCAATATCGTGAGGTATTTCGTAAGTCTCGATGTCTATATCTGACCAGTATTAGGAACTAGTTTCTACCCCTTTCTTGAATTACAGAAGCCAACATACCTGATCCACCAGCAGATTCCCGATTGCCGACACGCCCCAGGCCAGCCTCGCTGCGTCCCAAAGACTCTCTGGCTTGAACACGTCGAAGTCTTTCACCCTTTGCACTGGGTTGTTTCCTGGAAAGAATATAATAATATAATGATGGTGCAATAAAGTTATATTCTATTATATTCTAAAGTTGCTTGAAACTTGAGCTTGAGAAGCTTAGAAATCACACTAATATAATAAATGCGAAAGTTTGGAAGTATGGATGTTTTTTACGATCGGGCTAAAATTTTGCATATAGGTAGTTCTAGGCCTGGGGGAAAATTCTCGCCATTTTCAGTATCACGTGATATTTTAATATTTTATCAAATGATATGCAGTATCACGGGACAAAATATCAGGTGATAAATATTGAACCCCGCCAAAAACCGCATTCTCGTCCACTCTTCGATATTTATATAATAGACAAATTGTTTACAATGTTTCTGTTGCGTAGCCCTTGAAAATTGAGAAAAGCATATGACATCCAAGATTATCTTCAATAGGAGACTGTGATTATTTAATACAAATACTAATTATTGAAAAACTATACTCAAACTAGCTGAGCCCCGCGGCTTCGCCCGCGTGGAAATTGATTGCACACCCCCTAGGGGTAGTTTTGTAACGTAAATAAAAATACGTGTATCATTATTTACTTTAAAGTTTATTACGAATCACAAACTTTAAAAACCCGATTTACCCCATTTTCTGGAAAATATAGAAAAATCCTGAAATACGTGTTCAATATTTTTGTATAACAACATATATAAAGTAAGAAAGTATGTACTTACCAGTGCCACAAGACACGACGACCTTCAATTTGGCTTTCTCAGCGGCATCCAACTGGCCGGTTGCTTTGTACGCCAGTTTCAGCTCTGCTAGCTCGGTCAACGCGTCCAATGTCGGATTGTTTCCCATCAGACCTCCATCTAAATACCTAGAAATATTTAAGGTACGGTTTTACATCAAAGCTTATTTTAGGCTACATGTAGCGTAAGAAAATCCATACTAGGTAATATGAATTGATAAATATCTTTATTGACAGAGAAAATTACAATTCAATAATAAAAACAAATTAGAACTAGTATTTACAATTGAAACAATTAAGCTAACTTCAGACTGTTCCAAACAATCTACAGGTAGCTCAACTGATCCATATCAATACCAGTCGGAAGCGTCCCCAAGACGCTGGCTGCATTGCCCCGCTGTATGGCAATGCTGATGCGCTGCGCCAGATATCCGCCAGCTCTCGGGTCTCGCGTCGCGTCGACCAGACGCTCAGATAACTTTTTAAAAACCCGGTGAGCCTCTGTACCCCACGGACCTAGGGTCTCGACCCCAAAGGGAGCAAATTTGTAGGCTGTCGAGACCTGCATTTGCGTCTCTTGAGATCCTCGGCCAAATCTGCCGCCGCACCAGCCCTTACGGATGTCCTCGGAAGATGGGAAGGCGCAAGTGTGTCGACGCATGTAGCGTCCCACACAATGGGCCTCCCCAACTCCCATGGGACTAGTGTCGTGCCGTTAGGCCTCTTACCATCGTCAAGCAACGAATGTTAATATGATATTATACATTCAAAAGTAACTCTGCCTGTCTGTTACCTTTTCACGCCTAAACGGCTGCAAGGTGAAATTTGGCAGGGAGGTAGATGGTATCCCAGGGCCGTCCCTGGGATACCATCATACACATAGCCTGCTTTTTATCCCGGAAAAAAGCGTGCGAAGCCGCGGGCAGCAGCTAGTATTTAATATATCCCTAATGGTGCACCCAAAATGCGAAATTTTGCAAATAAAGATAGCACAAACGTTACTGAATGCAAATTTTGCAAAATGTTGCTCAACAAAAAGTAGCTTGGGAGACAACTCGGCTGTGTTTGTAGGTTTCTACCTCATCGTGAGCAAATTGCTCACAGAAATTTTGTAGCCTATAGATAGATAACTCTTTATTGTATCACACAAACACAAAATATAATACAGAAGAAAATGCTGAGAAACAAGGAAGTGCAAAGGCCGGCCTTATCGCTTTGAGCGATCTCTTCCAGTCAACCTTGGGATGGACTGGACATAAGAGAATAATATAAACGGTGGCGTTTGAAAAAACTTAAGAAAATGAAAACAATACGTACGTACCTATAATATTCCCACTGAGTTAATGGTTGTTTCTCTTATCTTGAATGTCAAATAATCAACAACCATAAGAAACCACAATGACCATTAACTACACTCAAGTCATTTACAACGGGATATTTACCATGATTTGAGTATTGAGGTTTCTGCACAGTTTCATGCGCCATGATCAGGGAATAACTGAAGCACTGCGAGTAAATGACTTTAGTGTTAATAACCATAGTTTTAAAAGTATTACCATAACCCTGTGATCTGCATCCTTCTGGATTTGGCAGTTAGTCAAATTCAGCATCATCATCAACCTATATTAGTTCACTGCTGGACATAGGACTCCTCTAATGAGCGCCATAGCGCCTTGTCTTCAGCTTGCCTCATCCAGCATCTGCCTGCAGTCTTTCGCAGGTCGTCGTCCCACCTGGCAGGAGGGCGTCATTCACTAAGTTTACCGAGTCGCGGTCTCCGCTCAAGACACGTTTACCGTAGCGGTTGTCGGTTCTTCGAGATATGGCCACTGCCACTTCAGCTTGCTAATTCTTTGAGCTATGTCGATAACTTTGGTGCAACAACTTTGGTTAGTCAAGAAATCAAATAATATCCCAGTGTGAGGCCTTAGGCACTATAATACAAAACCTTTGGTTAGCCATATTGGCAGCTCGGAACCGTAGGCAGTGGGAAACTAGGAAAGGCTGAAATGATGATGCACCTACCTTCCCGAAGCCCGTAGATAGGAAGGCGCCGCGCCAGACGCCCTAGCCGCCTGCCAGACCAATTGTTCTTGAGGGGACGGTGGGTCGGGCAGAGAAACTATGGCTGTTGCATCGCCCGCTTCGGCTCGAGGACCTGTAGGTAAGGGAAATGTTACTAATAGTACCAGGACATGGACCTTAAACAAAACGGGTATGAACTTCGGGACGTGGTCAATAAGTTTTTTTACTCTTACGAGATCCACGGGTTGAGTGGGAGGGGTGGACCACCATAACTACATAAAACATCGGGTGGGATAGTAAAAAAAAACACAGATGTAGTAGGTGTGAATCATACTAATATCATAAATGCGAAAATTTGGATGTTTAGATGTACGCATTGTTGGATAAAATAAAATAAAATATATGTTTGTTACTTCTTCACGCCAAAACCACTGAACGGATCGGGCTGAAATTTTGCATAGATGTAGCTCTAAGCGTAGGCTTTTTATCCCATAAAACAGTTCCCATGGAATAGAAAATAACCTTAACTTTTCCATAGAAGCAACGCGAGCAAAGCCGCGGGCAGATGGTGAAACAAATACTTACTGCTAGTCTTATTATGTTCGTTCAGTATAACTTGCGCCGACTTATAGTTTCTGAATATATGCAGGTCCACAGGTTTCCTGTCCGCTAGGATCGCCAGGATCATCAGTTTAGGGTTGTCTATGTCCGCCATCACTGTTTCTGTGCCTGAAATAATTATGACACTTAATTATTAAGCAAACAAGCGTGTCTTCTGAAATGGGTCAGGAATATTTTTGCTCAGCAGGCGTGGGAACATTATTAACAAGCAAAAAAAAAAACAATGCAAAACTATGATATAATTTTTTTTAAATACGTTCACGTCACGTCATCTAGCTCCAAAGATAGCAGAGTTTGTGTTATGTGAACCAGAATAGATAGATAAATATTTATTTGCAACTGTAACAGAAACTACAAAGGTAAAACACAAAAAAGGAAGACACAAACAAGAATCAGGATTTGCGTAGTTCCACACGCTAGAGTCGCTGCACCAAATCTTATCGGAAAATGTGATGGCACAATGACGTCTCGGTATAGTCAAACCGAACTCAGAACACAGTATTGTTTATTTCCTTACGTTATTTATAAAGTAATAAATGAATTGCCAATTAATTCTCTTTAACTCTTAATTAAAGTAATATCCTGTACAGTTTGATATGATGCCATATTACAGTTTTAAAGACATACAAATTTGTAACTTACCCAAACAATCTTTGAGTATATTTTCGAGAGGCTCGGACGGATAAGGCCTCATGCCCACAAAAGCGGTCTCCTTCATTCTAAAGTAAAGTCGCTGGCAATCTCTCAGATTCTTGCCGGAAGCTGAAAGCCAAACAATATTTATTTTATTTCTAGCCTTTACCATGAAATTGCATAAAATTTATCGATCTCAGCATACAAATATCCTAAATAATCCTTTCACCTCGTTTGTACACACTGTTGGGTATAGGGCACCCCTACAGCTATTTTCAATTCAACATGCTTGTTGATTTGTATTTTTAATCGAGTCGTCGGTCGTAATATGCCTCCTCGAAAATTCTCCATTTTGCCTCCAGATACATGACTCCACTGTCGGCCAGCTATGGTTTTTATGTCGTCGAACCACAAAGTATATTACCTAAAGCCAAAGCCAGTATGCCTCCAGTGCTAGTCCCGGCGACCCAATCAAAGCATTGGATTACAGGACGGCCGATGATTTCCTCCAAGCTGAGTAACGTTTGGACGAGCACCAAGCCGCGGATACCGCCGCCATCGAGGCAGAGTAGACTGTAAAGTAATAGTAATAAGGTTGTTAATTAATTACACAAAATATCGGAAAAGTTGCACCTTGCAAATTTTTTATTTGGTATGATTTATTAGATGTTGATAGTATGCTATGTATGTACTAATTTCGAACACAATTGTAATTTGTTTACGAATAAATTATTATGAATTATGATGATTACAGTTATATGTCTTATCGGGAACAGCAGGCCCACTACCCGATGGATATCCCTTAGTCGCGTCTTACGAATCTGATCCTAAATCCTGCGGGAAGAGTTGGGATTGTCAAATTCTAAGCTGGCACCACAGGGCATTTGTTATACCCATGGCCATGGAATTTTTTTTATCTTATGATTGACTCTACCGATCGGTGCTATCATTTAGATTTTAATGGGTTCGATTACCGGATAAAGCAGTACTATTTCAAAATACTGTGAATTCAGTTTTGCTTATATTTATAAATAAAAGAATTCCTTTCAGTAAAACTTCCTACCTTCAATATTTCAGGTACTTGCCCTCGTGTATAAAATAAATAAATGTTGCATGGCCGTGGGACACACTGTATACAAGTAGTAGTTACTAACCGTCCTTGTCTCTTCTTCTCACTCCCCTCTACATTGGCAGCCTGCTCCATAGCAGCCACTGCCAGCATCTGATTTACGATCTCACGGGAAGGTGGCTTGGCCATCGTTGGCGGGGGCACGCCGTTGTAATCACCGCGGGCCGCGCAACTAGGCGGACAGCTCGACCATTCGCTTGGACACCTGGGGAGTGTCGGCCATGTTTAACAATGAGTTGACAGCTGTCAAATACATGGGAAAGCTATTTTGTGTTGCTGAAAAAGGTCATATGCTGAGATAAGCTAGCTAATGAGATTATGATTGTTCGATGCCAAGTTTTATAGACAAAAATAGTTTTATCAATTTTCATTTTTGCAAGTTACGTCATACAGTAAGCCTGCCAATGGCAGACACTATACATTGACTGAAGATCAATATACACATTACCGCCTAGTTAAACATCAATAAAATTCATTTAACAATTTAAGGGTGGTTTCTTCCGAGTGATTTTCAGAGATTTCTACCTTCACCAAAAAGCTAGCTCGATTTTATAACTAGGCAATCCTATTGGTTCTGTATGACACATTTCTTCACATCAGTTAGGTTATCAGTGCACTGCAAGGTAATATTACGTTAGTTTTATCACATCAACACTAATTTAAGTTCCCCCTCTTAAAACCACTAACTCACCTCTTAGCACCGACTGCGTGTAAAATATACAAAATCTTATCAAAGTTGCTATTAGACATCTCAGCCGGGACGCAATGCCGCGCAGTATAGCCGTTATTGTCTTTAGCCTCGAGATTCGCTCCAAACACTACCAGTGCTTGGACCATGGTCACGTGGGTTTGCTTGACGGCGATGTGGAGAGGGGTATTGCCGTCCTTGTCTGGTAAGGAGTGTTCTGCGCCTGGAGTAGAGACAGCTGATATTTAAAGTTCAAGTATATTCTGTTTTATGCAAAAAATAAAAGCAGAAAACTTTTTCGATTAAATTTCACGATTTCGTTTATCAACAAAGATTATGTGGCGCAGCCAGGCTTTAGTTTTTGCTATTTTTAAGCGGATTTGTTTTGCTTTCTTTTCATTTAGTATGATCACAAAATTACTCTCGCGTGTGTGTGTATCAAGTGAAGTACCTAAACATCCTTTTATTTCTTAGGAACAGGTACAACATTAAGTTTTTAAGTTTTAGTTTAAGTTATAGTCGAACTGGACACCATTGATACATTGTGGGTCCAGCAGGGTCTTAGTACAAAACGGGGACTTTGCCTTTGCTTTCCTTTAGACACAAGGATACTCGAAATTGTTAGTTACCTCTGAATAAAAGCGCAATAGCACACTCCAGTCGCCCCCGCAGCACCATAACATGCAGCGCAGTCCTCTCGTCGAAGTTGGTCGCGTTGATATCACAGTTCTTATCAGCCAACGCCTCTACAACTTCTCTAGATATCGCCCAGTGGAGCGGCGTGCCGCCGAGTTTCATGTCTTGTTGGTAGAGCTTTGGCTGAGAATCTTTTAGTAGCTCGCCGACTATGCCTGTTGGAAGGTTCGTTTCTTTTATTTATGGTGGCTCATTTGTGATGCTCATTTACTTTACTTTCTAAGTATAAAAGCCGCCACTTACAGAAACCGTGGCCGGATTTACCTCCGGACGGTGTTGAAAGACTACACTTTCATATAAATTCGTAAGACGCCTTCGCCTCCGGCCCGGCCACGGTTTCTGTGTGTGGCGGCTTTTAAAGCGTAAAATCTGTCTGCACATTTTGGCATTTTACTGTTGATGAAAGATGAAAGAAACTACAGATGGAAGGACGCGTGTTAAAAGTGTTAAGGTTGAAAGCCTTTTATCTATCTCTCCGTGCAATTATCACCGCGCGCACTAGTTGGAGTTTCTTTCATGTATGGACGATTCTGCGGCGTACCATTGTCATAGCAAAGCAATTGGTTAGCAGAATTCGGCCCCTGTACCCTACCAGACCACTAATGGTTTAATGGTTTCGACGGAAGAACAGCGTTGTAGTAGCTATAACCTATAGCTATCACAACGTAATATGCTGAGTCGAACGCCATTTTGTAGCTTTAAGGTATTTTATAAGTGGGTATTATTATTATATAATTTGTATGGTGTTGGTCATTTAATTAGTTTAAGTACATATTATAGTTTTCAGCTACAAATAAAGTATATCTTATCTTACTAACCCGGCTGTGCCCCAGTCCGTTTAGCGGCAGTGAGGTTTACGTCTGCGCCGGCCACCATCAGCGCGCGCACGCAGTCCGGTGCGTCGGCGAGGCAGGCGGTGTGCAGGGGGGTATAGCCTTGCTTGTTGTATACGTTTAGGGTTGACGTGCATTTTGCTACGAGCGCCTGTGAAAATTGCAAAGTTAAACTTAAGTAAGCAAACTTAAATGACGTTCATAGATGCCAGACTGATAATCTGCTTACCAAAAAAAACGAATCGATTTGACCTTCTGAGTTACAGAGATCTGTAATCAAAAATCTACAAACTACAGCAGAAGCGAGTTCGAATCCCGTTGCCGTAGGTAAACATTGTAATCTCATTGTGGTTGGTTCGTTTTTTATTACGCCTTCTAAACAGAGGTTAGTTTAAATTTTGAAGAAGAACTCACTGTACGAATTTCGGGAGTAATGTATGAATTTTGAATTTGGAACCACAAAATAAATATATACATAATGTAGGTATAAAAATGTTGACCGACAAGACTCGCACTAAGAGATTTCATTTGATTGGTTTGAATTTGGTAAAACCTTTACTTTTTAGCTAATAGGGCAATAATCTCTTGCTTTCGGTTAGGGCTAGATGACGTGTACGTTCTCCGACCACGAAGTGTGAAAAATATTTTACTAACAAAAAGCTACAATATCCCAGAGACTAAGCGCTAGGTTTGGTCCGGGTACCACGTAAGCAGCGAACATAAACTATCCAAATAATTCGATTGTTTTGAAAAAACTAAAAACAGACTTCAAATCCCTTAATTTTAAACAGTTTTTTAAAGTTTTGCGGGATAAATACTAGTCCCTAGGGAATAAAATCGGGATCATCCCCTATTCAACTGCAAAAGAATCATCCAAATCGGTCAATAAATGACGGAGAAATCGACGGACATACATACATACATACAGCCAACCATAGAACCTTTTTTCCACTCCGGTTAAAAATATGTAATTTTTTAAGAAAATCTACTAGATAACCAATCTAAAATATTATCATAAAAAGAACGTACATACATTGATAATCTCCTTATTACTGGCGGCAGCGTAGTGGAAGACAGAGTTTCCGTCATTATCTATAACGTCCAGAGAGCAGTTCAGCGAGACTAGACTTTGCACCATCTTGGAGTTGCATGACTGTACTGCTACCTGCAAATAGATAAAAAATATAAGTTTTTGGTTAAATAATAGTCAAAACAATACTTAGTTATTTTCACATAGAAACTTTAGTAAGAACGTTAGTAACGTAAGTAAGTATTGTTTACTTATGTAAAAAGAAGGCAGGTAACGAAAATATTTCTCATGCAGGAAAATTAAATAGAAATAAAATAGGTTAGTGGAATACTAATTAATAAATTGAATCACAAATAAAACTAGGGGCATATCAATGCATTTGAAGGAAATATTAGACTGTAAACAATATTCTTTACAGTCTTAATATTTCCTTCCTTCCAAATGCCCACATTGTCCTCATAATATTATTATTAATAGGGCACGCTATTTTACCTTATGTACCGGGATATAGCAAGCTATAAATTAATGATTGCTCAATCAAAAATGATGTTAAAGTAGCCCAAGCATTTGAAAACTTTTTTACTGACATTCCAATCTCTACTACAAAGTGTCTAAACTCTTCTCAAGTAATCGCCGAGTTATTACTTATAGGAAATGTACCTAAATGCAAAAATACATTTCATTTTAATCATGTTGATGAAAGAGATATTAAAAAAACCTTTAAACTATTAAATATAAAGAAAACTGCAGATCTCTGGGGAATTTCCGTTAGAATTATTAAACCATTGATTGATATCATTGCACCAGATCTAGCTTTTATATTTAATGAGTCTATTGATTGTGGCGTATTTCCTGATCTAATGAAATGTAGTAAAATAATCCCACTGTTTAAATCGGGTAGTAGGTCTGACCCCACTAACTTTAGACCAATATCAGTACTGCCTACATTCAGCAAAGTTTTTGAAAAACTTATTTTACATCAATTGCTTAGGCATTTCAATGGAAATGACCTGCTACATAGTAAGCAATTCGGGTTTACTCGCGGCAGGTCAACTACTGACGCCGGTGTAGAGTTAGTAACGCATATTTTTGATGCTTGGGAGAAGTCGCAAGATGCATTAGGCATTTTTTGCGACTTGTCAAAAGCATTCGATTGCGTACACCATGAAACATTAATCAGGAAACTAAATCACTATGGAATAAGGAACAGCTCTTTGGGTCTTCTTACATCTTATTTGAGTAATAGGATACAAAGAGTTGACATTAATGGGAAACGGTCTTCGGGGTCTGTAGTTACAATGGGTGTACCGCAGGGATCTATCCTCGGCCCTTTCCTATTTTTAATTTATATTAACGACCTGCCTCATCTTGTTAAGAATAATCACGAGATTGTATTGTTTGCTGATGACACTTCATTAATTTTTAAAATGAAACGACAAGACACGAATTTCGATGATGTGAATAATGCAATCTCAAAGTAGTATTGGTTTAATGTCAATAATCTTTTGCTTAACGAAACCAAAACGAAATGTATTAGATTTATTCTACCTAATGTTAAACAAGTTCAGGCTGATGTAAATGTAAAAGGAGAAACGTTAAAAATTGTAGAAAGTACCGTTTTCTTAGGAATCACCTTAGATAATAAACTTCAATGGGGCGCACACATAGATAAGCTATCGAAGAGACTTGGTTCTGCAGCATATGCTGTCAAAAAAATCCGTCATCTTACAGACGTGGATACATCTAGACTTGTTTATTTCAGCTACTTCCATAGTATTATGTCTTATGGTATTCTACTGTGGGGGAACGCTGCAGATATTAACACCGTATTTGTGTTGCAGAAGAGGGCTGTTCGTGCTAGAATCCCTGCGTGATAAATTCAAAGAAATAAACATAATGACAGTACCAAATTACGGAGGCCACAGTCGACGGTTTTAAAAAAAACCAAAAACTTTTGAACTATTTATTAACTTTAAACTTTTACAAAGCTCGTAAAGTAAAATTATTCTAAGTTAAAACTAATGAAGCTACGCTCGGTCGATGCAAGTACCTAGCGTGGAATGACGTGACCGCGGTCGCGGCAGGGCACGCTGAGGGAAAGACGTCATCGCTGAGTCGGCAGAGTATGTACTGCCCGAATGACAATTATACTGCCCGAACCACAAGTACTGCAGTCCACGGCTGCAGATTAGGTGCATAGTTTCTATGTAACACCTCCATCCTCAGAGCAGCAACTATTTGAGAACATTGAGCGAAAATGTTGCTGGAGTAGTCTCCCGGGGTGTAGATCTCTCAGGAACGGCGTATGTGTGCTCTGGAGTATGTCCTTTCTCGTTTGATGGATCCTCGATCGTTAGCTTGGAACGATTTCTATGACGTCGTACTATAATGATAATAACAAGTACAGCTGCACCGAATAGAGTAATGTAGAGTGGTAGAGTCGTATGATAAAATGTACCGTCTATTGGTTTTAAATCTAGTGGGCGCTGTAGTAGAATCTTGTCTTCTAAGTGATGAAGTCCATTGAGATTGGTTGTAGTCAATTTGAGATGAGGGATGCTGTAGTTTTCTTCAATTGTGAAGTTTCTTGGGATTTCTGTTATCTTCAGCGGCTGTCCCTTTATTTGGTCGTTGGTGTTAATGATGAAAAACTCGTTAGTGTGAAGAGAACATTTTTGTGGGATAGTGGCGAGATAACTTCCGCATAGAGTTATGAATTCTTGACGTCCGCATTGTAGTCTCGTTCTAGTTGGTCTAGGAAAGATAAGGGTGTAGTGTCGGTCGTCTAACTGCTCCATGGCTTCCTTCGTGAGAGTTATTCTAGTTGGCTGGCATGACGTGTCCAGGGATTGATGAATGATGAGATTCTGGATACAATCAGTTTGTTCCCGGGGCTGGTGGTTGATGCTTTCTTCGCAGAGGCGGTGTCGATTAAACTTCGGGCATTCAGCCTCCATGTACATGAAAGCTTTCCCATCGGTTGCCAGGAAAGGATATGAAGGAATAATGGTTTGGTTAAGTTTGTTCGGGACAATGGATAGTTTGTAAAAATCGAAGCTACTAGGAGAAACTATTGGGAATTTAAATATGATTACTAGTCTTTTCCCTACAAAATAAGAGCCTGGTTTTATGATCGTATAATATTCACGCAGGTCATCGTCGAGTACCTCATCTTTACTATAGATAGTCTTAAGCTTATTTACCATACTTTCTAAGTTATCTATTCCTAACATACTATGATGTGTGCTCGATGCACGTACAAAAGCTAACATATTTTCTATCCTATTTAGTTCTAAAGATAAATCATCCGTGTTTCCACTGATGATGGCTAAAAGCTGCGCAAACTTTGCGTACTTTGAGAGACTGGTCTCAGCATAAGCATTACTATCTAAAATTAACCCTAATGTCGTATTTATCTTCTCCTGATTTTCTGCAATACTCTCAATTATCTGTGTGCATTGGGTCATCCAGTCTTTGTTAAGGCTAATATGGTCATTGAACTCAGATAACATCTTATGTTCATTACTTTCTAGTATCTTAATAGCATTATCATAACGCGCCGCATCTGAATGATCCAAGTTACCAGTAACGCTTTTAATTAAAGATCCTAGACCATCAATTAGACCTCTTTTGAAGCGACTAGGCTCTAAGCTGGAAATTTACTTTATCAAGTTTCTTAGAGAGATGATCAAGCTGTATATCGTAAAGATCTAAAGTATTATTTTCCAATTTAGTCTTGAAATAGGTAATCTGGTCGCGAATAGAGTCGATCTGATGTTCTAAGTCCGTCAATTCTAAATACTGTAGGAAAGAATGGTAGTGGGTGATAAGTTTGGCTTGACCAAGTTTAAAGGGAAGAAGTCCTGGTCCATCGTCAAGGCTCTCAAGTCTTATCTCCAGTGCCACCGTCAGATGTAGTATCAGTAATAGTCGAATCTTGTAACAATTTGGACTGCTTAGGTACTCGCTTTATACGATTCTTGGCTACGGGTCCCTTCTTTTTAGATGTATATATATGGATTGTGAGGTCGGCTAAAACTTTATCTTGAGTGAACCGTGGTGCTAGCTTTTGCCTTGCAGCAAAAGGGTTTTTGACAAATACCTGCTGGCCTGGTTCATATCGTACTTCAGGTTCTCGATTTTTATTCCTATTAGTCATCAGAGTCGTGCGGTCAGCAGTAGTAATCTGGTTGATTGCCTCATAAACCGTCTTCATTTGATCTCGATGTGTCAGGATATACTGTTGCATAAGGTGTTCTGTCAAGTCAATGTCAAGAGGGTCCCTAGGGTCAAAATGTCCTCTTATTATGTCATGGGGTCTACATTTGGTAAAGCTATGAATCGAACTGTTATAGCCTAATATTGCGTAAGGCATTTGGTTAACGATTGGTTCATTTTTATTCTTAACCTTAAGGATTCTCAAATTCTCTAGCAGTGTCGAATGGAAACGCTCTACGATCCCGTTATCATTCGGCGAGTTAGGTAAAGTCCTATGATGATTTACCTTATGTAGTCTTGTAAACTCAGTAAACAGTTGGTTGGTAAATTCTGTCCCATTGTCTGTCACTAAGGTCAAAGGAAGTCCGTGATGTGTACAGAAAGTTAATAGTCCTTGTATGATACTAACTGCTGTACCATCTCTCAAGTGGTAAGCCTGACCATACTTAGAGAAAGAATCTACGAAGGTCAAGTACTTTTCTGTCTGTGCTGTAAAAAGGTCCATATGCACTATCTCGAATGGTTTCGAAGCTGGGGGTACAATATTAAATTGTGGCCTAATAGGGTTCCTATCGTATTTACTTTGATCACAAACTGTACATTCATTTATATACTTAGTTATCTCGTCCTTCATCTTCGGCCAGTAATATCGGCGAGACAAAGCTAAGTAACATTCATTAATGCCTCTATGGTTTGTCTTTCCATCGTGATAATGCTTTATTATTTCCTGCTGTTTTAAATACTCCTTTACGTCTTCTAGTTCAGTTTTTGCTAAAACTAGTTTCATAGAAGAGCTTTTAAAGTGCTTTTGTATGATTGGGATGATAGCATACATGCCTAGTGGGGGAGTAATCTTTAAAGCGGTCTTAATCTTGGGGTTCACATACTCTTTGATGGCGTTAACTACATCTTCCTCAAGGGTGGATTGTGAGACTTGTATAAAGGTACGAGTTTGTGTGTCAAAAGGTTTCGTCGCTGTAGTACGTCGTTTTATGTCACCTACGATTGTGAAGTAGATTTGCCTTTGGAATTTATTAACTGGATCGTCTGTTATTGGTACTTCGAGTATGGGGTCTTCAGCAGAAGTATGTGCTGTGGCAGTATCAGAGTTTGAACGCTGAGATTGAGAATGATGGGCAACTAATGAATCTATTTCTGACATGAAAGATTCCAGCTCTTCATTATTGATCTCTACTCGGGATAAAGCATCTGCATTAGTATTTTTCTTTCCCGGTTTATGTTTGACATTAAAATCGTACTCGCTTAGTTTTAGCTTCCATCGTGTAATCTTAGAATTAGGTTCTTTCATGTTCATAGCCCACTGTAAAGGCTTATGATCACTCATAACCGTGAATTTACGCCCAAATAAGTATGGCCGGAAGTACTTAGTAGCCCATACTATGGCTAAAAGCTCCTTCTCGATGGTTGAGTAGTTAAGCTCGTTATCGTTCAAAGTCCTAGACGCGTAACAAATAGGTTTGTCTGAACCGACAGGTCCTTGAGAAAGTATGGCTCCTAGTGCCACATTTGAAGCGTCAGTTGTTAAAATAAAGTCCTTGGTAAAGTCAGGGTATTGTAGTATCGGGTCATTAGTTAGTAGTCGCTTACATGTCTCAAAGCAGTCTATGTAGTTAGCGTCAAGAGTGATCTTATTCACTTTCTTAAGGCATCTAGTCATAGGTTTGGTGATACGGGCAAAGTCAGGGATGAACTTCCTGTAGTACCCTAAAAGTCCTAAGAATTGCTTAATTTCCTTGCTAGTTTTGGGCAAAGGATATTTCTGAATGGCAACGATTTTGTCTGGGTTAGGCTTTATACCGTCTCTACCTATGATATGGCCAAGGTAAGCTGTCTCTAACTGTAAAAATTCCGATTTATCCATTTGGATCTTAAAGTTAGACTCTCGTAACCTAGTGAAGACTTTCTCCAGGTTTATCATATGTTCTTGCAAGGATGTACTAAAGACGATTATATCGTCGAGATAGACAAGGCAGATCTCGTTTTGCAGTCCTCTGAGGACATTATCCATTACTCTCTGAAAGGTGGATGGCGAGTTTTTTAAACCCATTGGCATTCTCATAAATTCAAAATGGCCGTGTTCGACGTTGAAAGCTGTCTTCTCAATGTCATTAGGGTTCATCTCAACCTGATAGAACCCAGAGGCAAGATCTAATGTGGTAAAATATTGACATCTACCTAATTTGTCTAAAACGTCCGATATGTTAGGTATGGGATATTTATCGTCGATGGTCTTTTCGTTTAGTTTGCGGAAATCTACTACTAATCTCCACTTCTGCTTACCAGAAGCGTCGGCTTTCTTTGGAACTACCCAGATAGGTGAGCTCCAGGCTGAGTCGGATGGTCGGATAATCCCTTGATCTAGCATCTTGGTAATCTGGTTTCTAACCTCCTCGCGATGTACATAGGGGTACCTATAGCTCTTAGTAAAAACCGGTAATTCGTCTGTCGTCCTAATACTGTGCTTGATTTTGTTAGTGAAAGTCAGTGCCTCTCCTTCTATATAGAATACGTCAGCAAATCGTCCGCACAGGGTCTCTAAATTAGCTCGCTCCTCGACGTTTAAATGTTTAGTCCTTAGGTTCTGTAAAACCTTTTTTACTCGAGTGGGGTCCTGTTCGATTTCGGTTTGCTCTATATTACAGACATCTACCTGGGTTGTCGTGTCCTTAAACGAAATAACTATATCGTTGTTAGTCATGTTCTCTACTTCAACTATTCCAGTCTTGTCAGTCACGGTAGTGATACACTCGTGTATAAGACAGTTACACATTAATTGCTCAGTCACAAATATGTCACCGTCAGGATGTTCGATCGGGATGTTAACCAGTCTGGATGAGTTGGCAGGAATCGTTTCCTCACGATTTGTTCTCCTACACTGATAACGAGACAGTGGTATTCTAGCTAACTCAGTTACCAGTACATTGTTCTTCAGATCTATCTTACAGTTCTCCAATAGATCTAGCCCTATCAATCCATCAAAGTAGTTATGAAACTTGTAGATGAAAAACTTTATATTGGATTGATCGCTAAATTCTGCAAAATGGGGTATAGTGATCAAATAGTCATGGGTGCTAGTCACGCGTGAATTTGTGACTTTGAAAGGATCAAAATCCTTTGGCACATGTGAAAAGAAATTACATGTTGCTTCAGGACTAATGAATGATTGATTGGCCCCGGTGTCAATCAGCAACTTAAGAGCAGGGTTCGATGTTTGAATAAACCGTAACTCCTTTTTTGACTGTAAATTTAATTCTATTTTAGTTCTCTGTTGGAACGACCCGAAGGAAAATCCTGATCCTTCTGTTCGAAAGGCAATTGCGCGGGCTCAATAGCTATTGAGTTCGATGGTACATTGTCAGTGGTCTGAGGGTCGTCCTGTTCGTTACAGTAATATTCCGGAACGCTCTGGTAGCCGTAGAAGTTACCATAGTCAGTCTCTGGATAGTCACTGTCAGGGTAGTAGTACTCGGGGTAGTAATAGTCAGAGTAGTCACCTACCTCATTATAGTTCATTTCCCTAGACTTAAAGTTATTAGTCGGGGGAGGATTGCCAAATTTACGCCAATCATGTCCCTGAATAGTAGGGGGAAGAGTTTTCGTCACAAAATGACTCACACCGCTCATAGGCTTCGATCCTTGATTTTGAGGGGTTGCGTTCCTAGGGGGAAACCTAAATCCGCTATTCTAAGCGCTATAGTTTGGAGGGGGTGCTCGGAACATCTGCTGCGTACGCGAGGGCTGTAATGGCATGCGCTGTGGGGGATGGAACTGAGAAGCTGGACGCCAATGCTGCGGTTGCGGCTGCGGGTGCATCTGCGGTTGCGGTTGCATGGGCATAGGCCTTTGGACACCAAAATTAAATCCCTTCGGTACACTGAAATTATTAGGTGCTAGGTACGGTACCTTAGATGATGTCTGCGTCGCTGGATTCCGGCTAGGTTCGTTCCTATGCTGTAAGTACATCACATTCAATTCCTCCTGTACAAATTCCAAAGCCTTTTCGATAGTAGGGGGCCTCATACACCGTATACGGGCCCCTAGAGGTTCTTTCAAACCTCGTACGTAAGACTGCATAGTAAGTTTACGGTACAAATCACGTTTCGCCTCCACGGTGGTAGGCACAATCTCATGCAGTGTCACATACGTCATTATCGTACTAAAAAGGGTCTGGCATTTGTCGTAAAATTCCTGTGGAGAGTCATTTCCCTGCGTTAATAAGGACAGGTCATTGTAAAGGGCGCTTTCGTCTCTCTGATCCGCAAAATTATTAATGAGTGCGTTCCTAATCCCTAACCAATTATCGGGAATGCCATTGGCATTGATGGTCCGGGATGCTGGGCCTGTTATTTTATTAAGGATGCCGTTAATAAGGCATAAATTCGATAGCTCGTGCCCTGGATCAGTGCAGATAAATTGAGTCACTAATTGGTCGCATATTCTTATAAATCTGGTAAGGATGTTAGGGTTCCCGTCGAATTCCGGGACCATGCGAAGTGCCTTATAGATATTATCTGTTTCGTAAGCCATTTCGTTCGTTTCGTTAACTACTATACTATCGTTACTTTCTAGCAAATTATCACTATTATCTAAATTTCTTAAATTATCAATCTCGCTTTCCCTACGGCTCTGCCTTGAGGAGGCCGATTCCTCCTCTATTTTTCTGGGGTGGAAAATGGTGGGAAAGGAGGCAACACTTTAAAGAAAGTTTCAAAGTACTCACATTTGGTCTCTTCTTACACTGATTGTCAAGTGCGCCGTCGTCCGTGTGCCCGTAGATTCAAGATACGCCGATGAAGACTTAAAAGCTCAAACAGGGGTCTGTTCGTCTGGAACCGATTTTGGGAATTTCCTGGACGAATACGCACTGCTTCGACGTATCCTACCGCCTGCGCCAATTACGGAGGCCACAGTCGACGGTTTTAAAAAAAACCAAAAACTTTTGAACTATTTATTAACTTTAAACTTTTACAAAGCTCGTAAAGTAAAATTATTCTAAGTTAAAACTAATGAAGCTACGCTCGGTCGATGCAAGTACCTAGCGTGGAATGACGTGACCGCGGTCGCGGCAGGGCACGCTGAGGGAAAGACGTCATCGCTGAGTCGGCAGAGTATGTACTGCCCGAATGACAATTATACTGCCCGAACCACAAGTACTGCAGTCCACGGCTGCAGATTAGGTGCATAGTTTCTATGTAACAACCATGTCAATATATTTATGAAAACCTATTGTACACTCATAGAAATATCAATCGGTTCCCTAAAAATAGCGATGTACATAATTTGAATACAAGGAATAAACATAAACTCGCTGTGCCCACAACTAGACTACACAAAATTAATGTATCTTTTAAAGGGCAATGTATACGCTTCTACAACAAAACTCCTAGTGAGTTGCAAAAATTATCAGTAAATAAATTCAAACAAATTGTCAAAACCTTCCTGTGTAAAAAGGCCTACTATAAAATAGCAGATTATCTAGAGGATAAAAAAGCGTGGGACGGAATTTGCTCCAACTCGAAAAATAACAACAGGCTAAAGGTTTCTTCGTCGCTTCTTTACTTTAGTCTACGTACCGAAGCGACTGAAATCAAAAATATCACTTTATTTCCGTGTCAGTGTTTAATTATTAAGAATTTGACCTTTTCTAAGTATACATTTATTGTATTTATGGAAATAAAGAGTTTTTGACTTTGACTTTTTGACTTGTCTATAATAGTAATGGTATCGTTCAAATATTGAATAAAGGCGTATGAGAAACTAACCGCAGAATATACCGTCAATTTAATTCTAAATGGGGAGAACCGAGATCTACACTGACATTTCGCGTAGGAGTGTTTTATGCATAAGATACCCCCTGGCTAATTAGCCCAACTCCCTGAAGTAAAGGAATAGGACTTTTGGTGATTGACAGCTTTGTTCAATAGGTGTGAACGGGGTTGATATCTACCTACCGGCAGTTTCTTTATGACTAATACAAAAGGACCCAGATACGAAGCGCTGTTTTCGGTTAACTTTATATCGGCCCAGTTATTCTCCTAAATAATAAAGGCACTGACCATCAAAGGCGTGGTCCCCGTGGCTGGATCCACTTCATCCAGATGCTTCTGAACCTCATCCAGATTGAACAGTTCGAACAGTCCGAAGTGAGCCACTAAGTGCGCGATGCTCCATGACGGGTGATCGGTTAGGGTGTCGCAGAGTTTCTGTAGACTGGCTACTGTGCACTGAAATCAGAATTTTGAAAAGTAACGAAATATTGCAAGACATTTACTGAATAATCTATCCGCAAAAAGCAGAGCTTGTGTTATAGGTACCAGATAAGTGATTGATATTCACTTGATTTTCAGATTTATATATTTAACCATTTCGTTACATAATATCGTTACATCGTATCAAGTCAAGTCAAGATTACAATAATTAGATTAAACCTACACCTACAGAGTAAGCAAACATTGAAATTAAAAATAAGGTGAAATATCCAGGCTAGCACAAATTATTTACTGTAACTTCAGGCTGGGTTTTTGAAAGGTATTCAAAACTAAAAGTATTTTTATATTAATAGATTTATGTTTAGGTCAAGAACATTTATGTTAAGGCAAGTAGTCACAAGTCACGCGCGAAATTTAAAAAAAAAACACGAGTATTTTTTTTTTCGCGTTCTACAAGGAATTTATCTAGCTAGAAGTAATTTATGTGACCTTTGTAAACCATTTCCTATGAACCCATGCTTAAACTAACTTTGATTCAATCGTCGTTTTGGAGGGTATTGACCTAAGGTATGTTCAATTTAGTAACAAATCTTATACATGTCAATACACTCCAAAACAACGTCTTTGGATTTTTTTAGGAATAACTTCATAGCAAATGGCTTAGAATTGTCGCAAATCTCCCTACTAGGTAGATATATTACTTGTTGAACACAAAAAATACAAAAAACCCAATTTATTTGAATTTCCCGCGCGACCAGAGAGGATCGGATCGGGTTTCAGCATGATCATGAATGAGTAGGCAAATATGATAAGAAACTTCATTCATCAACTTCGTCCTTCAAAATAATAAGTCACATCCACTGCTGAACAGTTTCATGCCAAAATTTGTGATCTGAGGGATGAGTCTATTTGACGTTTGTATCGAGACGTGATCGTGACGTCTACCTTTTCGTATGGGATTTGAGTAGTTCCCTGTCGGCACGATAGAGGCGCTGGCTGTACCAAATTGTATGGAAAAACGAGACGTCACGTTCACGTCTCGTTACTGACAATTAAACTCAATTAAACTCGCTCCTCTGACACACTTAAAAATACACAGAAGGAAGCCCTTCCTTTGATAGGTCCCTTAGTCAACTCTTACGACATCCACGGGCTGAGTGGTCGATTCGCCGCGACCGCATATTTTTTGGATAATAATATTTTCAATTACATTTACATCATCAAAGTTTTAAACAAAGCAACTAATTGTCCTTTTTTTAGAAAACAAACAAAAATAGCCATAATACAAAAATTATAACATTCATGCAGCGTGAGAGGCAGAGTTCGTAGGTCAATTACTCATAGACGTAGATAATTTTATGATAGTTTAATCTATGGAACTTTGAACTACCCATAATGAGCTCAAATAATAAGGATATAACTTATCTGCAGGTGTGGATTTAGTAATTTAATACAAGACGCCTCAAGGTCTCATAGCACAAGACATGAAAGAAAAATTTCAAAAGTTATTAGTATTTTTCTTGTCAAATACAAGAAAAATACTAATCACTTTTGAAATTTTCATTTGTTTGTTCATTCTTGCTAAATTGAATGAAAAAAAAATGCATATATTCTATGATAAATAACTTAATAAGATACATTATTATGTGGAAATAGTATGGAATCTGACTCACACTTGGGTTCTTGGGTCTTTTAATTCTCTTACCTCTTTTGAAATCTTAATAAATATTGGAATCCTTTCCTTATAGACAATAAATTTTTCTTCACCAGTTTCAACATTTGGTGCTCTGAACAAACTGAAAAAAACAAACATAAAATAACAATTTGCACTTTGACAGATTTGTTTCTTTTTTTTTAATGTAGGTTTTATTATTGAATTAACTTCTAGTAATGAATGGTATTAAATTTTTTTTAAACAATTTTTTTGACATGGAAAATTACAATTCAATAATAAAAACAAATTAGAACTAGTATTTACAATTTACAATTGCAAACAATCTACAGGTAGCTCAACTGATCCATATCAATACAAATGGTTATTTTTTTATTTTAAATATGTTTATTTTTTGTAAGTAATGAATTTTTTAATGTTAAATAATGTGAAGACTAGGTAGGTACTCTATTGCATTTTGTACGAACCCCTGTAAAATCAATGTACATTTGATAAATAATTAAATAAATATAAATAGTTTCCTCAAGCATTTATAGCAGGTAAGTATAATCATTTTGCTATAGATCAGCATTAGTTGTTGACAAACAAAATTGGATTTCCATCGTAACCATTCTTAAGGAAATAATTACAGCAATGACAAAGTAGTCAACATAATTTATAAGTACAAATTTATTTATGAGAGTAATCAATGAAACAATACTCTGAATGAAACAAAGATATTATGAGATATGTTCCTTTACCTTGTTTGCTAGTCAGTTTTCTTGCAAGATGATTAGGTAGAGTTTACATTGATCAAACAATTACATGAGTCATAGTACCTACCCCTTACCTGTACATCTGATGTAAACTCTCTGTAAAAGGCTTATGCAGGACTATTTCGTAGCATTTTTCTTTGCTGTTACTTTTACCATCTGCAGGTAGCTTCGGTCCATACAATAATATTGATTCTTCCCGGTACTGTATCGGCCTTGAGACATAGGCGTCAGAGCGAACTTCTAGCACTTTATTAGGAGGATCGTCTACCAGACGAAGAGTCTGTAAAACTGTGAAGAAAAAGTTTGTGTTTGTCAAATATTACGAAGGTTCTCCGAAGGCTCTTTTGTCAGCACATTCTAGCCAAGGCCGAGGGTTTTAGAGGTCGTCGAGGCCGGCTGAGAGGGCTCAGTTCGGAATTTACGTAAATAGGAAGAGGAAAATCATATTTTACTTACATGAGCTAAACATTGTTGGTAGCGAACACCACTGTTCATGTGAAAATTATCTTTAGATTTTTTATTGATCTTTGAATATTCGTGAGCTTTTATTTGGAAAACAATTTTATTCAAAACAAAAGGATAAAATTACAATCACGACCGATCGATCGAAAAAACACCCAAGAAAGAGTAAATTATTCGATCAATTTCCTTCTTCCGAGAGTTCTTCTTCTTCTTCTTCTTCTTGTCAGATGGCTTCTGCGACTGGGTTGTCGCAATTTCGCCAATGTCCGTCTCATGACAGCATCACAAGCTTTATGGATTGCACTTTTTATTAAAGGTACATTATAAACTTATTAGTATGTATAAAAGAAAAACATTCATACTAAACAAAAAAAAAAACAGTAAACTATAGAGAAAATGACATAAGACAGACAACTGTGACAACAAACGACAATCAACTTCAAGTTCTTGTCTGATGGATCTGCGTCTGGTTTGACTTATTTGATAACGGTCTACGGATATTGGCGTAGACTGAGAATAGATCATATTAATCTATTCTCAGTCTAAGATTATTGGCACTATGTGACTGGTTGGTTTGTCACCATTCGATGTTTTTCACTTTTCTGCCAGGTTCCAGTTCATGGAAATTTTGTAGGAAATTTTATAGACATGGAATGGAGCGTGGTTTAGATAATACTATGAACGGTAAACACTACCTACCTCATGAGATTTTTACCTCGAACAAAAACTGTTCTAAAACCAGGCGCGGTCACAGGGCACCTAATTTTAGTTTAGGTACATAAAAATAATTACCGACCTACTAGAAAATTTCCGAATCCATTAAATAATTTTTAATTACTTACTCCTTACTGCCCGCATTATATCTAAACAATATGGTTATAAGGTTGCCCACTGCGGCAAAACAAAAATCGCCGCTCGCCGATATACCTACTGATGCTTTGGGCGTTATGTTTAGAATCAGTTCTGCAATAGCAACGTTACCTATTTTAAATCGCACAAGCAGGCTTTTTCAATTCGATGCCACGAAATCGTCGCAATCGTCGTATCTGCATTTTAGCTACTTTACAAGAGAGCACTTTAAAGTTTTGGAATTGGATATTTCGTTATATTTTGTAAACGGCTAGTTGGGTAGTCCGATCAAGGTAAAATTTTCACTAGTTGCTATTTGTCTATAGTTTTATATATATTTTATATTTTTTTTATTTTACCATATGACCTACATAAAAAATCCAAATTATGCCTAGTTTTCGTACAAAATTACATGCTTCATTGTTCTGCGGAGACTAAAGTGACGGATGTAATGGTACGATGTTATAATTCGGAGCATCATTGCAAAATTCATGGCGCATTGTATTATCCGCCGTTATTTTGCGGACTTTCAATCAAATTTACTGGCGTATGTGAATCTTATTGGTAACTAGGACCAACTAGGGAACATGACGACAAATAACTTTGTGTTACCAAAAAAACATTATAGTTATTTAAAAGTTTTATACCTAGGCATATATCAAAACAGGAGGTATACATAGTAATTTCCATGAAAAATTAAAAAAAATCAAAATAGAGATTAATGTTTTTGTCATACCAAGGTGATCTGGAAGAGATAATGTTTTAATCTCATAGCAATAAGGCCGCCCTTTGCACTTCCGCGATTCTTAGTATTTCTTTTATTGTTTTTTGGCTTTGGTTTATAGTAATGAATTACTTACTTAACTAGTTATTTTTTTTTAAGCAGGTAATTGAAACTGTTCAGAGATTAACTTTATTACAATAAATATACATCCTTAAAGGATCAAAAGCTAATCGAGTTACAAATATAGTACATAATACTATAGCAGTGGCATTGCTAGACTCCACCAAAATTCGCCCGCACCGCACCGAACGGTTTCCCTCAACCTTTACCAGTTCATCGGTCCACCTCATGGGGTCTGCTCAGATTACACCTTCTGGTGCCCGGCGCTAACCCAAAGTAGCCCAGGGTTATTCTGCGAATCTACTCATTTCTGATTCGATCTTGCAGAGGATCGCCAATATCGCTGAGGATAGCCCTTGCCGCTCTCTGTGCGACCTGCTTGTATATGACACCTGTTAGCAATGTACCTATCACTTTTCTATGCCATAAGTCGACATCACTGCAACTCACACTGGTCAAATAATTTCGTAGACGCCATGGATTTTCCCGGAAGCAGGTCCGTGGTGCTGGATCGATATCTTTATCAAAGTTGGTCTTTCTTAGTTCGACGGTTTTGTAGACATAATTTCGGGGTATTACCGGCTATTGAGACGGGAGTTGGTATTAGATGGGTAAGTATATGACATGATTTTCGTCTCGCCCTTGGTCATTAAGACCAACGCATTTGAAGGCTGTACCGAGGTCACCAGGCATTATAATGAGGTCGTCCATGGTCTGAATCATGCCTAAGTTATAGTCTGAAATGGGAAGGTGGGTACCTACTTGTCGTTTATTTTGATGCCTACCACTTTGCAATTTAGAACAAAAAACACGCGCTGCAACACAGTGGAGAACAGTTACGGATAAACGACATCTCCCGGCTGCTTCCCTTGCTGTAGTAGGATGGGTTTAGAGTTCTGCAATATAGAGTGAGGCCCTAGTGGCCTTTTCGTACAAGCATGCACTTCGACGTACCGATAGACAACTTAGCATGTCTAGTGGACTGTAGTGCAGCTCAACTTTCGACCGAAGACTCTCTCATAGTTCATAAACGCTAGACAAAAGGTAGGTATTATACAGTTCGGCCTTCTATTAAACGTATCTCAGGAAATGTACTTATATAGTCTGTACTAGTCTTGGGAGAACCGGCTGAAAGTAATCAAAACAGTGTGCAAGACGGATAGTGATGACTCTTGAAAACACCAGACATGGCTCAGAAGCGCATGGGACTTAAGTTCTTCAGCAAGGTGTTATTATCCTTTTTGGAGAACAGTAGGTACTACAACACTTCTGTGAAAAGCCCTAATAATTGGTTGACCTCACACCTACCGCATTTCATAAGTTATTCTTAATGTCTTCCCACGCGTAAGGACCAATCTCGGCGCTTCTTCTATGTATTATAAAAGTCCAAAATTGTGATAAAGTGGCGATTCTTTGGGTTAAACTGTTTGAGAGACACACTAACTTCGCCTGCTGGCTACCACCAAAATGTTTTTTTTAGCATTTTAGTTAAAAATTATTTAGATAATAAGTAATAAAAATATAAAGCAATAACGACGTATTTAAAAATCTATCCGAAGAAAAACGTCGGTTGTAAACATCCGTCTATACTATACCTTGTCCGTATGGGTTTGTATGAAACGCCTACGACCAGTGCAAAAATGTCGTATTACTTTTTACGTCACCCAAGGTAACGAACGATCAATGAAAGCTGTGACGTCACTGGACAAATGAAAAAATTCATCTGACATACCGTCATTTTTCTGCGGATGAGCCATTTAGGAGGGAGGGTTGCGGGGGCCGAGATCAGCCTCGTATACTGACGGATCAAATAAACGTCGTTTTACTGCGCTCATAAAATCAAAGGAAAAAATGGAAAAGTATGATTTTTCTTTACGTCTTATGTAGGTTTCTGCAATAAAACGAAATTTGCAAAAAAGCAGATGCGTCTCTGTTCTACGACTGCGTCGAAATCTTATTCCACATTATTCCATAGTCAATAGGTTACAGAGAATTTTTATCAAGGAGTTCAAATACAACAGAGATATTTCAGTAATAATAAGATACATTTTAGAAACGAAATCATTAAACTTCATTAAAGTAATGGAGGATGAGGGGAATGCCGGTGTATCTAATATAACTAATTTCTATTATTGTTATTTTAATAAGTAACTTTAAGTTTGCTTTATGTAGGTAGTTTTGTAAGTACCTATGAGAATTAGGTATGTATTATTATGTAAGAATTGTTATTAAAGCAATTTGTGCATAAAGTACGTATTGTTTAAAATAGTCAGTTTATTACTAGGTTAGTTATATCATTCGAACGTGTTTAAAAATCATAGTTTATAAAATGTAAACCCTTTTTTTTTTTTTTGGCCGTAAGTTTTGTGTTTATAGGTACCTAACCTACCTAATATTAGAATAACTAGTTTTAAGTGTGGATTTTGTAAAACCAATAAAAATAAAATCTTATCATATATTGCTTCCATTCCAAGCATAGGTAGAGTAAAAACACGCTGCCTTTTAATACTATGCGTGGAAATTAATTGAACCTACTAAAATGTAAAAAACTAATTGCACTGTTAAATTTTAGACTTAGTGGGTTCTTGTTATTTGAGACATTAATAAGCTATGCCACCGCAAATTATGTGCCTAATTCATCGAGGTATTCTAACTCGATGACCTAATCCAATAAACACAAATTAATTTCAAATAAAGCAATACACAGTAGGTAATGCATTGTAATTGTATTACATATATTATTTATTATCTATAGGTACAGTAAAATACACTCGAAATACACAGACAGGTATAATGCTCTAATACAATCTACCATATATAAAATACAATAAGATTTCGTAACCATAACTAATGATCTGAAATAATGACTAGAGCAGGGGTATTCTGATAGGTACCCAAATATTTGAACTAAAAATCTTTGGTTAAGTAACCCTATAAAATTTTATAAAATTGTAAATAAGTAGTAAAACTAGGACATAAGCTTAAACAATTATCAAGTAAGTACAAAAAACCTAAAAATGCATTTCCAGTAAATTAAATATGAACTCTTTCTTTACAATTTAATGAATTCATAGTCATAGGTAGCTACAATCATAATAATTTGGAATTCACAGTTTTCATTCCCAAACAGTGGTAAGCTAAACACAAAATTGCATATACTAACTTATCCAGACATTTTATAGTGCATAACATAAATGTCTGGATATTAATTATTTACTTTTAATATAATTTACTTTATATTAATTTACTTTTAATGAAACATGATTAAATGAATTAATATACATTACATTACTTACACAATGTTGTACATTGGAATGTTTATAAAGATTACATGATCACACAGCACATTACAAGACTAAGATTAACTTATGTCTAAGCATGTTTTAGTTTAATTAACTTATCGTTTTGTAAGTTTCTCTGGAACAGCATAGTTTGAGAAGACTTCTTTATCAGCTCTATGTTACTGTGATATTAAGGTAGTCATTTTATTAAATATTATGAAGCAGCGATCTTTTTATGTCAATCTAGCTGATTCTTGCTGGAAGAACATGAATACTTTTATTTTTAAATTAAAGTTTTGATTTTTCGGCTTTGGTGTTTGAAGAAGGTTTTCCAAGTCTAAATAATTTCTGGACGCATTTTGGCATAAACAAGCCTGTTAATGAAATTATACTACTTTTATTTACTTCACTTAGGCTCTGCATTTTAGGCAGCATGGCTCTGTTCATTTGTGCCCAAGAGGCTATCAGGGTTAGCCAGCGGATCCAGTTCAGCAAAGAGTTTGAACCAGGCAGCTTTGTCTTCTTTCTTGGGCACTGGTTTGGGCTGGCTCTGTGGTTCAGGTGCATTGCTGGGCAAGATCGGACCATGGAGAAGGCTTGGGTTCAAGTTCTGGTGATGACAAATGTTGAGATAAAAAGTGCAAGCAAAACATACAAAATATCTTTTTCATAGTAAATTAGTTTATCAAGTGATCTACACTCTGTTCGCCGAAACAAGCTAATAGGGAAATCATAGACTGCACGTTATTGGTTGCAGATAACGAACATAGGGCACGTGCACACTGTGCACCCTGTGTGGCCAAAAGTTAGTCTTATCTGTCTCTTGTGTGGTGCGGACGTGATGTAGTAGAGCCTGGTATGGATGTATGGATAGGAACGTAGAAAATATGGCAGAACGTTTTATTATAAGCTTGGAGTGTGATTCAGATTCAAGTGAATCAGAAAGTGAATAAATTTGTAAAAAAAATTCTGATGTTTTATTTTTTGTACACTACCCAAATTAAACAAAATATATATTTTTAGGTTCACAGTATCATAATAAGTAGGTCAAATATCAATAACCCACTCATCCACAAAACCCCGGGCGAAAAGCTAGTGAATAATGTAAGTAATAGTTTGAAGTGAGCAATCTAAACATAGCTTTACATTTTAAAATAATGGTCACTCCCACTGACCAATCTTAGGTCTCTCATGCTAGTAGTCCCGTCCTTTTCACTTTCATACAATTGTGCAAGAGAGCGCGCGCTATATTAGCTTGTCTCCGTGAACAGAGTATAGTCATAATACCACAACACAAGATCTGCTTCCTCTGGGGCTTGATATACTTAATTTTATTAGATATACTTGATTATTTACTTTGTACACTTTGTAAAATGTCCAGTAGTATGTATTGCTCATCATCATTATCATTTATCATTCACTACTGAACATTTGCCACTCCCAAAGTTCTCAAGTAGTATGAAACTATGGACAAAAAGCACTTAAAACTCAAAAGACTTACTTGCAATAGTTGTGAAGGCATAAAAGACCCAAAATTAGCTGGCATGTCACAGTCCATCCTCAAACCAGCTAAATCAGAACATATTCCAGTATCTAACGATGTATTTTCTAGATCGTCAATAAGATTGACAAAGTTTGGTTCTGTTTTTTCTAGTTTATCTGCAGTTTTGTCACTTTCAGGTTTGGCTTCAGATGTTGTGGGGACAGGACTTTCATCCTTGAATTCATCCTGCAAAATAAAAATTTATGAATAAATTCAAGAGTATTCATATACTCTTGAGTAATAAATGAATGAAATTTTTTCTTGAGTAATAAATTGAACTGATGACAGTTCAACACCATTTTGATATAATGACTGTGTAAAATTTGTGGTATGAGGTTTTTGCCTGAATTAAACCTATTTTATTATTTACTAGCTTCCGCGGCTTCACACACGCTTTTCGAGTAGCCATTGTCCACCCCTGGGATACTGTACCTCCCTGCCAAATTTCATTAAGATCCATTCAGCTATTTAGGCATGAAAAAATGACACAGGCAGACAGAATAACTTTCTTTTTGACATAATATTACTATGTCTATTATGTAGGTCACCGTCAGAGGTGGCTTTTAAAAAAAGACTTAATATGTAACCATAATTTATAGGCAAAATTACAGAGTAGACTTATTCGAAATGTGAATCGAGAATGTGTTTTTACTTATAATCTAGGTAAACGAAGCCATCGCAATTGACGTCATTGACACAAGCTGTCAACATAGCATAACACTCAAAGTCTGTGCCATATTGAGGTCAGTGCAAGTGCAGCACTTTCCAACAGCCTTGGGTAACATGTCAGCACTCAAAAATGTTTACACACAAGCTTAATGTGATGAACAAGGAAAGGTCTAAAAAGAATCCATACCTGGAAAAACAGCATCTGGTCTTTGTCCTGAGGCACAACTTCTTTAGATGACTCCCCTTCTATTGGAACATCCTCTTCCTTCCCTTCACCCAAACTCTGAGAGAGTTCCTTTAGTATACAGAATTCATATTGAGGAGCTGATTTCAGATTGTTTGCAGTTGCTCCAAGAGTTTCCGAGACCTTGGTTGCAAAGTTTAGGAAAGAGTTTTGGTAGTTTGCTAGCACATGAGAGAACATGTTACATCTTGCTGCTGCTAGAAGGTCTATCTGCAAGGAAAGAGACACTTTGTTGAAGCTTTCTGATATGGCAATTTTATTTGATTTATGAGTTAAGTGAGAGCCACTAGCAGGGCATGCCCTGAGATGTGATGTGAATGAGTTAAAACAAAATGATAAGTGTGTTTGTTTACAATTGATTTGTATTGTTGTGATTCTCTTTAAAGTGTTTAGATCTGGCAATGCAGGTAGTGATCTCATGATTTCTGATATAAGTGAAACCAAATTGTAAGGAAGGAATTTACCTTTTGCAATACATCAAGCGTCAACTTATCAAAGGCCTTTTTGCTCTCCCGAACCTGACGCTGCGCCTTCCGGAAGTTATCCAAGCCGCGTCCCGTATCTGGGTCGAGCTGAGCGCTGGTAGATTTCATCCAACTCAACGCAGCGCGGTACTCAATGCGGGCCTTTTCCATGGCTGATACGGTCGCCCGCATATCGCTTACAGCGCGCGCTCGAAACGTCTCTACTTCATGATAAAGCCGCAGCAACGGCCCACGCACTGATAACCGCTGCTGTCCCGAATACGAAATAGCCTTCCCCGCCGACACCATGTGTTTTCCCGAGGCATCGGCATTTTTACCAGAATCCCTCAAAAACTTCCCCAATGAATTCTCCTCTTGAGCCAGAACACACAAACGCTCCTGATATTGATCTAATACACGCTGTAGCTGCAAGCAACTGTCGGATATTGATCGGAATAATTCTAACTTTGCATCCAACTCAGCGTCAGAAGCAACGATACACGCATCTTCTTTGGTACCCAATTTCTTTAGCACAGTCTTTTTTGTTACCCAATACTGATGTTGCATCATGTTTTACATAGGATGAGCTTTTACTTTTTCCCAAGTTCTTCAGGTTTTCAGACAAATAACGCACTTTATTGGCAAAATCTCGAAAATGTTATCTTTTGATGGATTTGTTTGACAGTTGTACACATGACTGACAGACAGCTGAGCGCTAGATAGAGTTGTCTTGCAATCAAACAGTAGACTTTACAGAAAAAAACATAATCCCAATCAAGCTCTGAGTACAGAAAACTCAGAGCAATCAAGTATCCCTTTCTGTACGTTCATGTTCATTCTTTTACCATTCATATTTTAGTTTGTATCTGTGGTTAATTATTGTGTATCTATGGATATTTACAACCGGAATGTGGAATGGCTGCCGTGTTTTGCGTTTGCGAAGGTCGTAAAATCAAATCGGTGTGTAAAAAATGTTTAATTTTGCTAGACGAGAGGATAAAATAATACCTCAGCGAGGATTTTATTAAAATGTATTGTGCTAGTGATATCAAAACAATTCCCGAAGTGTCTTCGTCACAGTCTTCGAGGAACGTCAAAGATGGTAAGTTATGCTGTCAATTTATTTTTATAAATAACGCTTCCAAAATACTTTTTATAATGGTAAGAGTGCGTTGATTCAGCTCTACAGAACCGTGTGTTCGTAATTCTCAAAATTTTTGGTGAGTTTTCATTGTTCAAAAAGTTTCAAACTTGTTCACAAGTTTTAGCAGCTATCCAAGAGTTATCAAAATTAGTGTTATTGTAGTGTCTTCATAATTATTACTAATATTATAAAGCAGAAGTTGATTAAGATAATATGTATTTTTGACTTCCGTCTGTTAAAAATTTTATAGGTAAGTATAGGCCATCTCAGATCAACCTCTTGATCTGTTAAGTATATCATGATCTCCTTTGCTTCGTAGATAGTGTACAACATTTGTCCCAATAACTTTCTCAAAAAATATTGATTGATTCACTATCAATAATATCTACTTTTATGTGGTTAGTCACCTCTAAAGAATAACAGGAAATACAAATAAATAGTGTTATCATACAGTCCATAGATAGAGGTTTATCAGAAATAAATCTGGTTCCGACAAAACTAGAAATTCCCAACCAACATATAAATGATTTTTGATTAATGTTTCCTTCCCTGTAGAGTAGGTTTCTATAGGTTGGTATGGTACGCATTACGAAACTTTGTTGAGCAGGATATATACCTGCCTTACTTTGACACCTACTCTACTTATCATGTTCCATAAAAATTAAGGCTATAATGGTTTTCTTAAAATAGATGAGATGATACTGAAGGGTGCCTTGCTCACTTTTTTTTGTTTTAAAAAATGTGCAAACACTGGTGTTGCACTTGATCACTTTACAGAGATACCTGTTAGGAATATATGTTTTGTTAGGGATATAGGTATGTTAGGAAATTTGCCATAACCATTTAAGGTCCAATTTACATCTTAATAAAAATGTTTTCATCCATTCAATAGGCCACTAGTTTAAAGTCCCTCGTGAAGCTATAGAAAGAGAGAACCAACAACTGCTGGGAAAAACATGCTTTAGAGGTGAGACTGTGAATCAATAAACTTAATCTAGGACGCCTTCTGGCCAGGAGGAATAACAATCTGCAAAAGACCACAGTCAGATACTGGATGTGGCAAGCTGAAGACAGAGCGCTGGGTGCTCATAACCATAGGTTCATTGGTCTGGCATAGGGTAACGATGATGACGAACTATGATAATTCAGATAATGCTGTTTAGCAAGTTGCAAAAAAACAATGAAGTGTTTTCCAAAAAATAAAAAAAACCCTATTTACCTTAGAACTCAATAGATGGCAGGGATCTTTCGCGGTATAATAAAGGTTGTGGTAGAGTGTCAAGACTGTCAACTCACCACGGCCTATGCAGGGTCTATGCCATATAATTTCAAACTAAAAGCGCCATTTTTTCAGTCTGGTCATAATATTTTAACAAAAATATATCAATATTTGTTTGTTAGCATTTTTCAAATTGTATCTCTTTTACCGACGACGACGCTTAGCGCGTTTTGTTCTGACTCAGTCACTGCCAATGGCTTTTCCAACTCTAGGTTCGTCCTGACATTTAACCTACTCTGCATTTAACGACTCTCAACCCCCCGCCTTTGCCGCGGGTCAAGGTCGATCTATGTTTGACTCTTCCTCGCGTGTTCTTGACGTATTGATTCTAAAACTCTTTTGTAGATGTCAAGACTCTGTTGACCTTTATAGATGCAAAGCTTTGAGTTTACTTAAATTGTGAGCTTGGGTCTTTTCGGTCTTGACGGTTTTATAGTGCCTTTTTAAAGCGTTATAATTTGGATATTTATTCCGCACCCAAAGAGTGCCAACGGGACCCTGTAACTACGCCTCCGCGGTCCGCTGGTCTGTCTGTTTGTGCGAGTCTGACTCGCACTTGGCCGGTTTTTTAGTCATGTTTCTAGTCTTTGTTGATTCTACGAATTCCAAGAATTATCGTAATTCCGAGTAAATAATGAAATCAATTTTCGCACAATCATGGATTATCTTTTTATTGAGTTTTTATTCGTCAATCGTGATGTCATGTATCAGGAATAAATTATCATGACCTCATAGCTTAATTATCGCATCTCGATAACGTGTTTAGATAAGCACAAGTAAAATGAAAAATCTCAAATCCGTAATCTAAAATCCTAACTTGCCATCCATATACATATATCTTTGAGACTACAGTGTTCGTAAAAAGTAATCTGAATTTCTTTGACAAACTCAAATGTAAGCGCCCTGATAAGAAAATTCATTGCCCTCCAAATAAGTCGGCACATTTTAATGTGAGCATATTTTGTATCGCACCTCGTATCTATAATTAATCACCTACATACAAGTATTAAAGAAAGCATACTATTCATATTTTTGAACTCAAATTAAAACAATTGTTAATTGATAAGACCCATTACAATGTTAATGAATATCTGATGGATAAATTCTAGAATAAGACAATTCATTAATTATTAATTAATTAAGATATTGACATTGTATTTATTTACATACATTTATCGTGACTTTGCATGCTGTAAAGCGGATCAATTCTATTTTAAAATAACATCCCTGTAACCCATGTTTCGCAAAATATATGAATTTAAATCTAGATATAGGTAGTTCTGAACAAAAAATAAAATAATGTTATTGTCTGTTCTCTTAACTATTATCTAAGTTACATATTTTACAACTGATGTTAGGCTTAGCATGGACAGCCTAGATGAGGCCATGTCTAAAGTGGGTGATAGACGTACGAACTTGAAGTACGCGGTTTTTAAGAACGCAAACTTACTCCGCTCGACGCCGGTGACACACGTGAAGCTTACTCACTCTGTATTGCGATGTCGTCGACAGAAGAAGCTTTGTGTTTTATTATGTGGCGGTGGGTTACGAGCAAAATTTCAAACTTGTCGGATTGCCAACGAACTTACTCGGCGGCTTTAAAGTACGCGTACACACCACACACCTTTTTCGCTGGTGACACACCAGCGAAAAAGGTCGTCGAGCCACAAGTTCGCGATATTGCTCGCACATTTATTACCCACTTTAGGCAGAATAGACATAAATAACTTCGAATCGTCATCGAATGCGCAGAGTATTTGAAATTCGTTACTTCCACTTCAATAATTTCTCTATTGTAGCCTAGACAAAAGCTTGTCTAGGCTACAATAAAGTCCATGATAAGTGGACTGATACTATTCTATAAATATTTTCCCCGTGCAAATAAATCAATGACAATTCCAGATTTTTGTTAGGATATTTAAAATTTACCTAATATAATGTAACTAAACGTAATAAACAGATAAAATAACACATGAAATATAACCTTGTAAAACGTCTGAAATTACCTAAGTATCGATATTCCAAATCTAAAATATTTATCGCGTAAAACTCTGAAGGCTCTGTAATAAATATTGTAGGACAAAGGTCGCCCTCCATGAAGGTCAGTACTAAAATAAAAGCTTAGCGTGATCCAGATAAAAATAAGATCTAATTATAGGCCTGAACAATACTAGTGAACGTCAAAGATTATTAAAAATAGAATTAAACAAGAAACTTATTAAAATTGATGATAAATCTCATTTCGATAATGTACGTAACCTACGCATTGTATGTTTTTCTTAATCTTGTCTATAGAAAGTTTATGCCCCTATAAACCCTAGACAAGTTTATGTTATAGGTACATTAGGGTAGTTTGTCTGTATGGTGGTAATTGTACGAAGTCGCATGCAATGCGTTCGTGTATAATATTAGGCATATCGGTAGAACAGTTTTGAATCACCTAATTCAAGTACTGCCCTCTTAAAGAATATAGTAGGTGAGGTAAAGAATTAGTTCGACCCCTATAAAAATTATAAATATACAGAGTAGATTTTGTTTATTTATATTTTCTGTGAGAAATAGAAAATACGCGATATTTAAGTAATTTAAACTTACAAAGGCTTTTATTAAGTCTAGTCAATCTATCAATCAATAATTATCTCTGCTAAATAGCTATAAAAAACGTAACATACCAATTGGTATGATATTTCAAACTAGTTTCTGCCCGCGGCTTAGCACGCGTTGTTTCTATGTATTAGTTTAAAGGTTATTTCTATCCCATGGGAACCTCTTCACGCCATAATGGCGTGAAGAGGTAACAAACTTCCATCCAACCTTTCGTTTTATAATATTAATGTGATGTGATGCAATTTCGACGATATTTATTAAAATACCATACCAATTTGATATATCACCAATAATCTACCAGACCCGCTTATATTTTGCCACTGACAAATTTCACATTACTGTTTTACCGAAAAATAATAAAACGTTAAATTGAAACTAAATTTTAAACAGGTTAATAACTCACATGATTAGCATTTCTGATGATCGGGGACTAATTATTCGGAAAGCAATTTTATGAAAATGGATGGATCCAACTATTCGGTACAATTTAATTAAGCCATAACAGCAGAGCAGATCGCTTAGTAGCCAATGAAGAGCTATGTTTATATCTGCTACTTTGCTAACTACTCCAATGAAAGATAGAAAAAACACATTGCTACTACAGACACATACAATTTACATAAATATACAATTTTAAACATAATCATAAAAGGTTTAAATAATCAAATAAACATTTAATCCGATGACTAAATAAATCGTCAACCGCAGATTTTCATCTTTACTAAATGTTGCTGATTGTTTAAAGTTGATGTTCCGTTCCGTATAAATTGCTGTAGATCCTTTGATTGTTATAAACACGGTAGAAAACATAACCGGCTTTGAAACTATTAAAACCTTCTTTAAATCTTCTGAAATTCCAAACCCGTTATCACCATTACATGACCCGTAATGAAGTCTGTTCCTCGCTAGTTAATCATAACCCGAATTCCGCATTAATTACTAGTTTCTGCCCGCGGCTTCGCATGCGTTGTTTCTATGTAAACGTTTAAAGGTGATTTTTAGGGTTCCGTACCCGAAGGGTGAAAACGGAACCCTATTACTAAGCCTCCGCTGTCCGTCCGTTCGTCCGTCTGTCACGTGGCTATATCTCATGAACTGTAAGAGGTAGACAGTTGAAATTTTCAGATGATGTATTTCTGTTGCCGCTATAACAACAAATAATAAAAACAAAATAAATATTAAAATTAAAGGGGGCTCCCATACAACAAACGTGATTTTTGTGGCTTTTTTTTGCTCTTAATTTGTCAAGGCAATTTGTATCTCATGACATGAACTACACGGAACTTTCTATAATTAAGTAACACTTCAACTGTAATGATAACAAATACTAAAATTAAAATAAAGTTGAAAATTTAAAGGGGTCTCCGAACTAGTGAAAATTTGATGTTCTTTAAAAGAAGTTGCCTGATTTTTACGGTACGGAACCCTTCGTGTGCGAGTCGACTCGCACTAGGCGATTTATTATTCCATAGGAACTGATTTATGGGATATAAAGTATATCCCATAAATAAGTTCAATCAGTATGTTTGATTCCAGGCTTAGAATTACCAGTATGTAAAATTTCAGGGTGATCCGTTCAGTAGATTTGGCGTGAGGAAGTAACAAATATACATCCAAACTTTCGCACATATAATATTATGTGTTTGCAGCCAGCGTCTTGGGGACGCTTCCGACTGGTATTGATATGGATCAGTTGAGCTACCTGTAGATTGTTTGCAACAGTCTGCAGTTAGCTTAATTGTTTCATTTCTAAATACTAGTTCTAATTTGTTTTTATTATTGAATTGTAATTTTCTTTGTCAATAAAGATTAGTATAGTGTGATGTGTTATCGGCTTATTCCGCATATATTGGTATATTCCGCATAATATTGGTAGCGCAGTTTGTAATTAATACCCACTAGTTTAGCGGAATAGCTTTTGGCACGGCTTGTTGTAGTTGAACATCTCATTAACCTTTGTTTATTGCTTGATCACCTACAGGGGATGCAATTCAGAAACTTCGGCGACAGCCGATTGGTACTTGTACCTTTTGATTTGTCAGTTCTAGAGCTAGTAATTTTCAGAGTTTCAATAAATTGTTTAATAATAATAATAATAGTCATTTATTTCAGATAAATCCATATAATAGTAAGTAACAATTGTCTTAATAATTATGTTAGTTTATCATAGGAGAGTGTAAGTCATTTTACAAACACAGCAATGCTGTGTTTGTATAGCGGCCCATCTAGTTTGTCCGCTATCATCATCAGAATGCTGTTAGTTGACCGGCGGACCCCCTGCTCAACAGTGAGGCCGTTTTTTTGCGCATGCAGGCAGCGAAGCCATCCACGCGCGCCTCTGCGAACATGCCGGATGCGCTGCAGAACCGCCGGAGCCCTAACAGCATCCTGAAGGCATTGTTATATTGGACGCGAAGAGTGTTGACGGCGTTGACTGTTTAAGTTTGATCTAAACTAAACTGCCGACTCCTTTTGAATATTGGTACCTAGTCGATGTGCACTTAACGTAATTAAGTTACTTAAAATCACAAAAATTAATGTACCTAATAAGTACATGATAATGACGGGTCAAAAATATTTAAAATCCCTTCTTATTTTCTCGGAAACAAACCTGATAAATTTTCAGTTTCAATACAAACGCAGTAATCAAATTTATTCGTTTTGAATAAAAACGAATTGCTAGCATCGACCGTTTGCATTCGCTTTGTACATCGACGTGTGTAAGGTATTAATGAACGGCCGTGGTGTCCGGGGTGCTCCGGGCGCCGCGTCTGCTGTGCTGACATAGTTACGGGCGCCGGCGCGGCGGGGCCGCTGCAGCCAGACCCGGCCGGGAGCAGACGACACGCGCCCGCCCAACAGCACACCCGCGCCGCCCTAACCTCTCCCACACTCGCAGAGTTAAACATTCCGTGCATACCTCGGAAATCCATCACCATTGTTCTCGGTCACAATACGCACGCAAGTTTATCGGATTGTAAACATCGTTGCGACGTGCGAGTTGAGACGTTTGTGGTTCTGTTGTTGATTTCGTTTACATTCAGTGATTTGGCTTTTGAACTTTACATTTTCGAACTCTGTAAATATCTAATTTCGGTTGCTTGATTTAGTAATTGCTTAATAAAAGCCGGCAAGCTGTATTCCGTAGAAAGTTTCGATGTCTACGAGTTTGACGAGGACAGTACGTGCAACGGCCACGAAGATGGCTTCGGCACCAGCAAGAGAAGTGAGTACTTTTATGTGTCATAAAACGTATTTTATGTTAAACACATTATACTGCTCTCACGTATGATGGGCTTTTGATGTATTGTTGAAGAATGAGGCGTAGTCATCATCGTAACTGTTATGCCTTTTAAATTGGGTTTATTTTATTTCCTACCTTCCACTTTTTCCTCGAAGTGTATGTATTTTTAGTCCGTATTTAGTATTTCCTATGTGCATTTGAACGATTGATTTATTTCATTTACCCGTTCAATGACGCAAACTCTGTTTATTAAAATTTGAACATTTCTTTCGTTTTATAGGTCTTACCAAAGTTTACTAAAGATCCATATCGGTCACGATAAATTACCGAATTCCTGGGTAATTTTTATACATGGCCAGCAGCGTTCGTGAAATGTAGAATCACGGTAGAAAATATTCCTAAAGCACTTGGTTGAACAATGCTCTGGTGTCACAGAGATTAACTTGGGGAAAAATTGGCATTTTTTTTCAACTCGCGCACTCTTTTAAGTTCAAGTTTTAACTAGAGACACGTCATTCCTACCTTTAAGGCTTCTTGAATATTTAAGTGTGTAATTTCCAAATCGATAACCAATTCGTATGTAGGCTATAATTTTCCCAGGGGACGGTTTGGCCGCATTGGAGTAGTAATGTCCAGTCCATCCCAAGGTTGCCTGGAACAATATAGTTTTATCTATCTATCTATCTAATGTGAAAATAATGACATACATTTCATTTATTTTCCTATCTTGATAGGAATCCTTATTACTTATTGCCGCCCCAAGGAGATCTTAAGTAATTAGGATGTACATGAAGTTATAATTTCTATTTCTACCAAGGGAGACCAGATCAGAAACGGGATTAATACACGTTCAGGCGAGTGCCTTTTCAGTCATGCACAAAAGTTCTCGGTGACTCCCAGCCAGACATTTGTAATCCACTTAAATCTTTCGTAGATCTAAAATAGGCCAATCTAGGTTCGTATTCAACCCGCTTACATTCATAATGGACTAGCTGCAGCCCGCGGCTTCGCACGCGCTTTTAAAGTAGCATATGTCCATCCCCGGGATAACATTTACCTCTCTGCCAAATTTCATTAAGATCCGTTCAGCCGTTTAGGCGTGAAAAGGTAACAGACAGACAGAGTTACTTTCGAATTTATAATATATATATGGCTAGGCCAATGTGTTAAAGAGAATTAGAAGAAGAATTAGTCGAATAGTCCTTACATTCCAAATATTTGCCTCGATTTTTACGGCACTGTATTTTTGTTTCGTAAAATACAAATAAAACAAGACACGTGTTCTTTTTATCTCGCTAAAATAACTCGCACAACAGTTTTTACGTTTTGATAACATTACAATACAAAGCAATTTTATTAATATTGTTTATAATTCCCAATATTTTTGTGATCTGTGTAATGACTAATACTGTCTAATATTGAAATTCAGGCTGTTGTTTTGGTATAGTATAGACATAAGGCCTTATTGTTTGCTATAATAAGGCCTGCACACATGGAATGTCTCCATTAAGGACTGGCCATTGCCCCGTGGCCAAAATTCGCCTAGGAGGTTATCATCATCATCGTATAGAAAATGCACAGCATTCAAAACGTACAGACTATATCCAGCCAGACAATCAGAAGCTGCACTACATAGTCGGAATTTTTTTGACTGTATATAATTTGAAAACATATCTCTATGCTTCTGTAACTACGTTCAATAATATAGTTATCCTTGTTGTTTGCTTAATTAATAGAGAAACACGAGTGGCATAGCCTAGCCTCGTGTGATCGATTAGATTGTACCGTAGCACATTCTGTTTTTAGATATGATCCATGACCTTTTAAACCACCAACACAGTTCGATTGACGTTAATCGTTTTTACAACGATTATCTACCAATGAATTAGTAACTAGAATTATTCTATTAATTATCTTATATAAGAGTATGCTGTCGCATAGTATTTCTCGGAGTGTGACATTTTCCGTCGCCTAAAAAACTTGAAAATAATTTTTTTTAAGTCTTCCTCTTCCACTAGTGGACAAAAAATTAAGTAAATAGAAAATCAATAACACCTTATTTCTTATTTGAATAATTTATAGTATAAAATTTGACTTGTCTAAGTGCTTATTTTGTAAGCCTAAAGAAATTAAGTTCAGAAATTATTGTTTAAAATAACGTATTTATTTATTAAGTTCATAATCTATAAACTACAGCTATTATCTTGCATAATTTCTTCTGTCGTCGTTTGTTTGCTTCTGTGCTTGTTTATTTATAACATACGTAATTCAAAACATCATCTCCGTTACAAGAATGTTCGATAATGAACATTCTTGTAACGGGAGCCTTAGCTTCCATGCATTTTATCATTGTCTTAATGAATAAAGGTGGTAAACGTCATAAATTTAAACAATTCCGTTCCTTTTTCTCACATGCAATTCCATACTGCATACGCAATAATAACACGAGCGATGCAAGTTTAAGCTGTGCAAGAAACCAGTAGAGCGAGCGAAGGTATAATACACCTCTACATACCGTCATCGAGAGATAAGAGTAGGTGAACTGGTGAACGGGCGTTGGCTTCGCTTCACTTGTCTTGTCTGTCTGCCAGCCAGCCAGTTCAGTTGTCTCTGGCGCCTCATATCGGCACCACGCGCACGCGCAACACACCAGACAACAAAAAATCTGGGTCGCTCATCCGTAGTTTACCATTTCTCTCGCTTATATGGAGTGTACGCGGTGACAGTTTCATATAAACATTTCTGACTATTTTAGTCGTTTCTTTATCATAACAACTATGAAACGTAAATAAAGTGCTAAATTATTATTTCAACGAATTATTATCTATGTGGGCTACGTGATAAGTGCTATAACTGTGTGAGCGTATTGTTTTCTGCATTTTTGCTAGCCAGCTTGAGGTTTCTTGGAAGTGATCGCAACAAGTTTTGGTGAATGAGTCAACTAACAGGCGTCGGGATTGTTAACTTTGTCAACGTGCTGCCCACGATTTCTGAAGGTAATAATTTGCCACGAACTATTATCGATAAATGCTGTCGTAACAATGGACAGTTTATTTCTTGTAGATAACTGTGCTAAATCGTGATTTTATGGTAATGTCTGAACACAACTACTGCGAAGGTTCGTATGTTCCTTGTTTGTTTTAATCCAGGCAACACCGGGTTGTGTAACAGGAGTAGGGACAGCACTTATGCTGATTTAAACTGCTTTATCGTGTACGTATCGATTGCACTTGAAGCTATACGTAAGAATTTACGGTTGTTAATGCTGAACCTTAGGGCTATGCAAGTCATATCATAAGCATACCGAAGGCTTATCACCTTTTTCTTACTAGGAATTAGTAACGAGTTCCGAGAAGTAGCACATAAATTATAAACCCAACAGAACTGAAATCACAATTCACTACCTGCTTTGTAAAGGTCAACTTTTATAGTCTTTGTTCGTAATCTAAACTCAGCTCTCAGAATTTATGATTATTTCATAGTTATCTTATTTAACAACTGTTTGATGGTACAACTTCACGATCGATGTTGTTATGTGCAAGAAATTATCTCAATTTTTTGCAACGATCGCTGAACGCCCGATATTTTTTGTTCGGATGTGTCTGTGAAAGTATAACTTTCTTTTTTCTGCAAACAACACGCATTCATTAGCAAGTCTGTCAAAACAGAATGATATTAAAACCGTTTTCTTCATTTTATTGCAGTACCATTGAAACTGCGCTTCGGAGTAATAATTTTAGTTTTAAACACAAGGAAGTTGGTTTGTCATAAAGTTCCGTGAAACATGTGACAGCTGCGCGAGCCGTTGCTTTTAATGCTCCTGTTCTTTTAATGCTCCTGTTGAGGTTCTCGTGAAGGGTATGAATGGTACCGTAGAGCCATTAGGATGTAACGTGACTCAGCCCAAAAACTCCGCGGCCTTGGAAGCATCCGCTATCCGTCAGGCGCGCTGGCATGGCGATTCGTCGCAAGCGCAGGTGGACCGGGCGGAGGCGCCTAGGGTCGACGACCGCGTCATGAGGACGATTAACGAGCTTGCTTGATTCGATAACAATTTACTGCACATTGGCTCGTCCGTAAACGCATCTCAAAACAAAATTTAATTGCCAAAAAAATACGATTTTTTAGAGTACCGTACCCGAAGGGTGAAAACGGAACCCTATTACTAAGCCTCCGCTGTCCGTCTGTCACAGGGCTCTATCTCATGAAACGTAAGAGGTAGACAGTTGAAATTTTCAGAGAATGTGTATTTCTCTAGCAGCTATAACAGCAAATAATAAAAATAAAATAAATATACAAATTAAAGGGGGCTTCCATATATAAATCGTGTTTTTTTTTTGCTAATTTTGATCTTTGTTTGTCTCTTGAACCACATTAGGTAGACACACGAAACTTTCTATAAATAAGGCGACTGTAATAACAACAAATACCAAAAACATATTATAAAGTTGAAAATTTAAAGGGGTCTCCGAACAAGTGATAATTTGATTTTCTTGAAAAATATCCCTGATTTTTACAGTACGGAGCCTTCGTGTGCGAGTGGACTCGCACTTGGCGGTTTATTTTAAATATTACATCAGAAATTATAATTTGTAAATTACTTTTCATGTGACTCCAATCCTAAAAGCATTTGTATATGCTATTCCCATTTTCTACTTTGCGTTGAACTCTACCAGCATGAACAAAATTGTCCGTAATGTAGAAATCATTAGATATCTTTAAATGAAGTGCCGTTCGTCGCCGCGGGCCGACTGTGGTTCCAGTACGACTGGTTTTTGCCTTTGTCTTAACGATTCCAATTCTACCAGCAAAGGGCCTGCATTCGGCATCCCGTTGAGTGAGTTATTCGTATTCCTTTTGTGTTTTACAAGCAAATTGTTACTACCAATGCTTTCGTTGGCTGTTTTCGTAAAAAGTTTTTTATTGGCGTCCCATTGCAGTGGCCTTTTCTCCGAACAGCCTTAATGGAATATACGTTCAGAATATCGAATCAAGGCCTGCCTTAACTAGCTGAGAGCTTAAGATATTTGTCCAAGCTAGCGGTCGGCAATTGCAGAACATCAATGTCGCGTGGAACAAAAGCTATACAATTACAAAAGACCTTGCTAGCCCGCAACATATCAAAGCGCATAATGACTATTGACGTAGTGTTCCGTAGTGTCAGTGCTTCATCTCCACTATCATCATCATCAGTCATCACATCACACACAATAGCAAAACAAATTTGTCGTGTCTAACTTCAACTCGTATTATCTTCTCAATCTCAGTTTTTAGTTCCCTAACATTTTCTTTTAATATAGGATTTTGTTATTATAGTGCGTAAGTTTTTGGTGTATTATTTGATATATTACCTACTCTATTATAATCTTGCTTTTAGAGATTGAGGTGATTTTTCCGAAGCGAATTTTCTTCATGCTACGTACAACTCATAAATAGTTATTTAGGTGTCTCTAGCTAGTTTTAAGTTGCGTTACCGGCCATTAGTTTTACTATGCTGTCGGCTTCCCTCACATATAAAGTTCTTTATAGCCTATGTTTACCTCTAGGAAGCTGCTCGTTGCAATTATAGGTAATTTTCAAGCCTGCAAAAAGTGTCGGTAGTTTATCTCCGTACAGTTAGCCGTTATCTCGCGTGGACCTTGATTTTGTATGATGTATGATGATGATTTACTAAACCTCGGAAGCATTGTGGAAGTTACATACAACTGACAATTACATGGCGGTAAAACTGAATGGAATCCTGTATTACACGAACATGTTTGATAGTTGGTTTATGATCTTAAGGATTTGGTTTCTCCGATTATAGTGGTCATGGTTTGATCAAAAAACAGCTATGAATACGAGTGTCGACAGTAATCTGAATAATTCTGTGCGAGTATCTAATTTTAACTTGTCTGCACTTTTGGGGTTTAGCATACTTATAATGCGTCTATTCTGCTCGTGCACCTTTGGGCTATCTTTGATAGCCTTTGGGCTATCTTTGATAGCTTAGAATTACAAAAGTGAACGGGAATACTCTAACGTGCGCCATAAAAGTTCCACAATTTGAATTTGATGTCAAAACTCAGCGCATTAATACCATAATAGCTGAATCCATAGGGAGAGAACGCAACGCTCGGCTGGGTACGCCAGCTCGCAACTTGGCCACGCCTCGGCGACCACGCCGACACAATGATATGGAAACTATTGTACTCGTATTCATCTATCAACTAGTCACGATACATACCAACTCACGCTTTACCACAAATCAACAAACTGAAAATCGTGATACTAGCTAATAAATAGACCACTATCTGAGCTATCTATTATTTAGAGTCGCTTTCTCTGATATTGTTCGTTTCTCCTTCAGAAAAGTCTTGGAAACTAGAATAGAATTACTTCGTGCTACATCACGTAACACATGACATTTTCAGGTTATTCAAATACATGTCGTGCCTAAAGTTTGTTATGCTTCATATATAGATAATGAATAACGTAGGTAGACTATCTTATCATTAATCACTGACAAGAAATCGACCTTAATAGCAGGAAATAAGAACGTGGTATGTTACTATTATAATAAATTTGCTTGTTAGGTAATTAATAGTCTTTAGCGTTGCTGATTGCCTTGTCTCGCTTTCTTGCGTTTTATATATTTACTTCTTATGACGTCTTCATGTTTGTAGTTTCTCTAATCTTCTTTTTATTATTTATCGCTTCTGTTCTGACATTTGCATGATCTTTGTCTATTCAAGTAGTTGTCTTAGCTTCTTTTAGTGCTCCGCTGAGTGTGACCTAAGCAACAATCGGTACCAGCAGAACGGTGGCACTACAGTTTAAATACGCATTTACATCACAATTGCTCGTATTGTATGCAGGGTCGCAGGTTCGAGGTCGGGCCCCGTGTTCTGTGCACGCGCTTCTCATTCTTCAGTGTCTGTCTACTATAATAATAAGATATGTAGTTTCGTCAATCGTCACAATTATAAAATTAAACACGTTGGCGTATCTTTTATTCATGTCTGTAAGCCTGTCTTATACAATTCGATTTTGTATTGTACATTAGCATCTAATTTTGTTATACATATCGGATTTAGATTGTTGTACGGCGTGAAATATAAATGTAATAATATAAATAATGAAATATAAAATAATTGCGCTACAAGCAGAATTTAAGTAACTGTTAAGTATTTTAATAAAAACGAAATTATTAAAATGCTGTTTAATTTTCTGTAGCCTTATAGGAAGACAATTGGTTAGATTTAGATGTTAATGCTCTGAGCTCATTAACTTGTCTATTGTCCCCTTTATGAACAATAATGCGGGGCATCCTAGAAATGTGAACTAAATGAATTCCTCGAATGTGTTTAAAACCATTGAAAATGACTTAGTCAAAGCAATTTTATATATTAGGTAATTTAGTCCTCACGATAACAATAACGCTAGGGTTTAACCGCTATTGTTATTTGATTAAACATTTTGACAGATTTTCCCAATTTAAGGCAGACTTTTGTTTGCCTAGACGTCTAACTACACAAGGAAATGGTATTTTACTTAATTATATGACATAACACACGTATGCCTTACATGTTTAATGTCGTAAGCAGAGTCAGTTGAATTAACAATATTATCTCTGGGAATACTAAATGATGATGGGTCTTATATGATTCATCTGCACTCATAAATGCCTACAGTTTGAGTCATCAATTAGATTTCATTGATGTGGGTAAACGCTCCTTTTCATTCAGTTATGCTAAAGACTACAATTTAAAAGTTGTATGGTCATGTGACTCATTTCTTATTGTTATCGTCCAGTAATGTTTTTCTTTTAACAACAATAACATTGACTCCATTACCGCGCTGACTATAACTACTTATTTTCTGGTTGGCTTAGATACGATTCTCTGAATTATGCTGTTTCGTTAACACTAGACAAGCTTATAATTATCATCTCGAAGTAATGTAGCACGCTCGATTAGTCAGAAACTAACTGTTGGCTTAGGTTCAAATTGTAGAGCTATTTCAACTGCTTAGCAGGCAACGGCGGCGGCGCCTCTTCTGTCATTCATAATAATATGTTAACAATCGTCGTTTGTTCGTTTGTCGTTCGCCATTGGAATACATAATACAATAAAACCTGAATTTTTTAGCTCTTCGGGTTCAAGGTCTTTTAAACAATCGTCGATCATTCGTTTAAGTTATCTTCTAGGAAAGAAGCACATGTTTTGTTTCAATGTATTGTGTTTAACGTCGGATGATTGTTTTTTTTTGTATTGTTATTTTATTATATACCTTTATATATATTTTTTTGTAACTGTCGTCAAATTCAACGTGCACCAACTATGACATATCGAAAAAGAATTTCTAAAGCCTTTTTACATTCTACTTATAACTTAGTGGCTTCAACATGAATACTGTATTCTTTGGTGGTACAGTACAATCTTCTTTTCTCTGGCATGTTTACCAAAAGGCTCCGATTGCAGCGCAGCCGTGCATAGTAGGCGGAATGGCATGCGGTCGAATGCGCAAGCGCACCGCGGGACCATTGACGCTCTCGGCAAGGTCGACGAACGACTTTCGCACGTTCCACTCGCGATAAACTAGCATTGGGGATTAAGTTCGTATATCTTAATTTTACATTTAAATGAGACGGCAACTAAGAAATCTGTAATACCTACTGTTTCTATTGATTTTTATCTACGCATTCTGCGTATTGGGGCTTAAATTTAAATACATACAACTTCTGTTTACTTACTTCTATGGCAAAGAACCGAAGTGTGACTTGACCTCCGATAAGAATAAACGCCATTTTGGTCTTGTAGCTCTCGCAGGTCCGGTTCCAACACATATTCCGCTAAATATTCTGTTGTCAGATGTCTGATTTAGTTGAGAGCTTACACCATTCGGACTTATTTGCTTCTTCCGTTTTATATTTCGTCTTTTTCCTTTATAATATTTTGTTAATATAAGCACATTCTTTTCCTATAAACCACACACTTAATCTTAACATGCAGAAGTAACGTTGCCGTCTCCGGAAATCACAAGCGACCGTTATTTTTTCCGTCGTTCTACATTCTGAAAGCCCAGCAATCAATCCAAGTGTTTCGTCCCATCCACTCCACTCAAATATGTGTCAATATCAATATGTATCTTTGTATCAACGTGACCAAATTGTTGCTGTGGGTGTTATGTTATAGTTGTATGAAAAGGCGTTTTGAAATTTTGCTTGTTTTGTAAATACATCTCTAGTCTCTCAGACTTAAAAATGTCAATATTTTTCTGTTATGCTTTTGCTCTGGTCGCACTTCGACACAAATTAATCTGTTCATAATGTTCATATCGGACAAACATTCAAAATCATAAAAATAACCAACATTTCAGGACGGACACGATGAAGACTAATCATAGAAAGCACCCAATTATAGTACAATATGTATTACCACATATTTATAAGCTGCACTCTTGATTTATCAATACAAATACAAAATACAAATCGTTTATTGGTACCATGTACATATTTAAAACAAAAACAATGCGATACAACGCTAAAACGATACTGACGCTAAAAGTATAAAACTGTGTCGCGTTCAGTATCGCCTTCCTCTGGACCGGATGAAAAAGATAAAAATTTTAAACAAATAAAATTTAGCCTACGTTATACTTAATTAATATTATAATTAGGAAGTAATATACATACACATTGAAAACTACATAAGATTAATAAATATTATTCAACTTTACTGTGATGTGTGGTGAAAATAAGTAAGTAAGCAAAATGTAAATATATAAAATATATATAATTCAATATAATATTGTCAACAACGTATCGTCGGTAATTATTGCCGTAAAATTGCCCTCGTAAGAACACCTTAATGTCAAAGTAGTAAAAATAAAACTGGATTCTTCACGGTCTATCTGTAGGCGGTTTATCGTCACCCACATGCTCTGGTAGAAGTTCAATTTCATCACGTTCTCTTCGTGGCACCGGTGCCCTTGCTTGTGTTTTGAATACACTGCCGGCCAAAAGTTTGAGACCACCTACATCAAAGTAGGAAAATGAAATAAAACTCAAAATACAAAGCAAGAGGTTTAATTATGAATTAAAATACTTATTTCCTAATACACATACATTATGAAGAAAACAAAAAAATCAAGAAAAATCAACCATTTACTTTAAAAATGTCGCTCATATTTTATACAGATTTTTCGTCGAAAAACCCTCCCTTGCATTTTATTACTACTTTCACTATTCTTGGCATACGAGCAATCAATTTGTCGATTGTATCTTGTGATATATTGTTCCAGCTTTCTTGTAAAGCCTTCCACATGTCTTCTTGCGAAGTGGGAAAACAACTGCGCACATTTCTATCAAGCTCTTCCCACAAAAGCTCAATCGGGTTGAGATCCGGACTCTGAGGGGGCCACACCATGTTTTTTAAAACCCCTTCTGTTTCTTTGTGTTCTAAATAACCCCTGCATAATTTTGAACTATGTTTTGGGTCATTATCTTGTTGGAAAAAAAATCCATCTCCAATTATTCTTGAACCAGACGGAATGGCATTTTGCTGTAGTATTCGTTTATATTGCTCCTTTTTCATGATTCCTTCGACTCGTACCAAATCTCCGGTTCCATGGCCCGAGAAGCATCCCCAGACCATAATGGAACCACCACCATGCTTGACTGTTGGCACCACACAGTCTGGCATCATCTTTTCCTCGACGTTACGTCGAACAAAAATTCGTCGTTTTGAACCAAATATTTCAAATTTGGATTCATCTGACCAAAGAACTTGTTTAAAGTCTTTTTCAGTCCAGTCTCGATGGGTAAGGGCCCACTGCATCCGTTTCTTTTTGTTTTGTGGCCTTAGTAGTGGTTTTCGAACGGCGACGCGACCAAATAACTTAGCATCTCTCAAACGTCTTTTTACTGTAGTCAATGATACAGGTTCTGATCGGGATTTGTTCACTTCTACGCGGATTTCTGGTGCTGTTAGGCGTTTATTCCGCTTGCTGGTAGTGACGATGAAGTGATCCTCGCGAGAAGTGGTAGTTCTCGGCCTTCCCGAACGCGAACGATCTTGATTACTGCCAGTCTCCTTGTATCGGGTTATTGTGTTATGAACACAAGTCTTCGACAACTTAAGTTGAGAGGCAATCGCACGTTCAGATTTGCCTTCGCCGTATAAAACAACTATGGCAGAGCGAGTTTCACTGCTAATTTCGCGAACTTTTCCCATTTTAAGATGTCTTCACTGTAACAACGACGAGCTCAGACTAATAAGGTAGAAAATAATTTACTCCATAAAAACTCAGGTACTAAATATGTTTTAGGAAGCTAACATAATCCCTGATATCGGTTAACGCGAAACAAACCCAAAACAATAAGTAATGAGCAGATCATAAAAATATTACAATGACTCTACCACCTGGTCCTTGCGCGGCGCTCATTGATGTTTTGAAACAATAGACCTTTTTAGGATGATAACTTAAACAACAACATAAATAATGACTCTTAGAAATTCTTTAATAATAATAGAATACGCAGGTGTTCAAATTAGCTCATTATCATATGTGTACTTTGAAATATTTTGTTGGTGACAAAGATTTTTACAGTGGTCTCAAACTTTTGGCCGGCAGTGTATCTATGTTCATTCATTCTTTGTTTTTGGTCTCCAAACTAATCCAGTGACAATGATAAGTCACTTTCAACGACGAGACCACTGACGATGTTTCATAAAGATTATATCTATTCGTGTAGCACCCTTGCTTAGGTATAGGCTTTCTCTCTTTTGAGTTGTTCGTCCGGTACCAGCTGTGCCACACTCATCCACTATTTTATAGATAAATAAAGATAAAAAGATATAATGTATAATTCAAATCGTGGTGTAGCTCGCCTTGATATCAAATTTCATTTGAACGTTAGAAACATATCCACTACATATTATGTATGTGGATATGTTTCTCATGTTTACATTTGAGCATGGTCTTGTTATGGAAGTTTCTAATTTGGACTTCACTATAACAAATGTGAAAGACTTTCATTTCTACCCTAATTAACCTCAAAGTACCAGCAGAAAATATTTCCGACAAAATTCATATAAACCGACAAATCTTGTAAACAACATTTTCGTATCTACATTTTGAATAATTAGTCAAAGAGATCACTCGCATATTTACATTCGGTACTTCGTTTCGTTAAAGGACTTTCAATTTGTCTGCAGGGTGCCGTTCTGATATTTGTCGCTTGTAAATGCGGGCGCGGAATAGGGTAACACTTAATATTAATAATAGGGTAGCATATTATTTATCGAACCGATTGTGCTGAAATTCGGGCCAATGGCGTCGACGAAAATAACAATAACAATGACTTTCCGCGGTTTAGTTGTGTTCTGTCTGATCTATTTCGGAGTTTTCCTTATTGTCTCATTATTTTCCCGTAACGAAAAATAAAGCTTACGAAATACAAGATAACAATTCAAGATTCATAGGTGCTTGCTTACATATATGTGAGTGTTAGTGTAGGTGTTAGTAAACATTTGCTAAGTTGCGACTATTTTATTTCACGCTAAGTTTTCCTTCGCTGACAACATTTTGAATCATTCATCATCTTCAGCCCGTATTCTACTTTATCCACCGCTATTTGTAGGCCTCCTCCAATCTATGCGATTCATATCGGCATTAGGCTGCTCGAATCTAAAGGCGGATAGCAGGTCTAACAACTAAAGCAAACTTCTCGCTAAAAATAAAACTCATCGCTCAAAAAAAGAAAACTAAGTCCCAATCTAGAAGTTGTAATTCGCATAACCGAGTTGTCAACCCTAGCTGGGCGTGGGCGCCGGGAATGAGTTCATTGGACACCGCCGCCGCCCGGCACGCGGAAATGTTGTTTTGCATCACGTCACTTTTATATCTTTATTTCTTCTATAAACTTTTATCTTAGGGTTTTTTTACTTTCGAAAATATGATTAGATTTTATTGCAGACAGAACGCTTGTGAACGCTTTGAACGCTTTCGCCAAGTTATAAGACTCATCGCTGAGCTGTTGGTTTATATCTAGTCAAGCTTCAGTACCTTCTTGGAAACTTTTCCGTCCTAAATAAACACTCCCTATCTGTCGTCTTACTTAAACGAAACCCTGAAACTAGGTACGGCTATAAATAGTTCACTCTCTCGTACACAGCGTAGTGAGTACTTACACTCTTGCAGTTTTCCTGTCGAATACTTGAGAGGATCATAAAACTCAAGTAACGGATGTCAATTTACCGTAACGCTCACATTTCAGAGTCGTAACTTAGCAAAAATATAGCTAATAAGTACCATAACCAAAATGTTTTCACGCGGTTAGTTGTGGTATACTAAAAGCTTTAGCTTACATCGCTGAATACATGGCTTGAATACACGCCAGCATCATAAACAACGAATATAATAGGCAGGCTAATCGTTCTAGTAATATTACGTACGTACTATATGTGTTATCTATAGATGCAATCTTCATAACGAACGATAAACTAATCACTTTAATTGTAAGCATACTCGCTTTGCATGCTATGCAACGCAAAGCGAAACACCGAACTGTGACGTATTGATTAGGTGTTTGATTGATATTATCCATACACGTGAAGCCGGGTACTGACCGGTGTAACAGGGTGCAATGTGCCATTCGCATCGAGAATGAAACGTAAAAAATCCTTTGCTCGATGCGCGTGCCCTCTTTCCCCTTACTGACTGGACGAACGCTCGCTGTGTGACACGACACGTTACATTACGCCTTGTAACACCGGTCAGTTCCCGGCTTTAGGATCGCATGTAGCGTATCTTAATATAGTGAACTAGCTGCTGTCCTCGGCTTCGCGCTCTATTTTCCGAGATAGAAAGTAGCCTATGTCCATGCCAAATTTCATTAAGATCCGTTCAGCCGTTAAGCATGAAAAGGTAACAGACAGACAGAGTTATAGACTGACATACAGACAGTTACTTTCGAATTTATAATATTAGTATGGATTGTATAACTTGTGTGTATTATTACATAACGTCATTAACCGTATTCCATTTATACTAAGTAACGTACGGAATGACAACGTATGCTGTCGCTCTCCAGATTAGATAGCGATGACATAGTCAATGTTTGCCCATGGTGGTCATGTTTGTGCAGTTGTTGACTGTCGGTGGATGCGCCGGATTTCACAGTCGCATTGCATGTTCAACCCTGTTATGTCAAAACAAGAGCATAAATCAATCAACGGCAAATTAAGTTTCGACCCGATCAAATATGTCGTTTGCATTTCCGTGGACAGGTAAAACTTGTCCCACGCAATCTACATCGCTGATACCAAAATTTGCGTTCATTTGGCATGGACATGTTCGAGAAAATCAAACAAATCCTATAAACTGATGTTCGACAAATTGACTTTGCATTTACCAGTTTGAAAATTGATATTGCAGATAAATGTACCCCCACGCCCAATGCCCACGTAGCGGTAGATCCATAAAAGTGGAAATCCGAATGGTTCAATAAAATATTCCATTTGATTTGTAGTAGTAAAATTCGATTGGCCGTATTATTTTAGCACTGTGTTGAGAGTAGGTTGAGTGTGAGCTTTCTAGGCTAATGCATAAAGATCCTATCCACTCTTCCATAAACCGAATTACTGCAGTCGTGTTGGGCCAGCAGCAAAGTACATACCTATCTTATAGTCTTTTTTGAACGTATGGGTGTTTACAGCCAGGCTTTGTTGTTTATCTGTTTTCAATAAACCTCCATCGTGAAATAAATTTGATTTATATTGAGTCAGAAGGAAATAATTTATAATTCCCATTTATATTTCGACGCTTTTTCCTTTCTCAGAGTCAATTGAATAAGAAATCACTAAGGAAGAGTAAATTTGGCATGCTCTAGTTCCGTAAACAGCTGGAAGATTTCTTCCCTCTACGTTACGCACGTACGAATGCATAGAGAACGTGCTAAGTCGTGGAATTCCTCTCCGGTGTTTACTAGTTCATTATCTTATCTAAAGATAGTTGAAAAAAAATGGTATACTTAAATGTTGAGGTGTAAAGCTAGTTGAGTATTACTGCTACCAACAAAAAACTTATACGTTTATAACGATGTATCCCTTTACAGAAATTTTCGAAGTAGGCAGTTTACTAATGACTTTCTAATTCCCTATTTATAAACCGATCAAGATACTTGTTGTAGCTACAATTTAATCTTACTGAACCTTAACAAGTTTCCAATTTCATCTTTAACTTTGAAGTAAACAACCATAAATTCAAAGTAAACTTGTGAAATCAATTTGAACCTTAAAATCTTTTGGTTGCCATTTTCTTACGGCTAGGTTTATTATGCTTTAGCGTGACTAAAACCTATAAAATGTGATTATTGGCAACGGTTGTGTCTTCCGATGCATTAGTGCCGATTTTATCTGTTATTGTAATTAAGGAAATTGCTGTAAGTGCAGCACTCAATGCTAGACGTTAGACTCTATTTTCGACAAGGTTTTGCAGACAGATTGGTTTGAAAAACTGCTCTACTTGCGCATATGCGAAATTGATCTAGTATGAACTGAATTCTGCATTAAACGCGTTCACTTGAGTGCAAAGTGCTATTATAATAGGCATTCCCTGCCCAGCCTCTGCGGTGCGACCCAAAGTATTTAACACTTTGAGTGCTCAAGATGCTCGGGTTACTTCTCGTTCATGTAACTGGGGTTGGGCAGTGAACGCCTTCAATGCAGAATTCTTCATTATCATGCGCAACTAGAGCAGCTGCTCTACTTTTCAAGCCAATGTTATTGCAAAACCTTGTCGAAAATAGACTCTAGTCCAGTCTAGTCCAGCAAACAACATCTTTTAAAATTTAAAAATCCCTATGAATGCTTAAAGTGCTTATCGTGTGTTTTAAAACTGATCTCTTTTGTCCACAGGCGTGACAATGAGGGAAAAGAGAGGCGGTGCTATGAGTAAAATGCAAAAGCTCAGAAAACGCCTCTCTTTGAGTTTCGGCAGACTATGTAAGTACATATTTATTATTTTATCCTTTGTGTAAACTTGGGCAGCAAACTTGGCAGCGACCAATTCAAGCTCTAAACAACGATAAGACTTAATTATGTTAATCTTCTTGTATCTTTGGCTAATCCCAATAATAACCGTAACCTAAGAATATCAAATTGGTACTAATACATATGTTTACGTTAAATGATGCGTCGATTAGAGAGTCTTATAGAAACTTAAAATATCCCTACAATGTGCTACTTACCTTATTAGTTGGTGCTATTTTCGCGCTGTCACCATCACCGTACTCATTAGCGAAATGTGTTTGATCTAGTAGTGACGTTGAACTTTTGAAAATAGCCAGTTTTAGAATTTTTATTGGCCCTCTAAAACTTGGGAAATACATACAACCAATAATTATAAATACATAAATTGCTCTTATCTTTGGCAGTAAATATAAAAATATCCGCTATCAATTTGAAAAGGCATGAGATGCTGTTACCTGCAACTGTTACCTATTCATTATGATCGCGTGTACGGTCTCATTAGTTTCTATAGTCGACTGATGATTCACACATACCACTGCAATCGCTAAAACTATGAACTGGGCAGGACACACACCCACATAGTCTCGACCGGTTCCTTTGCAAGCGTTTATTTCTTTATTGTTTCTTTTACACTATGTTTCCCGTCTTCTACTTAAACTGAATCGGCTGCAGACTTTGAAACAATACACAAAACTAATTCGATTCCTAAGACAAAAACGGTTCAGTTTCGTCCATAAATTGCATGAAGGACGTGCGTCTTATGCCTCCGTTTTCTTCTGCTAGGTATACTAAGTGCCAAATAAAGTGGCAATACAAGTCGTTTACCTCCTCCACAGTAGAAGTAAAATTGTCGCTTTTCTGTCGCTTTCCATACAAACCTAAAGCGATACCGGTGTCGCTAAAGTATCGTAGTACAAGCGTACTAGGAAGCAATAAACAAACAACACAACCCAAAAAAGTACGAAATCGGGAATGAACTACTGACTTTTTACGTTTTCAATGAATTCACGTATTTTGATGTTCTAAAATACCAGAAAAAAAACCGAAAAACCGTAAATTGAAACCGGCGATATTTTAATTAATTAATGAATAATATTATGGTTAAGACTAACAAATCACATTAACATGATTAAAAAAATATATGAATTGTGTGTAACATAAGAATTTAAGCATCGAAAACGTTTATAAATTCTAAATAAAATAGGTCTATAATTTCCGAAGACTTGTATAACCCTAAAAAAATCAAAATTTTAAGTTGTGCCCTTTTATGATTTCGTGAAGGAGATAGGTGAATGTCCTCTATTGCCACGTTATTTGGCACCGAGTATATAGTCTAAAGATTCACAGATATTTATTTGCGTCAAACATAGGTGATATAAATATAAATAATGTCCTAATGTTTAACAATAATCTTGCATGCAATAGAATTATGATTAAGAATTAAAAAAATAATTTAAATCATAAATATTCTTATCGTACCTTATCTACGCGGCAGTAGTCTTGTCGTTCATATTTCTTATATGAAATGTACATTGAGTATGTAATATATTCTACTCACTCTTCACTCTTGACCATATGTTGATATGGTCAAGAGTGAAACTTTATTTCTGAATAGTGTTAGAAGAGCTACGATTTATCTAAACCAGAGGCTATCTATATATAATCGGTCTTAAGAGTGTACCTACGTTATATTTGTGCGAATCCACACCTATTAGGAAAGGCTTAAGCGCAAAAATCGAATTATTGTTTATTACAAGAAAACTACTCAACTAATTAAGCAACTGGCTAAGGGTACTTTCACACAGCAGTCCGTTTTACAGGACCGTTTTATCGTATCCGTATATATTCGGCGATGACGGATGTAGTTGTATGAGCGAGTTCACACACATTACTGGATTCTAGATCCAGTAATGTGTGTCAAGTCGCGTGTGTGTGAACGTACACTTAGGGGAACCTAAGTGTACGTTCACACATATAATATAATGATAATAAGTAATAACCTACGAATCAAAACATAGTTCATTTCAATAGACCGCAGGGTTTTTGAGATCACAACCAAATTATGTGCGAAACAGACAAACAGTGCACTTTCATGATTTTTTTAGGAACTAAAGAAATAATTTAGAATTTTATGTAATTCGAGTTTTTAAATCACGGGGATGCCGTGAGTATCTATCTACGCCTAGTTTGACAAACCAAACCTGTTAGGTTCGCCTCATAAATACTGTCGTCAATAAATACGAAGCCATACAACGTTACAACGCATATTTACAGTCCATGCAACAAATCCTGTTATTACTTGGTTACGAAACTAAAATAAAAGTACTTACCTTACATTAATTTACTGTTCATTTTCTTATCCTGTTACAATTAATACATAAATATCTTTACCTTTAAAATTGTTGTTTATTAACTAGAATGAACACAAGACGTCAATATAACTCAAGTAAAGATGTTTATTTAGTTTCCCACCCTAGAATTTGAATGAGATGCAGCTCTGCATGATGCGGTTTGTTGCAGTTTTGTACGTCACCTCATATTGCTGCAATATCATTATGTTTTCTAACTGTTACTACTGTTAACCTTTTGTGTATGTTTGATTTATTTATTTATTTATACGAGCCCTGTCTCAGTATCATTGCCAGATGATTTTGTAAGCCCTCTTTACCTTACCACCAGAATATGTAAATATCTGCCGAGGAAAACAAAAAGACATTATCTCTGCTTGTCGAGGGATAGCGTAAAAAGTATCAGTTAATTTACGGTTACTTCATAATTTTAAGCCCAAAATACAAATTTCACTTGTAATCTTATTATACTTCCTTGACCCCAGCCGTAAAACTTTGTTTATTAGTAATCTACCTACAGGTTTCGTTTCCCTTTAATCGATTGAGCCCTTTTCCGTTTAGGTCCATTTACCCCAGAAGATTTAAAACAACACGTGATATCTGACGCCTCGGGATAATGTGCTTTGTTTCTTTTACTTTTTTTAATGTGTTATTCATTTTGCTATTACAACGTAAATATAAATGAGGTAAACAATAGATAGATAGATAACTCTTTATTGTACCACACAAAATATAATACAGATGAAAATGCTGAGAAACAAGGAAGTACAAAGGGCGGCCTTATCGCTTTAAGCGATCTCCTCCAGGCAACAATGTTCATTACGTTAACTATTACATTTTCTATTCAGTCTGAAACATAAAGAATATATTTTTTCTGCATATGCTTCTTCATGCGCATCTTTTCTTTTGTTCGGTTTCTCCTCCTTAATTCTCTGTCGCAACTCTTGTCCTCCATATTAAATGTTATGAATCCATATTTTCCTGGAATGTAAACCTGTCACACTTTCTGTCGAAAAAATGCGTGTCTATTTCAGAGTCACGCTGTTGATTCAACAGCGTGACTCTGAAATAGACCGTAGACTGTAGAGCAAATAAAAAGCAGTGGTAGGCAATGAACATAGAAACAACACTAGTATATCAGCGTGTGTTTGTTTTATGATAAGTGAGGCATTAAAGTCGACTGGTAACAAGATTTACTGATTTATTGGATTAAACCAGGCTTTGCCGCCGAGAGTATATAAAATCGAGTTATTTTAACGTTATCCTGGTATTACATCAGTGATTTCATAATACTGTAATTTCGAATTATATCATTCAGTATTTGGTCTCACGTAATTTTTTGGTTTTCATGCATACCAAATTCTGTTTCCTTGTTTACAAATTGTTTAGTGGTTTATGCAGACTCTGCGTTCATAACTCTTCGATTCGCGATGATAAATGGATTACATATTTTTTTTATCGTTGGGTTTGCTTTCGATGATAAAGCTTCCGTTTCACTGAACAAGCAATCGTTATCGTTATTATCAGTCAACTCACTGGAACGATCTGATTCGTCAAACGGACATGGTATCGCAGGAAGTGAACTATTCGCTACATATTCAAATACGAATTTGTTTGTCACAGCGTTCAATGGTCCCCTAACATATATCTTCAACGTCGTGCGAGCGTACGAACGCAGGCTCTTGACTATCTATCTCTATATATTCAGCCCGTGAGCACTTAGTGTTGGTTATAGGTCTCTCTATTGCGCCACCATGTCCGGTCCTAGTGTGCCTGAAAACAGGTACCTGTCGTATAGTTAATTGAGATCAAAATAAATCTTGTATATTTCGGATATTGCAGACTACGAAATATTGTTGTTTACTCACATAGCATCATATATTCCAAATTATGTCGGAATTGGAAGAAATTGTAGACGTAAGAGGACCTACGTCCTACACAAAGTCCGTATTTATTGCAATGTCGGGCAAGCAATTAAGATCTTAATTATTGTTCGGGTCCCTAGGCATTATTGTTGTGCGATCGGAAACTCACTGCGCCACCAAGTGGGCAAGTTTCCAATGCGAATTGATGAAATCTTGAATCCTACATAAGTCTTATTTAAAAATCTTAGTGTAATTAATTTAAGTATTACATGAACCGAGTCACATGAGTGCAAAATGTGTAAATACACTTGTTTACTTTTCATTTTTCTAGTAGGTACTGTTGTTGTTTCGGTCCTTTTACAATCTGCTCGTTATTGTTTACAATCCATTATTGTTGTGAATTGATTTTGTAAATAATTGTGCCGGTTACAATTCCTGACGCTTTCCGCTTTTACTTTACGATTGTCGATCTCATAAATCTTTATTGACAAGTGATTCAGTGCAATGAAACAAACTCATTAAAACATAGACAAATAAGTGCAATATTTCAGCCTTTCACGATTCATTGCTTATTCTGATTGAATCCTTCAATTTTCAACGGCATACTGCTGTGACGTGAACGTTATTATAAAATGTAGCATATAAATGTGTGTGAATGTTTGTTTACTTTGCCGGTAAGCAAATAAGGGGCAACCGATAAGTCATACGAACCCATATGTAAATGTTGATTGGTGACCATTACTATCGTACGCGACAAGTTCGATATATGAATCACCGTTTGTTAAATTATATAAGGTATGTGAGCGTCACGATAACTAAACATGACCACTATGCACTGCAGTGACCATTTACACGTTTCGTGATTGTGCATAAAAATTACGCTATTAAAAGCTGTTTATACATAAACACATAAACGTTAACAACTATAATGGAAAATAGCTATATACTTCGAAGACAAGTGGTAATGAGAATTCACTGCAAACAATCAGTATCAGTAATGAAGTACGTAGTGGGCGTCAAACGACCTTCGTCGAGTGAATCAGCACCAATGATTACTACATGTTTCCTATGCGCACCATAAATGGCTCCTCGGCTTCTAGACGATGACAGATCTCATGCTAATCAAATCAATGAAAAGTAAATGTTTATGTCTGGCGCTCCATTCCAACTGTAACAGCTGATGATAACACAACAATTACTCATATTTTGAAGAAAATTGGACCGAAATGAATTTCGACGGTCGCATTATTTTAAATTACATACTTGAGCAGGCATACCATGTTTCCCATAATGATGACTCTACCCCTATTCCACTGTGTTCGAAACGATTGCTTCCGTTCTATGGGGTTCAATATCTCTATTATCAAGTCGTTGATTGATAGACTACTTCCGGTCATTGATAACATTATTTTGTCCTAGTTGGCCCTACGTCCTAGTACCTACTTTCGGTACAATAATGGCTGCGACTTTATTGGTTTCTTGACTCGCTCCTATTCTTAGACATACTTTATCGAACTATTCAAAAGCTTTATTATGCGTTTCCTATTATACGCTGCTAAATTTCATCCTAATATCAATAAATTTGATAGAAAACTCTCTCCATTTTAGTGTTAGACGCTTATACACAGTATGCGGGTGTGTTGAGTGACTCGACCGCACAGGAACACTGTATTGTTACGTTACCCTGCATCACAACCGCGAACTCTCGTCTGTACGAACGAACGGCCTTTTGTCGACCCGCCCTCTTGTCTTCAACCTATTCAAATACTTTTGTAACGGCGGCGGCGACGACGGTTTTTTTCTAACTTTTTAAAATTTCATGACGGTTCAGCTTCACTTGTTACGCGCCTTTCCTTATTCTTTTACAACGCATGATGTCTTCAATTTGTAGCAATTGATGCATAGTGCTTGTGCCCTTAATGTTACACTAATAGTGTTTCTTGCCCACTTGAGAATGTTTTCATCTTTATTACTTCCAATTGTCTGTTGCTCAACTCAGTGAGTTACGTAAGCATCTTGTAATGGATTGTGTAGGGTTCGATGTACTTGCCCATGTCAGATTTGGTTCTTACCCAAATAATTTAGGCGTATCTACCAATCGGTTCATTATTTTGTAATGTGGTTACACAATGTTTTCTTGAATACGTTTAAACCATTTGTGTTATGTATTTATTTTAATAAACCATAATACAGTTCAGCCAGCTATTTCTGAAATATCTCCCTAAGATATGCTGCCATTGCCATAGAATTCCCTTAACTTTACTAGAGCCATAACACCTCTGCTTTATCTCTTCTTCAAATTTATTATCGTCCTAATACAATATCTTTCTCGGGTTCATTGGACGTGTTGATTGTAAAGTTTCATTCGCTTGGCGCATCTGCAAATCATATCTTCGCTACGGTTATTTTAGTATTGCCAATTATAGCTTTGTTAATACCATATTAAACGTCAGCTTGCTATAAAGATTTTGTTGATTCATTTACAAGTCTTCGCTTGCCAGGTATTGTTTGATCACAATCACCTACCTATTCCTGATATAATTATATTCTTGGCTCGTTCTTTCCATTTCGTTTTAATTGCGAATAATATCTTTCTCCGTAAAATTTATTTCCATGAGAAATACTTCAGTTTGAGTAAGTGCACACATGGTAACGCTTTAAAAATCTCGTAGTCATTCACGATAACTGGTGCTCTGGGCTTCCCTGTATTATCTGATAGAGTTTTACCTGAGTACGTAGATCTTGAAGATTCTTGATTTGACACATTAAAAGATAAGTCTTGCTTGATGCAGGGGATGCACATAACAAGTGTTGCGACAAAATTGTTATTTCGTGCCGTCCTGATGTCGAACAACTGTAATGTAATTAACCTCGTTCGACTTGTAGATTCAACTTGTCCAAATAAAGGCTTATGGGCCGATCTCTAAAAACTTATTCTGTTCTAAGGATATTGAGTTTTTAATGAGAATTGTGGCTAAAGTTTGTTTGCTCAAATTGTTCCCATCATCATCGCTCCGATTGTTTGCCCTGAATCGTTTACATCGGGTTAACGACTGGCCCTGACTCCGTCTGCATCATCTCTGAGAAAGTTTATTAGTTTGTTGACATGCGTTATAAAAGCCCTTCTCGTTTATTTCCATTATAGAGTTAAACGATCCCCTGCGGTACAACTATTATCCTACCAAGTTATCGCCTTCGACTTTAACGATCGCTGAATAACGCCACCGGCTTGCATTTAGAAACGTAACTCGGAAGGCATGTTTGCGCAAGTGTTAAAGGAATGCAGCTATGAATGCATTCTATTATCACATTATTACGAAGTAACAAAAAACTTTATACTTAACAGTTTGCATAGAAATATTGAAATAACATATTGTGTCCTTTGTAGTCTTGTTATTGGAATATCAAAGACGTTCCGAGAGAAGTTCCGACTCAGTGGAGCGGATAGACCACATTATATTTGAGCCATATTGAGGCGAGCCACACGATGCAGGAACGTGAATACATTCCTAGATTCCTACATAGATAAACCTGATTACTGCAGGACAATAGACAATCTATTCATTATTCTAATTCGTCATCCAATATTGAGCAGTCTCTTAGCCACACAGTGGATTGGAAATGATAACTTTTCAGTTCGAAACTGTGATAACTTATGTGTACATTATTAGCTGTCTAAATTAATAACATCTTCGGCATATAGTCCAATACTGGACATAGGCCTCCCCTTATGAACGACGTATCACCCTCTCTTCAGCTTGCCGTATCATCTGCCTGCAGTCTATCGTAGGTCGTCATCCCACTTGGCTGGAAGGCGTCCTACACTACGTTATCCATACTTATTATAATTTATAAATTCGACAGTAACTCTGTCTGTTACCTTTTCACGCCTAAACGCCTGAACGGATTTTAATGAAACAAGGCAGGGAGGTAAATGGTATCCTGGGGCCGGACATAGGCTACATAAAGAGCACGTGCGAAGCCGCGGGTAGCAGCTATTACTACGTATAAGTATGTCATGTTAATTGTACATGGACTTTAACCTTTCCTAAAATGAGAACACAGACTAGATATCGTATCTTATCACGTTGCCATTTCACGACTGGTTAGGATTGAATTGGCAAATTAATTTATGGGACACCACTCCGTTCCATTTACAATGATTAGGTATATCTACTCAAGCTAGTATCATTGGGTCTAGCCAGAGTTTTAAATATTCATGACTAGCTGCTGCCCGCGGCTTCGCATGCGCGTCAAGTAGCTTATGTCCGTTCCCGGGATAGGTACCATTTACCTCCCTGCCAAATTTCAGTAAAATCCGTTTGGCTGTTTAGGCGTGAAAAGGTAACAGACGAGTTACTTCTACATTTTTAATATTAGTATAGATTGGAATAGGTAAGTACATATACACTTTCAAGGGCAAACAAGTCGACCTTTCCAGGACATCTGAAACCCCGAACTTATATCCTGTACTGCAACTCCAATTTTCTGCCAACGAAGAAACTAAAAGTTATCTTAGCAGTGTTCACGTAAATTTGTGCTTTCGCTCAAGGGCGCTTGGAGATAAGCTCGCTTGGCACTTTACGGCCTATTGATGCGACGCTTGTGTGAATTTTAACCTTCTTGTATGTACCGCCTTATATAGGTCGGTCACATTACGTAATGGATTCTACTATTGCCTCAAGACACTTGTGCTTGGAGATGTTTAGGGTTATTCGCCTTGCGGTGCCGTTCCCTAAATTTTATTGGCACATTGAAATTTACTGAGCGTAGTTTGCTGATGGAACATGCGAGGAATTTGGTAAAGTGCCTTCAGTTCGGCTACATCCAAACATTGCTCTGGTTTCATCCATATACCCTAAGCTCTGCTTAGCTTGGGGCTAGATAATGCCATGTGAATTGTCCAACATTTATTTTTATTTTTTATAGCGTAATCACATCTTCAAATCTAGTATTTTGAAGCAATCACATTTAACATGGGAAGTACCTTAAGGTTGGAAGGACACGAGACACGATCAGGATGAATGTTGCTCATTTATAGAGTGCTACAGGGAGATTCATTAAGTATTATAGAGTGCTACAGGGAGATTCATAATGTGTTCAACGAAGGATCAATTCCTTTCCTACTATTGTACCTCCCTGTCCTATCAACAAAATTGTCTGCGTTGCTTTTGCTTCCCATGCCCATTCACACAAGAGGTGAAGTTTTCATCCTCAACGCAACCGGTTACATACATTTTAAATACAATCGGAGTAGATTAATGTAATTCGTCTGGGAAACTTCATTCATAGGGCCCATTATGCTTCTAGACTTTTGAACTGACACCCATTGTCCGAAACAAGCCTTATCGTATTATTGTTCAGTTTATTCGTTGAATGGCTCTACCTTATCGGGTGCGTAAAAGGGTTCTTCGGGTCTTCCTTCTATTGTGTTTCGACTTTTTGCCGCAACCAAATACGGCATTTAGAAGATAAAGATGTGTTCATAATGATCGGGGTAAATCTGATTTAGATTAGTTGATCTGTGGTAATATAAACTGCTACTGGATGTTGATCCAGGATTAGTCGTAGTTTTGACCACCAGTTACACTGCTACGCACAAAGTAAATTTATTTTGTAACTAGGTAGTATAAATTGGCATAGAATTAAGGCTAATTATATATAGTAGTTTTAAGGTAAATAAAATATTTTTCTTTTCATTTCGTTTTCATTTCATTTCAGTTGAGAATAAAAGTTTATTATAATGCTGTCCAGATTGCATAATTTTTCTGGCACAACAGCCTGTCTTAGATGGCCATACATTATACAAAATGAAAACATCAGAGGCGGTGGCTCGTTACCATCAAAATGGGCGACATAATAAACCATTTAGTCATCCGCTTTCAAACAGTAAATCACTTTCCCGTGACAAATGTCCGGGTCAGGCGAACTCTAGACCATAATACCGAGAAAAACTAACAAGACTTATTAAAATGAATCTCACTATTTGTACTGCTGAAACCGAAACGAGAGTTATAAAAGGAGCTCTGTTTTTAAAAGCTTCTTTGTTCTTAGTGAACCGCGGAATTTATTGCTCATTTTTCACGGAACATTTCAGCACTCTGCTGTAGTCTGTGGAAAACCTGTAAAAATCCAGGTTTTACTTGTATGATTAAAAGGGTGTCATCAGGTTTACCACGACAATGTGTAAACCTGTTAAAACGTCGGGAAAAAACCGGAAAATAAACGCGATAAATACCCGTTAAATAATACTATTATTATTATTGATAATGATTAAAAGGGTTTAATAATTTTAAAACCGAAAGTAAACTACATAATTAAACAATGGACAAATCAAAGTGGTAAACTAAGACTACTATAGATAGTCGCGGCACTTTATTAAGTCTAGGTCCTAGAAAGTAACATTGTTATGTTCAACTCCGATGGAGCCATTAGCCGGAGCAAAACACATTAGCCGTAAAGGCATCTGCAATAATCCCATCATGCACTCTCCAATGATCCGCTAAGCTCATCGCATCACGGGTCACGTGGCCCACGGCTGAATTAGCCCTGGCTTTTGCCAGTTCAGCACAATTGGGGCTAAAAGGCTGGTGACGGCTCGCTGTACTTTCCTCGTTGACGGCTATATAGGTCAGACACCTAAGCTTCCATGTGCCTCATATGTAGCTACGTGTAGTTAGAAATGAACGGTAGCTTCCTCGAGTTCTTGCATCTCTAACAAGTGCATTTAAGTTATTGCTTTTGGTGTTTTTGTCTAATTTCTCTATCAATTTTCAAGTTTTCGTTCAGCTCGCTAAAATATATGATACTCTTACGATAGGTACATACCTATCGTAAGAGTATCAGAAAGGATAGATTCCTACACAATTTATTGGTCTGATCATCTTAAGCCTTAAGCTCACTTCTGGAAAGTACCGCTGCAGCACAGCAAAAAATGTGCATTCAATAATGGGCGTACTTGTAACATTTATATGAATTTTATATTGACGGCATCAGATGACAGGCAGCTCGCGAATCACTCGTTTGAAGCTTGTGGGCCTTTTTGTCACTGTAAAATATAAAATAATAAATGATGCTGCACAATCAACACAGCATGATCTAGCCCCAAGCTCAGCGGAAATTGTGTTATGGGTACTAGATGACTGTACACAATACAATACATTTCATACATAGAATTTTTTTATTAGGTATACATAGAAAATACCCAGAACACCCGAAGGTATACATAGAAAATACCCAGAACACCCGAAACAAATATTTGCAGATCGTACAAACATTTGTCCCGAGGCGGGAATCTAACCCGCAACCTCTTGCGTCGCAGGCGAACCTTCGCCCGCCGCGCCAAATCAGTCGTCAACTTTAACATAACTTCACCAATAGAGCATAATATTGAAGATATTAAGGAGATGTTATCTTTAGATATTTATAAAATTAATAAATTTGTTTCTACAGTAAAAAATAAATGTATCTAAAGATAACGAGTTTAAGCAGATATTTGAATGCACGTTTTTGTGCTGTGTGGTAGTGGTATTGGATCAATGAGCGCAGAGCTTTACTGTACGTGTCGACTCATCATCCTTTGTTATTGAAGTCTACCCACAAACAGATTACCGATAAAAACAACCCAGCAGATAACCAATCTTGTAACCCCCAACCAACAAACCACTCTATCAACTAAACTAAGATGCAATCGAGAACTTCCTGCCGCAGGTAGTTAGTTGCGGAGCATGCGGCATCGACCCGATCGCGTCGCCGACGCCGTCGATAAGTCGCTGAAAGCGCTGACCGCAACCCTTGTCAACTTTGACATAGGAATCGCTGGACTTTGTCTCAGGACTTTGGGTCATCGAGTTGCCGAAGTGTTGCCAAAGCTGCGGGTCCTTCAAACGAGTGTTTTATTCAACAATTTCATTATCAAATTGATATGGACCGTTTTGTGTCTCATAGGGTAATCTTCTGTCCAGATTGATTATTCTGTGTATTCTACTGATTGAGTTATGATTATGACTGTCTTTGGCCAGGCTTCCAAAATGGATTGTGCATTCGTTTCGTGTTCGTAAAACAAAGATTTCGAGCACGAACTCATTATACATAATCAATCAAAACTTAACGGACATGGCCTGGTTTTGCCAGATCAGCTCATACATGCATCATTATTTTTAATGAGTTTTGTCTGATTCAGTGTTTATCTTGAGGGACACGTGTCCCAGTTGTCCCACCCTCCTTAGCTTCGCACTCGACTGATTCGGCCTCAGATGAATATTGATGAGCTGTCTTTGTTTATGACCCTTCAGGGGCAAGCCTTGTGGTCTGCTTTTTATCTCGAGAGCTATTCAGCTCCAGAATTATATCTGCAACAAATCGTGTGGAAGAGGACTCTAACTTTTGTGTTGAGCTTCTGTAACTCGTACTTTTACTGTGATTCCAAGTTACATAGTTCGGTAACTAAGCATTCACTAATTACTTTCAAAGAGCAAGCTTTTCCATTTTCTTTGAAATTCATCTTTTACCCCGTGCTCTTTGCTAATGAGTCGGACTTATTAATATTCTTTCACTCGAATTTATTTCTTTGCGTTGAAGTTGCTAATGAATTCAGGTAAAAAGCTCTAACTTTTAATAATTCACTTTGACTCTAACAATCTTATTCAATTATTTCATTTGTGCTTGGAAAGCACCAAGCACAAATGAAATAATTGAATAAGATTGAATAAGGTCACAAAAATAATCGTGCTGTAAATGATTTTTTTTCTAAGTAAACTAAATATTCTCTTGACTTTATTTGCATTGTTTTATAAGAACACATGAACCAAGTGTCTTCCCCTTAAGTAGAGACAATAAGAAAAGTGCCGATGGACTCTTTCTTAGTGATATGTTTTTTTATTAAATTAAGTTAAAACAAAATTATTAATTAGCCAAATCAATGGCTAGATTGTAGTGTTATTCTACTATATTTAATTATGGCCTTCGTGATACGAGTACAACGTCGGGCACATCGTCATTTTCCATCAAGTGAGATTGTGGACAAACGAAAGACTATTGACTAATAAAAAAAATGTCTTATCATCACTAATTAATAAAGACTCGACTCATAATAAAACTGTACCACTCCATCAACAGCTATTTTTACCAAACACATGTTGGAATAATGCTCCTAATTGACTGAATAAAAATAAAACAAGTTCCATGTTACAGTTAATGCATAATGTTCCTTGATGATGATAAACAACGTCTTGGCTCGTTAGGAACGGTGCGCGGTGGTTGGTACACGGGAGTGCAGACCGCATCCTCAGCAAGGTCGTTAAACATATTATTAATTTCCGTAATAGGACACGCTGTATAACATTATTTTATACTCTGTAATTCATGTTTTAACTAAAGATTGTAGCATTTTATGAGCGCTGCTTCGGGCATCGTACCTTTACTGTTATAACCACTAAAACCTATGTTCCCAAGTTGCGGTAAGAACAACAACCCTAGCTCAAGTATCAAGGGGCGGCTATGCAAATATTTTCTTATATATAATACAGCTGAGGCTTAGAACGAACTAGTCCGCCAGTAGAGTTTACATTATTCAATGCTCTCGAACACTTTGTTATGTCTGCAATGTACCTTTGTTCCTTGCTACATAAAACACCAAAGTTATGCTTTATGACCTAAAGGCGAATAATTTCCTAGCTGCATTTGTGATTGCGTTGTTTATGAGTCATGTTTATATGTCAAGACTCGTACTAGAACTTTAAATATAACCTGCCGCAGAGCTGATATAGAAAAAGAAAGAAATAGTCGATTGTTCGTGTGTGTTGATATTTCTTGTGGTAGTCGCGTCCGGTAGCTATTCCGTTTCTCGTTTTTCCTGAACAGAGTGAGTGCGCGGCCCATTAGCCACCTACATCATCATCTCTATAATACATCGAGCACATACCCTATGTCTCTATACGACATCTATAACTTACCCAGCTTGCGACCCAACTTTAATTCGGCAGCGAGAATAGGGCGTGCCATGCAGTCACGATCCGGGATAACCCGGCTTGTAGCAGATTGCCAATTGCCAAGCGTTAATTTACTTTGCTAAGACGTAATACTTCCCCTCTCGAAAATGCAATCCCGGTGACAAATCACGGCAGATAGATCTTACGTGTTGAAACAGTGATCGATCGTTCGTTGTGATAGAGAGTTTCACTGACGGAAATGGAGGAAGGTGAAAACAAGGAAACGGAGCTCCGACATATCTAATTGCATCTGAAGGAACGGAGTTGTGGTGTTGGCATGCGAGCGTGTGCAGCGCCTTCATTGTTCGGCCGCATCGCATAACGTGAGGGGCTATGTCGAGAAGTTATCGCCGCACGTGCTCTCAGCCGCTTTAATCCCACGATAATCCGACCCGGAAAAAACCAATAACCATTGTTTTGTCAAGATATGTACGCTGCATTGGATGTTTGCACGAATTATCGTACTACCTACACGCGAGCACTCGGCTGCTGTTAATAATCTGATAAGAGAATCTTACCCTTCGTAAACCTTTACACGGAAATAGTATACGTCAATTTCAATAGAAAGAGTGTTGCTCTGCGGTTTGAAAAAAGTTTTACGGAAATAGTTTTAGCGGCAGGTCGAGAAATGCACAGCCGCATCTCAATTAATACGGCCCGCCCCGGGCGTCGGTTGTCGCCTTACTTTGTGCCGCTGTCGACGTAAAACGTACGATAGAAATTCTACTGCAGCAGCTGCATGCGAATGTTTCAGACAAAAGTTAAGGCATGTACTTCATTCCGGATTACGTTCGCAATCTCGCCTTTCAAAGTTTGCATAAATAACTTGTTGTTTAATTCGCGTTTTAGGTGTTGTTTCTAGAGATTTATTAAAATTGCGGTTCTGAAACTTATCCTCAGAATAATGCGTCTGAAAATCGAACGACCAAGTTGGTTGGTCAAAGAAAGTTGTATCAGTTTCCGTGCGCCAGATGGCCGTCTGTTTCGGAGATTCTCGGTCTGTCGAGAATGTATAATTAATTCGGAATGTTTAATTGACTAATTTGCAACTGCAGTCCGGTTACATTGCCCGTATGATTCGTCGTGAATTTGGCAGGTGGCTTTCATCAAGAATTCGCTAGCTATACGCGTCTTTATCCTCGCAGCTGTAATTAATGACACAGCAACGAGACAAATACTTACCCGCTTGAATTCCGTCTAGCCTTCTTTGTCAGACGTTTCAAGTGACTCACACATGAGCCATGAGAACATAACACGTGCTATACCGTTGTAACTTTTATGTTAGGAGAAAATGTAGTTAAAGCTCATGAAGTGTAAAATAATGAAGCATGTTATCGCTCAAGTTTTTAATAAGTAATTATTTCCTTACTTGGAGCAGAGAGCAGAGTTGCAACTAATTAAAGTTGTCTGTCCCTTTGCGCCAGTTGTCACTTCATATCCTGTCCCGCAGGGGTAAGGCTATGCAAATTGCTTAATTTATTTACGGGTTTATGGCTCAATTTCTTTAGAACAGTTGAAAACAATTTTTGATGGTCCTTTTCGGGTCTTGGAAGGAAGTGACATTGCAACACAAAAAGCCCAAAAGTACTGTTACGCAAATAATCGACATCCATTTTATTCGATTCCGCTATCAAAACCATCTGAGCCACAAAATAAATACAGAAACGAATTACGGTTATGTCATAATGATTTGCAGTGGCACCGCCAAATAAATAATCCTGCCACGCCGAAACCGCTTTTGACACGACAATCGACTCACTCATCGGGAAATTCGGTGCTCATGGCATAATTTATTTATCCAACTCCCAACCCTGTTATGAGTTAAGCCCGCTTCATACATCACGTACAATGTGCAGTATCGCTAATTTTGTTTGCGCTGGCTCGCTTTTCCATCTAATAAAGTTATGCTATAAGTTCACCCATTACCATCTACTCTAGCTCGGTTAACTCTATAAAATGAACATAAGTTGAGTTTTCCTTTCATAAAAATTCAGTTTTTCTTGCTCCATTTAGTTCAAGTTTTAATCGCCCGGGCAGTTTATTTAGTTTCGCAGGTCAGCCGTTCTATGTCTTGTATTTTAATAGCTCATGTTCAGACTGCGACGTTATGGAAAGAAAACCATATCCTGTGCTGCTAATTTCCTTTTTGCTGCTCCAAATGGACATTTCTGAACTACGTAATGTGGTATTTAGGTCTCGCGAAATGGGAGCGACCATTAAATTCATCTGTGCGGTCTAATGAAGTCCCCAAAACTTGCGTTATCGTTTGTCACCCGTAATGATCATGCCTTTGAACAAACGTTTGACTACCTTAACTCCGTAATGCAAATTGATGATCGCTGTCCTCCCTCCAAACGATGACATATCAATTCTGTGCTAAGATATTAGAGCCTCTAACCATTGAACTGAAAACCTTATTTTTCCCTCGTTCACGCTGGAGCAAAATTAAAACTGCTAATGGGGTTGGCGTTAAAATGAGCCTTGATCGTCGTTCTTTTTCTTTTGCGTTTGATAGGCTAATATAAAGTTTTCTTCAGAGTTTTTACGATAATTTCTGATATTTTCCTAACAGTTTGTATGCGTGTTGCCTCTAACCATTGAACTGAAAACCTTATTTTTCCCTCGTTCACGCTGGAGCAAAATTAAAACTGCTAATGGGGTTGGCGTTAAAATGAGCCTTGATCGTCGTTCTTTTTCTTTTGCGTTTGATAGGCTAATATAAAGTTTTCTTCAGAGTTTTTACGATAATTTCTGATATTTTCCTAACAGTTTGTATGCGTGTTGCAGCAACAAAAGACGATCCGGATGGAGACGGCAGCGAATGCCGCGGGCGGCAGCAGAACGGCGGCGGCCGCGGCAAGTTGCCTTACAACGGATACTCGGAGGAGTGCTTGGATCGGCTCGAACCTAACGGGAATATACCACACGACAAGGATGGCCATTATGGTTAGTACATTCAACACTCATTACTATCAGACTTACTTTGAATCATAAAAATCTGCCAGCTTTAAGCAGTAGTCAAGCAGTATTACTAAGGTTCTAGTTCTGATGATACCTACCAAATAATCAAATATATAGTAGGAAAATCGTGTTATTTCCTTGTTATTTCTTATTATTTTAGTCTTATACAAAAACTGCCTATGTTTACCATATTATTATATTGTACCAACCGACCTACATTTTTAAAGAAATAAATAACAAAATCAGCAATATGTATTGGAAAGCCTATTAGATTCTTCTACTCTTATAAAACCTTAAATTATTAATCTATGAAAATGTCCTCATTCGAATAAAATACACGTAACTCTACAGGTAGCTTAATTGTTTCAATTGTAAATAATTCTAATATGTTTCTATTATACGGTGTTTATATAAAGGCCATCGCCGTCTAAAAAAAAGTGAAGTCTTCAATTCTCCCTCGCAGTTCGATCCAAATAAAACTCCTTGTTCTTGCCAATTCAGTCAGCCCTAGGGCTTTACGTAACCGCAGGCTTTGTGTTACATTATACGCGCGTAAACAAGATACACCAAGTGAATCACTCGCTTTACTTAGGTAATGCTTTGTTTGCCTCATAAGAGGTCCTTCTTGAATTAGTCTTCGAGATTGTTCTATGCGCGTTGAAGAGCACACTAAATCTCTATCGATTGAAAGATTTCCACGTAAAGAGGAAAGTCAACTACATTTCAGTTCAAGGTCAAGTGTTCCTTTTCATCATTTCCCCTCCTCGTGCTAAAAATACAACTCTGCTCTGAACGGTGGCCTTTTGCTGTTCGGGTCATTATTTAAAGCTAACAATTAATTGATAAAACCAATTCTCTGTATTTCTGTGCCTCATTTTAAACCGCACTGTTCAATACACATTATATTGTTTGTGAGCGCAATCTTCGCTGCGGTTCTTTCTGTTTAATCACATCATCTTTGTCATTTATCTTACCTGCAATGAAAAGTTTATAAATCAATTTATCTATCCTTCCAAACGATCTAGCGCATTTCGTCCGTCACGTTAAACCTCTGCGCACATTAATCCATCGTAACTACCGCACAGCACAAAAATGTGCATTCATATAATATGTACACATACTAGTTTAAGCCCAACTTGTTATTTTTACATACATTTTACAATCACAAAATAGCTTCCCACAAGCTTCAAACGAATAGCCCGCGAGCTGTCGTCATTTGATGCCGCCAATATGAAATGCATCTAAATTTTACGAGTCAAAGCCCATAGGTATTTTTATGCACATTTTTATGCTGTGCGGTAGCGGTGCGCCTCTGATCTGCGACAACCTTAAAAATCATATCGGGTGCTAGAGTTACCCTTGTCACACACCCAGATGGCCATTCCAAACGTTTACATGCAATTTGCATTCATGTTTCCATTAACACGTTATTGCGGTGAATAAAATATGCGGATCTAATTATGCGGCTGTGCGGTGCATCGCCGATGAGGATCGATCGGTGGAATTATGGGAATTCTATATAATGATTTAAAGAATGCAGAAGTCGCTTTGGCGATCTTCCAACTTTCATACGACTACCAGTCATATCAATTGACTTGAATAAACAAAATACACGCAAAAAATTATTTAGAAAAGACATAATCAAATGTTACGCTGCTTTAATTTGCATTAGCAAAACCTTAAGTGAATCTAAATATAAGTTTCACATTTATGATGGAATTTGACAAGACCAAACGTTCAAACTTTCTGATCTAAAGGTTTTAATAAAGCACGGATATTCACAACATCTAACCCTACTAAAATGTGATTTATCTCTCATAGAACACATCCCCTTGTAATTTTACCCTCTAACAAAAACGGCCGCGTTTTAGTTTCGATTATCATATCTTGTGGAGGAAACTCGTTCTGCCCTCATACTGAAAAAGTTTATTTCATTATCGTGCACGCTATAGTGGAAATAATGCTTATCTCTTCAGTTTACTTGGTTATGTAATCTTGCTTGGCCTTTGCATAACAAGTGTATTTTTGCGATCTTAAAGAAACACCTCATTTTTCTTATCTCTGTATCGCTGAATAGAGTAAAACACCTTGTTTTCCCGGTTTTTATCTCTGTATCGCTGAATAGAATTAATAATATCAATTTGCTACAGTTGGTAGATTCCTGGGACCGTGGCCCAGTGGAGACAAAGGGACGAAATCGTTACATTCGGTTCAATAACTAAATTGTCCTCTCGCAAAGCACTCCGCGATAAGAGATATTTCACAAAGCATTTCTACGATCAAAACTGTTCATGGTAACTTTAAGGAAATCGTTCCGAAAATCCGAAATAAGGAATGATATTTTCGCGGCTGTAGAATCTTGAAACTTCGGCATTTCCGACATTGTTTACATTTGTATACACGTAAAGGGTTTATTCGACAATCCACCTTTGATGTGTAACATAAACGTTCTTCATAAATAACGTGTAGTCGAAACAAGGTAAAGAGGTAGCCTGGAATGTTATTGTTGGATCGGGGTTATGTTACGATGTATTTTACGCGGTGTAACAGAACATCGATAAATCTGTTTCATTGAAATGTTTTATTGCTTAGAAAGTATTGGCTTTTATCTATTAATAATTCACTCATTGTGTTGGGCTTTATCTCTTTGTTAATTGTTACCATTTGATGGGGCGGCCTGCCTCTATATTTTAATTTCAACGCCTCTTTGAATTCTCGCTTGATTTTCCTAAGCAAAGCTTGTCCATTTTGTATCTTTACTAAATTAAAAGCAAATAACTTATCTGAAGTTTACATGATGCTAATGGTCCTGTGAAAACAAACACTACACACACTACATTATGAACTACATTTACATAGTCCTAACACTGGCCGTGCAAATAAGTGTTGTTATGATGTGGAGCATACTATTGGGACGCGGTACGGCTAGCGTGTGACATGCGTAAATAAACTTTAGGGCAGTGAAAATTAAAGATAATTTACAATACACCAAATGCGAATAAATCTATCAACTCGTGATTTAGGTTTTACTGAAACTAGTGATGGACTTATGCTTTGCTAAACTCGTGATGATTGTAAATATTAATCGATGATGATATTTATTTATCCTGAAATAAAGAGGTTGTATGAACTCATAAATGGTTCGGTCATTTAGTGCTATGTCGTAGATTTTTCAAGCATGCAGCAAGGATTTTTAACGCTGCGATTTTCCACATTGGCCGTTGCAGTAAATCCTAAGTAAACAATTGGTGTCCCCCGAGAACTTTCTGTTTTACAAAATCCAAGCTAAACCAGCACCGTAGTTTACGTTGCTGCAACACGCTCAGTTGAACAAACAAGAGACCCGTAGACCACATTCCCATGAGACACCGGTCGGTACATGTCCGATCGACATCTGATCTCTAAATAAATAAACCACTTGGAGGTAAACATTCAAGTTGGTCTGACTCAGAAAACGTCTGTCGGAGTACCGTGCTTCCTTACTTTCGAAAAATATTTGCATTTTAGAAGATTTCTAATATTTTAGTTTTGAAACTCTGAACTTGGAACTGGCTCTTGTTATGCCCGCATCGCTGAGCGCTAGACTCGGCACTATGAACGTATGAATACCCAATTTAGGTAACTCCTCGAGCAGTTACGAGCTTGGGTAGGATATTTATCTTCCTTTTTCTATTGTCGGAGATTTTCTCTGCTCTGATAAATTTTTGTTTGGTTTGAAAACCTTGGTAAGTGTTTTTGTATCTTTCATCTCCTTTAAGAAATGTTTGCCCTAAAAGCGGCAACTCTAGTGCCTAGCAGAATTACTTAATTACATACTGGCGGTGTGGCGTAGTGACCGGGGATCTAGGCCTCGAACGCCAGAGGTTCCAGTCCAGACGGCACTAAGTTCGCCTAATACACTCGCGAGGTTTAAACTGGAATCGTTTCACCGCGAGTTGATCAAGACAATTTTTTTACAATTTCTGTATAATGAACTAGAGATTTGTGGTATATCGTTTGAAAGGTAATTTTGTTAGCTATCAATCTCTTTTGATATCATAACCAATAATTATTCACCTTGTGCCATGGAACGAAAAAAAAACATCAAATTTTCAAACAAAACACCATATTGTTTGGAACTCCTGAAATCCTATAAAAGTAGGCGTTTATGAAAATTTGTCATCAGTCCAATGTATTACTCATCGAGTATTACTTTACTGGGAACTGTTGAACTAGAGAGACTGGGAACTTAATCCGGAGACCAGGACTTGGACGACGGCGATGCACTTCAAGATATGATGGACTTAGTGTCATAACTTCTCTCCGAAATCGACACCTGACCGTCGTAGACGTCCAGCAGCAGTTCAGAGAAGTTCGAGGGAGGGCTGTGAGCGATTGGACAGTCAGACGTAGACACAAAGAAACGAACTTGACCCCAAAAAGGTCAGCCACGGGACCCAAATTGTCTCCAGCCCACCGACAAGCCCAGCTTCAGTCTGCTCGCGACCACTTAGATTGGGATATGGAGCAATGGGGTCGAGTCCTGTTCTCTGACGAAACCCGAATGTTCCTACATGGTCTATTCATTTAGACAGACACAACTTGGACCTATTGCAATAATTCCCTAAATTGAAGTAGGAAATTATATTATTTATTAATTAAATTAGATATATATAATTATATATATCTTCTTTATATCAGTTAAAAGCTAACAAAATTATCGTTCAAAGGATATACCACAATTACAAATTGTAAAAATTTGTCTTGAACATCCCGCCATGAAGCGTTTCCAGTTTAAAGCTTGCAAGTGTAGTATTCAAGTATTCAATTATCTACATAACTTGCTACTTTTGCTCATTGTTTTTATAACGAACGATATTGTTTCCTTAGCAAATTGGAAGATGTTTTACTACAATGTAAACTTAAGATTCGGAGAGTATTTAACTTATTAACGTATTTAACTTTGCTCGGTTCTTGATAACTCAATTTAGAAAAAAACTCTAAATATTCGTTTTTCTAAATATTAAAAACGAATATTTAGAGTCTTTTAAGTAAATATTAAATGTTGTCATGATAATTGTAATGTGTGCTGTTAATTTCATGAACGTCAGATTTTATGAAATAACCTTTGATTGTTGTTTCTCATTAATTTTGTTTAGGTATGTTTAGGTATTCATGTTAAATGTTAACGTCATTAATTAAACTAAATGGCTAGGTGCAATCACTGCTTTGAAGGCCGCGTTGGTAGGTATGCCAAGCAAGTAGGTATTTAGTGATATCCGACCCCGTAATGTGTAGTTTTATGTTTACATATTCATATCCAATCCACAGATTAACGGAAGGGCAAACTTCACGCAGAACAATTAAAATAATTAGCCGAAGCGGGAATGTTTTGGGGTAACTCGAAAAGTTTTCCAATTGGGTCACGTCGCAACCTGTCATACAGTAATTATACCGGGAGCGAAGCGAGCATATAGGAAAAGTTTGCGATGGTCATGTGCCACATGGTCCACAAACAGACATTATTATGTACCTACGCAATACCTACGTATGTTACAATTAATAAAGCTTATGGGTCAGCGGCCCGTACATATCTGAGTATCTTATTTTTAGGCTAACGCGTCTAGACAAAATTCATTGTACAAAATACGGCCGCGGCCCCTAAATAGGCCTTTTCAGCGCCGCACGAAGTCTCGGCTGACCCTAACGAAACTTATACCAAATCATCCTACCAAGATGTAAACAAGCTAATGATGTATAAGTACATAGATAGATGCTTAATATAAACTGAAAGTTCACACAACATGGTGTACGATTGCTGTCTAACACTAACATTTTGATCTTACTACCACACCGCGTACTTTTTGAAGAAGTAAATGATTTCTAAGATCAACACCAAGAAAACGTCACTGTATAGGCATGTACTCGTATGCTTATAAGCATTATGAAAGTTGCTATGGTATGCAAGTGAAGGCTCCCTTTGCCCACTCAACAATTACTCCTAAACCTCATACTGACAAAACAAACGACGCAATATTATGGCTTGTAACAAATTTGCATAAAATATAGACAAATTTGAACCCGCTATGGCAAAGTCCGCTGTGATAATAATTATCCTAATTGGTCGTCTGTTCCGCGCCTAACACCTGTCATGGCGTCAAAAGACGCCTGTCCATTTCAATTAGTGAAATGAGTTCTAGGGAGTGGTTGCAAATAGGTCGAAATACCGGAATAAATGTTCAAAATGGGTCACGAATGCGCCGCAACCACAAACCTGTCCTTATATTGTGGCTAACAGTACTTACCTACTAAAGCCCGTATTATAAACGCTTGCTCAGTCATCGATTTATGCTTGAGTTACGATTTTCTATTTTAAAAGCGTTAAACTCAAGCATAGATCGATGACTGAGCATAGTTTCATGATACGGACCTAAAACTTTTGATACCTCCTAAGACATGTATTTACTAAGTAAAAAAAAATCGTTGTCTCCTCTTGTTTCATTAAAAAAATCATAATTTTTAATGCATGAATACCTATGTTTATTGCATAGTAGTTAACAATGCTATATTTTCTCTATTCTTTTTTTCAATTAAGTACTCAGAATTCTACGAAATTGGACATAGGTACAATTTACCCCTAATAAACATAAGTGCAGGTGGTTCATGCAAAGAAATATGACACAGCAAATAGCCCGTCGAAGTGCGTAACGCGAAGTGTACGTCAACAAAACGACATCGTCAAAATGATGGTTGTAAAACTCACCCATACCATTCGTCCGTATGTGAAATATGCAGCTATTATGGGGAGGTACTCTCGTAATGTACGGCAAAACGATGATATTTCATCGCATCAGTCGTACTCGTAACCATAAGGATGGTTGATGGTATACCTACGTGGAAAGGTATAAAGGAGATGGAAAGCGATGATTTGATTGCCCATCAGTTTTGTAAATGTCGGATGTTTTTCACTGTTGTATATTTTTAGCCAATTTGCTAAGGGATCTACCTCGTGTGTTCATAAGTCTTGAGACACAGTAAAACTAAAATATTTTTGGAGCTAAGTTGAGTATTCATTTATTGGATATTAAAATTAAAACTACTGACATCTAGATCTGTATTTAAAAATAAATCATTCAAAATTGCCGCCTTTGCATTCAATGCAGGCCTTCAAACGCGTGCGCCATTCATCCATGGCGGCACGAATCTTTTCAATGGGAATCCGTTTCGATTCTTTAATAAGGGCTCGCTTGAGAGAATCCAGGTTTGGGTGAGACTTTCTGCATGCCCTCAGCTCCAATTCCGTCCATAAAGAATAATCCAAAGGATTCAAGTCAGGGCTTGACGAGGGTCAATCTTCGCTCCGAATGAAGCCTGGCAAATTGGCCTCCAGCCAACGTTGGGTAGTCTTAGCTTTATGGGAGGGAGCAGAGTCCTGTTGGAAAACCCAGTATTTTCCAGCGAATAGCGTATCATTTAATGGTTTAACCACCGCTTCCAATATGTCGGTTTGGTAATTTTGTGCCTTCACCTTGACGCCTTGCTGGCAAAAATGAAGCGAAGTGACCGCCTCGTAGGAAACACCTTATCAAACCATCACACTTGCTGGATGATGAGTGCGCTGGACATTGCGTACAGATGGCTGGACGTCCTTTGAACTTCTGGCGTAAACCTTATTGTTCTGCCGGTTAAACTTTTCTTCCACCGTGAAGATCTTTTCATCGGTAAACAGGATATTTTTTGGATCGTGTCTCTTCAATTGTTGTCAACACTACCCAAAGGTTAGCAGGTAGAGAATGCTATCTAGCATTATGTTCACCTATGTACAACTTTTGTGCAATAAAGAATATTCTATTCTATTCTATTCAATAGGTTCCGACATCGTTCCAGTCGCAATTTACGAAGACGCTCGTTTAAATAATGCACTTTCCTTCGACTGTAGGCCTTTAGTTTAAGATCATATTTAAGTATCCTGTTCACCGATATTCGCGAAATGTTGGTCTGCAGAGCTAATTTCTTTTGAGTCCGGCAAGGGTTGCGACGAATTCGCTCTCTGATTACTTTGATGTTGGCGGGCGTCCTTACAGACCGCGGGCGGCCACATCTTCCACGGTCTTCTAAAGAGCCGGTCTCCTTGTACCTCTTTATGGTATAATACACAAATTTCCGACTACATCCCAAACTTTGGATTTCACTAAAAACTTGCATTGGTTTTTTTCCTGCTTGAAACAGTGAAATTACAGTCGCACGCAAATCGTTGGCGCCATTTTCACGGAGAATGAAACAAATATTCAAATGTATATTTTTTCTGATTCAAAACATTCGAAATTTAAAATTTTAAAAGTTTAAAAAAGGTTGCATGAATTACTTTTTTTTTAAATTAATTAAATAAGTTCGTCTCAAAACTTATGAACACACGAGGTAATATTGAGCGGTGTCCGCAGGCAATAAAGTCTTTATAATTGCCTTAACAGACAGACGATCAAATTGTTCAAATCAAATTAAAATCATCGATCCAAACGAAATGTGCTCAATAAATACGCCAAAGTTCTCCGCAAACAGAGGGAACAAAATGTTCCTTTATAATTTCATCTGTTATCGGTAAGCGAGGCTAAGTTTTAATTGGGCTTTCGTACTCAAACGCCTAACGTGTTGCTAACCTGCACAAATATAATTTTCATATTACGTGGTATTGATGGCTATTGACAAATTTTTGATCAAATTTCAAAAGCTATCATTATCGTCTAGTCCTCGCTCTAAAGGCCGTCTTTAGGGTTCCTATCCCAGCCACTGTGGTCACATTACGTCCACACAAAGGTTTTTCATTCGACATTCAATAAAGTTTCCTGAATCGCTTCCCGGGTTCAGAGGGTTGCCCGCCCCGTGACCTACTTACACTGGTCCGGCGAGGTATGAGTGCTGTATTAGCATCATCGAATTAAGTGTTATTCGATTGTAACATCCTTGTTTTTACAGGGAATATTGTGATGGTATTGACTTTAAGGTCCGTTTTATGAAAGCTTGCTCAGTCATAGATCTATGCTTGAGTGACATTTATGCCATAAAAATCGTTACTCAAGCATAGCTCGATGACTGAGCAAGGTTTCATAACACGGGCCTTTACATCGTGAAGTTACTCAACAAAATCTTCTTTCATATCTTTACTGGGTAATGGCTCTAGCAAGCTATGTCATCGTCGCATACAGCAGGGACACTACAATTTATAACAGTCGATTTAATCTCGGTGATCAGCTGTCTCCACGATCGATTTCCTCTCGACGAACAATTTGATTCTACGAATGATTTATTCGTATCGCGTTTACTTCGCATCAATACCGCCTACTGAGTCTGTGACACTAACGCTCTTCTAGCTTCTAGACAAATGGGATGTCGAACCATTTTGAACTGAAACGCTACCCGAATTATGGACGACACGCGTCACGTTTCGTTCAATAAATAAAAAAAAAAAAAAATAATAATGCTGGACAATCCACACAGCATCATCTAGCCCCAAAGTAAGCAGAGCTTGTGTTATGGGTACTAGATGACTGATAAACTTAATACAATATATAACATAGATAGATATTTTTTATTATATATAGAAAATACCCAGAACACCCGGAACAAATATTTGCAGATCGTACAAACATTTGTCCCAAGGCGGGAATCGAACCCGCAACCTTCAGCGTCGCAGGCGGACCTTCGCCCGCCGCGCCAAATCGGTCGTCAATCAATCTATCACTAAGAACATCTTATGATTGCAAGCTTTTCAATCGATTCGCGTTATCCAAATATCGACATTGGTATACTCGACAAAAAAAGGACTTTTCAAACATCTTCCACGTATTTTTTATTTTCTCTTGAATTTAATTTGCTTACTAAGTGCTCGCGGGGAAAATTCTGACGGGATTTCCATTTTATCAATCGAGGTTGCTTTCATGCAAAGTGTTTGTGTTGAAGCACCCTGTGGCGGCTGGACTATTCAAAATACGCCGTATTGTAGACGGAACGACAGCGGGACTCTGTGGGAAAATGTTAACAAACGAAAAATATGAGAATCTGTAAAACTTTGTTATTTTTAGCTAAGCTGCTTGCCTACGACGCGGGTTTTCTTAATAAAAGACATTGAAAAGAAAGACATTATCGATGGTCTATCGCAATATTTTTCGTAGCAGGCACATTCCTGTCAAATCTGAGCTTTCATTTTGATAAAGGAAATCGAAAATTGATCGTTACTGACAGTATTGCGAAAAATAAAAACGTTCTTTGCTTTTATGTATTACATAACGTCGTAGAAAAGATGTTTTACCGTGAAAATGTCGGCTTTCAAAGTGCCTTTCAAAATATGCGAATTTATAAAAATTCAGAGAGTTTGATGCGCTTCACGCTCGCCGAGTTATCTGGCTCCATAAAAGTTTTCACTACGATAGTACGAGTTTTTTGCAACTTTCTATAAATCGTCCACCGGTAACTGGCAAACTTTTATCGCTTTCAGGATGTTCTAAACTTTGATGTCAAAGTATACGAATTAGGTGTGTCCTACCAGACTATCAATTGACCCAAGAAATACTTCTGGCTGCAGTTTTAACACTGCAGTAAACCCACATCTAGTCACTCATATCTAGTACCTACCCAAAACACCAGCTCTGCTTAGTTTGGGGCTAGATGATGCTCCGTGAATTGACCAGCATTATTTATTTTTGAATCATTTAAATATTAACCAAATCTAGGACGACCAAACCTTTAGGATATCTCGTACTCGTATACATAAAAGTTTTTACTTCAGCAATGGCCTCATTTCGTCATTTTGTTTTTCAGATTGGAGTGGCGGCGGCAATGGAGAGTATCGGGTACGAAGACAGCTGTCAGTGTCATCTGACTCCAAACTCCTGGACGAAGCGGGCAGGGAAGACGCGAGGGTGGTGTTAAGGCCGAAAAGGCCACCTCGGCCCAAGTCGGAGGCCTTCCTCGGCCCCCATTCGGACCATCCACACCGTCGCACCAAGCGGTTTAGTGCCTTTGGGGTAAGTTATAAACCAAGCGCCAAAAATTACAGATTGAATACTAACCAAACTCATATCACGCCCAAAACGCTGTCTTAAAAGAAATTTTTACTTGTTTTTCGCACTAAACAGTTTACGTGCATTTCGGTTACGTAATAAAATAAACCAAGCAGTTAATGTTATATATATATATACATATTATTATGTTATATTAGATTGAAATTGAAACTGAACCAAAATGTTTATCACATCAAAACCCTGTCTTAAACCATATTAGTTAAATCTTATTATTGGCTCGGCGTACGTTTGAGCAGACTAGCAGCAAAGGAAATGTAGTTTGACATCATTTTTTGATAGGCTATAAATAAAGTAAAGTGCCTTCCCTGACTATTCTATGAAGACGTGCTTTTATGGCACACCTAAATCAACAGAAAATCAATCAGGGCCCACACTTATCTCCTACCACAAAAGAAGCAAAATTTTATTCTGAATCGTAAGTAAAGCTCAGGATTCGTATCCGCGTGACAGGAATAATATATTCGTATGGGTTTGTGAATTGATTTCTGCTAAGCGTTCGGACTATACGATTCTTTGGTATTTTATAGAGATGTTACGACTAGTCGGTAAAGCCAACTATCCGGCCACTTTCGTATTCGGCGACTATTCGGCAAAGAGTGCCGACTATCCGGCTTCTTACTTTATATGTATTTCTCAATTAAATATTAGGAATTGCATTAGATAAAACAAAAAAATAATGTAAAAATATAATTCATTATAATATAACGCATCAGTTAACACATTTTGAAATGTAAAGCAACCTTTCCTTTGGTAATCATCAGTCTTTAAAATTACTTACTTATAAAGAAAAATATCATAGACATTTATCAAAGTTAGTATCATAAATTACTAATTAACAAACAATACAACATAATATTTTCTTATCTTCAATAAACATTATAAATATTGCTTCTTATTTAAATAAAAGTGTAGGATTGTAGCCGACTAATCGGCCTGTTTAAAACCGACTAATCGGATAGTCTGCCAAACTCAAAGTCGGAAGATCTCTATATTTTATGCACCGTGTTCGAAAAAAGGATGAGGTTCTATGTTTGGATTTCGCGTTCAATTGAGGACCGATTTGACGATTCTTAAGTTTTTGTATAGAGAATGATCCCGAGGTGGTCCCATAAAATATTATTCCCGAGGGATGATATCTTTCTCGCAAAACTAAAAAACAGTGTTAAGCTAAAGAAATTACAATTACAGTTTTTAGTGTTTGTAAAAAAACGTCAAGTAAACTCTAAGATTAAAGAGTACGTCAGTCTTCGCCGTCCTTTTATCAGCCAAAAATCTTCTCAAAATACTGAAACCGCTTAGCGAGTTAGTGCTCTAGCTAGGGTAAGTGACATTGAAATGCAATTAACTCACGTAATGGGACTCGAAGGGGAGATTTCACTTGAAGGGTGTGTAATGCCTTAGGTTGTAGCTTGAATGGTGTGAAATGGTTTCCTCGTCAGCTTGATTTAAATTGTATGGGGTGTCTACGAGTTCGCGGAAAGGTTGTGATTTGCCGGGAGCTGTCTTATGCAGGGATTTGCATATCATTTCATTGTTTAATTATATTGTAATGAGTGGCCTGTAATTTACTTGCATATTATTTCTGTACTTAATATGATTTAGAGAAAAAGTAACCTTTTTCGGTCGTAAAAAAGGTCAAGAGACATCCCTACACTCATTTAAGGTTGTAAGATGTAAGCCCACTTTAGTCTGAACACAATCCTTTTCATCTTGAAAGTAGGCATAATCCAATTTCCCAATACTTTTATCTTTATGCTCATACATAAGTCCCCCGGACCACCCATAAATAACGTCATTAATCTTACAAATAGTTTTGCTCCTTACCGACTTACTGCTAAAATACCTGCTGGTCCATTTCTCGTGTCATATCTAAGTAAATAAATATTATAGTGGAGTATTGATAAATGGTGTTCGGCGGGAGCGCACGGCGATGGAGCGTAGTGAGGCTATAGCTTTTGAGAAGGACAATCAACCACTGGACTACAATGTCTACAACGTAAGCCGAGATAGATGGATAAGCTTAGTTTTCCAGACCGCTCTGTGAACTTACAATTCTACTAATATTATAAAGCCGAAAGTTTGGAAGTTGTGCCGTTGTGGATATCTTTGGCCGAAGACAACGCCGAAACAACTGAATGGATCAGGCTGAAATTTTGCATGCATAAAGATGTAGAGGATGGAGAGGACTTGGAATAACATAATGCGCTTCCTTTTATTCCAAAAGCAAAAACTAGGCCGAAGCTAGTACTCATATATGTATTTATTCCATTCCATTCCATGACATATTATCCTCGCTAATCATCTATCCAATGTATTTTACTGCAATTTGTCACAATCACATTAACTCCTTCTGCTACCGTAACTTGACAAGTAATCAATCAAGGAGCGAGATTCTACCAATCCTCGGATTACCGCGGCATGTTGGGACGAATAATATTGTATCCTGAGGCGGACTTGTCCAAGGGCTGTAGTTCACAAATAGCCCAACAGCGTAACGTAAGGACTTGAGCGACGTTGATGTATCGCGCGATCACGATAGGCGAGGCTGCGTGAGTTTTCTCGGTAAAGTAGAGAGGTTTGTTAGAGATAAAGCCGAAAATATATTCCACAACATTTTGTGTGTTTACGGTGTTTTCGGTTTTTCGTCGCTCTGAGTTTGAGCGAATAAAATGTTTCATAGAAACTGAGTTAAACACGCAGAATCCATTACGAACGGTATCTCGTAAAATGCTTTGAGGCGTAAACTTGGAATTTTTCAGATGTTCGAAGTTGTAAGTAAAAATAACATGTCATGTTTTGTTGCGTTTTCAACAGAGTTTATTAACTTTCTTCGTTTTTCCATATGCTTGAAGTTATACGTTAAATAACTTCTGTGATATTACGTTTTCAACAAAGAAACAAACTTTGGTTTTACCTGTTAATCGTTAATTATTTCTGCGAATACTCAGTTCGCCTTGACTTTAATCTGTATGTAATAATTGATTAACATGGAATCAATTACACTATTCTGAATCAGCAAAGCCAGTAAACCAATCGTCATATTTTGATAACAAATGTTATCCAGTGTACAGTCGAAACACTGACTTTGTAAACTGCCTTAAAATGTTAAGGCGATCACTGCCCAGCCACTATTATGCAACAACAACATGTGCGTCGTGGGCACTCAAAGTGCTGTGATGTTTCTCACTCGTCGGCAAAACGCGCAGGCATTACACGACCTTCTTCCACCTTCTTCCTCCATAGGACCAGGAGACGCACAGAAAAATTTCACCCGTACTTGGTCGACATAGTGTCGAACCAAAAAATTCTGAACTACTTTCTTAATAAGCACGGCCAAAGAGTGGAATGAGCTTACTGCGTCTCTTTTCCTGTTAGTTAATCTTGGCGTCTTCAAATCCAGGGTGAATAAGGGAAAGCGTACTCAATGTTATGCCACATCTTCACTTACTTAAGTGAAATGGTGGCCAAATAAATAAAAAATAACGATAGTACCTATATTTTATATTGCTACTGTTCCCTATGAGTTAGGAGATTAATATTTTAGTATTTATTTAAAGTGGTCTAGAACTTGTTAGAAATGATCTTCTGGCATGTAGCAGACACGGGTAGTTGATTGTACAAACAAATCTGTTTTGCTTGCACTTTATCAAAGTTTGGCAAGCTTAAAGTGAAACACCTGGTTCATTCCATACAAAATTCATGACTCTATGTGATTTGCTGCATTATGTTACCATATCTTCATACTACTATTCTAGTAAAAAAGACAGTTTTTTTTAGAGCGGGGTTTATCTGGTTGGTTAGGCACTTGCTACTCGTATAAGGTTGATCTTCAAGGGTTGGCGCGAGATTCTAATTTTTTCGTGGTTTTTAATTTATTTCTGCGTTCTACAAGGAATAAAACCACGGAAAAGTAATTTGCCGCAAATCGTAAACATTTTCTATGAACCCATGATAAAGCCAACTTCGATTCAATTGTATTTCGGGAGCATTTGGGAAAATGTTGACTTGAGCCCAAAATTTCCTATTTTCTTAAATGCTCTAAAAATACCAGTGAACCGAAGTTAGTTATTTCATAGGTTGATAGAAAATGGTTTACGATTTGCGGTAAATTACTTTTCTGTTAGTTTTATTCTTTATAGAAAGCAGAAAAAATTAAAAACCACAAAAAAATTTAATCTCGCGCCAACCCGTCACGATCACCCTTAATGGTTGGGTACGGGTTGGGTAGGCATATTATTTTTCTATTTTGCAAGTTCATATTTGATCAAAAGAATTTTCTCTGAAAAGGGCTAAAGTAAATATCCGTCTTGTAATTTTAGTCTGAATTTCTAGTTCTCCATTGCAATTTCAACAAACTTAAAGTTAATTATGTACACTGCACCAACCAGTCCTGGTTCTATTCCCTTTACTTCCCGCATACACTCACGAACTTAGAAACACATTAGCCGACTCAAATATTTAGACAGGTACGTGTATGCAAGAAAGCGAAACGCTGTTCAAGACTCAGCAGCTACATACGATAGTTATAAACTGATCGTATAAACAACTTTGTATTTACTGCAACTGACTGCTATCAAGTCGTTAAACTTGGTTCAACTTATCTTGTTAAAAGGTATAGCCGAAATTGCTAACTTGTTCATAAGAACATGGTATTCCTTTCCTTCATCATACTAATATTGTAAATGCGAAAGTTTGTTACCACGTATCTCCGTAACTACTTAACCTATTTAGATGAAATTTGGTATGTAGATAGTTTATGTTCTAGAATAACAAAGAGGCTAATCTAATTTTCAAAAATTAACCGCTTGGGGGGATTAAAAAGGGTGGTAAAGTTTCTATGGAAAATTGTTATTCCTCCGTTCGATTCACTCAAAATTCGGTATAAATAAACTATAAAGTAAATAATGAAACACGAATTTTTTTTACAAAACTATTTCTTTGGCCCCCCAAAGAAATAGTTTTGTAAAAAAAAACAATAAATTTCCAAGCGGGCGAAGCCGCGGGGCGCAGCTAGTGATATTATAAATGCGAAAGTTTGTGCCGTTGTTGTGAAGATGTTTGACCGAGGCAACGACAAAACTGCTGAATGGACCGGGCTGAAATTTTGCGCACATATAGATCTGGACGTGGAATAACATATAAGCTACTTTTTATTCCAATAAAGGCGTGCGAAGCTGTGGGCATAAGCTAGTATAGTATATGCAAACTAACTAAAAATTTAGTTAAACCTAGATTTATTTGTTCATGTATCTCATTTTAAGTAAACCCTGTTTTTGTATGAGAATAAAGTTCTTTAAACCATTCTACACAAACTAAAACATTATTTCACATATTTGTTAATTCTATCTAATCTTCTAAAAATCCTGACAGCTTTCATTGAATGAAACAAGTTTAATGAATAGTGAGAAGATAATTAAACAAGGCAAACGTAGTGTCTCCGTTAGGATGACGACCTGAAAAAAACCGCAGGCAGATGCTGGATGCGGCAAGCTGAAGACAGGTCGCTATGGCGCTCATTAGGCGATTCCTATGTCTAGCACTGGACTAATATATTCTGATAATGAATTAAACATGGAACATTTTAATTCAAAGCATCCCAATGATAAAGTAAATTCTGGATCATAAGACGATTGACGACATTAGCTTAGTCAGCTGTTACTAAGGTTAACATATGTTTACTGATCATGATCAATGATCCAAACGAAGGCAATCAACTAAATTATGAACACACCAGTAACAGACCTTAGCGATTATGTTATTAGGATAATTGAGCTTGATTGCGGTTGCTTTAGATTATTATTCAAAGGTTAATTCTTGCTCTAAATCCATATAATTTTTACCGTTAGCAATTACCATCATAAGAGAACGTAAAGATTGAATATGTTTTCGCTTCAGTTCGACGAGATTTATTTATTTATTTTAGGGAGACCATCAGCAGATTATACATAAATGGGTAATACAATAGAAATTGATGGACTATCAGTGGATATTAACAGGAATCCACTGATAGTGTAAGACCTACTTGAGATGAGAAAAATTCATAACGAACACATCATCTAAACACGGAAACTTTTGCTTACAGACACTGTAGGTTTCTTAAACTTAAAGGTAGTTCACGTAGGTCTTACTTGTGTGTAACTGACTAACTTAGTATAGTAGATAAGTAATCAAGTTTATGTATAACCTGCGTACTTAAGCTGTGCGTCCACCGGATCGGAATTGGAGCGTACGCGGCGTCAGTATTTACAATATGCCGATAGAGTGCGTCCACAGCTTTCAGATTTTACAATTTGCATCGGCAATATAGGTATTTTTAAAGCGCATCGTCATCCGAGAGGATATGGTTGCGAATGACGTCATCGGCAGAAATACCGGTACCTGGCATCGGTATCGGCAGATATGCCGATCGAGTGCACGCTGTAACATAGAAATCAATACAAAGCAACAAATCCTTACGTTGCCTACGCTCCGATTCCGATCCGGTGGACGCACAGCCTTATAAGATGGTATTGAGAATGACGTCATCTCTCATGCTATCCTGCTCAATTCGAATCTGATCTGAGCGGGACAGCATGAGAGATGTCATTCTCAAGCCCATTCTTTAAGTACGCAGGTTATACAAGTGTCATAGCCATCGCTCCGGTCCTTGATCGTGGTTCCGAAAACTGACCCTTTGAACCCTTACACGGAATCCAATTATAAGCTCATGTATTAAAATGCCATGACACTTCTTTGGCATCTGAACACGGCTGAAAGGCTTACCCTTTTATCTAATGTTCGTCAAGCGAAAACATTCCGCGAAATGAATAGAAGCGAGACTCATTCAGGGCTTCATTATTTATGTTATAAATATAGCTATGTGACGGGTGTAAAATCAGCATTCGAGCGTGGCCCGCAGCAGGGTGGTGCGGTAAATTGCTGGATTACGGACTCCCGCCTCTTACCACCGGCTCGCGCAAAGGAAACGTGCTAAAAACCTGTCGGATTTCTGCCCTACTCGCGTATCAACGGGAATAAGAAAGCTGTTTTATTGGGTCGTTCGTACATAAGAGTATCCCAACTCTAAACGCAAAGGCTTAAAATGTACAATTTATAAACTCTACATTTTAGATTATAACCTGTAGAGGAGATTCAGATACAGTAAAATGGACAGATTTAATATGGAACTTCAGATTCTGTAAAGTCAATTTGTGCTGTATAGATTCCAAGGTGAAATACGGGCTTCATCGGGTACCACTAAGTCAATAGAATAGCGCTTTCTAGGTGATGGATGAATCGTCTAACGTCGCGCTTCTACGCATAACTTCCTCTACATTCTATATTCCCTAACTTTCTGTTATTCTGTCGATTTTCCATTGAATTAGAATCTATTCGAGAACTATTAGTAGGTCCATCTGTGTTATAATAAAGTTATGAATGACCGCTTTGTTTGTCCACAGGGTGACTCTCCATTCGGGAAGTCCGAGGCTTACATCAAACTAGAGCAGCTCGGTGAGGGTTCCTACGCTACTGTTTTCAAAGGATACAGCAAGTGAGTACTTTAAATCTATATTGTTTCATATGAATTGCTTTTTTGATAAAAGACTTGTGAAATTCTGTTTAGTTTTTGCCAAGTTGCGATGCTAAGGTCATAGAGTCCAACAGCCACCGCCTGTTTTTAGTGAGTCTGAATCTTCATGAGCAGGTTCGGTTAACGAGACGGCCAAGTTTTTCCTCTGAATATTCTCGATAGAGGTAGCTAATGTAGAGAGCAGGAATAAAACATGTCGATTCGGTGGGGTGTCGAAATTGTCTGAATAACAGTAAGTTTTTTATTGAATATTGAGGTAATAGGACGATAAACTCGGAAAAACAATTGTCCTACAGAATAGATGGTTTGACTGGAGCGTCTTACACTCCGAATAAGGTAGGGTGGGTGATTAACGCCCGCTGTATAATACCGCCCAGGTAACCGAAAACACACCAGATATGGTGTGATTTAGTAAAAATTCCATGCACACATAGAATAAGCCAATAAAAACGCGCGTGGCGAGCGGCGGACTATGGAAAATATGGTTGATTTGCTGATCAAAAATCGGTAACTTCTTTATTTTTAATCTTATCAACTTGAAATTTTGCACACACGGAGTACACATTATAAGAATTTTACCATAACACTTTCAACAAAAACTAGTGTGAGCTCGCGGTTTTACTCGCATTTTATTTTAGGATTTCAGAATTACACCAAATAAATCTACGGTTCGGCTTAAATGTGATGTATATTTGTATAATAATAAAAATTAAAACATAATATAAAAATATTTATTAAAAAATATGTTTTTACATTAAATTTTACTACGATTTTATAACTAATATACCTACACCGAGTTAGTTTTTATTCAAATTAATATAATATTTTACTATATAAACTATCGTAGTTTGACCAATTCATTACGGATGTAAGCGGGTGTACTACGAACCTTATTTGTGTTGAAAGAACACAAACGTTTCATCCCTTAACGAGGGACTTCGTGGTGTTCTTCCAACACAAATAAGGGTTGTAGTTAAAATAAATTAAATAAAAATAAATAAAATAAAATTTATTCAAAGAACGTAAATAGACAATACATTAGTGCACTAAACGAATAAGGATGTAAGTTAATCCGCTTACATCCGTAATGAATATAATATTGTTTCTTATTAGTACATACATACAAAATAGGTTTAATGAATGGGCATATACCTAAGGACAAACATTTAACTCGATCAAGTACTTGATCATTATATTTGATCCACTTCCGGATCCGAGATAAGTCGGACCTTCAAATGTTAAAGAACTTGACGAAAATCTCTACTCGAGTTTTTCGTCAAGTTCTTTAACATTTTTGACATACGGTTTTCGGATACTTGTTATGTACGGATCTGATGTATCCGATTTAGAACATTTTCTCGCATGATGCAGTCTATAACTTTTATAGTCCTTATTTCGGGACTCTTGCACATCTTCCGAAAGTTGTCCTATTGGCAATACGGCAAAGTGACTAATGATGCTTTCACCACGAAAGAGTATCTTGTGCACAGATGATCGCATATAATACCAATTGTACTTACTGACGTATAATCTTGCCGTTTCTAGAGCATACTCGCCAAACTTATGAGCATCAATCACAATACCTGATGATAAAGCTTGTAGGATTATATAGAATCTACGTATTAGTTACGTCTACGTATTAACACCTGTTATTTCTGCAGTGCAACTGGTATTGCTAAAAAATCTTCTTGCAGTATTACCACCACTCATTAGTGTTGCCGCTAACTTGCCGCGGTGTATCGATAATCAAACCCAATTCTTCACGAAAACGTTTATGAACCGTATTTTTCTTTTCTTGTTTTAATCGTTTGTTTTCCTCAGTTGTTGCTGACCATTTTTCAAAGCCAATATTGTATGAGATGTGTAAAACCATCTCCATGCATCTTATCCAAGCATGTAAAGTCGATAACCCGTAGGTACTTAAAACTGTTTTCGTTTTCTGGTCTCGCAGTAACTCAGTAACTCTAGTTGTTAGATCGTTCATTAGACGAGGAGTTGCTCCACATAATATAGTACAAGTAGAGCTTGAAGAAGTGTCGGTTAATACCTGTGCCACTTTTCCATCTATCATCGTGAGGTAAAGTTGGTGTTTGATCTTTACTTCTTCACCGTGTTAATTAATCAGTGAATTGAATTAAAATTGTCAATTTGGTTTTGAATATTATCACACCACAACAGCTTTGGTTTTCTCGGAAGTTTCTTTTGATAACTCTATCAAAATAGGCCGACAAAACCTTACAGATGAAGGCACAGGATTTTGCCAGACAATAGTTCCAGTAGTTTCATCAACAATCTTATGGGGAAAAAAGAAGCAATAAATAAGTTTGCGTCCGAAATAAGTTCAGACTCTTCTGGAAGTTTTTGTTTATATTCACTTTGTCCTGAAGAACCATCACATCCCCATTTGCTGTACAAAATCATGTTTTTCAACCCGTTTTTATACAAGAATTAATTGAAGCTAGAATTTTGTTGATCAACTCAGATCAACAAAATTCTAGCTGCTGTGTGACCCAACAGACTTTGTAAAGATAAATTTTTGTAAAAGTGTTAGTAATTTCCATCGAAGAAGCAGGTGGCAGCTTTGTTTACATTCTTAAAATCTTATAATATGGTGGAAACAACTTACAGTTATTTTGATCAGTGAGATTCCTCATGTATAAATACTGTGCTTTGGTTTGGTCTAAGTCTATATAAACACTCAACGCTTCTTCGTTTGATAACGTTTGAATCTGACTGGATCCAAGAGAGTCTGAGGTCACAGCCTTTTTTTGCGCATCTGCTGTCCGTAAGGCTTGTACAAGGCTTGCCTCAACTCCTTCGTTAATTGATCTTAATCCTTGCAAATATGCTTCGAAGATATGCTCAAATCCTCTCTTAGTAGGGTAGCATTTTTCTTCTTTTGCTGGATTCCGAAGAGTCTTCAAACGAAACACTAGGTCTTCCTCGTTTCTCACAAGTGGAAGGTAGTTCATCTTCAGTCATTGTAATAAGCATATTCTCCATCAAGCCAACTTTACTAACTTTTAAATTAATACACAATGGGCCTCCCCAACTCCCATGGGACTAGTGTCATGCCGTCGGGCCTCTTACCATCGTAACGCAACAGACCATTCGGTTCGAGAATAGCTGGTACGTTAGCGGAGACAAATGTCCGCCGGATGACGTATTACGTTTCGTCGGATTCCGATGTCGACGCTTCATCAGTTTCGTCTTCAACATCATAACCACCTGTTATTATATTACTTACTAACAAAAACAGGCGGTGGCTGCTTACTATTACATATTCATAAAGGTCTGCTAACTTAAAACAGTTGCTAAGCAGTGTTATTTATCACTCTGACTTATGTCAATAGAAGAAGACAGAGTGAGAGATAGCAATGCTCTAATTTAGCAGATTATTATGAATAAGGTGGTTATGTTTAATATTTATCGAGGCAAGAGGGCAATTCGTAAAAGTAACACGTTAATACTCAATTTCTATTTGCTTTTACTTGGTTTAACCTCGTGTTTATTTATGCGTCCTTTGAGGTTTCATGATTTGAAACTGTATAAAGAATTTATGGAATTAGTAGACTATTATGAATAAGGGGGTTAATGTTTAATATTTATTGAGATGAGAGGGCAATTCGTAAAAGTAACACGTTAATACTCGGTCTAACCTCGTGTTTATTAATGCATCCTTTGAGGTTTCATTACTGAAACTGTATAAAGAATTTAAGGAATTCTCAAGAAGAATCAAGAAGTCTATATTGTCTTTGCAATCTGCAGATTGGACGCAGAAATCTAATAAAATTACCTTGCAAATCTCCTAATTTGTGCGGTAGATGGAAATGCCAAGCTTTCTCTATCTTGTGTCTGTCTTATGTGTGTGATGCGGTACTTTTGACCTTTAATTTCTTCCTGCCAGCGACCTTGTGTTGGAGCCAGTTGGCACTCTTGGCGACCTTTCGGCTCCTCGGTAATTTATGGTATCAGGCCTAAATCGAGCTTACGGAAGAACCCGTAAAGTTTAAAGAAGGTGGCCGTTTTCGGTATTTATCTTGGTCAATGTATGATATGTTGGTTGTTTGCATAGATTATGCCAATTTTAACATTAACACGCAATTTAAAACAAGATATTACCAAATTTTGTGCCATAGACGCCCGACCTTTTATCGAAATGAACAAACTTTTGTTTGCAATATCTATGCAAATAAGCAATATTAAATATTTTGACGGCAAAACTGTCACTTTCCATTTTAAAAGCCTGCCCAATCGTCGTTAAAATAATAACTTATATATATATAATATATATAAGTTATTATTTACATATAATAATAAATAGTTTATTAATATTTTTTTACTTAGCTTTAAACAAACGTTGCTGTTTGAATTTACGACAAAACTTACAACTTACCGGAAGAAATTAAAATTTAGTACTTTAATTGTGACTTAATACGATTATTGCTACCGAACCGCATACATATCGGTAATAATGAGGAAATGAACTGCAATTTATTATCCTTAAGTCGACTTGCGGTGCATAAGGAATAGTCCTTGCTATCGAGAGCCTTACGGTGCATTTATCTTGACTTGTCTGCAGCCATGCATGAGCGAGATTCAAGTTGTATAAATTTAGAGCTAAATCAGCTCTTAGTGTTATCTAGAAAGAAAGATAATAAACTTACATATATTTACTTACATTACAATAATAGGCAGGTACAAGAAACACATAAGATTATAGATAAAAAACAAACAAAAACAGATACAATTATACAGTGTGTTACTTATGGGTCCAAAAAGGTCCCTGTCTCAGCATTATGCCGCTACATGCCGAAGCTAGTAGCGGCGCTGATTTTCAGACAGGTCCTGGTGTGGTGGCACAAGCTGGATTACATCTCTTGATTTACAGTGCATTTAAATATCAGCCAGCTGGATCCACTGCGTGCCAAAGGTACTTCGGTTTATAGCTGTTTATTTGTCATAACAAACAGGTCTTTTTATAATGAATGAGATAAAAAAGTGCTTATTATATGCTCCACTGCTAGACCTTCGTTCGCTTTTGCCAGCCTCCTCTGTTTTCTCTCGTGTCAAATAATAATTTAATAAGAACACAACCCTTGTTTCTTTATACAAAAAGTTCATCTCGTATCACCCGTTGTAATACATGAGAGTGCAGTGACAAGTTTAATAGCACGTTACAGTCCTAGTCAGCCCCCGCACAAGCTTCCAAGACGCTCCTCGTCTTGCGATTAAACTTCTTTATCGTTTATAAAATTACGAGCTGAAATGTCAAAGGATTGTCTCTCCATTTGCGTTCTTAACAGGGCACTCTTTATCCGCAATCTCTAGCACTGCGAATGGCGGAGCCCGGTCACGGGCTCCTCCATTTGCACCATTTGGGGCTCCATTTGGTGGGACGTGTGGTGTGTAACTAGCACAAAGGATGACTCCTTTGTGCTAGTTACAGGACACGTTCCTACGCGTTCTTTACCGGGTAATTTGACTTGACGTCATTACATTACAAAGACACACGACTCGGATTTCTGCTAATTAATTAGTGGATATGCTTAGCTTTTCACCGCGCTTTTGACGTATTTATTCTGCTAATGACTAGCTTTGCACAGGTAATTCCACGAACGAGAAAATTCATAATAGGTAATTAATTACAAGTGATCAAGTAAAAGCAGATAAAGCGTCTTTAAAACTTTATTGCCGTTTCGTTTAAATAAAAAAATCCCAATTATCAGAGTATATTGAAAATTTAAAATATTTACTCAGAAATTTAATTTATTTTACCTTATCAAAAAGTATCAACAAAAAAGGTCACAGACTCCAGAAGTTTCCTTTTTATCCGTCGATTAGGGGTAATTAAATTGTTTGAACAAAGACAGCTTTGATCAACTGTAATGGGGTTTCCATGTCGTTAAGCATTTTGGCCCCAATTCCTTATAAAAATTACCTTCATCTTCAGCTTAGAATCAGCGTACTTAAAGATATTTATTGCGTTTACCTATCTAGGAACGGGTTATAAACTAAACTACTGCTGATAGAGAGTCTATTAAATAAACAATTTGAGGGTACCTAGGTGAGTTGCGAACTGGAATGGCCTACCGCGGCATTCCATAGGTTCCAGTTCAGTCGTCGAGTGGGGTTAGAAGCGGAAGTTCAACGTTCATTGCTTGTGAATAGTGAATGAAGCATTCCACCGCATCCAATGAACCAGTAATAAGCGTGCTCTCGCCAAACTGTCGTATTCATGATGCCAAAGTTTCCCCACCAGTTATTGTACCTTGATGTGTTATGAATGCTTCGAGGGATTCATTTATCCGCCGGAATATATCATAGGACCGCATTGAACTTTCTGAAGTCTGCGTAAGGTTAAGTTTCAGGATAGATATTCAAATTTACTAGCTCAGGGTGAATTTCATTGCAAGTTCTACCTGGATGCGGGCAGATTGAACGCAGACGGTGGAGAAAACTTTCAATTCAAACACTAGTTAAAAAGAAATTTAACCTTTGTTTACTTTAACAGCTATCTACAATTAAAAGTGACATTTCCACAGTTAGAAGCGTGAATTAAAGTCTTTAACGTCTCCTCCACGGTCCTCGGCGGTAATTTACGTAACGAATTAATGTTTGTTTTTGTCGACTTCTAAATTCTACTGGAATAAAAAAAACTATGTTTCGTTGACTCTTGTAAATTTCTAGTGTTCACAATAATGTCTGCATTGGGCAGCTTACATTTTTGAATGTGGGTTTCATTGTTCCGGTTAAATGCTTGGTCGTTCATTCTCTGAAATAATATCTGGTCTTATTGTATTCGAAAAGGCTTTAAATGCACTATTAGTGAAAAGCTACGCTTTCGGTGCATGTACACAACCGCCGAAGCTGGCGCTTATAGAACATGCTTTGAGGTGTTCAACAGTGAGCCAGTAAGGCTTGTTAAAAATGTGACGGATAGCCACATAATAATATTTATCTGGTCCAGGCACGTATTCGACTGGCGCAGGAGTTTTATCTGCCGCAGTCGTTTCTTCCCCATCGCTCAGACTACACATAGTTTAAATGGAAATTAAATTCAAATCTTTTATCGAACTGAATTTATGAAAAGTGAAAACTCAGTTTATATTATCTCTTGGAGGTGTGACCTCCAAGAGATAATATAAAGTAGGGACCAGCAGTGAATGATCTCGGGCTGATATGACGATAATGGTAATGAAAGTAGAATCAGGACAAAAACACCACGCATAAAGGACCAAAAACGTGTCCAAATAGTTCCTTATTCTTAAGTTCTTAAGCAAAACTCTTATATCCTACCCTTAATGCTAGATGTGTTCATATAAAAAATTAACTACGTTTTTCTTGTCCAACAGTTTAACACATCAAGTAGTAGCGCTCAAAGAGATCAGACTGCAAGAAGAAGAAGGCGCGCCATTCACGGCGATTCGGGAGGCGTCGCTACTAAAGGAGCTCAAACACAGCAATATAGTGACGTTGCACGATATCGTACACACAAGGGAGACGCTCACGTTCGTCTTCGAGTTTGTGGTGAGTCAATTTTCCTAGCTATCTATCTACTACCTTGACTCAACACCTATTGCCGAGCTGGGACAACCTTCTAAAAACTTCAAGTAACCGCACCATAGCATACGGGGGCAGCTTTGTTGTTGTGCACGAGTTTTGGAAGAATTTACCTGTTAAGCTTATATTGGCGTTGATCTAAGAAGCAAGAACGAGATGCGACGATCTGTAATTGCTTTAGCTTTTCCACAAAAGTTCGACTGTCGTAGCAAAAACAAATGGGCTTTAACGTAGATCTAACTTACGATGTAACTTTGTGTCACATCTCATTGCAAGAGAAAACCAGCAACGTTTACTAGGCTGAAGCGCAAGCAGAAACAGCCCTAACGTCGTGTACCTCGCATGAATTCTTTATTGCCCCCTAGAGCCTGATCTTGAATTCCTGACATAGTGTCGTGACCGCTTTACTTTGACCTAAATGCAATGTTCTCGGCACCTGCTGTCTCTTTCCTGCTTTATATTGGATACCGGCTGTGCATATTGGTGTGAGTTGTGTCAGAGTTTTATGACAGGGCTGTCATAAAAATCTGGCATAAGTTACGTATAGTATCGACCACTACGTAATTTTGGAGCGTACGGTTTCAGTTAGGGTAAAGTAGGGCTTGATGCCGCGGTTCAGATACGTGCTGCATTGTTAAAAAACCTTACTGAAAATCGTAATCAGGTGTTGATAACATTCGTTTTGGGCTACATACATTCAACATCACCTTTTCATCCATACTTTGCTCTGTTTTAATTTAGTGGGTAAAGACGAATATGTTATACATTCAACTTTTCCCTTTTCATCCATACTTTGCTCTATCTGTTTTAATTTCATTGGTAACGACGAAAATTTTCTAGCTTTGACAATACGCTGTGGGTGTAACATTTTTTATTTTATTCTCGGCTCTCTCTTGGCTCTATTAGTACTGAAAAATATTCGAGAGCCAATGTCAGTAGATCACCATAAACCGCAGTATTTCTTTGTGATAGAAATATTTTATGCTCAGCTCACATATTCCTTGTTAGATTTGACAACAGTCATAAGTTGACCCACTAAAGTCCGTCCAATGTGTTACTGTCACGTTCATGTCTATGTTCGGAGTTATTGCATTCCGTCCGTCACTCGAACTGTAATATTATTTTTATTGCTCACAGAGGAGCTCTTACGGATGTTATTGAAAGAAATTCGATGTTGTAAAAACTGTAAGTACGTATTTCGGAATGATATGGGTTGGATTGAATCGCCATATCTTTGCAAAAGTAGACCAGTATACACCCGCCCCCTTATTCACTGAGCCTTAGGTTTTGTGATTGTATTTGACGTCCACTCCTGGACTTCCCTAAAGATCGCCAAAATGACCGGTCCTGCGCTTCCGGTGCGCCATAATTATTATATTTGTGATTCTAACTGCACACATCATCATCATCATTCATTTTGTCATTTCTAGTAAAAAAATCAACAGCAACAGACATACCGAACTTCGTATTCGGAAGATTGATTAATTTGTAAAAGGAATCTTTTATCATTGTGAAAATGACCGCAGTTCTTAGAAACTATGCTGAGTTGTAATCAAAGTCATCGTGAATGATTTTGCTAGGAATCGGTTTATGTCTTGAATATTTAACCTTTATGTATGTACCTACTTACCTATTTGTCTGTTCTGTGCCGTTCTTGGTCAAATATATAAATGTATCTGTAATGATTTATTTTTGTGTACAGGACACGGACCTATCACAATACATGGAGAGGCACCCCGGAGGTCTGAGCCATCACAACGTTAGACTGTTTATGTTCCAGCTATTGCGGGGGCTCTCGTACTGCCATAGGAGAAGAGTTTTACATAGGTAAGATTCATTTGACTCGTCTGTATGTGTGTAACTGCTTTGTGTCCAGGTTGTCTGGAAGAAACCGCTCTAAGCGACAAGGCCGCCCATTGTGCAACTCTGTTATCTCTTTTCCTGTATTTTTTTGTATTTGCTTGGTGAAATGAATGAAATGAAATGATATGAAAAAGATTTATTTGACACGACACGACACATTACACTTATTAAATATTTATGAAAAAAGAACTAAACTAGGTACAAATTTATTAGTATGACATTAGATAGATAGATAGATTATCACTTTATTGCACCATCAATATACTTATAAAACAAGAACTTAATACTAATTATATATAATGTGGCGCAATTAGGTACATAGATTATCAGTAGGTACCTACATAATAAGTTCCGCACCCTTCTTGGCAAACCACCGAGTGTCGAGTCAAAAAGGAATCAACTCAGCATGTTGCTGAGTAGATAAATAAAAAAAAAAATTACCTACTCAGCGCTGGTATTATGTTGACCCTCGTGAGGTAAATTACATGAGTCAAAAAGGAATCAACTCAGCATGTTGCTGAGTAGATAAATCAAAAAAAAAAAATTACCTACTCAGCGCTGGTATTATGTTGACCCTCGTGAGGTAAATTACATCACCAACGACAAACCTCTACGTACACTGCTCTATGTATGTTTAGCATAAAGTGAATGAAGTAAGGGTTTTATATAACTTATCTGGATCTATGCACACATGCTTATCATGTAGCTTATCTAAAGTAATGGACAACTACAACAAAATATATATTATAAAATACATTTGAATAGGTACTTAACTATTTGCCTACCAACTGAACGGCCTTTATTAACAAAGAAACTTACAATCAAATAATAAAATCAAATTAGAACTAGAAAATGAACAAAAACGCCATTTCTGAAACTTTCGTAACATATTAACGTAATGTATTTTTCCTCTATATCAAAAAGAGATACAGATAAGCTAAGACACTCAAATTATCGAAGCATCATTGTTATTGATGCCGTCCCACTTTCTGGTATGCAATAAAGTATTTACAAAATATTGTGTTAAGTAGGTATATATCAGTCATCTAGTATGCATAACACAAGCTCTGCTTAGCTTGGTGTGGATTGTGCATTTTTTTTTAATTTAAATTATTGTTTATTCTGAATTCAGTTTTTAATCTTAAGGTTTCGCGATGGCGCGAATTATTTTTTCTATTATTAATATTTTCTGCGTTTTACAAAGAATAACATTTTCTAAGAAGTAGTTTGCCGACAAACGAAGAATGTATGACCACAAAATGAAAATAAATGTTTACGCCATCGCAAATAGAACGACCACCTTATGGTATCTTCGGACACAGGATAGCAGAAGCCTATCTCGTTATGTACGAAATTCATATTAAAGTCAGGGGACCTACTCGTAAAAACCAAAACCGAAATCGACATAAGAGTAGGTTTTGCTTGAAAACGCATCAGAAACTTCGATTTTTATTTTCCGAGTAGGCATCCACTTTAAGCATCCTTATTCCATCCACACAGGTGGATTGCTTATGTGTGTTACTAACAAAATATTCAAGTCCAGGATATCTTTCGTATCGCAGCACTCTATTCCTATCCAATTCCATATTTACAACCGAATATCGAAGTCACTTAGCATATGGGACGTAAAGTGACTGAGTCGAGTACTCTAAACGGTACTTCGGTATCGTCACAAAATTACACTCAATATTATTACGAATACGTAACTTAATTTGACTTTGCTCAAACGGCTTTTACCGCGAACATTTCGACTCTATGTAATGTAAAAGTTAACATTCTGACGACTTTGCGTGCGTTTCTTACTTATATTCTAGCCAAATTGGACGTACCATTCATCACGGATGTAAGCTGGAACCTCACCTACGAACCTTATTTGTGTTGGAGGAACACCAAAGCTTCATCCCTTAACGAGGGACTTCTTCAGGGCGAGGGTGGTTCTAGACGCGCGCGTTCCACATCCCTCCGAGCACTGGATGTACAATGTTTCTAAACAAACCGCCCATACTTAACCAGACCTGGTTTGTCAACAAACATTTCACAACGAGTTCTCGTTGAGTCTTACACCTTTAATGTCTCTAGTGATTATCTACTTTCCACTTATAGTATTCAGTAAGCCCTATCCAACTTTTGAAATAATCTTCAAATCCTATGTACCTTAGTTAAAATCGAAACAAATTACGCCGTTGATCCCAAACTCCAAACTTACAGCCTATTTACTCGAAAACATTACGAGAACCTTTCTAATTTTATTAAAATAAATGGGCAATAAGGCGACGCGGCAGACCAAAACGGAGATGGCGGTAAGAATTGGACAAATTCCTCGCCAATTGGACGGAGGTAGCTCAAGATCGTGATGTCAGGAAGGAATGGGGCCTTTGCCGAGCAGTGAGATGACCAGGGCTAATAATAATAAAACGGCAATATGTAAATGGTCCAAGGCTTTATATCAATTTTTATTTTTGCTATTCTTAAACATATCCAAATCCCTAACACTAAGACTTCCTAACTTCCCTACTTGTCTCAACACTTGCTCTCCGCCCTCAAATTGTCTGCTAAACTTAGTTTTCGAACGAAGTTACAATCAACGAATGGAAGCACGGAAAGCCCCAGGAAGTTTTCCTCAGTGCTTTTCACTTTCCCGTCCGTCGTGACTTTGCCGCGCTATAGTGATTCAACCCGAGGAAATCCCACATCAACCTCACGTTATGTTTAATTTCTTCGAAGCTTTTATGTTATAAAACTTGAAAACGCTGTAAAACGTTCTGCAAACTACAATGTTCCTTGCATTTTATAGGCTGGCTTTCAACTCTAGCTACAATGTGAGGGTAAATTTTCTGGGCAATTTTGAGTCACACTATTTTATTGAATTTATTGAGTTTTATTACGCATTTCGATGTGAAAGAATCTTACATAAATCGCGCGTTATGTTTATTTTCCTTGTTTCTTCTTAAACGTTATACATACTAACTACATATGTATACTCGTAGATCTAAGCAAAATCTGTAGATATGGTGCGTTCTCCCAGCGCTTACTCAACAACTGGCCTGTGTTATCTTATCACTACACGGAAACACTTGCTCACAGTTACATTTCCAATCTTTTGCATAATAATGAATAAAATTAATAATAATAATAATGAACAAACACGATGGCATTGCTGTAGTCTTTTGGTCAATAAATCACATTAAAGTACGTCGTCGTAGCACCGACGCCGCCGCCGCCGGTCCGACTATGACTGAGGTGAGTAGACCTAATTGCACCTAATTTGAACCTTCCACTTTCGAGAAGCTAGTACTTCATATACGCTTTTTTACTTAGATCGGTGACTAACTACAATGTTTCTTGAATTTTTTTTTTCAACCCCTCCTTCAAAGCTTGGGTAGATTTTCTAGGCAATCTTGATTCACAACACTTTCAAGTTAATTTCAAGTTAGTTAAGTTGTGATGCTTTGTGTATTATATTGAGTTATATAATGTTATATAATGTTACGTTATGTATTCGATCAGAAAAAAGTTCACATAAAACGTACGTTATGTTTATTTACCTTGATGTTTTTATGTTGTAAAACTGTTACATACTGCATTGTTTCTTAAATTTAATAGCCTTGTTTATTCAACCCTAGTTAATACGACCGATGTGGCGCGGCGGGCGAAGGCCCGCCTGCGGCGCAGGAGGTTGCGGGTTCGACTCCCGCCTTGGGACCGTCAAATGTTTGTACGATCTGCAAATATTTGTTCCGGGTGTTCTGGGTATTTTCTATGTATAATAAAAAATATCTATCGATGTACAATACATATTGTATTAAGTTTAGCGGTCATCTAGTACCCGTAACACAAGCTCTGCTAATCTTGGGGCTAAATGATGCTGTGTGGATTGTCCAGCATTATTTATTTAGTTATTCAATGTAAATTTTCGGGGCAATTTCGATCTACACTATTTTAAGTTATTATGTCGCCCAATCTCACTAATGTTATGTCTATTTTCCTTGAATTACAATGTTTCTTGAGTTTTGTAGCGTTTCTTGCAACCCTGGCTACTTTTGTGTGATATTCTAGCTACATTATTTTAAGTCAACTAATCTCTTTTTTTTATAATTTGTGTATACAACACCATATAAAATTAAATTATTTGTTGCACAGAGACGTGAAACCGCAGAACTTACTAATAAGCTCACACGGCGAACTGAAGCTCGCCGATTTCGGCCTAGCGCGAGCCAAGTCCGTGCCGAGTCACACCTACTCGCACGAAGTCGTCACGTTATGGTATCGGCCACCTGGTGAGTACAATGGAACTTGTATCAAGTAATTTAGGATTTGGTAAAAGCGGAAACTCACTCTACTAATAGAAATATAGTCTACCTACAACAATCTTACCATAAAGACTAATGTTGACTGTTGCCTATAACAATATCTTTAGCCAACTTTTGGGACTTGAGCGATACTGCAGTGCCTGAGGCGTGTTTTTCGAAGCGCGGGTAGATTCCTTCAACGCCGCTATTCGAAGAAACCGGGTTGTCAAAATTATATTTATTTTTAGTTATAGTTAGTCTGGCAGAAATAATCTTTTTGACAAATATGTTTAAGCGATGGGTGGTAATCGCATCTTAATTAGTATTAGTACATATATTTTGTATTTTATATTATGTACCTAACTTTTTAGTAGTGTAGCTTTTTTTATAATATGGATATTGGTGTTCTTTTAATTTTTATAGATCTTGTGTCTCAATAAAGAAAATTATTATTAATAGATAAAGTAGTCAATTGTTGAAACTGGTTTATATACACTGCCGGCCAAAAGTTTGAGACCACTGTAAAAATCTTTGTCACCAACAAAATATTTCAAAGTACACATACATACCTGAGACGTCTAAACTTAAGGCGCTACCCCGACCCACAATAGCGCCGCCACCTATTTTATCTTATTATTACGTTAAACAAAGGAATTTTCTAAAATCCATTGGGTTGTTTGTGATTACTATCATAAGCTCTATAGCTTTATAATATTGTTATTTTATATAGATTATTATGCAGAGATGCGAAGTTGCTCTTGGTGGCCATCAAACTCTGTTTTCACATATCTGCCTAAACTATACAAAATAAAACTGTTACAAAGGAATTCAAAAAAGCTCATAATAGGTATTACAAATTCCTTTGTTTGACGCAATAATAAGATAAAAGAGGTAGCGGCGCTAGTGTGGTCGGGGCAGCGCCAGGTATAAAAATAACAATGTGTCCTGTACTTCTCCCATAGTAAAAAAGTATTAAAATAAACGATAATTATGACGTATGGCTTATGGAATAAAATTTAAAATCCATTTATTTGTACACAGATGTCCTCCTAGGCAGTACGGACTATTCGACGTCGCTGGACATGTGGGGCGTCGGCTGCATATTCGTGGAGATGCTGTGCGGGTTCCCAACCTTCCCCGGAGTCAGGGACACTCACGACCAGCTGGATAAAATATTCAAGGTAAATATGTAATTTATAAATATAATTTTCTTAAGTGGTGATCAGTTTTCGGTTTTATATGGAGCTTTGGACAGTGTACTTGTATACCTTTACACAACAGTTATTATACTGTCTTTTAGTGTAGTGTCATTTAAATATCGTGAAACATTTGTGGTGGAAATTACACATTAAATTAAACGAATCAGCTGTAATCTATAGGATACTATCTTCTGCCCGTGGCTTCGCACGCGCTTTTCAAGTAGACTATGTTCGTCCCCGGGATATTGTTTACCTCCCTGCCAAATTTTATAAAGTTCGGCGTGAAAAGGTAACAGACAGACAGAGTTACTTTCGAATTTATAACGTTAATATGAATTTGCATGGATATGGCTGCGAAAAGGTAAACCTCAGGATCGCTATCAGGACTCATGCTAATAATAACTTGCAGCTATTAATTTTTTTTTATTCCTCAGGTGGTTGGCACACCAACAGAAGAAAGCTGGAATGGCGTGACCCGCCTCAGCGGCCTCCGCAGCCACGTCAGCTGTTGGGGCACCTGGCCGGCTCGGTCGCTCGGCGCCGCCTTCCCACGCCTTCGCGACGCGGGACGAGACGCGGAGAGATTAGCAGCGGCTTTACTCAAGCCTGATCCGACACGACGGGCGTCGGCACCGGGAGCCCTAGCCTCGCCTTACTTCGCCTCGCTGCCTGCTAGACTGTCCGATCTACACGATGGTGAGTCTTTTTTTCATCACGTGACGTCAGAATAGTCGCTTCTATCAATCGTAGCTCCGCACTAAATAATTAAAATTATCAAGTAAAAAGTGAATTTATAGTCTCAAAAAGTTTGGAAACATCTGACCAATTGTGAAGGAATAAAAGGTTACCTTATTTATCACATTTTGAGGGCTGGAAATAAGGAAAAATCATCCGGTATATCACAGGACATAAGAAATAACGGCCAATTTTGATTTCAAGAACTTTTTTGAACACTTGAACACTAAAAAACGTAAGTAGAATTTTGGAAGAACACTCGAAGAAAACGCATCAAATAAAGACTAAATTCCTGAATCAGCTGTTTTGACAGCTGAGTAATCATCCATGACAGTGACAATCTACAATTTGGAACCATAAACAACCTGATCTATAATTATTGGCGGATGCAGATCTGACATCTTGCGGGGAGTAGCGAAATTAACGTGTCTGATGGCAACATGGGTAATGTACACCCTTATTGAAAATTTCTCTGTTTTCACTAGAATCGAATGAATTTAATTGAATAATGGCCGATAACATTCAAAATAATATCACCACTAGGCGAGCGCTTACGCAAATAAATATAAATCTCGCAAATGATTCGGATGCGAGTATTGACGACGCACTGAATATCACAACTAATAGCCTTCCTAGCATGTCTGACGACATCTCTGAAGAATTAAAAAATCTTCAACAAATAATTGATCACTTAAATGTACAATTAAAAAGTGCTCATAGCGAAGTGGAAAAACTATCGCTAGAGAATAAAAGTCTAAGGAAATCAAATCAAGACTTGCTGAAAAAAAATGAACTGTACAAAAAAGTTGGGCAAAGCCCTCCTACTATATCCAGAAGAAACACAAAAATTCAACAAATACAAAAAATTAACAAGAAAACGAAAACTGAAGGAATTCAAATCTCCTTGGAGCAAAAACACAATGAGACTCAAACAACAACTATAAATACGCTAACAGAGAAGGATAATATAATGAAAAATGACCAACAAACACAAACAACTCTATATACGCCAACAGAGAAGGATAATATAATGAAAAATGACCAACAAACACAAACAACTCTATATACGCTAACAGAAAAGGATAATATGAGTAAAAATGATCAACAAACACAAAAAAATATGCCAAATATAAAACAAATCAGCACACAGACAGACATTAGTAGAGACACAAAAGCAACGAATAGAAAAGACGTAAACACACAAACAAATCAACAGAATACGATAAATGATACAAAAAATAGTCTTAAACCAACACTGACCAAAAAACAAAAGCCAAATATGTGTATACTTAGTTCAAACAAGCATACCAAAGTTTTGTCAACCGCTGAGGAAACACTAGATTACTCTAAAATATGTCATTACCTAAAATCACACAGCAATTTAACAGAATTATTAAAAGGTGTTCACACTAAATTGGAAGATTTCACAAGCAATGATTTTTGTATAATAATGATAGGACATGAAGACTTCAAAACTACTCAAGACTATTTTAGCACAATCAAAGAGATTCGAAACACATTGATGAAGTTATGCCATACAAACATTATAATATGTTTGCCTACTTATAAATATGGTAAATTGATGAATATGCACAACTGGAGAGTTGAAACATTCAACAACCTTCTTTATTTGGATGTTTTGACCCATGAACATGTGTACCTTCTTGACTCAAATAAGAACTTACAGTATGACTCTACCATGTTTGATCAATATTATGGCGTTCTAAATGACCTTGGCGTACGGGTCGTTTTCAAGGACCTCAAAAACCTCATCAATCATATCGAAGACCAAGAATATCCAGATTATCAAGAACCTACGTTTTTTCGTGCCTAACGTAAAAAAACACGTGGTTCTTCATCAAAATATCGCTGGCGCTTTAAATAAACTAGATGATATAGAAGTGGCGCTTAGCTTACTAGTAGATAAACATATTGTAGTTGACATAATATGCTTAAGTGAGACATTTCTAAGATAAGGTGACGAAGACAACCTGAAACTTATGTCTTACGAATTGGCAAGTAGCTTTTCTAGACAAAGTCAAAGACGAGGTGGTGTTTGTATTCTGGTAAAACAAAATATTGAGTTTGAACGTATAATTTGGTTGGACAGCATAGCAATTGAAAAACATTTCGAAGTATGTGGTATAAAGCTTAAAAATAAGAATATAAATGTATTGTGTATGTACCGGACACCAAATTCTGACATAGAAATATTTTTTAGACATCTAAACATTATGCTAGATAGAGTTGACTTAAAAGATAAATATTTTAACATAATTTGTGGTGATTTTAACATTGACATTTTAAGTACAAGTAAAATGAGGAATGAATTTATTAATTTATTATACAATTATAAAATGAAACCACACATAAACGTACCTACCCGACAAAAGTCATGTATTGATAACATTATTAGTAATATAAAGGATGTCAAAGGTGAAGTACATGAATTAGGTTTATCTGATCATAATACTGGTCAAACTATAACAATTAAAGCTGATACTCATATGGTAAAGCAATGGTTCGTATATAGAAGGGATATCTGTCTTGAAAATATGGAGAAGTTTAGTTACTGTTTGAGCCAGTTATCTTATTCGGATGTGTTATTAGAAACGGACACTAATATGGCTTTCTCAATGATTCATGACTGGATCTGTTTAGCGTATAAACTATGTTTTCCACTGATTAAAGTGAAAATCAACAAAAACTCATCAAACCCAAAATGGATCACAAAGGGCTTAAAACGATCATTTGATAAAAAAAGAAATCTGCAGTGTGTATTTTACAAAACTAAATCAGAGAAAGATAGGGACATTTATAGAAACTACAGTAAAATATTAAAACGGTGTGCAGTCAATTTACAAAAAGATAGGAACAAGAAATATATTTCAGGTGCAGTTAATAAATGTAAAGCTACATGGAAAATAATCAACGACAGACTTAAGGACAAATGTACTAACAATGAAATAAAGGAAATAGTTGACGGAGACAATATTATAACCAACGGTGCTGAAATAGCAAGCTGTTTCAATAGACACTTTATAAACATTGCCAACAATGAAAAGACAACAAAGAATAAGCACAATAATATATATAAGCACAAGAAAAGTAGAGTAGTTAACTCAATTTATCTTGAACCGGTGACTTGCTTGGAGGTACTTAAAATAACAATGAGTTTACGTAATACAAACTCTGCTGGCTACGACGAGATAACAACCAAACTGCTCAAACAAAATATCGGTTATATCCTAGAGCCTCTTACACACGTGGTCAATCTTTCTCTTGAAAACGGTGTATTTCCTGAAGGTCTAAAACTATCTGTAGTCAAACCTCTATTTAAAAAAGGTTCTAGATCCGATACTGGGAATTATCGACCCATTACACTAGTACCAATAATCTCGAAAATATTTGAAAAGGTAATGAGCCGAAAATTAGTTGTGTTTTTAGAAAAAAACAAAGTTTTGTGCGAACAACAAAATGGTTTTATAAGTAAGAAATCGACAACTCTAGCATGTTTTAAACTTGTCAAAGAAATTCTTGATTCAATCAATAAGAAAGAAATCCCAGTCGCCATCTTTCTAGACATGAGTAAGGCTTTTGACATGGTCTGCCATGACCGTATGCTAGATAAATTGGAATGCTATGGCATAAGGGGTCCTGCATACTCTTGGTTTGAAAGTTATCTCAGGGGACGAAAGCAATGCACGGAAATAACAAAAATGTCTTCTGAATGTAATACACAAGAAAGCTTCAGATCTGTTTATTCTTTTATTAGCCACGGTGTGCCACAGGGCAGTGTTTTAGGTCCCATATTATTTATTATTTATATTAATGAGTTACCAAGCGCTACTGACCAGTACACAATCATGTTTGCTGATGATACTACAATATTAACGAAAGAAAAATCTATTATAAATGCTATGAGCGTAGGGAACAAATCTCTTAATGACGTAATTAATTGGCTAGATGAAAATAACTTAAAAATTAACACAACAAAAACTAAATTCATGCTACCAACCACGTATAACAATAATATTAAAGATAAAATTTACATAAATTACAAAAACAGTGATATTGAGCAGGTATTTGACATAAAATTTTTAGGAATTATTATTGATAGACATTTAAATTGGAAGAAACAAATTGATAATGTGTGTAAGAAAACTAATAAATTTATATTTGCACTGAGAAGAATAAAGGACCTCTCTAATATTGAAACTGCATTGACAGTTTACCATAGTCATGTCTGCTCTATTTTGAGATATGGCGTCATAATATGGGGCAACTCAACGGATGCTCAGAGAGCTTTCGTTGCGCAGAAAAAGTGTATTCGGGCCATATTTGGCATTAAACGGAGAGATTCTTGTAGACCTTTATTTATGAAGCATAAACTGTTAACTTTTCCTTCACTCTATATTTTCGAGATGATAAAATTTGTCAGAAATAACATAACATTGTTTGAGAGGGATGAAAAGTTTATATACAGAAGAAAAATAGTACAAAAACCACTAAAGGTGCCTCAATTTAGACTAGAAATGTGTAAAAAGAACTGTTACGCAATGGCCATACAGTTATATAACAAACTTCCACTTGACATGAGAGAACTGACAGATAATGAATTTAATCGTAAATTATATAACTGGCTTTGTGTTAACTGTTTTTATAATATAAGTGATTATTTGAAATTTAAATGCACATAATTTTTATTTTGACATTATAGTACTTACTTAATGTTATTTAATCTATTATTCTTTATTCATAGTTATTTTTAAGTTTAAACATTTGCACGACTCAAAGGTCAAATATAGTGAAACTCTATTGTAAAACCACCATTGCAAACCTATATTTATGCAAATAAATGCTATTTCATTTCATTTCATTTCATTTCATTTCATTGATCTAGAGCATTATTACATGTGACTTAGTTCTGAACAAAGCTACACGATGTCACAACATCGTAAATACTCATCTTTGACCTAATTCTGAACATGTTGGTTCCTCTATCAGAGTGATTATCCAATCAGGACACAATCAAATGAGAATTGTTGATCAGTCCGTACGGTGCCGGATAGCTTAAAGTTATAACTAGTCCTTGTCTCACTGTAGCGCAAGAAGGATACTCTCTTCTTCCTCTCAGGTCTTATTCTTGACTGTTTTATGATGATGAACTTCAAGATGATTTTTGGCTACGGTGACTTTGTGACTGGTCGGGCGTTTGAACTGGATTTAACTCCCTGAAGATTCAGGGACTCGCTCATTATGGTGTTTATGAAGGTAAGGTTTCTTACCTATTGTTTCATGTTCGCTAATACAAAGTTCAATTGTTACAGAGGTGTCGATCTTCACTGTGGAGGGCATCAGCATACATCAGGAGACGCGACACGCGACCATCAAATGAGCATCACCGGAGCACGCATTTAGTTGAATCTGAGCACGCGGTCGAACTCGACCGGTCGCCAAAACGACCGGTTGAGAACTCGACCGGTCGTTTCTGTCGATCTCTCCGCTCGAGCGGACGGTCGGGGCTGGACCGTGACGGTAGTTAGTACCTTTCAATTCCTATAGTTTTAATTCATCCGGTAACTCGTTTCGATGGACCGATCCGATAGTTCTCCCGGCATTCAATGCCGCCAGTATTCACCGAACTATCGTCAGTCCATCTGTCGGTCGATCGATCGCGCCTAGTACAAGCACTAGCTTCGGAATATCCATCCATAATTCAATTATCTATATTCTATGGTGACAAGGTAAACTGATAGGAACGTACGTTAAAAACAGAGCAGTGTGCCATGTATCTATAAATCGAAGATGACTTATTATTTTAAAAAGATTTTAGCTGGAAATATATGCTGATAATTTTGTGAGAAATTTTGATGAGATCTTTATTTATATTCTAAGGGATACTGTCTATGATTCTGATTCTTATGAAAGCTGTACGATGATGCCTGAAGCACGCCTCGGACAAATCTGTTTGGGCTTAGTTTTCACAGAAAGCAGGTGGATGAACCTGTTTTGAGGTGAATTAAGTCAGCGACAGAGATGTTATTGTTAATCTTATGCACACATTCCTTCCACGGTGCTCAAATAGTTACTTTAGTGGAGAAACCCGCTTCCATACAAGCGACAATTGAAAACGAAACAACTCAAAACGTAACGTTCATTTCAAGTGTTGGTTGTATGGAGGCGTGTGTTGGTCTGTTAGCACGCTCGCATCGCTTCGCACTGCTCACAAGGCCAGTGATACCACGTGAATTGAAAAACCAAAATTATCTTGACAGATCTCAAATTGAAGTGTGGGACCGTCCTACTGTAATTCCGTGATAGGGAATTCGATTAATAAATTGTAATGTATGCCTGATTTGACTGCGAACCCCTTACTTCACCACTTTAGGAGAAAAGAAGTGACTGATGGATCAATTGATAGTCTTCTATAGCATTCTTATAAATAAATTGTAAGTGGAAAATCTCAGGGATTCGCAGTGAAACAGTTAGTATCTTCAGATGAGATGGGAGGTAGATTCCGTCTAGATTAAAGACTAGTGAAATTAAACAGTTTAGTGAAATTTTAGGTCCCATGTGGCGACTTAATGTAGGAAGCACATTGGCAACTCAAATTAAACAAATTATACATTTTCTCGTCACTATTTTTTCTAATCGTCTTACTAAAGCTACCGTTAGCTTAATAACTAAAAATCACAAAAGACACCCGAGTGAAAATTTAATTGATCTATGTGACCCACTAGTAGATGTAAAAAGAAATCACAATAAACACCTGAGTAAAAACTAAAGCGGGAAGTAAAAGTTGGTGGAAAAAATCAGTGAAGTCGAGAATCTTGAATTTCTATGTAGACATGCGTTTTTATCGTCTTGGCTAGAATATAAAGAAGCTGTGATTCCAGTAGATTAGACTATTGAGCGGTAACACCAATTTGTGCCAACAATAACACTTTGTATAATATTATGGGGACTTTTGAGGCGACAGTATCAATAAAGGATAATGACGCGAAAACTGCTGAAAAGATTATAGGAACAGTGTTGGGAGTTGTGCCGCCATTTTCCTAGTTAGCGTTTTCGTTATAGTTAGCAATTGATATGACTTGCCTAAGAGGAGACAAGACGATATTTGACGCATCCGAGATTCATACTATACGTAAGAATAGTGTTCCTAATCAATAATTAGCTAGTCTAAATTATTTGCAGTAATTATATATAATACATATCCTATATGGGAAATACTTTGATAAATTAACCTAAGTCTTAAAACCAACAGTTTAATGGATTCGACTACAATGGGACATTCAAGTTATTTTAAACTTGTCAGTAAGTAGACATTGTAATTTAACTATTCACTGGTATTTCTCGTGTTAATAATCTCGACCACGGGCGCGTATAATTCTGCTGAAACGTCGCGCTTCAAAAATCAATGGTAAATATAGTGAGAAATATTTGTAAATACCTTATTTGTTTTGGAAGAACACCAACAACCAACCTTACCTCCGTAATGAATTCGTCAAAATTCGATAGTTTTTATTCGTAAGTTGTAAAATTAAATATAAACGTACCACTGCAATCAATATTCCAGAAAAATTCCAATGCATTAATTTGTTGGTTAATTGAAATTGTACTCGTGTACTTTGCCTTATTCGATAGATTGTGAAATCACTGCCACTATTCAGAAGGTAACGTGTAAGTAGTTGAGTTGTCAGTGTGCTAGCTCCACGCTGAATCTTAATACAAATTTATGTATATAACAGGTATTTTTTTTTAATTAAATCACTTTTTATTTTATTTTCACAGTTATTTGTCGTATGTTTTATATGCAAAACAGTATCTTTCATACATAATAATATAATTAATTCCGTGAATTCTAGGAATAATAAATCTTACTACCGATAAACTTCTAAGTTTACATATGTAATTCCTTGAAACATGTGCAAATCCTTACATAAGATAAGACCGACAACTAAAGTTGTATTTAAGATTCGGCGTGGATTCATGTAATAGCGAGCATAGATCAAGTTAGTTAGTACCTAATGTGTACGAGCTTTAGAACGTGCGAGCTTGGAGGGGGGCTCGTTCAGGCACAAATTAACGACACTTACACGAGCCCCCCTGTAGACTTGCAAGCAGGGGCGTAGTCAGGACGAAAGAGGGGCTCTTAAACTTCACTGTTACAACTGCTGGTTGGACTCCCAGAGTTGGTTATTTCAAATGCTTAGACAATTACAATTATTACAGCAGATATTTATAGATACTTAGACAATTCTATTATTACAGCAGATTAATATAAAATCACTCGCAATAATGTAATTAAAATTACCCACCAAGTAATAAATCAAACGTTCACCTATAGAGATTAAACGCAGAATGCTCGCTGCATTACCACGTTGAAGCTATCTAGGAACATCACTGCTAATGAATTTGAATTAGAAGTTACTTAACAACATTAGTTTAACATAAACCCATTGGGATCTCGCTCGTGGAAGTAGTTTAATTGCAAACTTTAATTGCCGGTTGGGAAAAAGCTTTCCAAAACAAAGTTTCTAATGTAACGTGCAATATGCTCTGAAAGTACTTAGAGCTTAGGATTTTTCATTACTTCTGTCATTCTGTTGATTCGGATATTCTCTGCCTGTGAAAACAAAAAAGAAGAAGAAAGTATTGTTATTCTGATTCAATAATAATACACGGTATAAAAAAGTGGTATAAAAACAATCAAACACACGAGGATAACTTAAATCCGACATATTGAAGTGCTAAGACCCCATGCACTTGTCCTGGCTACGGCCCTGCTCAAGAGTAGTCATTAAAATTCGGTTACAAACACCACAATAATAATGTATAGTTTGAGGAACGCAATAATCGATGTATAGCGTTGTTGAGTTTTTTGTTTGTTTCGTTGTGGTTTGTATGGATGCGAAATGCGGTGGATAATAATTTATACGTACATGCGACCTTTCAGCTTTGTACACAGTAAATGGTATTCCTATTTTGCGATAAATTTATTTTATGGGTATGAATTTGTGCTATGGTATGTCGTGTTAACTTCACATAGAACTAATATTATTTGTGCAATCTTGGCTCATGTTTCCTTTTCACCCAGCACATAAAAATAAGAGAAAAGTGACAATAAAATCACACTAAGGTGAGGGTCCTTAATAATAATTTAGAAAACTACTTTAGCACCTACAAATTCATAGATGTATGATTCTTGGGCTACGTTCATGTTCTACGTTTTACCACTGCATGTCGTATCCAACTGATCACGTAGCGTTAGAATGAGAGTTAATAATTCACCCGTTGAGTGAGGCACTGTACGCACCTGTGCGTCGAAAACGAGCATTTATGTGAGGGATAGGAAATTATATTAGATTTGCATTTGTGTTAGAGTATGGTTCAAAAGTAAACACACTACAGCCTAGGTTTAAACTGCTCTCTTGGGAAACAAATTGAATGTCTAGAAGAGAAAATAATCGTAAATTCTGTGATGCCCAAAAATAGAGATAAAGGGCTCTGCGAGATCTATCAGTATAGTGTGGGATAAACTGTTGAATTTGGTATATCGTAATGTAGTGTGTTTACAGTTTGTTTCTGTGCTAGAATGAAGAACTGAAGGCCCGTTCTTGGACGATGATGTACATAGACTAATCGATTAGTTGTTATCTCCTTAGTTTCGAGTCCTACGCCAGTTGCCATCGCCTCTACGTTCCGCAATAATGGAATCTTATGAGATTTATTTTATACGTTTTAATTCCTAGACTTATAACATTTATTTTTATCTTAATCATGGATTCGTTCTGCTGCTGGTTTAGTTGTCTTATTTTATTTTAGAAATGTATAAACAATGTGCTTTCTACTCGTTAAAAAATTGTAAATACGATATTTGAACTGATAATAATAAAAGTTTTTATTTCTTATGAAACTGGTTTTTACTTATCCTGTCGCTCAGATACTACTAAGTTTTAGTTATCAACTATTTATGAAACCTCAGGATTTTAGCAAAACTTTGTAATTGAACCTCTCCTCGCCACAAAACTTCATTGGGTCTTCAAAATTTATACAAATTTATTTCATAACTGCCTTCGAGACATAGACGGGCATGAATAACGTTAAGTTGGAATAAAATTACAATAAGCAACGTGTGAAGAGAGTCGTGAAATATGACTGGCGCAAAGCCAACCACGAATATAAGATCAGCTGGGAACTGGGTCACAGGACTACCCTTGATTCGCAGCGTGCCTACCTACCAATACATCTTTTCTAAACCCTGTTGTACCGAGGCTTACTCTTATGAGTGTCATAATCTAGTCCGGGACTAAGTTACTCCTTGGTTTAATTTCTTGACAATCTGAGAAAGTAAGAGCTTTATTTTGCATTTTGCACAGTTGAGGTAGGTAAAGTCGGTACCTACGATAAACATTGCGAACATTATCAGTTTTCGAAAACGCGTAGTACGTTTTAAGAAGTTTTTTAAATGATTTTATGTTTGTGTACTTATCCCAAAAACGCTTTTGGTAGATTGACTGTGTTGTGTCGTATAAAGGCACCGAATCATTGTACCTAATGGTCTAATTTCCTCAGCAAACATACCTCCACTGCTGAACGTGCGGTCCCCCTCCCCCCAACAAGGAGGGGGGGGGGGGGTTGTCATAATCAGTATACTTAGGAGCGGACTGGTGAATACACAGAAGGAAGCTGCTGTCCTACTGCTGCTGTGCTGCTGTGTGTGCTATGTGTTCTGTGTGTTTGGTAGCAATCTAATCTAAATTCTATTAAATACATACCTACTTTAAGTACGTAGCAAACTGCAAAGTTGGTACATTTATTGTATTCTACTGCTGGCAGCTCGCCAGGGGTACAAAACCTTTGGCGAAATAAGAGATAAGCATTTACGATGAGCTCCCGAAACTAGGTCATAAGATCTCGGAGCCCAGAAGCTGCCAGTTTAATGAGTTGCAGTTAACTGCAATTTGACTTGGTTTTGGTTCGCCCACGTACATACTTAGCTTAAACTTAGGTTTGGGTTTATGCGGTCACGTGTTAGGTAAGGCATCGAGCTACCCACCAGCACTGAGACCAGACGAGCTACGAGCCATCACCCCGAAGAAAATCCTGCAGTTCTTAGCAGCTGCAAGGGTTAGTGGCGAACTATGAACGTCGCAGCTTCAGGGCTGAACACTCGAGTGGCGATCACAATAGGCCTATCATGGCCGCAGTGACACGAAAGCCACCTAAAGCAAATAAAAAAAAAAAAAATAGATAAGGCATGTGAGAAAAAGAGACAAATAACATGAACATCAGCTTGAAATTAGGCGAAACCTGTTATTTCAGGGCGAAACATAGAGGTTTTTATGTAATAGTGTTTCAGATGTAGAAATAAAAACTGAGAGTATTTTCCAAAAAGTAGACGGTCGTTTTAAAGAATTGAAAAGACAAGTCGATGAGCGAGCTTGTCTATTTTATTTAATATCAATTGATGTTACGATAATTTTCAGTCAGTAAACATTCGCTTGAAGTACCTCAATAATTTTAGACTGGATTACAGAATCTCCATAACTTAATGAAAAGTTAATACTTAGCAAGACAGTGGGGGAGAAATTGGCATCAATCAAAACTCTCCTAAACGATATTCCGCTCTAATTGTCACCCTCGCGGCTAACATGGTTAGAGGAAGACCGCTGGATTACTCGAAGTTTCGATTGACTTGCGAGCAAAGTAGGTATACCTACCTACTTTGCTCGCAAGTCAATCACACCACTTATTAACTGTTTCTAGTCTACCACTAGAAACAGTTAATAAGTGGTGTTTTTTTCTCCTTCTGTCAACATAAATCAACCGAAGAAAACAAGTCTTATATAAAATCAAGTAAAATCCCAAAAAAAGTCGATTTGGGATATTATTTGAATTCTAGATATTACCCCGAGTGCCAGGGCTTGCGCATTATTATAACAAAAACCTTAAAATGTCTTTTAGTTTTGAGATTAGGGGAAGTACATAACGGAGTTTACACCAAGGCTGCGACAAAGCCCAGGGGTTGGTGCGACTCCATAAGAAGATAAGAATCTTTGTCACAGTCGCAGGCCAAGGATCTGTGTTTATAATTTTAGCTTGTATGAAAAAGGGAAACGTTGTAGGGACTGAAATCGTAATGAAGAAATCGTATAAATGAGTAAGTTACCTCAATGCAAGACTCTTGCCCATAGCGGCCGCGTAGAGGGCTCTACGTAGTTGTTACGCTAGCTTTACGAAACGGCTACGCGGCCTTTACATAATCTCTACGCAAGCTATCTACGGTAATTCTCCACTTCGTGGCCTCTACGCAAGCTATCTATGGTACTTCTCCATTGCGTGGCCTCTACGCAAGCTATCTATGGTAATTCTCCACTTCGTGGCCTCTACGCAAGCTATCTATGGTACTTCTCCATTTCGTGGCCTTTACGCAAGCTATCTATGGTATTTCTCCACTTCGTGGCCTCTACGCAAGCTTTACGCAAGTTACGTGTGTTTCATTGTAGCCTCGACGTAAGATCGCAAATGACACGACTTGTGCCGCTTAGGAATGTACCAGCTACTTTATGAAGTTAATATTTTTAGCCTGTGGCCCGTGTAAGTGCGCTAGGCTGTTGACAAAGGGAGGGATTCGACGAGAAATAAATTGTTACGTCTGAGAAAGCATTAGTAGGATGCTTGGAGCCGAGATTGACCGCCGTATTCAAGAACAATACTATGAGGTCTCACAGTGCTCACGAACGCATAGGGTCGGGAAATTGACAACTTTTGTATGGGAAAATTGTTAAAAATCTGTACTTGGCTTGCTACCGTACATAAGTATTGTTCTTGAATACGGGTGTGAATTTGCTGCTGATTCGTTGATAGATACTTACATGAATGTATGATGTAATCTAATATTGGTAGAAATATGCTTTTATACTGTTTTTTCGGTTTTTCAGTCATACATCTTTGGTACAGAAATACACATTCCGATTAGTACACCAGTTGTGATATCTACCAAAACAGTTTTTATTTATAAGTTTATAATTAATTGCTATATACAGGGTTACTGGTTAAGTCGACCTAGATGGAACTAATGATGGAAACTACATCCCTTCAAGGATCTAGGTCGACTTATCCAATAGCCCTGTATACTTCTATAGGATAAAGCTTAGTTCAGATCAAACTGTTTTATAAGGTTTTGAATTAAACATAATGAAAATGAAATGAAATGAACGATTATTTATTTCTCATAAATCACAATACCTACAAATCAAGCCAGAGATAGAAAATTAACACTATTTAGAACAATGAATAAAACAAAGAGGTAATTATTAAATTTAGAAATTCCATTAGCTTAATACTTGAGTTAAGTAATAGGTTAATACTTGAGTTAAGTAATAGGTTAATACTTGAGTTAAGTAATAGGTATATTATTTTGGGAAAGGAATGGCCCATAGCTCAGCTTGATGCTCCAGCATGTCGCCATTCTGTAGCGCTGGTATTCTGCTAAGGGCTCCATTTAGGTAACGGATACCTTGATAATACCCAATAAAACAAAAATAAATTAACTAAACACAATACATATGTACGCATATTAAGATATCCAACATCTATTAACAAAAAATGTTGCGAATACTCGGAACTCAAAAAGCTTTTGTTTTTCTAACTTTTCGTATCATAATTTTCTACCTAAGAAACAACCTTCACAAAATAATAAATAGCCTGAGACTTCTCCAAAATACCTTCAATAGGCACAGACAGTTTCAATAACAAAATGACCCCAAACCCGTCTCAAAATAAACAGCTACTTTAGGTACTTATAGCTTGTTCAAATAATAATCCTCAACTCTGGGCCAATCAGGAGCTGTCGTGTCGGCTAATTCGATCACCCGCCGCGGTCACGACTGCTTTGCAAACTCAGCCAAGTTGTAAGGACTACCCGGATCTTGTAAGTTTCTGGTTGTTGCAAGGAGCAAACTTGTCTATGTAACTTTAGCTTTTTGCTTCATCCAGAAAACCTACTTTTTGTGGTTATTTAGGTAGAGCCACTAAAATTCATCGACTACTTAACAAAGACAAATTTTAGGGGGCTTATCAGATTTTTTAGGGTTAAGCTCGCCTTTGCCATAACCTCTCTAGTTTTAAGTTTTACATATATTTGTTTTATTAGTGCAACAAAGAATTCAGTGTTTTGTTATGTTTTTGTTAGTGAGTAATTTCAGACATTGCACATGTCGTAATAGAAATTATCCATAAATATCGAATTACGAACTTCCTTAGTCTCAAATAAAAAGTCTGTTAGGTTACTGTCCTAATTTCCCTATTTTAGGTTCCTATCTCTAACTGTAAGTGCAACAGATTTCAAACAAACACTCGCAACTAGCAATTACATAACCGCAAACAAACTCCAACAACCTTGGAGATAAACTCGGCTGTTTATCTCCAAGGTTGTTGGAGTAAACCAACGCGATCCCTCGCGGCCAAGGAGCAATTACGCACACTTGTGATAATGAAAATATAACGCCTGCAATAAAGAGGTCGTTCCAGGACACACTAGCCTCGTCGCCCACTGCAGTACCTTTGGACACGCACCTTTTGCTCGGAAATAGCACATTGATATTGTAAAACCTTTTTGCTACAATCGCGATAAAAAGCGTGATACGAGCACAGAAGAAAAGTTCACAAGTTGTTGATTTGATGGTTGACAGTTAAAATATAATATTTTCAATGGTTGGGGAATTTTTTTTTATCTTTGGTACCTACCACAAAATAAACTATTTAAATTCAAAAAGAATAAAGTAATTTCTTAGAGGGTTACGTAAAAGTTACGTACCTACTACATGTTTTGTAGACTATTAAAATGTTTCTCTTCAGGCCAGTTAAAATCTCAAACCTGATTCCAGTAAGTAAAGCTGTGAAATAAACGAGTAAAGCCGCAGGAAAAGTTACTACGTAATTTCAGCCGGTTTTTAAATATAAGTCAGAGATGAGCTTTAGTCGGTAAGCGCAGGGTCGTCCAAGGTCTGATTTACTTAATTATGAGGAGTACCCGTTTATAAGGCAGTAGGATATGCCCTTCGTTATTCGTTTCAGTGCCCTTGGGATAAACATAAAGGTAGTTTAGGATGTTTTACTAAAAATGTATCCCTTAAATAACTAATTTAAATTACTTCCGAATTTGGCCGATAAACCATTCAGTAAATATAGTACAACGGTACGGTAAGTAAGTAACTAAATCCTTTATTTGCACACATAAAACACACACATACAGTTGGTTTACTCATTACAGATTGGTAAAATATAACACAACTTAAATATAAAAATTGCGAGTAAAAACAAAAAGAAGAGGCACCTCTTTTACATGTGCTAACCCCGCCGCTAGGTTCCTTTTACTGAATTACATGAAACATCTCGCATTTTGCTGCGAACACTTGAGTTTTCGACATTTTATTGATTTACGGTAGTTTAGAGGAACCGGGTTGAAACACTAAGTACCTGCCTACAATACAGGGCACTGTGATTATCTTAAACAAAAATACGTGTGTGTAGCAGTGGCAAATGGGTAATAGCTCAGTGATAATATTGCTCTATGAGCAAACACTGATTTTCAGCTACCACCTTCAGGGTGACGAGACAAGGCGAGCCCAGCGACACACGTCTGTCAGTAAATGTACCTATAGCCTAAAATTATAATAGAAGTTAAATCTACAAAATACGGTACTAACTATAATTACTGAACACAGTTAGTAACTCATAGAAAACTCTTAATTCATTTGTGATCACTTTGTGACCGAAGGTATAACATAACATACTAATAAGCACCTACCTACCTAAAAATACATTTTAGAAAACTATAAGGAAATTGTTTGCTACAATAAGCTGTTATATTTTGTGCTACTTTAAAAGTAATATATTGTATTATTATTAATAAGTAACTACTTTGCTAGCCAACTCCAACCACCACTGCAGAATAAAACTTATCTAGCACAGAAAAACTTAATTGAAAAATAACAATCGAATGAATAAAACATTTTCTATTGTTCGTTGTTTGTACAGTACTGAATCTGAATCTTATAGCTTGATTGAAATACTTGCTGTTCACAACTTCTCAATGAAATTCAATATTCTATACTTAGTTATAGCAACCAACCAACTCTATGTTTTATTGCCTAACTTTAAAGGAAATGCGGGAAAACGGGCTTTTACATTGATGCTTGACATTATATGCTCGTGTATCTCGTGAAATGGTATGAGGATTTTGTTAGCTTTACGTTTGGTGAAATCGGTCATATGAATATCAATGTTTAATCATTATTAAGTTGTAAAAAGCTACTTAGTTGTAGAATGAGTAGTACTCTGTGCCTAGAGATGTAAATTGAAAAAAAAACAGAAAGTTTTTTTTTCAAAATCTTGAAAAGAAACATGAAAAAAAAAACATGGCACCATAGTTTTTTTTCTAAATTAGGTTTTTTTTTCAGGATATAATAAATTATATATCAGAAATGAAATAAAACATTAAATCTGATTATTTACTTTTAAATCAATAATATGTTAATAATTCGTTATAAACTTAATTATAAGTAAACTAAAAAATCTTTATTCTTCTTCAGACTTCTTCTGACGAATCATCTATATCCATATCAGTAGTGCAGGTAGTGCTAGTGCTTGTTCCATTGACATCGGAATCAGACGGAACACTAACGACTTCTTCGGCTTGGTTCTGTGACGACCTTGAAGAGGACTGCACTGATTGCAATCTTAAATTGTGCGCAATGTACACTATTTTCCTAGCCCTGTCATTTGTCAGTCTATTACGTTTTTTGGTGTGAATGTCACTGTACGTACTAAACGTTCTCTCGCACGCTGCCGAGGTAGGAAGCGAGAGGAATTTAACAGCAACTTTAGACAAAGTAGTTGATTTGCAAGTCCTGCCCACCAAGTAATGGAATTCAATTTGTTCGCCGATAACCACAGAAAAGCCTTAGAAAAAAAAATTTGTTTTGCAATGTAGTTTGCAAGCTCTGCCAATACTGTATCCTTGTTGATATCTGGTATCTTTAGAGCAGCATTATAAATTTGTTCTATGGCAGTGGTTTCTTCTTCCGGAGTAAGATCGCATTCTTTCAAATGAGGATCCAGTAAGTTTGCGATTTTGTGAACGTCTTAAATAGCGAATTGCTTTCTATTTTTTAATATTTCCCTGATATTTTCTTCCTCGGATCTCAACAAGAGATATAATCAATATAATTTCGTACTTTTGAAAAAAAACGTTTTGTAAAATGTTTTCTTTCGCCGTTTTTTTTTCATCTCAGAAAAAAAACAGTTTTTTTACATCTCTACACCGGCCACATCGACCAATCAGAGGGCAGTTTATTATTTTACGAATGAAGTAATAGCCAGAGAATTCGTATAATAGTTAAACAAGACGGTGATTGGTTCACAGGTTTGTTCGTTTATTATCTTACGGATAAGTTTCGGAAAATTTTAAATTTACGTGTTTGAATACGTTAAATTGTAAATGCTACAGTTCTGTTGATTATTTATCCGAAAATTATAAAGTGGCTAACCCCCGAATACTCAAACGCAGCTCAGATAAGCACGTGACCAAATCTTGACAGATTTTCATTGAAAAATTAAAAAAAATCGCGACTTGAGACGTGCTCAAATGTAAGTTGCGTTTGAGAATTCGGGCGTAAGCTTTTTATTATTTTACGGGTCCTATTTGACGGTGACATAATATACAACGTTTCCAGAAGAAAGTCTGTATTATTTCTAAACTGTATTCTCTTCGCTCTCAATGTTTCCTGTCGACGACTACATAAAATTGGAGAGACCTTTCAGGCGGGAATGTTTTTTTTAAACGCCTTTGTAAATATGAAAGTCTAATTTTATTCTTTCTAAACTTTCCTTTCGGTCGAAGAAATATATCGAAAAGGGATTCCTTGTATCATAATCGTGTCCTTCTGAAAGAAAATAAGCAGTATCTTCGTCTATAAACCTTCGTGGGCATTTTTTTTTTCTTTGTGGTTCTTAAGACTTTTGCACAAGTGAGAACGAACCTTCCCTCCACGACACAAAAATTCGCCTCGCTAGCCACCCGAAAGCTCAAAAACCGTGCCGTTTTCTAAATATCTTTGGAAAGTTTATTCATATCCATCATTGAATATAAACAGATTATATCTACGAGCCCCTTGAGTAACTATCGGAGCGTGAAAATCAGTTTGAAGATTTAATTTCGCGCAGACGGCTCAACCATACTGCACTGCTCATAATTCAATTTGTCTGCCGAATCGATCAACGCCTGGAAATCTCGCGACTAGACGTTCCTACTAATATAATATAAATACTTACATCAAGTACCTAGATGATCAATAACATCTGCAACCCGACTTTACCAACTGCTGGATATAGGCCTCCAAGTTGTTCTTCGTCTCCCTACGGTCTTTCAGTACTTATGTTTCACATTCAAAGCGTTACTTTATATACTTTAGGAAATAATTAATATATAAAGATATAATTTAAATACTCAAGTATCTCCATAAAACAATTTGAACTTCGCATTCAGAAGTTTCGGAGTCATAAAGTTTCATTCAAAAGTAGCGATCTTAGCCTTTGTTGTGTCAACGTACTTTACGATCAAAAGTGTTTAACAACAGGGGTGCTATGTACAGTCAAAGCCAAAAAGAGCTTAACATTCTGAATTTTTAAAAACTAGCATGCAGATAAGCGTTTTTGACTTTGTTCGGCGTTATTGGTCCTTAACTCTTATAATAGCCTACTTTGTAATTTCTCTAATTATTTTATTTTGTGCTATGTTACCAAAATTACATTTAAGTTACGGAGTTATGAGTAATTACAACTTTAATAACTCGTACTGTAATAATTTAACAGGATAAGTAAACATTACCTTACCAAAATGTTGTTATTATTTACCCCCAACGCCATAAGAGCCAAAACTTAAGGAAAATAAAAAAAAAACAGAGGTGGCCACAACAATTTCCATAAAAACGCGATAAAACGTTCACAGCTTGAATTCAGAGCATTCTGCACCCCTTGGATTAGGGTGACGTGACCCAGATATGGTCCTTCGCGCCTTTCAGCACCCATCGACAACCCTCAAACGGCTTTTGGTCCAAGCAAGTGCAAAGAATAGGGACTATTACTGCATATGGACTAGGAAATGATCTATTTTATATCTAGCCAAACTTTTGCAGATATGCTTTACTGTTTAGGTATATAAAAATACAATTAAGTTTATAATGACTGAAACACAAACAAATTATCTAATAAACAGGTTTATATGACGCAAGAAGGTTAATTTGGACATTTGATATATGATATAAATAAAGTAGGTACGAATTTTTAACAACATCCGATAGCAAAAGCCTTGCATTTTATGGATAAGGGCTGACCTAGTTATGATCCTTCGCGCCCTCTTCGCACTCGCCTCTAACAACGACTTTAGTGCGGTCTCGAACGATTGTGAGTGAACTTATGAAACCGAATGGTAGTGGCGACTTTTAGTTAGACCTATCTGTGGAAACAGGGCTTAGATATAGACGGAAAATGTAACAACCTAATCTTAAGGTTAGGAAAACATAAGAAATAAACAGGAATAAAGAATAAAATTATAACATTTTATTAATGACAGGGATGGCTGGAATATACTTCGCTCGCTTGTTTTCTTCTGATGCGGGTATATTTTTGGTAAGATAGTTCCATAACCGGCTAAAAAACCCAATTAATATGGGTTTTTTAGCCGGTTATGGAACTATCACGTTGCGATAATGCTACGAAATCTCGTAGCACTGCTACATCGTAGCACTTAGGTGCTACAAAGAGCGCTACGCACTTAAATCGCCAAAATAATCGTAATTCAAAGATTCTAATCAACTTAAAAATGTTCTGAACGTAAGTAAAATAAATTACGGCACCGGAAATTGCTGAGAAATTGGATCGAGAATCGAAGTTCTGCCGGGGAAAAGCGGGTAATGAACTTGTAGGTACACTTTGACATGAATAGCGAAGGTATTTATTTAAAAGCAATACCTGTTGATTTTATACAAAATGAAATGTAAACATTAGTTTTTGCAATAATAATTTAAGACACAAACACAATATTTTTTTGGTATACACGGAATCTGGGAGAGTTACTCCCGACACTCAATCGAATTCTGGATTTTGAGCTATTTGTTTCAAATCTAAACTAGTGCAAGTTTAAATTTGGGAGTAAGTAATTGTTTTAAACTAATTAAGAAAACGACTGACCTTGGCCCAAGAGTATCAAAACGAAGGTATTATTCATAATGTAATGAAGCAATAACAGTAACACCGTTAGCTCACAGCCACTACGGGTTCCAAGCCCACCCGGGATCTTGCCACCGCTATAAACATAACGCTCCAGTCAACGTCCTGAGAACCATAAAACTGCAAATAATACACTCGGCGTCTACCAAGGGACGGAATATTGAAATATAACGTTGTCAAGTCCCGGCCGTGCTGGAAAATGGCGTATTTATTCATTTTAAGTAACGTGCTATTTAATGGCTCCTTGCTTCCTAACGCTGCTTTGTTTACGCAAAGTTTTTGTTCTGTAATCTTCTTGTGTATAAAATCTTTGATAATGTCTGGAGGTGACAGGCACTCGCTGAAAGTTGTTATAAGTCTGTCTTGACTTGCGTGAGGCGAAAAATGTTAGGAGAATATTTCTATACCAAGGTGTTAAGCTTGAAATTGAATCTTGAATTTTGAATATCGGAAAGCTATTTAATAGTTTCCACGTAAGGCAGGTAGGTGCATAAAGTGAAACGCTCATACGTTTCACTTAATCTACTTTAGTAGTACGGAAAAAGCACAAGCACGTAAATAGGCACCTAGATTTATAATATTTATAAAATTTAATATTTTGCTGTAGCTATAGCTAAAACGTAAACGGTAAACGGAAGATGAAAACTGTACCATAAATTACAGGAGTAAACTATTTGAACTCCAAACTAGTAGGCATAAATATACCTCTAGAGCTCCAGCCTCTCGACTCTGAATTTATAGGACGCTACAAAATACAGCACCCACTTGAAAATAATGATGCAAAAATAGAATTTTGTGCCCATCTTACTGCAGGCATGGCCCGGGAAAATATGAAATATTGACTGCCGGTCATAGAGTTACGGCGATATAGAACTGTTGAACGGCAAGGTACTAGAAACCATCTAACAGTGACTCATACTCCTGAGTCATTAATTATTTTAACATAACACAAAAGTAAAGCTTCCGGTACAGTCAACACTTATTTATTTAAATACTTTATTGGTCACATTTAACAAAAGTATACAAAAGGTGGGTTGGAATAAATTTTTTTCAGGCGGATTATAGAGTAAACAGCATAAAATTTTCGGGAAATTTCCTTAATATGGGGAATCCAGCTGAACTTTGAATCGAAAAGCATGCCAAAGTTCTTGACTGTGGGTGTGAATGGAATTCTGTGTCCATTGTAGTAAAGTTAGGGAAGGGTGTCAAGAGTAGCGATTTTGGCAAGTTGTCGAAATCCACCGATAACGATAGCCTGACATTTATCTGGGTTGACTTTAATGCCAAACAGGTTGGACTTATCATAGTTATCATTATATTATTTGTTCCGTTGTACCAAAATAAGAGATATATTTTATTGAAGAAGTTAACTTTTATCCATAGAACCAATGTATTCATTTATTCTCAGCCACGATACTCGCTTCTATTTACCCATTCGTCCTTCCCCTGTTTCCATGGGTGGTAAGCGCATGTATGCAAGAGCCTGTCGAAATGACGTAGCAGCAAGAAGACTATATTTCATGCAAATCGCCAAATCCTTCGCAGCCCCGATTGGATTCATGAGATCTGAATGTCGAGCGATGTGGGATAAGAAGAGGATGGAATTTTTGTGTATTGTTACAGAATCAGCATATAAGCAGCATTTAAGCATACATAAATAAATATATGCCAGACAATACACACGACTGATATACTTAATACAATACTTTACATAGTTTTTTAACATACATAGAAAATACCCAGAACACCCGGAACAAATATTTTCAGATCGTACAAACTTATGTACAAAGGCGGGAATTGAACCCTTAACCTCCTGCATCGCAGGCGGACCTTCGCCCGCCGCGCCACATCGCTCGTCGAACATTCATGTTTCCTATTCATAACTTGTACAGTTGTTTATAAGCGAGGATTTGTAGAACAATAAACTCATAAAAATTCAAGTAAATTTTCAGGACTCTCTTTCTATGATATTTCTGGGAAATTACCTTGCCACGCAATATAACACCGACCTGCAACTAGGTAAACAATATTATTTTTAAATGGACGAGGTAAACTACATGATTTTCAAAATGATCACACACTTTACTTAAATCTGCGTCTAGGCAGGAGCTGATGTGTAAATAAAGCTCTTAACCCACGTCTGGGAGCGATTGGGGATGGAAGCGACAGCAATCAAAAGGGCGTACACACGAGTGTTCAAAGGGGTGAAAAACTGCACTAAATCGTTTTTATTGCATTTTATTACGTTTCGCTCCCCACAGTTAAATGATGCAAAAGAATTTCCATATGAAAACTTCGGCATGTATGGAAATATTATTAGCGCCATAATTTTGCCGTGATGATGTTCTTTGTTACCTTTTTGAAATTTATGGCCTGCTACCAATAATAAAAACGCCATAACTCTTGAAATTTGGCCAGTAAACATTTTATTGTTTGGTCAGAAGATATTTTGATTACTTTAACAGAAAAAAATTATCTACTGACCACCACAATAAAAGTAATATTCATTCTATTTTTCTTATTACTTTAAAAAAAATAACTTTGAACTCCAGCTGATATCAACATGGTGTATAGAATATTTATCATCAAGCTAAAATACGAGGTTAATATTCATCTCATTCCGAATTCTCATTAAAAGTTCATGTTTTTGAAGAATACAAATTATTTTGGTAATTTCCACTGTTTACTCTGTCTTTTATTTATTTAGTACCGCGCAGTGGAAACGGAAACCGATGCTGATGCGCAATAATAAGTATTTTGATCACGTACGAATTTAATGAAACTTCCCTCGAATTCCATTTGTTTGTGGTTCGCAAAACATGCTCTTACATACATAGATAATAAGAAGGTTCTTGAGATCGGAATGTTTAATTAACGTTCCATAAAGTAATACGGTAATTGTATAATTACGGGAACCATGCGTTTGATTCAGCATTTTAATGTTACTCTATAAATATATATTATAAAAAAAAAAAGTAAAATATGTACAGTTAACGAGGTTTTACATCTTTTAATTTTACCCACTATATTGACAAAGAAAATTACAATTCAACAATAAAAACAAATTAGAACTAGTATTTACAATTGAAACAATTAAGCTAACTGCAGACTGTTGCAAACAATCTACAGGTAGCTCAACTGATCCATATCAATACCAGTCGGAAGCGTCCCTACCTACTATTGATTTGTGGCTTATCTATTTTGTACCTCGGAGGGAATGCAGCACCAGACTGTCTATCAAGACTAGTCAAGTCTAAGCACATAGTTTAGGTCCTGTAATCCTAAACTAGAAGCCAAGCCAAAATATATAAAATAAATGTTTTATTTGTAAGATATAACAAATTTTTTAAAGTACTTGATTTGAAAAAAATGTACATACAGACAAAAAGTTATAATTATTTATTCACGGCGGCTATTTTGTTATAATTTCAACCAGAGAACAACAGAGCGGAACTAAGAAATAAATATTTATTTTTAAATTGACCAAGAATTAAATTCAGATACTCCAGCCATAACAAAAACCATTATTAATGGTAGGCCCAGTTACCAACCACTTAGCTGGTCATTTTGAAAACACTTCAGCTTCAAAACATTACCTCAGGCTGTTGGCGTTATTGAATTCTTTCTCCGAAATTCGGAATACGGAGGCGGAATATCCCGGGAACGGTCCATTCTACTCGGAGTATAAGGTGAATTGCTCACCAGGCCTAAGGCTGTCTGAGAGGTGAACCGCTGATACACCCAGCAGTGGATAAAATCGACATAAATTGGCCTGTGGAGGATGAAATAGCAGAAACATTAGAAATATATACGTAACTACTTACAACGTAGACCTATAGCAAGCTTTTTTTCTTTACTATCTCGTTGTGCATCTTGTATATTTCATAGATAAATAAGTAAGAAGAAGAAGTAAGGGCATACTCACACATACATACACCATGCTCACACGCCACACACACACACACACTATACATACACACACCACACACGCACGTTACCTTGTTATGCTTAATCTAAATTAGTTATTTTTTATGTCTTTAAATGGAACGTAATTATTTTGCTAGCGGAGGAGGGCGCTGACTCTGTTATACAGTTTTTAACTTTTGCGGTAGTCAGCCCACAATTGTACCCTAAACATTAAGTTCTGTTAATAAAGATTTTTGTAATGTTTGTATTGTTGTATACTTACGAAAAGAAAACCGGCATTTCAACAAACAATAATTTTTCAACACTTGCTACGCCCCGTAGTAATCATCGTAAGTAGCTTGTGCTACGTCTCGTAGCACTTGTGCTACATGACGAAACACAAGCTACGTCTCGTAGCCATTTGTTTTATTAATTTTATTTTAGTTTGTTAGGTACACAAAACACATCACAAGCAATAATAGAATAACACAAAAAAAATCATTAAATATGATCAGGCTTGTTTTTAATTACGAAAGTTTGATGATAATGCCCACGTAGCCAAATTTCGGTAACGGCGGTCAGTCTCAACGGAAAATAGTCAAGTTCGCAGGGCATATTGTAGTGCACATGTGTGTGCGCAAACACTGGTGCATTGTCCTATCGATACTAGTAAAAGATAAAAAAGAATCCTGTTGCGCATCAAAGCAACTAAGTTCCTCTTACGTGCAAAGCTCATGCGCAAGATCAAGCCTGAGCCAGCCTTTTCTAAAAGCCTACCGTAGCCTCAGGGTACATCCAAATAGCCCCGCTCTGCACTGGAAGCGGACCGACTCGCATACTTACGGTTACTTGCATTAGTCCTTGTAACTAATGTTAGACTTGCTTTCTTATCCACTTTAATCCTACTTTAGTTTAACTTGTAGAAGTTAATTTCTGTTACACAAAGGTATTCGCTGTGTGAAACGAGATTAATGTTTGCATGTATTTTTCTTTACATTTGCTGTTTCAATTATATTCTTGAAATAAAAGGATCTTATGAGGTATGTCATAACATTATCCTCTTTACGGCACAGTAAAAGCTACTCACCCAAGTACCAACTAGTTTGCCAAATGGCAACACATTCGGGATTTCAGTACATAATGTTTTTACACGAACGATATTTAATAACTTCGTGCGTTCGTTCGTTCGTTTTCACACTTTCATTCTCAAAATCTCTTTAAATAATTTATCTATTGCGTTATTAGGTAACGTTAGAGTACGAAAAGCATGCCTTAAACTAGCAAACCAAAATGTTTTGTGGTTAAATAGAAGCGTTATTAAAGCTACCCAAAAAGTTGGAAAGTCGGTAAAAAAAAGACAAAGTAATAAAAAGTACCCAACAGACAAATGTAAAAGAAACGCAGTACCGCGGGCTCCAGTCTTGTCAACATTCTTTGAAATGCAAATACCACTTACAGACTTGTGCGAAGTTTTAATCCACTGGTAGCACAGATTACACAGTCACTCGCTTCCGCCTGCGACTTTTGTTGTACTTTGGGGGTTTACCGAAGAAACTGTAGATGGAACTGGAAATAACCAATAAAAAACTTTTCACAATTCTTCAGTTCTTGCCATTTAGCTGCGGCTCTTGCTGTGGACCCCACGCTAAAAAATAAAATTTAATCCCACACTAAATAATTAATACATTCGATAAAATATTTAAGTGCCCAGGGTGGGCGGTGACTATTTGGGCTAGAGCACTGTTGGTAGGTAGGTGCCTGTTCATCTGTTATTAGGGCTAGAGCACTGTTGGTAGGTAGGTGCCTGTTCATCTGTTATAAGGGCTAGAGCACTGTTGGTAGGTAAGTGCCTATTCATCTGTTATTAGGGCTAGAGCACTGTTGGTAGGTAGGTGCCTGTTCATCTGTTATTAGGGCTAGAGCACTGTTGGTAGGTAGGTGCCTGTTCATCTGTATTAGGGCTAGAGCACTGTTGGTAGGTAGGTGCCTGTTCATCTGTTATTAGGGCTAGAGCACTGTTGGTAGGTAGGTGCCTGTTTATCTGTTATTAGGGCTAGAGCACTGTTGGTAGGTAGGTGCCTGTTCATCTGTTATTAGGGCTAGAGCACTGTTGGTAGGTAAGTGCCTGTTCATCTGTTATCAGGGCTAGAGCACTGTTGGTAGGTAGGTGCCTGTTCATCTGTTATTAGGGCTAGAGCACTGTTGGTAGGTAGGTGCCTGTTCATCTGTTATTAGGGCTAGAGCACTGTTGGTAGGTAGGTGCCTGTTCATCTGTTATTAGGGCTAGAGCACTGTTGGTAGGTAGGTGCCTGTTCATCTGTATTTACATTAGGGACGCCTACTCTGCAAAACGATATCGATGTAATGAAATGACATACGGAAAAAAAAAAGAAAAGTAACTCCTGCATCGATACATAGGTTTTACTGAACTTACATTAGAATTAGATAACTTGACAACTCTAGTTTACTTAGTTGTTTTTTTGTTCCAAAAAAATATCGCAATCGGTTTTGAACAGTAGACGCCCAGTTACACAAAAAAGTTGGCGCAGCTCAAATAGCACGAGAACCGTATAAAATGTTATTGCGTGATTTTAAAAATAAAAACCCCGTTCATTGGAAGCCATAAATAACTCGAATTTCATTGTTCTCCATTGGTTGTCGACGATCAAGCGACAAGTTGTATAGCCAGCTACTGAAAACCACCGCGAAATGAGAAACGACGCAAAAATTCCCACAACTCGGAAATTCGACTTTAACTTGCAAGCTGAAGGTTCACTTTTCAGTGAAAACGCTCTTTAGCTGAGAAAATAATCTTGGGGCCCAATGTTGTTAATTGATTGTTACTTTTGTTCACGTAGACTTTTATTGCGAAAGCCTTATTTGGTGATATTGTTTTATCGCGTGTGAACTGGCCCTTAGTTGAGGTGCTTGTTGGGAAACCTTCTTGGAGTAATTCCTCTGTAATTATGACGAGGTAGATATTTTTACAGGATTTTAGTAGGCCCTTTGTTCGTGGGCACATCAGAGGGGTGAGTCTATTTGACGTTAGTAACGAGACGTGATCGTGACGTCTCCTTTTTCACATGTTATGTTTCATTACTTGATAAGAAATTCAGGTTTTTAATCGTTTTTAGCATCGCTTTTTTTGTCCTTTTTTCCGCCTTTAATATCTCAGTAACTACAGCGGCGCATAACGTGAAATTTAATATAATAATACATTCTGTGCGCCTGTACAGATTAAAAGAAAAAAAATGTAAATAAATGAAAATATAAATTTTCAGTACAAATTGTGATCTCGAAATTTTAAAAGGGACCTACAATGTCAAGTGGGGTATCAAATGGATCTATATTTTACAGGAAAAATATAGAGTATATATATAGAGATAAGTCTGTAAGTAGACCACTTTTTGAAAAATGGTCGAAAAGGGGTGAATGATTTTCAAAAGGGGGGGCTACCTCACCGAGTGCGGTATCAAATGAAAGGTATCAATTTTTACATTTCAAAACAGTTTTTGAAATTTCTGTAGGTTGCATACTTATTGAAATATTTTGAAAAAAGTCGAAAAAATACCCATTCCCCCCTATCTCCGAAGTCTGCAGAGCAATCCATCTAAAATGTATGTAGCGTTTGTTGATATAGATCTATATTTTACAGGAAAAATATAAAGAAGTCTGTACGTAGACCTCTTTTTATAAATGGTAAAAAAAGGGGGGATAACTTTTAAAGAGGGGGCCACCTCACCGAGTGGAGTATCAAATAAAAGGCACCGGTTTGTACATCTACATCTCAAAACAGTTTTTGAAATTCCTGTAGATTACATATGTAAACTTATTGAAATATTTTGAAAAGACTCGAAGTTTTACTATTACCCTCTGTACCTACTCCGAAGTTTGCAAACCGATATATCTCAAATATACCTCCTTTAATGTTTTGGTATTCATCAAATAGTAAAGTCTCTAACCAGTACCTACAGTACAAATTGGTATACTTGACAACAGTTCAAAACCCTTGGCACGCGAGCCACACTCGCGCTTGACGGACCTTGTTTGACTTGAAATAACAAGTTGAGACACACATAATCTGCGTGTATCGGTTTTCAGTTATGAATATTTAGTTACGCTAATTTCACAAATTCTTGGTTGCCTCTTACCCATGGATATACCTACTTACTCAATGTTAAAAAGTACACTACCCAAATTGTAAGAGTAGCAAAAATTTCAGTCACGAATAAAAACACTAGAAAGAAAAGCTTGCAGCTTCCCGCGCTAAAACATTACTACGGCACTTCGCTAATCCTACTTCCAGTGACCTCTGACTCCCACTTCCGAAGCAATCTCACTTAATTTTTTATGCAACAGCGCAGGCTGATGAAAAAATATGTTTTCTTCGAAACCAGGGAATTATTTTAAAAGTAGGTGAGTGTTGGTTAACGACTGGTCATTAATTCCCCTGACCTAATCCAAACTTTAAGCTTAGGTCCTTATCGCAAAATTAAGAGCACTTTATCGCAAAATTAAGAGCACTTGAGAAAGAAAAGAACTACTTTTGAATTTATGGTCTTAGTTTTACAGATAATGGATAATGGTAGTTCGCTTTTATTCGGGATCTATTTTTCGTGGACAACATAGCGTGTGTGTAAAGGATTTTTGATGTATTCAATAAAAGTTTCACCTAGCACGGTCAAATTTCAATTAAAAAGCTGTCAAATTCTGCTCCCGGACAGATTGCAGCTCAATGGCTCCTGCAATCCACCAAAAATGACAAGCAATTTGCTCACGCCTAGGCTGTCAAAATTTTATAATCTGGTCAGACTAGAGTCAGATCCAAAAACGTTTTTTCTAATGAGTCAGATTATGTAATTACCAAACGTAAGACTGTACCTACTACGGAATACCCAAACTTGAAATACCGGGGATCAGAAAGTACAGGAAACCGCTTAAAGAGCAAACCCAACGGGTTTGGTTGTCAAACTAGTCCTAGATCTCAGTACTCACGGGATCCCCGTGGTAAAAAACACAAATTACATAAAATTAAATTTTTTTTCTTAGGTTCCTTAAATATATGAAAAACGATTAAGAAAAAAAATACGCCAAAAAACACATGAAAGTGCACTGTTTCGCGCATAATTGGATCGGTCTATTGAAATGACTTATGTTTTGATTCGTAGTTTATAACTAATTATTTGGTTCCTTGAACCAGTTTCTAAGTTGTGTACTTAGTTTTTTCTTGTAAATAAGCAATACCTTGATTTTTGCGCTAACGCCATTCCAAAAACGTATGATCTGTCCCGCTCTAATAAACGCGAAATCCTATGCCTATCCTTTTCATAAAATGGCAAAGTCAGCAATCGCAAAAAACGTTTCCCATACATTTTGTAGGAAAACATCGCCGTTTCGAAAACCTTGTAAACCTAAAATACTAAACCCTTTTTACGATTTCTGACTATTTTGGTACTCCAACATCAGTTGGTCCGACATACATTTTTAACCAGTATAAGAAACGGGATCGTATGCCATCAAAAAAGTTTTGCTAACTGTATTTTTTTTTTATAATCTGAGAATGGGGATAAAAATTTCTCAAAAAACAATGGATAGTCTCCTAAGACCATTTTCCTGTAGCTACACCGGTTAAGGTACCAGCCCTTACTGCCCCGTCGAAAAAATCCACTCTGTATATGCTCTGGTACTAGAAGGTAAGGTACCTAAAGAAACCTTGTATTTCAAATATCCGATGAAGTGGCCTGATGGCTCCGATCTGAAAGTGACCATTAAGTAGATCGAGTCGGCAAGGAGACAAGCAACCTTGTTACTTCAATTACAGAGTTACATACTTATCTACTTAGAGATGTATTAGGAAGGGCTAGGCTGAAATATCCAATTGACTCTACCAACCAATATACACAGGAATCAGTGTATGTGTGTGTATGGGTATGCAAAACTCCAAATCTGATCGATCCCACAAACATTTATTCATAAGTAAGTTAGCCACATTATTCTACCTATAAATGTTGCGTTGACACGTTTAACCTTTATTCATAAGTAAGTTAGCCACATTATTCTACCTATAAATGTTTTGCTGACACGTTTAACATTTATTCATAAGTAAGTTAGCCACATTATTCTACCTATAAATGTTTCGTTGACACGTTTAACAAGTCACTCTGATATTATTAGTTGTGTGTTTGGATGAATGTTTGTTTGTTTGTTACCTCATCACACCAAATCACTAAACAGTTTGAGCTTAAATTTTGCATACATGTTGTGATGTTGTTCTTTACCTGTAATAACATACATATAGGCTACTTTTTTCCCGGAAAAACGCGTGGAAAGCCAGGGGAAGAAACTAGTTTATTTATACCTAAGTTTTTGCTACTTATGAACCTTACACGTCTACACCACAACAGAAAAATATAAAATATTAACACGTGTTCTAATATAATTTACATTTCGCGAACATTACATTCATTTCATGTATTCACTTCGTATTTCAGACTAAAATTAGTTCGTCACGTAGCAGCTGTGACCTAGAGATTATACCGCATTACTATTCCAAAGTCAAGCGTACAAGTTCAGGGGAATCTAGAAATAGAACGGAACACTTTCAAGGTGGTGTTAATAAGTAGGTAGGTGTTGAATAATAAAAGAGATAGGTTATTTCAGATCGGAAACGAGAAAAGATAAATCTAAAGACCGAAAAATTAAGACAGATAAAAGAAAAGTTAGATGAATCAACAGACTTTTTTTTTTAATAACTGTATTTTAATTTTCTCGGGACTTGAGGGTATGAACCAACAAGGCTCATGAGAAGGTATTAAAAGCTTTAGCTGAATTCAGGCTGATGATCTCGTAGGTACGTCGTAGATATAATTTAGTCCAATTTTCTATGAGCATCCATGGAGAACCATTTAAATTGAATTGGTCCCTCACTCCCAATGCAGGTAACCAGTTGCCTTGGAGTTTAGGGTGTACGTCAGGATACCCCTGGGAATAGATACCCTTGTTCACCCCTATACAAACAAAAGATAACCCAACTTTTATAACGTGATTAAGTGAACGAACATTTGATGTTTTTGGAAAATATTTGTCCGAAAAAAGCTTGAAATAATTTCGAGAGTATCGAAATGATTTCGAGCCAACTTTTCAAAGAGTTCAAATATGCTATGTTTAATTTTAACCAAGGAGAAAAATAAATACTCTCCTTGATCGAGGGTCTATTGAGGTACTAACTAGGTACGTAAGATCTTCTACGTAATTCTACTGTATTATCACAGGCCTTGATCACAGGTAATATGTACTTGATCGAAATGATAGATGCATTTGTTCATGCAATATGGCGGCGATACATCACTGTCATGGCGGCCTGCGCAGCAAATTAGTGAACCTGAAAGAGGTTTCATTCCATAGGTATAAAACTGCATTGTTAGGCACAGATTTTATATTACTATCTTAGAGCATTAAATAAGATTACTATAGTGAATAGTGTATAGGTAACTTTTAAAAGCTGGCATGATCCCCTTTTGTGTTTCGTATACTGGAGGCCTGGATTTGTGTTGTGACGTCAGATGGAAAAACAAAACACACTTGCGCCAGCTTTTAAAAATTACCTATTAGTAGGTGCCCTACCATGGGCGGAACTTTTGAATAAAATAAAACGTACCTAGCGGTTAAATTTAAAATACATACTAGTACAGTCAGCTTAACTCAATACAAGCAAAGACGTTTTCACTATAACGTAACTATATTGCTCATTATTTAAGTACCTATTTTCTTAGTACATATTTTTTCGTTCGACAAATAGTTTTTTTTCATTTATTTTCATTAAGTTGATAATATAACACATAAGTGCCTGTACCTAATTCTACTTACATAATTGTTGGTTCGGAAAGATGATGAAGAGAATTCGCTCGCTTTTTTATCTGGAGAGCCACTTCACCCATATGACGATAAGTTAACCGACCTTTTATATCAAACTAAAAAAACCCCTTGAATAAAACCTTTTTAGTTGTACAAGTAGAGTTGAAAACTAGCATAGCATTCACCTATGTAGCTATGCAAATGCATACGTAGAGTAGAATAAGGTAGGTAAAAAGGGGTACTTTGAGCATAAAAAGGTTCTAAGTACCTACGAAGGGGTTTATGAGTCGAAAGACGAAACAACATTTTAGTCAAATTAAACGCTTCTGTTTCAAGTTTCAAAGAAAAAATAACGGATATTAAAAAGTTGCATTTTTGTCGAGATCAGAGCAGCGCGACCGGAGTATTTTGTTATATTAAAATTTTAACATAATCGCAATATCACAAAGCAGTATAAATGAAATTATTTTGTCAAATATATTTAGTTTCTATTTGGTAGGTATATGGGTATTAGGATTTTTTTAGTTTGTTATAGTTTGTATTAGTTTTATATTTGTAATTAGCTCCGCCATCCTTTGTAGTCTCTTTTAAGCTTTGGTTGCCTGGAAGAAATCGCTTTAAGCGATAAGGCCGCCAATTATGTTATCTTCTGTACCATACTGTTTTATATATAAGTTTCTGTGAATAAAGAATTATCTATCTATCTATTTAGTTTCAGCGGTTTTATAGTCGACATAGGGCCTGTTAAAACGACAAAGTTAAAGTTTGATAGGCGCTCATTCCAGCTTCTCTAGTAATCCTTGGATCAAAGAGGTAAAGTACCTATTTATTTACCTACCCTCGCTGAAATCCAACTGAAATCGTTGGGATACAGTCTTCTCCAAAACTAACGTTTCCTCTGATCTCCCCTTTGAATTACTAATAACTTTTTTAACATCAAACGAGGCCGGTATCAAGGAGAGCGGAAAAGAAGTCAATTGACGACTTGTTAGCTTTGTTTGAGGTAAATATGCTAAGATTTGCGTGAATCACGAGGAATTCAAAAGTAGGACAAGTGCCAGTAAGGATTTATTTAATTTGCCTTTTGTGAACGGTGTTTTGAAATGAGCTTCGTTATTCATGGGATAATTTATTTTAATTTTATTTATTAAGTAATCCAACAGCGGTGCATTTTACATAAAACTGTATACAAAACGTATGCTAAAATAAAAGCCAAATAATGGAATAAGTACATAGAGAAAGTAAAAATGTTTAACAAAATATCAAAGCAAATATCAAATATCAAAGTGCTTTATTTCTTTAACACCTACGGGGCTCTTGGACACGTCACAAAATTCAAATTACTTCGAGTACTTTCGAGTGAAAAGGTGAGAGAAGCTGATAAAAGAAAAAGAAAAATATTAATATGAAAAAAAATATCTACCTAGGCATGGGTACGTAGTACCTACAAAATATACAGTAAAGTCAGAAATTCATTTCGGTGGCTTTACGACGTTTGTTTCAGTGTGCCTACATGAATGTGTGTGTGTCGTGTTGTTAAGTGCACCAATCTCGTAAGAGTCTGGGCAACAAGAGACACCGGCTGTAGTTATGATTGTTTTGAAATAACTAAAACCGACTTCGAATTCCTTTGTTTTACACTGCTTTTAAGTTTTGCGGGTCAAATACTTACTTTAATAATAGAAACAAATTAGAACTAGTATTTACAATTGAAACAATTAAGCTAAATGCAGACTGTGGCAAACAATCTACAGGTAGCTCAACTGATCCATATCAATACCAGTCGGAAGCGTCCCCAAGACGCTGACTGCATTGCCCCGCTGTGTGGCAATGCTGATGCGCTGCGCCAGATACCCACCAGCTCTCGGGTCACGCGTCGCTTCGACCAGACGCTCAGATAACTTTTTAAAAACCTGGAGAGCCTCGTTACCCCACGGCCTAGGATCTCGACCCCAAAGGGAGTAAATGTGTAGGCTCTGTCGATACCTGCATATTTGCGCCTCTTGAGATCCTCGGCCAAATCTGCCGCCACACCAGCCCTCACGGATGTCCTCGAATGATGGGAAGGCGCAAGTGTGTCGACGCATGTAGCGTCCCACACAAATATTAAAAAATACTAAACCCTTGGAAATAAAATTAATGAGACCGTCTCGGGATCATTCTCAATACAATAGCGAAATAATTTGCAAAATCGCTCCATAATTGACGGAGAAATGAACACAAAATACATAAAATAAAGTAAAAACATACATTCTACATAGAACCTCCTCCTTTTTTCCAAGTCGGCTAAAAATAATAAGGCAGTTTTGAAATATTTTCTTCAGAATTTTCATTTTTGTTTAAAAGCTTTCTTTTCATAATTCCAGAATGTTTTTACTCATTCACACACATCCGAATAAAACAAACCAGAGTAGGTACTGTAGGTACTATTCAAACCAATTCGAATTCAGAAGTGCGGGTAACCCAATAACCGTCAGTGAGAGTCAGAGGCCCGCATCAGACACATGCCAATATGTGCGTCAGAGGGCGTGGCCGTCGCTTTCTATTTGCATGACAGACTTCGACGGAGCGAACTGAGACACACGAGGGTAATTTAACCTGAAAATAGAAAAAATCTAATGGAAAGAACGATCAAAGTATGTTCTATAAATATAAAAATAAACTCTAGATCTGGATTTTACGAAAAAATAGATTAAATTCGATCAAAATGCTTTAATACAATTAGAATTCAGCGTAGGTATACCTACCTAATAGCCTAGTAGCCAGGACGTACGTAAGAGTGCCACTTCCCGCCACCATCTCCAGTAATTCCGCGACACACCTGTCAGTTAATATGTGCTACAAAGGAAGCTTGAGGTCGAGCTCGCACGCAGACAAACTTGATTGCGGTCCATTGGCGACAATCCTGGATGGGGTAGGGCATATCCTAATAGCACTTTGGCTTCTCGGAAAAATTTGGCTGAAATCTAAAATTTCTTGGTTGGTTTCGAGCAATCCACAGTGCGTGCTCAGTTTTAGTTTTACTATGTACAAAAATAGAAAATAAAATGATTTTCGTGAAACTACTCAGTGTGGGGCGTTATGTTCTCAAAGAAAAAGTAAGTGAAAATGGTTATGTCCGATTTGCTAGAATGTCCGACTGATAGCGAGGACCTGAAATGATTGAGTAAGGTAGGTACATCCAATAGCATTGATTGAAAGGCTGAACCGGTAAGGGACAATTACCCGGCCAGCCGGGATATCCTTTAATTGGCTCATTTAATTACCCCGCTCGCACGCTGATATGAGTAGCTATGGAGCTCGTTAGGGTGTTGTGATTTACACCCTGGTTCAAAGGATATGGCTGTAAAATATGGGCTGAGGTCGTGATCCTGTGGGGAGGTTTGCATTGTCCAATAGGGAGTATAATAAACGGGTTGTTATGGTAAAAAAACATGAAAAGTTTTGGTCTGTGCACAAGTCGGCTGTGTCATCACATTTCACATCGATTTTGATTTGATAGCCATGGCGAGCAAGTAAATTTATTTGGCTAAAACGTAGGCCACATCCTTTATGAACATTTCAAAACTTTTTAAAATAATTTGTCTTTATTTGAGATTCCTACACAGAGGCAATACAACTACATGTCCCAACTCTCGCAAACTGTACGAAGTCTCGTACCAACGCAGTTCTGTGGTCGACTTCTAATTGATTGTTATTTGTTTTATTTCTATTGTGTTCGTCCGACGCGACGCCCGCGGTTTACGATTATTGCTCTTGTTATTGCGCTGTGTGACCTGTGCTTCATGGATATTGACCCTTGAATACGTGTTACTGGTTCTCGTGGCGTTACAACGAGGTTTGAACCAAGATGTCGATGGAAATTATTTAGAAACCAGCCTGTGCTTACCAACCATACCTCTCGTTAGGTTTTGATGTCAGATAGGGTTAAAAGATCTAAGCAAGAGGTGGGTCTAATGAGGGCTTTTCAATGCGACCTTTAAAAAAAAAGTGGTTGCCATAGACTAAGTGGTTGTAATAGATAGCGCTGTACTCGCTTGTCGCTCTTATATCAGTGTAACACCATAGTGATCATGTATCTTTGTCTATCCCACGGAACCTAGCTACGAGTAAAAGAGAAAGCTGGTGGACGTTTGGCAACGCCGCACTGTCCGTGTGAGTCGTGTCAGTTTATGACCGACTAGTCGGTCAAAACATTGTGGTTAGCGTAGAGAGCTTTTAGAAATTATAAGAAATTCCCGTATTGCATTGAAATGTTGAAAATATGTCTTGTTCAGCTGTGTCCTGTTCATCAAGAACCACAAAAGGTGGAGTAAAAGACCCGGACTTGTCATTTTATACGTAAGTTTTTATCAACATTTTCCATGAATATTAATGCTAAAGTAATGAGGTTTATTACTAATGTATTTTAGCCGTACTCTTAGGGTCTGTGAGGCAGAGTAGCCCTCGCGTCTAAACACAAGTTTTACTTAGTTAGAGCGAGGAGCCGATGCATTTTCGGCACTAAGGTTTTAGGTTAGAGTACCTACTATACATTAAGATTAATCTAATTTTATAAATTTAGAGTTTTAGTGTAAGTACTCTGTAAAACCATTTTTGTAAATAAATACTTTTATTATTATTTATTATTATTATTATTACTTACTACTATATACTATATACTTTTACTATTATTATTATTATTATTATTACTAGAAAAACTAAGTAATAACATTTAGTAATAGCATTTCAACAATCTAGTTCATGTTCCTATGTGAATAAGATGAAATTTATATCTAAAAACAATAAAAAGTAACAAGACAATTTTAGCATCTGTACTAGTGAGGCGCTTACCATCAAGTTTAGTTGATATCGATAATATTTTAGTGTCATGTTTTTAAATTTACCCATTCATTTTTAGGTTCCCTAAATGCCCAGAAATAAGAAGTGAATGGATCAAAGCTGTTAGACGTGATAACTGGGAGCCTACAAAATATTCCAGGCTTTGTTCGAACCATTTTGATGAATCCTGTTATATCCCTGACTTATCAATCAAAAAACTCAAAACTGATGCAGTACCAACGATTTTTGAAGGATATCCAGTATACTATCAAACGGTTAGTTTTTCTTGTAACTACTTACACCTATCAATGAGAGGTTTAACCGTAACAATAATAGGTACTCTCCTAGTGTTAAATGCACTGCTTGCGAACTTTTGTTTTTTTAGGTTATTGTTTAGTCAGCTTAATGGATTTTCAAAATTAATGTTGTAGGTAGTGAAGAAAAGAAAACCACCTCAGCACAGAGATGAAATTCAATGTATTACTTCTAGAAAACGGAGGAAGATGGAAGAGAGTGGTGTGAAGATGGAAGACATTCCTACAACACCCAGGCTTGCAGTGAGAGTTTTAGAATCTCTAGCAAGATCTCGATTTTTTAATGGTATTAAAAAATTAAGAGAAAAGAATCGTAGACTCAATAAAAAGAATACAGCATTATTAAACGTCATAAATGATCTAAAAAGCAAGAATCTTATTGAAACAGAGTCTAGATTTGTTGAGTAGTATAGGTGGCAAAAATCAAGATCTGCTAATCAGATAGTTTCACTTAGAAGCATTTATTATAAGTATTTAATAGTAAGGGTTGTACAATTAAAACTTAATATAAATCTTACTTGCGGTAACAATCCCGGTAAAAGCAAATATGAACCTAAAAGTAGCCGGAGGTTTGAGCTCTCGTGTCTAAATACAAGTTTAATGTAAACTTAGTTAGAGCGAGGTGTCACTATCTCTTACACGTATAGGTTCTCTACAAGTACGTGTGTACGAAAAATCTGTACCTAATCGTTAGGATTTATTAATTAAATAGTCTTTAAGTATCCATAGTACTTTGTATATTCTACCTGTACCATTTTGTAAATAAATATCTTTATTATTATTATTAATAATATTAAAACTCTTTTTATTAATTTCGCCTTTATTCTATCGATAGGCTCGACAGCAAAGTCACTTCTCTAGTCACGCACACTAATACAAACCTGCAAGTGCACACTAACAAAAAACGGACACGCCTAAAACAAAAAGGCTCTGTCCAGTATGATTATTGGTCCGAGGCGCTGTATGAAACTCAAATGTCAAAAGTCTGCCAAAAAAAACTTTGTTGCTTGTATCCATCGTGCTCTTCTTACTTCATTCTTGGGAAAACGGTGTGTGCCAATATTTGGGCAAAGATGCACAATGCATGGGCAAACCATGTTGACGATTAAACACACAGAATTAATATATTCTATCGTCTTGTTGAACCATGAACCATGTTGACGAAATATTGTCTGCACATTACATTACTACTCACGGGGATTAGTATGTAATTCAAGCGTAATTTTATTTTTATCATATTAGAAAAGGTGGAAACAGAAAATTATTTCGTGGTTTTTTTAACACTTGATTTTTGTGCAGCGCCATCTAGTGTCAAAATAAAAAGCGTGGTTGTCTTTTAAAGATTGCATTAAAAAGCCCTCATTGCCATCAGCAATAGGTAGACATTGTAATAAATACTATTTACAGAAAAAAAACCTATACTTTCTTTCAAGCGTCGTTTAAAACAATTCTGAAAAAGTGGTAGGTAGCCACGCTTCTAAATTCATGTACCTAGAGTAAAGTTGTTCACCCGACAGGCGTATTTCACATAAGTAATTGAAATGCTGCCTGTTTGTGTACAATACAAATACAGACGTACTCCCGGGGGCTTCGCTGTAGGAACCTCCACTTCTGGGAACCTTATCTTCCATGATTAGGTTACCATGTTTTCTCTGCCTGATTACATTTCCGGCATATCTGTACGAATACTTATAAATAGGTTTTCAGTGGTAAATGAAATCTTTGGCATAAGGAAAACATGCTTTTAGATCAATTTTCCACGAGAATTATCAGATCGTTTTGTTCAGTTCGGTTCCGTTGAATTTTGGTCGATGAAATCATGTAGAGCTCAGTGACATCGGGTTTGGACTGGTAGAGATATCAAAATAGTCATATTATTTTGGGAGGGTATTCATCGCGTATTTTTGTTTTTATTTATACCGATAAATAAATATCCTACACAAAATAGCAGATTTGCGATATTAAAGTCGATCGTTTAGTGTTGGCGCATTTTTTTTTTTTTTTTTTTGTTTTTTTTTATATTTTGTCTGCGTTCTACTAACTAATTAAACTAGCGAAAAGTAATTTAAAAAATCGTAAACTATTTTCTAATAACCTATGAAAAAACCACCAACACGAAGCGATCGACCAAAGCGCGTAGTAAGTTCATTCATATCGGAAGTAATAAAAAAAAATTACATTCAAAAACCCAACAAAAGCGCAATACAATATCGTACAGCCCAGAGAGTCCCTAGAGATGCGAAATGTGACGAGAGTGCGACGAATCACGACGAATGGACGGGACAATGCGCATTTCCATGTTTCTGCTCAACGCTTCGATCGCTGCAGCTGTAGGTCCCTCGGAGGACTACAGCGATGGATAATACCTATATACCTTACCTACTATGCAACGTGGATACAAGAATTATTTTGGGAATTTTTCGTAGTGTTTTAAAATTATTTAAAACAAGTTTTTTTGGTTTTGTATTATTTTTCGTTATACAAATCTTCTAAGTCCAATTTCAAGTCATGTCAACGTTGTTTTTTAATGTTTTTGAATCGTTTAATCGCGGGGAACGGAAGGAAAATGCCTTAGCCCAGTAGTGGCACCCTAATAGCTGAAAAAAAAACATACATATTTAACTCAACAAAAACATACCATAACTTAACTTGACTGAAATATTCTATTAGTAAAAATGATACTAAACAAACATATTGACGAAGCTCTATGTACGTACCTAATTTATTACTTAATGTGAAAAGAAGGTCGGCAACAATAATTCCCTCTAAGGTTCTAATAATAGATATCCAAGGCTTCGGATCGGAAATTGCAAAATGATTGCACTGCCCATGGCTAACTTCAGCCACTATCGCTATTAAATACTTGCTCCATACTGTTGTGCGCCGTCCCTGGGGAATTTAGCTGCAGGTATGACATAGAGGAAATTCGATCAGTTGTTCCCTGCTCTCTAGCGAAATTAAATATGACGGACATTTAGACAGATTATTTTTGTAATTCAAGTTTGACTATACATATAAGTAGGTAATTATAGGCGTATGTATATATTAGTCGCAGAATCATCCACATTTATGACAAATTACAAAAAATACCATACTATAATCAATCATACATAATTCATGTTATGTATGACCGTGTGCAAACCTTTCATAGTCTTAAGGAAATATTTGGTCCAGGACTTGAGAATTTAATTAAAAATCTCTATTAATAGCAATATTTAAATGATACCGTGAAGGAAAATATGTTTATTTACAGCCTAAAGCTTCAATGAAAAAAATAAATAGATTCGGTACCGTCGGTAGGTACCTGTTCCCCGAAAAAAGAGATTATAGTTTTCTTGGAAAAGGAAAAAAAATTTAAATTAAATGAAATAATTTATTAGACAATACCAAGGCACACATACAAAGTTAGGCACGTACAATAACTATAACTAAATTTACAATAACACATATGTACATTATGGAACGTATTTCGTGAGCAATCACATGTAGATAACACAGGGTAGAGTTATAACGTCCTAATCTTAAGTTGCATTACATTACACCAATCTTTATCAGTTTATCACGTAACATATAACACAGGGTAATGTATATAACGTAGGAACAGTTGCCCCAGTTCCAAAAACTAGTCTAGTCAAGTATATCATAAATTAATTAAATTATTTTCCTTTCTTTCTTTAAAGTAGATAGATAGAATATTCTTTATTGCACAAAAGTTGTACATAGGCGAACATAATGCTAGATAGCATTCTCTACCTGCTAACCTTTGGGTAGTGTTGACAACAATTTAGTAGGTAGTGCTAGATAACAAAAATTATTAATGACAAGAAACAAAGGAAAATACAATTAATAAATCGTGACATTAACATACATAAAATATATAAATATATAAAGTACTGATAGCTTTTATAAGTAGCCTGGAAATTAAGCTAAATATTTAATGCTTATTTATACAGGGTTACAGGTTAAGTCGACCTAGATCCTGGAGGGGGTTGTAGTTTCCACCATTTCTGACTGATTTCACTATGAAACACCCTACCCCAAACTTAACCGTTTTTAAGTTATTGGACTTTGAAGTTTTTTTTAAAAATTACCGACTTTTAGCCTATTGACCAATTTTTTTTTGGGTCTTTGTCTCTAATTTATTTGTGTTTACGATTTTTGTGTAGTAGATGAGTTGCTTTATTATTCGTAATACTAAAATTGCAGTTAACTAAACCAACTGGGTCGCAGCAGACGATTGATAGTAATAAATTGAAATGAACTCATAAAAATATTTTTTAATTTCAGAAATATTTTAATAAATATCTATGACAGCCATGCTGCAGATGTGCCTAAAAATATCTACGTTTCATCAGCTATCTAACAAGATAAAACAAGCTAGGGTGTTATCAGAATTCTTAGAAAAAACTTTGATGAAAGGGTCTCAGGTAGTAGTAAAAAATAATGGTACCCACTTCAGAAAACAAAATAAAAAAATCCAAATAGGTACAAAATGACTTTTATTACAATTTTTACATAAAAGCCTACAATTACAATTCATGTTCCACGTGTCCGCCTCTGTTTCGTACACAAACTCTCATTCTGTGTCTTAATCCACTTTTTACACCAGTTGTTAATCCCCTTCTTATTTCAATCGCCGCATCGATTATTCTTTGTCTCAAAACATCAACAGATGTGATTGGATTCGGTTCATTGTAAACTAAACTCTTCATGTGTCCCCACACATAAAAATCCATCGGGGTCAGGTCTGGACTTCTAGCTGGCCACGGTATGGGTCCACCTCTCCCGATCCACTTATTAGGATAATTAGTGTCTAGCCATTCTCTGACGCTTCTCCTGTAGTGTGCAGGGCAACCGTCATGCTGAAACCGCAACCGCTGCTGTAGGCTTTTATGTAAAAATTGTAATAAAAGTCATTTTGTACCTATTTGGATTTTTTTATTTTGTTTTCTGAAGTGGGTACCATTATTTTTTACTACTACCTGAGACCCTTTCATCAAAGTTTTTTCTAAGAATTCTGATAACACCCTAGCTTGTTTTATCTTGTTAGATAGCTGATGAAACGTAGATATTTTTAGGCACATCTGCAGCATGGCTGTCATAGATATTTATTAAAATATTTCTGAAATTAAAAAATATTTTTATGAGTTCATTTCAATTTATTACTATCAATCGTCTGCTGCGACCCAGTTGGTTTAGTTAACTGCAATTTTAGTATTACGAATAATAAAGCAACTCATCTACTACACAAAAATCGTAAACACAAATAAATTAGAGACAAAGACCCAAAAAAAAATTGGTCAATAGGCTAAAAGTCGGTAATTTTTAAAAAAAACTTCAAAGTCCAATAACTTAAAAACGGTTAAGTTTGGGGTAGGGTGTTTCATAGTGAAATCAGTCAGAAATGGTGGAAACTACAACCCCCTCCAGGATCTAGGTCGACTTAACCTGTAACCCTGTATATACATACATGAATACAATTTTCAAAAGTCACTTCTTGGTACCTACTTAAGACAACTCTGGGGTGACCGACAATTGTTTGTTTGGAGGCTACATTTATTTTGCTTACGACTTTGGTCCTTACATCAGTGCTCAAAGCTCTGAGCAGCAAGCAGACTGTTATACCTAACTCTGAAGAAGACTAACATCAGTGCAATTGATTACTCGAGCGAGAAGTACCTACCTGCGCTTGAGCGTCAATCTATCAACGTCGTGTTTTTGCAGAGCGACAGGGTGACGATGATTTCGAAAATCTCAGGATGTTTGCCAGAAAATCCTATAAGAATCTGTATCTCGGAGATTGGCTGGCGCATGTCCAGGAATGGTCTAGCAGGTAATTGCTTTGCTCTGTAGGGTTACCACAAATTAGTACCAATATGAGAAAAGCAGAAGCAATCGAACTTTGTCAGTCTGAAATATGATTTTTTCTTGACATACTTACAACGTCAAAAAACTGTTCGTTTGATGTTAATAAATAAGATAAGTCTGATATGAATAAACTATTTGATTTTATTTGTTTTGATAACATAATAAAGTAATGCGATATGAGAAAAATACCTGATTTAGACAAATCAGTACAGTAAAACTTTAAAATTTAACTGGTTGGCTAGGATGACTCATAAATTACATAAAAAACGCCGCGCGTTCCTAACTGGAATGAACGAAGTTAAATGAACAAGTAAATTCAATAAAAACAAACTACGAACAAAATAAACATCCTTACAAAACTCCTGTGAAAGCATAAACCCAGGAGCTTTCAATATACGCTTAGAGCTCCACAAAATCAACGTAAGCTCGTTAAAAGGATCCTGTTGCGGCACCTTGCCAAGATTGATTAGACGACCGCCTGATCATTCTCATTAAATCAATTTGCTAATAGCTACTTGATACATTATGTATGTGCTTGCATAGTAAAAATTACGTCAGCCTAATATAGGTTTTTTGATAATGTAGTGCACTGCGCGGCTTTTACGTAAATAAGTTGGTACAAATTCACTTTTTAAAACTGTAAATTTTTTAATGAACTAGTAACATGTATTCGTTTCCTCTGTTTAGTTTACTTATACATCAGGCACGAATAACTCATTAAAGAACATAGCAAAAAAAACAAACCCATGTTGTGATTGTTAGTCCTGTTAAAAATAATTATAATCTTATATTTTTAAAGAGCCTGAACTTATATTTTCTTTGGAAGAATATCTTTTAGTTGTGTTAATGTTGTGGTCACCCTTCCAGTGTCGTCTCAGGACTCAAGATGTTATTTAGTAAATCGACGAGTCTGGCTTAGGTTATAAGAACCGTCAGCTTCGCAGATAGTAGAGATACGATTTGGAACGAATAACTTGAGACCGAATCCGACTGAAATTAAAATATTTCAGTGGCATTGTGACCTAATTTTAAAATGTTTTTATTCGCTTCCTCAAATACTAGGTACCTGGAAGATGTTTTATTTTATCGTGCATATATGTAGCAATGGGGAATAAAATTAGATGCGCAATAGTAAGCCCCAATACTGAACTATAAAATTCGCAGTTGAGCAATCGTTGTTGAGCATCGCGGAATTCACGTTTAAATTTTATGGTGATGGTTATTTTGTAGGGTTCCGTACCCGAAGGGTGAAAACGGAACCTTATTACTAAGCCTCCGCTGTCAGTACGTCCGTCCGTCCGTCCGTCCGTCTGTCTGTCTCAAAGCTCTATCTCATGAACCGTAAGAGGTAGACAGTTGAAATTTTCAGAGAATTTGTATTTTAATAACAAAACATAATAATAACCAAATTAAAGGGGGCTTCCATACAAAAACCGTGATTTTTTTGTGCTATATTTGCTGTTTGTTTGTCAAGGCTGTATCTCTTGAACCACAATAGGTAGACACATGAAACTTTCTGTAAATAAGTAACATTTCAATTGTAATAACAATAAATACTAAAATTAATAAAATTTAAATTTTAAAGGGGTCTGAACAAGTGGAATTTGATGTACTTTGAAAAAGTTGCCTGATTTTTACAGTACGGAACCCTTCGTGTGCGAGTCGACTCGCGCTTGGCGTTTTATTTTATTACAGATTATCTCTAAATAACGGAATAACGGGAAACGGGTGCCACTCTGAACCTGGCTGCAGCTCCTATGTTCTATATATTAAAAAGCTATCTATTAATGGATCAGTTGAGCTACCTGTAGATTGTTCGCAACAGTCTGCAGTTAGCTTAATTGTTTCAATTGTAAATACTAGTTCTAATATGTTTTTATTATTGAATTGTAATTTTCTTTGTCAAAAAGATTATATACATATTAAAAAGCGAAAAATTGGTAACACCGAATATTAAAACAGGCAATAAAACTTTTCAATACAAAGTGAAAGGATTTTTTTTGTATAATGCTTTGGTTATTTTGTTGAATAAATAGGATTTCGTGGGGTGAATGCCGTTTTTGTTTCCTGTTATTTTTACTGAAAGGCTTTACTGGAACGTGTTTTTCTTTGATTCGCTATCGAGAATAAACAAGTGAATAAAAACGTAGAGTAATTTTCTTAAAAAATTCTAGTTATTAATGAATGGTTATATTGCCATTGTTTGCCCAAGTTCTCTTTGTTCTCTCCAGGCAGAAATGCAATAATAATATGCATCTTCGACAGCGTGTGATGACACGCTGTCGAACATGTGCGTCCATGCGCGTCCAACAACGTGCGACCTACAAGGAGGCTAGAGTAAATGCGTTAACCCAATAAACGCCTCATAAAAATAAAATACCCTAAAATCCCTTGTCCTGTCGATAAAAGCACCACTACTTTTATCAGTGGCCCAGACGCGCGTGATGAATAGCCAGGCATATTGAAATCCGCTCAAGTTTAAAGAAAAAAAGGTATTACAGTGGGGGACTGAAGGGCCTTTAAAATGATTGGAAAACTGATTGGAATGATTGGCGCGGGCGTGCCGGCAGCGTGCAATAGTCTGACGGGTAGGGATGAGTTGGTCGGCCTTTTTTGATATTATCCGGTTTTATATCGAGGTAAAAACTCCGTGTTCGAAGAGTGAGACTTACATTGCAAGTGTATTACTGTCAAAACGACTGATGTCGCGACTGCTGTGATTGAAAGGAAACGTCCAGCCCTCTGATTCGGTTTGCGTTGTCTCTGTACTATGATGACTGTAGACGTCTTGTTTCAAAACTGTGACCTTTTGTTCCAAATAGCTTTGAAATTTTACTTGTTTTAGAACATTTTACAAAAAACTATCGTACTTATAGTTTGACGAATTCTTTATGAATATGAGCGGGTTTTAGAACTCATTACTATTATAAAATATACTTAGTTATCGCTCAGCCCCATTGTGATTTTTTTAACCGGCTTTTCGCCCGGTACGTATGTACCGGACGAAAAGCCGTCATACGACTGGTGTAAATTTCTGGCAAGCCCGAGATGCCTGTGGGGTGATATAACTTCAAAAAGTTCCGTTTAGCGCGCCGAGGATTCCACGGTGGGGCCTATCACTAGGATATAAAGTTTTAATTATTTTGTAGTTGATATCTTATTTACGTAGGCGTGAATCAAAAAAACATTTTTTTCCTTAAGTTCTCTGAATGGTGTAACTTTGTTTCTTCGTCTTCTTCGTTTATTCGTAGATATGTTTTTACTCATTTGTTTGGTGGACAGGAGAAAGAATGTTTAAGCTTTTCAAAGAAAATATAGCCGGCGACGGAAAATTACTTATTAGCGGTGAATGCAAAAAATCTTATAAGTACCCAACACAGAAGTCAAATAAAATCTTATACTGAAAACTGACAGAAATAAACTTTTTCTGCCTACTTACTGAAAACCTACAATTAAGTATTTATTTGTTCTGCCTGAAAACTCACCCGATTGCATAAAATACGACAAAACTCCGCCATAGTTTTATTTCAGTGTAAGAATACAAAATTTAGCGTGACCGCAGCCCGTCGCTGCGTCACGTCACGTCAGCGGCAGGCCGAATTGTCCCGTGCCATCATTCACGCGGTTTATTACCTGTCACTTAGCACGTGTCGCCGCCCGCGTCCGTGTGAAAACGACCTTATTTTGCTTTAGATTCACTCTGAGAGTAAATAGTTTTTCTGTTAGAAAAAAAAATATTTAGTTCGATAAACCTGTATAGAGAATAGAATCTGCGTTGAATATACCTATGTACTTCATTATTTTCACTGGGTAGGTAGATACCTAAGTACCTACCTACATGGTTCAAGCGAGTAGGTAGGTATTAATAATATAAGGCGTGCGCACTATTAATACAAACTGTAGACTAGGCGCAAAATTATTATTTTTCATTCAACCCGCCAGAATTTAATCCGCTTGCACAGCCGAAATGAAACTTAATGGAACGTAAAAAAATAAGCGTTAGTCTATGGCCTCGTAAACCCGCTGGAGTTGGTATACGACCTTTTTAAACAGTCCGAGCTGACGCCTTTCACATTATTAATTTGAATGATTTGAATTGCGAACGGCATTTTACATTATCATCAACGTTATCTTACATTCCAAGTTTGAATCGGGCTAAATCATCCAAAGACTCCAAAATACCAAATCCTAAAGAACGATTCAAAACATTTCGTATTTTCTATAATGCAATTTTGTGCCGCCGCTTATCATGTGCAACTACGTAATAATATAAATACAATTTAATCTTCTAGCCAGGGCTTGCATTATTTTCAGTAAGCACATGCCAGACTCGAGAATTTTCTAGAGAGTCAACAATCTCGGTCCTTTTAAAGCCTCCGTCTCAACGACGGATTAGTTTACTTTGGACATAATAATGCATACGGGCTTACGGCGCACAGTGTGTATATTTACCTCAGTTGCGGTCATCCTCGTTTTATGTCCGATTAAAAGGCGCTTAATCTTAATAACACATTTTAAAGTACAGCGGTATTGATATTTCGCTTAGTTTAGGAGTTACAGTTTTTTTATAGTAAGGTCATTCACCTTCACAAATAATGTTTTTATATGTATTGCCGGAAATAAAGGAATTCACCCAATTAATCTTTGAAATGAAATGAAAAAAAATTAAATGAAAAATATTTTATTTATACCTTAAAACTACTATACACAATTAGCCCTAATTCTATGCCAATTACTACTTAAGTTACAAAATAAATTTACTTTGTGCGTAGCAGTGTTTAAGGAAATATGGCCTTCACTCAGCATTATGCTTTGATTTGAAAAAATACATTCTGTGCGAAAATTGCATGGCTCTAGAAAGCGTGGGAAAAAACATATATAAAATTAAGCATATAACGGTCGCATTTTTTTTTCGCATCTCGATCTCTATTTATATGGATATGGTTGTCACAAAAATTATATCTATTTGCGGGGTGAATGTGCCGTATATTTTTTAAATTATTTTCATCATTGGGTTGGATCACTATTTCTTCTGTTGTAAGCGCGACTTCACTAGCTTCATTATAGTTGGAGTCCAGTGGATTATGATAAACATTGTCAGTTGTCTTTCTTAGTAAACAAAGAACTTTTTTAGGTAAATGAACAGATTTCATTGTTTTGTGACGTGAAATAAGTGTTAATGACGATAAATAAGGTAAAGTCATAGCAAAAAAAAAGCGAAGGTGGGGAGACGGTGAATGGAGGCGGCTCCAGCTCGCTCCTGATGACGCTGTTTGGCCTTTGTTCAATAGCGGAAGTAGGATTATTTCAGTAGTGATTGAGATGATGATGATGACATTGAGTGACAACCCTAAACTGAAATTTTAAAAAATTATATTTCCGAAGTCCTGTGTTTGTGGCATCTGCTTTTAATTTTATTGTGGTGGAGCTTAGCAATAAAATAAAATGCGACCATACCGACAACTCAAAACAAAATAAAATTAAAAATTATGTATAAAAAATTATTGCCGTCTAAATAAGCAAGAATATTTTAGTTTTTATACATTTATAGCTGCGTTTAGTAAATTTGTAATTTACCTATACACATTTGATTAAAAAAATATACCAGGAAAGTAGAAAATGTACTGATTTTCTAAAAGCCGGGAGAATCTTATTAGTAGTTTTGTTTGTAAGTTGTCCACCCAAAAAGCGCATAAAACGAGGATGGCCGCTACTGAGGTGAGATCACACACTGTGCGGCGATTACTGAGGTGAGATTACACACTGTGCGGCGATTACTGAGTTGAGATCACACATTGTGCGGCGATTACTGAGGTGAGATCACACACTGTGCGGCGATTACTGAGTTGAGATCACACATTGTGCGGCGATTACTGAGTTGAGATCACACATTGTGCGGCGATTACTGAGGTGAGATCACACACTGTGCGGCGATTAGTTGTGCCAACCCAACTGTGCATGTGTGTTGGTTTTATTACTACTACTGACCCGTTTCTACGAATGAATCGACCCCTTCAACTCAGTCCGTGGATGTTGTAAGAGTCGACTAAGGGAATCTATCAGAGGACAGACAGCAGCTTCCTTCTGTGTATTTTAACACCTCTACTGCGATCACAATCCACCTGTCAAGCTTTGTGATTATGGTTGACACCGTTTTCAGCAGTGGTTGAGGAACAAGCTTCAGCTCACTACTATGTTTGCGTTTTTCTGATAAAAAACAGGTAGGTATCATCTGACTCTTCACGACATTCTCAAAAAAGTTTATTTAAGCAGGAAACTCTTCAGACATACTCGAAATAGTTTATCCATGCAGGAAATATATACATGACGCAAATTTCCACAACCGCACATATTAATGGGACTACAAGAAATAGTTCTCCCTCGTGGTTCCATTAATGGGACAATATAATGGGACCACGACAAAACTGATCCTTTTGGGTTCACTACGGCGCAGCGCAGGAACGGGTGAGTAGCCCCCGCCCAGGGTGGGCGGTGACTGCCTACTCGTTATTAGGGCTTGTGCACTGGTGGTAGGTAGGTGTCTATTTTAGGTATTGTGTTTATTTTTGGTTGTTTTGCTTTTGCTTTAATTATTTTATTTTTCCTTATATATAATATACTTACCTAAATACTGTTTTTATTGATTTGTTATGTTTTCCTGTGCTGTTTGTGTGTGAACTTAATACAAAATCTAATCTATGTATCTGTCTATCTAAAACGGCCGTAAAAAATATTCCATGTCTAGAACATCTACGTAAAATTTCAATACTATCCATTCCGTAAATTACAATCATCCATCTACCTTCCACATTTGTAATTGGTGTGTGGTTGACTAGATATTTTTGTGTTTATAGTCAGAAGACCTTTGTTTGACAATCACACAGATATCAAGAAAATAGGAGTACTAAAGTAAAATAATTATTACTCCTACATGATTCCCATTAGGGTACAATTACTGAAATAACTCGTAAACAAACCTTTTTTACCTAAATTCGGCAATCAAACAGACAAAATTCCACGAACAACCTCTAGAGGTTTCCCGAACTTTTCACCTTTCAATGAAATACTTCCTTATTTATTGGAATCATAAGATTCAATTTACAATGATGTATCTGCGTTTTAGTTCTGAGAAAGTAGGGCAATGGAAAGGTACAGGTGTGTACATTATCTGACATTTTGATGAATGGGCATATACGAAACATTGGCAAGGACGTCACTTCAATTTTATGCCGATAAATCTAGGCGATAAATATAAGGTAGTATGGAGAGATTTTGTATATCTTGGTTGAGAAAGGTAAAAAAACTAAAAAAGTGCTAGATAATATAGGCAAAAATGGTTCCGTACCATCATTTTAACGTAAATATGCTTTTATCATTATAAATCGTGTCACTTATTCTGTGAAAAATAAAATTATACTTGCTGTTTTTATGATTCCGGAGTTATAATGCTTGTGTTATTGTGTTGTGTCGGACGAATAAATGAACTGATCGAAAAAAGCGTAGGACCGGTAGATACGGTACCCTAATAAAAACATTAAGGACCTACCTAGGAACCGGATAGTACAGTACGACCTGTCTCCGGTCGTGTCTGCCATCCCACTCTCTCTATAGTAATATGGGAGTGAGGGGATGTTAAATCTTTTATTTGATACTTTTAATTAAAAAATAAATCGGTCAAGTACGAGTCGACTCGCACACGAAGAGTTCCATTTTATACTTGGTTTACTTTCGCAAAAGAAACAAGAGAATCCCTATAAACATAATTTTTTGATGTATCGCAAAAAAAGCAATAAGTTTTAATGACGCGGTCACCCATCCAAGTACTGACCGCGCCCAACGCTGCTTAACTCCGGTCATCGTTGTTCTAATTGGTATGGATGTTGCCCCCTTAATTATGAAGTTTATTTTGTTTTCATTATTTATATAATTGTGGCAATAGTAATGCACACTTTGTAAAAAATTATATTGTGTACCTTTCACGGTTAAAGAGATTTGACAAACGAAGAGCAATAATAACCAAAAAATTACGTTTTATGCATGAATTTGCCCATTTTAATTTGCATTTTTTTTTTATTATTTTCTGTTATAGCGGCAAGGGAAATATACATTCTCCGAAAATTTAAACGCAAATCTCTTACGATTCATGAGAGAGCCCTCTGACACACGCACAGCGGACGGACAGACGCACAGCGGAGGCTCAGTAATAGGGTTCTGTTTTCACCCTTCGGGTACGGAACCCTAAAAACTAACTCATAATGCAAAATACTGACGTTAAAAGTATACAACTATGTCGCGTTCAGTAACACCCTCCTCTGGACAAAATGAAAACAGAAAAAAATCGTTTTACATAGAAGTAGTAAATATAGAGTGCACTTGTGTTTGCGCACACACACACTTGTGCCCTATAATATGTCCTGCACAAATTGCTAGTTTCCGTTGAGACTGAAATTTGACTTGACGAAATCATCATCGTCACTTAGGTACTGGAAATTACATGTTGCTAAAAGTGCCCCCCACCCGACACGCAAAAAGGGCCCACCTGTGGCCTAGTTGCGGAAACCAGTCCAGAAACAAGTAACAAGTAAGTGCCCACTTTTTCGACTCGCTAAGATGCAATAATCTTGCTAGGCTACTATAAAGGTACAGAAATATGATGCCATCTTGTATTCATTCCACATCCAGCTTACAAGCAGTATGTATGCAATAGGTATCCCTGCTTAGTTTCATTCCATCTTACCGCGGAGGTAGGTAATCCCTATTCCCACGTCAATTCCAGGCTAGATTGCTGGCAATATTACTTGCCATATAGTGGCAACACTGGATTGAATTAGTTGCGATAGATTGGCTACAGTGCAATGTATGGTTAGGTTTATTGTATGTTGTCAAAAAAAAAAATTAAAACTTATAATTTTGTCTATTCTGTTTCGGTATTGATTATTATATTTTGTTTTAAATATTATTTTAAGATCTCATGCGGGTACGACTGCGACGCGGTAGGTTGCGGGTTCCATTCCCGCCTCGGGACAAGTGTGACAAAATAATGAAAGAACGTAACAAATTATGATTAGAAACTGACATAGAATCAGGCACATATCTATGTTATGTTATGATCTTAGCTCTTTTATCGTTTAAGCCACTAGCTAACCGAAGTTGGCCTAGTTTTCGCATTATATTTTAGATGGGATTAATAAAGCTCATTCCAGTGTACTTTTGAATGCTACGAAGATACGACGTAGGTGCTCTACGGCGTAGCACTGCTACGGATTCGTAGTGCTACGTGAATCTTTAATATTAGCTTTTCTACTAAACCGGATAGGAAAGGAAATGAGCAAAAATAACCAATAGCATGGTGTCTAAATAACGTCACGTGACAATAGTGACCGTCACGTCATATATTCGAGATTACATTGGTAGTTTTACACATCTCTCTTCTTCGCATATGTACTGAGCGAGGTAACCTCGTTTATTTACAGCAAGCTCCATTAATACAGATGATAATTAAACTTGCACAAGTCGAATTATCAAACTTAATTGACTACAACAGCACTTAATTTATTTATTTTTAAGAGCCCTCAGTCTAGACATTGTCGTGTCTGTAGATACAAACCGCAACAATCTCCTTATATTGCAAAACGGTCTTTGCACGATTACATTAAGGTTTACACTAGCATGGAATATGATTTGTTGAAGTGTTAAGTTTGATTGTGAGTTAAGTTCCTTGTTGCGTCCGTCGGACGTGCCTTTCGGTAATGACGCCGCTTGGACGATATTTTATAATTTATCTTTGAAGGGACATTTTATAGACTCTTGAATATTATAAGAGGAGGATTCAGCTAGGCTGGCAGCGTCCGGGGCTATGTCGAGTTTTCTCGTCATCCATACCGCAATTCTTGAAAACGAAAGTTTTCAACCAGTGCGTCCTACCCTTATGACCTACGGAGCTGAGACGTGGACACTCACGGTAGAACTGGTCCACCAGTTCAAAGTCGCTCAGCTAGCTATGGAAAGAGCTATGCTCGGAGTTTCTCTGAATTCTGATTCGTAACGAATACATCCGACAAAGAACCAAAGCTATCGACATAGCTCAGAGAATTAGCAAGCTGAAGTGGCAGTGGGCCGGCCATATCTCGCGAAGAACCGACAACCGCTAGGGTAAACGTGTTCTCGAGTTGAGACCGCGACTCGGCAAACATAGTGTTGGATGGCCTCCGGCTAGGTGGGATGATGATCTGCGAAAGACTGCAGCTTAGGGGAGGCATATGTCCAGCAGTGGACTAAGAAAGGTTGATGATGATGATGATGATGAAGATTATAATGAGATAAAATACCTTTATAAATTAACGACCTCAGTGCACCTGCGGCGCAAAAGGTTGCAGGTTCGATTGCCCTCACGGATCAAATGTTTGTTTAATCTGCAGGCTTGTGCAGAGCCTGGGTGTATACATATATCAGTTACCTAAAACACAAATTCTGCTTACATTGGGGCCAGATGATATTGTGAGAATATGATCCGCCCGCCCGCTAAAGATATACAACAATTGAATCAAAATATTCTATACTCTGGCTAATCTGAAGATACAATGCTGGTAAACATTGCCCCCATAATTTACCTAAAAACCTTCTCGTTGTTGATTTTTTGACAGATATTGCACTACTTGTCGATATACCTCTTTCCTGTCATACAATGCTTAGTGCTGACATTAATTTTAAACTCAACGCCAACACCAGGCAGGCGTAAGTTTCTAAGAAAAAAACGATTATATGAAACGTGCATTCAATTTAAACACTTACAAATACGGAGTAGGCAGAAATTCACTGTTCACTTTGTAACTGTCCGCTTTCGAACTTAGAAGGCTTACACTTCGCCGTCATGTTTTCGTCACCTGTCACACGGGACGGGTAGCTGTCAGTCATTGGTATTGTCTTGTCACAACAAGATATTCAGTGAGCTTTAGTAAAAAAATGGTTTTTGTGAGTTTTATGCAGTTTTGATTGTTTGTTCTTATTCCTTTTAATGTCGAGTATAAAATTATCCATGCGCTAATAAACAAAGTGCTGAGTGAAGTGTGAAAATGAGTAAAATCAAGTGCGAAATATGCCGTGTAAAAACACGTCGACTAGGCAGTGAAAAGGAATATTTATGGCAAAATTTCCTCTGGATGAAGATCGGTGAGAACAGAACTTTATTTCCTTTCGTTATCTTCGTTAAATTAAATTATTTATACGGCTACAGATAATTATTTTGTGTTCTCAAGGACGATGGGCATAGACCAGCCAGCCTTAAAACTCCAAACTTCTTTACTACACTCACACACCTACACACTGCATATCGCACAGTAAGGCAAACCCCAAAGCTTTCTCAACGGTGACCGGTCAGCTTCTCGCTGATTAAACCAACAACGGTCCATAATGTCGGTATTCAAAACGCGTTATTATTTCCGTCCAGAGACCGGCGGATATTTCTCGTCTCATTAAAAGTCGTGTGGCTAACTTAGGCTTGAACAGCTGATTCACTTGATTTTATGCTTATTCATTGACCCAACGTCATCTTCATATTTTTACAAGAATTATGGCCTTTCTGTCATATAGTACCACTTTATTTCATTTGATAAAAATTTTGTTTAAAATTTGACCTGTCTATGATCGTAAGCCTAAAAAATAAACGTGATTGATATCTGATTTATGTAATTTCTACTTTTTACCCAACTACCAACGGAGGAGGGTTATGAGGTTGGCTATGTTTATTAAGTGTTGTTTATTTTAAAATGACCGAAAACTTGTAAGATTGCTCGGGTATACCAATGGCTGTACGAACTGTTTGTTATTGGACTATAAAAGGCTTAACTCGGACTAGTTCCGAATTAAATTGGACGAAAATAGACGAAACAAATGCAAATGTCCACGCTACGAGGATTTTGTTTACTAAAGTTTATTATTACTGTGGAAGCCTGAGATTAACTTGTGTAACAAAGAAGCAATTTGGTTTAGCAACAAAATATTCGGTTCTGAAACAGATTTAAATCATTTAACAAAACTCCAATTTGCGACACGGCAGCAGGTCTTAGCATGAACCACCTAAGTAATATTAATTGCTCGTCTGTAACTTATAGTTATTCGTGTAAAATTAGGTAGGAGAAATCCACCCTTAGGGGGTGGGTTTCTCTAAAGATAATAGAACGATCAGCAGGTTTGTCTGTTAACTTGGACATATAATGTTTTTTCAAAAACCCCAATTAAAATTTAAACGTCCGATAATATTTTTAGAAAAACACCACTGTATTTAGATTATTTAGATTATGACGACCGATGTGGCGCGGCGGCCGAAGGTCCGCCTGCGACGTAGAAGGTTGCGAGTTCGATTCCCGCCTTGGGATAAATGTTTGTACGATCGGCAAATATTTGTTCCGGGTGATCTGGGTATTTTCTATATATAATAAAAAATATCTATCTATGTTGTATTAAGTTTATCAGTCATCTAGTACCCATAACACAAGCTCTGCTTACTTTGGGGCTAGATGATGCTGTGTGGATTGTCCAGCATTATTATTATTATTATTATTTTTTTCCGCTATATCCGATCCGTATCCGCCCCGAATCCAAAAAACGCAACATCATTTTGCTAGAACTATTACCACCTAAGTATTCGTGGTACGGTGCTATTTATTTGAGCATTAGCATACTGCAAAATTAGGTGCAGCTTCCGATCCATAACCAATCGGAAACTCAGAATCTGCAGCAATTTTTCTAGATTTTCTATTCAAGGATTTAAGAAGGGTTACGGATTTTATGCAGTGTATATACGCCCTTAGGCTTCAGCGCCAACATTGTAGTCGGGTGAAGAGGACGCATAACACGATTAGTGTCCGCAGTCACGATAACTCATGTAAACTCCGCTTTACTGCCAGGGTTTAGTGAGAATGTCCTCTACATAATAGTTGTACTTAGTAATGTGACTAAACTACAATGCATCTGATATAAAAGCACTACTTGCAAAACATTTACCATAACTTGTGTGTGGTGTTTCAAAACTTTAAGTGCATTTAACAGTTACACTCATAACATAACTCACTCACACTTAGTGTTGATAGTTTCGAATGTATAGAAGAAACTGCTTAGAACTGCAACATTAAACTTGTGTACCGTGGCTAATCAAAAAACTTATGAAGCTTATCGCCTCGAAATGTTGGTCAAGTGGTCATGGAGGTGAGCCTTTAACTCCATGACCACTCTGTTCAGCTGTCTTTCTACCTGAAAAGAGCAAAAAATGAGCTGGGGTTTCTAAGGATCTCGTTCATAACACTTGAGTGTTATGAACGAGATCCTCATCTTCCCGTCTCTTGTGGAAAAGAAACCATAGAATGGACCACAGTTGAAGCGACTTCCTTGAATAATACCTATTCCCAGCACTAATAAAGGAGTCCGCAAAATACCCGCGGGAAAACGGGAACGAAGTCCCGAGAATTCAAGTTTCTCATAATTCGCACTGACTAAATTGAGTTCGAGTAGTTGGAAACCTCCAAATGGTGCATAATTTAGCAAAATGCCAAGAAGTTAATAGAACTGGTCGACATTTAACGGCTTTTAATCTGCCATAGAACAAACGTTAATTGTAAACTATAAAAAAACCGACTTGGTCCCCCAATAAGTAAGAGGGCGAAGGCCTAGGTACTGATGTAGCTAAGAACCATATCGGACTCCAGACGAGTATTTTGATGTCTCATTTACTAAAATTGCTTGAGCTGTTTTGATGCTTGGAGGTATAATAAAGAAGAATAATAAGTAGGTATATTTGGGAACTTGTAAATAGCCACCTGTTTCTTCACACATCGCAATTATGTATATTGTGCTGAAAGATCCCCTAATATAAATAAATAAATACCTATAGAGAGTTTGTAGTGTCCGCCAACCACATAGTCCGTGCCTCACGTATATCTATCTTGCCAAAATGGAGTTGCTATAATAGCTATGCTGGTAGGTAGGTATATTTTAGAACGCAGCATGTTTTTTTTCCGTTTTAAAATTCAGAGATGCAAATTGGGAGACGAACATTAAATAAAAACGTTTATTTACGAGCTCGGGCAACGTTTTGTGAGCTCGGGATTTTAAAGTGAGGTTAGCGAGGGAAAATATACGGGATTTTTAATGCACATGAGTTGGCAACTCATAACTTTTTAGGTTGTACGGTGAATTAAACCAATATTATAAATTGCTTTATTTCTGTGCTGGCTTGGAATTTGACCCCTTTGATATTTTAATTGACTGAGTCAGATTATTTATTTATTTTCATGGTCAGAGTGGTTCGAAGAGTTTTTCCAGGTTCTACTCTAATTTTGTTCGTGGCTTTGCTGCCTTTTTGACAGATTTACAGAGAAAAATCTAAGAAAAGTATATCTAACGTAGGTAGGTATTCAATTAGGCTTCCCACACTTAATTTAGTTTCGCATATAGGTATATGCTTTTAGTGCGTAAAGTTAAGAGTACAAAATGACAAATCAGAATCGGAATCAACAATGTTAATTTATTAGGCTTAGGCAAGATAAGTAAATAGAGTCATACCTACACCGAAATGGTTCAATGACCTACCCAGTCAAACAACCGGGCGTACTTGCGTAATCACTTTGTTTGTTTCCATCCAGGACCAATCCCTTAAATCCTGGATTACTCTAAAATTAATTAAAATTACAACATAAATTCACCTGGATTTGATCCATCAGTATCCAGTTTAGTTTGCAGTTTCATTATTTTGAGTTTTCTGTTTTTATAGTTGAAATAGTAAATTGTACGCCAAGGCGAAACAGTGCCCGATTCCTAACGTTTCGTCATTACCACATACATGAAAAACCTCTACGCGCACTGCTTTTTGAATGCTCAGCCAATAGTGAGTGAATTGAATATTGATTTATACTTATTATACTTAATATCAGTGCATCAGTGCATGATCACTCCTGCACTGATGCACTGATATTGTAAGATATTGAAGATTGATATTTATTAAGATATTGTAGCTCAACATACTACACTAGACACGTACGAGTATGTTGAGCTAAAACAGTTCAGCAGGTTGCAAGTCTACTAAAAAGGATCTATCAGTTAAATTATAAATAAATTATTAATTATAAATTTGCGTACCAGCATCGCAACAACATAATAAACTCGACGCAAAACTATCACATAAACCAAGTTCAAGTTTAAAATAGCTTCTGACCGCTAGCGAAGTAATAAAAGCATTGTTGAGTCCACTAGTCGTCCATTTGGCGAGTCGTAAACTAGGATTAATTACTTGAGGTAGAGATGAAACAGAACTGTTAATATTGGAGCACACGTGGGAGAACATTAATATAGAGGATTGCATGTTCTGTCCACTGAGAGAGTATTTTCTAATTTAAGTTATACTGCTACTTTAGTCCGCATTTTGTAAGGGCGCGGTTTTGACTAGATTTGTTTAAATAATTGATTCAGGCATTGAGGAAATTCATTACAAAATATTAGGTTATTTTTTTTAGTAATAATTTTTCACAAAACATTATCTGATGAGATTCAAGAAAATGCAATTCGCGTGCACCGCCCTCCCTCCCACAAATCGACATGCCGTGCAATCACGTTTACAAGTTTTATGCCTTCTCTGATTGCATGGCATGTCAATTTGTGGGAGGGAGGGCGGTGCACGCGAATTGCATTTTGTTGAGCGCAGTTGTATTAAATATTTTTTATTTAAGTATTTGTTTAGTTTATTTCAGTAATCTGATTTAAACGTTGTTTGTTCTAAATCAGATGACCAAACGTCTTCCCTTGTTCGGTTCAGGTGAGATTCTGTTTATGACAGATTCTGCATGAGAAAGATTCGTTTATGGCAGATACGATTTAAGTTAAAAGTATGTACCTACAGTGAAAGGTAAATATAGTTGTACCTATCATATTTTCCTAAATAAGTATTAGTATTAAGCATTTCTTCATTTCATGCACCGTTTTCTATAGAACATTCTAAGAACACTCTCGACCAAATTATCTTTCAAACATAATTTAAAAGTACTTAGTTAAAATAATTCGATTGTTTTGAATAAACTAAAAACCAGGTTCAAGTTCCTTAGTTTTATTAAGTTTTCCTGGTCAAATGCCTCGGGAATAAAAAATTTATGAGACCACCTCGAAATCACTACCCATACAATAGCAAAATAATTTTCCAAATCGGTCCACAATTTACGGAGAAATCGACGAACATACATAAAAAAAACTTACATCCACATAGTTGAACATAGAACATTCTCCTTTTTTTGAAGTCGATTAATAATATAAAAAGTTGTGTTCACGGCAGTTACTCTGTCTGTCTCATCCCTACCTTTTGACGCCTTAACGGCTGAACGGATCCTAATGCAAATCAGCAAGGGTATAAATGGTATCCCGGGTTTTACATAGTCTACCTTTTATAACGGAAACACGGTGCAAAGAAACTAGACACACTAAAATTATAATTCTGAAAGTGTGTATGAATTAATGGACATCCATGATTCATTTCATTTTTTTTTTTTTTTAGTACAAACTAGATATAACACGAAAAGAAATTAAATAACATTGATAGGGTTCTTAGGTCTAATACTCTCTAACTAACTTATAGGTGGCCGCAGCATGCACATAAACCAAGGCAACTCAACTAATATAATACAAAAACTAACTAAAAATTAACTTAAAATTATTTTCAAAAATAATTAAAATTATGTTTACTATAATATACCACGTGAGTCGTAGGCTATACAATAAGAAAAAAAATACATATGAATAAATGAAATCGGTAAAGCATTAAGACATCACTAATTGATTGTCACTCGAGCTGTCAAAAGTTAAATTAATGGTTGAACGGACTATAGGTAATTTGTGCGTTGTTGTTGTTTGTGTGTTGTTTATAATTGTACGTTTATAGCTATGATATGGATCACTATGTGGAACAAAGTGTTATTATTAATTATTATATGTATGCCACACACACAAATAGAGACAGTACCTAAAAAAATCTACAATTCATAAAATAAACATATAATTTTCCTTCTTTACGCAATTAATAACTTGCTGGTTTATTATAAAACAGTCCGGGTGTCTGTTTGTCAGCAAGCCGGCGGCAGTTAGCGGAAGTAATGACCTGCCATCTTGATTTACCTAATTACAGCGCTGAGTCGCGCTTCTTTTGTTTGTTTCTTTTAATAATTGAATAATGCATTTTATTTGATACCAGCTGACCCGACAGACGTTGTCCTGTCTATGAATATAAGGTTGTCTTATTTTTTTCTTTCAAAAGAAGGAGAAGATTCTCCTGACAATAACAAACACAACAAAAAAATAATTAGCGAAATCGGTCGAGCCGTTCACGCTTGATGCCGTGACCAAGAGATTCATTTTTATACATTTGTATATATAAATACGTAATGCAAAGAACAGCTTGCTGTTTCTCTGTAACAACCGTAACAACAGCTTTTTTTTTTGTCTTTTGTGTGGATAAATCAAGTCAGGGACATGTACTAATCATAAGAGCATGAAAAGTTCAAGAATAGATAAACAAGATAACGAATACGAATTTTCCGTTTACAAAGTTGTTTTATATTATTTGTGATTTTAGACTAGACTTAATACACGAAAACTATCACAATTTACTTTTTCTCGGGTCGTAGCTTTTGAAGTCTATTCTTTATCCTATTCTAAGTAGATACGTGTAAAAAAAATCTACAGTTTCCTCCTCGTACTTATTGCCTCCCTCATTTCAATAGAACAAAAGTGTATTCACAAGGTGAATGAAATTGACCCCTGTATTTCCATAGGGGAGTTTTGTACGCTAATGCCCGAGTGGTGGGTATTGATTCAAAGAGTGCCTCGGACGCATCCCCTACCTAGAGCCTTCGATTGTATTTCGACTGAGCAATCTAGATCCGTGATTCCAAATATACGTCCACTGTTGGACGTACTTCCCTCTAACAATGGGATTCTGCCCGTGATAATTAAGAGTAATTCTAATGGCCGAGTGGTCATAAACGCTTTCGTAACGACAACGTAACGATTTAATAACATCAAACTGTCGTAAATATCAATGCAACATAGATTCTATGACGAAGTAATACATTTGCTTAGCTAGGTACCTACGTAGTTTCTTTACTATTCATAAATAACAGGCGGCTTGGACCTCGTCGAGATCTTAAAATGTCGCGCATGTAGGTTAGGTTAGGTAGATAAAGGCAGGTACGGTAAACACCGTACCTATTACACTTTTAGTTTACATAATTATGTGTTCTTGTAAACTAAAGTATCAAGATATTGATCCACGTGCATTGCACTATTTGGATGTTGGCGACGGATTATGGGATTAGAATCCAGATTGATTATTGGTATTTCCGTCCCCTTCCCGCGTGAGCTAACCCGATGAGTTTATTGACAATCACACTGATATCATGCATATTGTTCCGCTATCCTTCATCTTCTTCACACCTACATACATCCACAATTTAACGTGCCTCCCCAAACAAGGGAGTTTTTCCATAATCACCGCGCTTGGCATGTGGATTAGTGATCGCTGTAGAGGTGTTAATAAAACACAGAACGAAGCTTTATGCAATGCGCTTCCTCCCTATGTTGACTCTTACGATATCCACGGGCTGAGCTGTAGCGGTCGATTCTTACGCCGTAAGTGTTAGGCTATTCCAATAATTAGTAAATAATAGTTCTAGGGGCTATGAAAATAAATAAAGCCGCAACTACACGTGCTACGCCTACACGTCTACAATGCCTACCTCGGCTGCCCCGCCGGCCGACGACCCGCGAGACACTCGTGGTACTGTTGGAAAATGTAGTGGAAGCGGACCTGCATGAGCTAAAGCAGAGAAACTATACGGGACAGGGGAAAATGGCGACTTCTCTTATCGGAGGCCAAGACACACTTTGCTTAAATTATTTTACGCTGAGTCACAGGAGTACCTAAGTAGTAACTTATACATGGGCCACGAATTCTGATATGGAACCGTTGGACCCACTTTGATTGACGGTCGGTGGACTGTCAACGACAAAAATAATAATTGCTGAACATTGTATTTTTTTATCTCTTGCCTATAAACGCCTCAAATACTCAAACACTTTTGGCACGTTGGCCCTGTTCACAATATTTGTTATTGACTATACCTTACTTAATTGAATTAATTATATAAGTTGTAATTAAGTAAGCGCTGAGATAAAACTCGTACCTACTACGTTTACAAACAGCCAGTCAATCCATTATGGAATGCCAATATTGAGCCTTTCCACCATTTTATTGGACCGTTATCAAAACTTCATGAAAAACTTTATAAAAACGCAAAGTTTTCTCAAACCGGATGGGGTTTACGTAATATCTAAATTGAACTCTGAGTTTTCGCCTTTTGATGAGAACGGACTGGGAAGTGGGAAGGATATTGGATAAAAGTTTATCTTCGCTGTTTTTGTTCCTCGCCTTCTTGCTGCGACGAGATGTTAGAATATACCGCATACAGAATTTATGTACGGAGAGTAGCATCATTTGGTAACCCTTTTAACTTTTAAACTGCTACCGCTAGAGGGTTACTAGTTGATGATGATGTCTGTACATAAATTCTAACGATAGAAGAGATAATTGTAGAAAATTCTAATTAGCCATCAACCTCCCTTACCATTAGGTGAGATTGTGGTCAAACGAAGATCTATTCATTATAAAAAAAACGCTTATTCCTTTGTTTACACTTTATACCTCAATACTCGGTTTTAGAATTCAAGATATTTCTTGCAAACAACTACATTTATGTATGAAAACTTAACAAAAACTTTTAAAAATAAACAGAAAAGATCGAGGTAAACACTAATAACATAAACAAAACCTTCAAGAACGCATAACGTGTGCATTAATGCAGGGAAAAAAATTACACCCAAGTTCGAAAAACGACGAGTGACAAAATAAATTATATAAGAAAGGCGTTAAATCTAAAAATAGTTTTGATTTCAGTGATTTGCTCCGATGATATCAATGCCGTAAAATATTTTCTTTGGTTTTGAAAATCCATTGTTTACAAAAAATAACTAGGATTCCATAAAGGTTCAGAAAGGTTCCTAGCTTTTAAGATCTCATTTGTACACAGTTTTTACAATAAATTTCATTTAATTTCATTTCAGAACCGAGTATAGGTATAATATACCTACTAATCTCAGAGATTAATAACACTAACCTAATGTACACGAACGTAATGCACACGAACGAATAACAAACAAATACCTACTGACCAGCAAGTCAAATCAAAGTTTCAGGCGAGGCTCATCCGAACCTATAAAACATTATTTTATGATTTATTTGTGTTCTGGCACGAAACAGAGCCCTGGAGAGGCAGCAAGGTTCTGCCAGAGGTTTCAGAAGTAGGGAAGGTAATAATGTAGTGGTATAGACATAGACATATCATTTATTTGCCACCACAATAAATTATAAATTAATAATTTTGAAATGAAAATTAAATACTCAATCATCAATTACACATTTTAGCATAGGAACAATACGTTCAAAAAAACGAATTAACATTATGTAAAAAATAAGTAAGAAGGTGACCAATGTGTGCTGCAGCAGCAAATGGGCCTAGGCTCAGCATAATGCCGACTGTTATGATGTATAAACATAAAAGGAATAAGATTTTTACATAAACGTACCGGCTAGTATGGTAGCCTAAATGGCGCAGCGAATGGAGGTCCGTTTGAGACGCAGGAGGTTGGGGGATTGACTCCCGCTTCGGGACAATTGTTTTAGCGATCGTCAGATATTTCTTCCAGGTGTTTCATATGCAATAAAATGTCTTTCTATGTATGTATATCAGTTATCTAGTAACACAAGCTTTGCCTACTTAAGGGCTAGGCTAGATGATGCTAAAGTGCTGATGCTGGATTGTCTCGGAATTATTATTAAGTTATTTTATTATAAAGACTCAGGTGTGGATACGAATAACTAGTGAAGATATGCGTAGGTAAAAATTAGAATAGTTTTTATACCTACCGAGTAAGAACCGTTGCCATAATGCTATAAGGACATTATCGTACGTAGTTACATACATAACTATCTACAAGCAATGATGTGCTCTTAGGTGAATTGGCCAAGGTTCGAAACAGCATGTGTTACATTTTGCCAACAGGTTCTCTATTCCTTATAAGGAACCCTAAATACCCGAGGTGTAGCCGTTAAAGTTTGGCGCCTCTCTGGCGACCGGCTCAATCCGTAGGCGTTGGGAGACTGTATAGCACTGTTGACCTTCACGGAAGAGCTGTAGCCCTATCAGCAACAAACAGACATAACGTTAAATTAAATCAAGTTTTAAGAGATCTTTTGTTTATAATAAGTCAAATAAATACAAAAATAATGCTGGATAATTCAAACGCGCCCAAACTAAAGCAGATAAGTATACATTTGTCCTACTCTACTAGCTGTAGCCCGTGACTTTGTCTGCGTGAAGTAGTTTTTGAGATTGTCTACGTTAATATGAGAACCCAGAAAAAAATAAGTATCTAGACCGAACGGTTTAAATTCTCCGTCGCTTTAAAAATCAAGTTTTGTTGCCAACATGTCTAGTCCTATTCTATTATAATGTATGTATGTTAGCATCCGCCCGTCGCTTTGCACGCGCATTACTAGGATAAAAGTACCTTATGTGATATTTAGATCTGTTTGCAAAGTTTCAGCTGAATCAATTCACTAGCTTTGGCATTGTCTTATCCCAAACATGTTCACATTTCTTTGGGGGTTGTATTATTATAGTGCGGTAGCCAAACACTGGGTTAATTTATAAGGATCTATAGTCCGATGGAAGTCCCAGAGTTTTTCGACTCCTACGTCACTTGACCTCGTTGTGTAGTTGGTTAGCACGTTCCCGTACTGAGGGAAAGACGCGGGTTCAAGTCCCGTCGAAGTCGAAAATGATTTCTTATGTTCACACTTCACAAACTGTCGCATTAATGTAAGTAAAGTACGGTAATAGAACTTCGAATTATTGCCAGCGATATCGACTCCTTGACGAGTGGTGCGATACGAAAACTAATTTTTGATAAAGCTTTTGATATTACACAAACAAATCAGAAGTCAATGTGTGATATTAGCTATCTGCGAATGGGACGAGCTTTCATATTTTCTGTATGAGAACTTGAGATGCGTAATTAGGCTCTTCTCTTTCATAAAATATAATCGTATAAATGTGCAAAAGACAAAATATAAAGATTGACGATTGCCTACGGGAGTTCGTAACAAATGGGCGCTACGCCGTAGGAAGCCTATGACGTAGCAACGCTACGCCGTAGCACCGAACTTCACTTCAATGCAGGACTGATAAATATTTAATACACTTTTGTTTTATGATTCATCCCTGATAGTACACTGCAGTGCAAATATTTTTGATTCGCGAAGTGCCAAATAACTCACGCAAAATGCGGAAGAACTTTGACAAACGGATTGAGAATTCTGTTATTTTTTCGTGTTTACAGCATTGGGCAGTGTTAGGGCTGCCACGTGAAATATTCATCGTCGCCGCTGGGTTATTCATGTGCCATCTGTTGTCTCGCTTTGTTACCTGCGCCCGCTATTTCCAGGGCTGTCACTTAGGTGAAAAACTAAGGAAGATGAACTTAGAGAAACTAAAAGGTTGAGGTTAGTCGATAAATACAGACACTGTCGCGGTCTGCTCAAAAGCTTGTTAGTTTTGAACGTAGCTTCGTAGAGCTGTTTTTACGAGATTGTAAAAACTACGAAGTAAGTTATGTATAATAAAATAAAATAATTATATATAATTATATAGTCATCTAGCACCCAAAACACAAGCTCGGCTTAGCTTGGGGCTAGATGAAGCTCGGTAGAATGCCAGATTTATTTAAAAAAAAAGACTAGGCAAGTGTGCAGGATTTATTATAGTGCACAATTGTGTCCGCAAACACAGGTGCACTCTCTATTCCCTTACAAAACGATGGGACAGCAGACCGAAATGACCGGGTAGAAGTCAGGTGCATGACCAACGGCTTAACATGATTTCCGTGGCACGACAGACTAATACGATGATTACTTTCTTCGATAATAATTATCCTTTTTCGTTTCTTATACGTGTCACCCCTATCACCAAGACAGTACGTGTGCGCATAAATTGTCGCCGCTCACGACACCGCTGCACCGTCTCAGATGACCGGCTGTTTGTACGCCGCGTCTTCTGGGCACTGCAAACACTGAAATGTATTATTTAGCTTTATTTTTCTCAATGTTCAATATTCATTTTTGGGATGATAATCTTTGATCATTTTCTTTTTAACCGACTTCAAAAAGGAGGAGCTCCTCCTTTTCCAAAAAACATACACGAACTGAGAACCTAGGTTCTCAGTCCGTCTGAATGTTTTTTTTATTTATGTATGTTACTTGATATCTCCGCCTATGGTTAACCGATTTTACTGGTTGTTTCGCTATTGTATATAGAATATTCCCATAAAGCAACATAATATTTTTGGAGAATCACGACTAGCTACAACACTTTTGGTGATATCTGCGGCAATTGTTAAAAGATTTTAATGATTCTTTCGTTGTATCAAAATTGATTTTAAGGTGGTCCCCTATAAGGTTGATTCTCGAGGTATTGCTATGTGCGCTATAAAACGTAGGTTTGTAAAAAATCATCACAATATGATCATTTTACTATCACCTAATGGTTTCCATAGCAACGGGCGTCAACAGTTTCATCCATGTGTCATCAAACTAAACTAGACTTGAATTAGAACTAGATGTCGACAGTGTAAACACAATTTTTTGCACGTGAACATAGACCTTCGGTCAGACAAAGTAAGGGAGGACTGATTTCGTTCGTCCGAGACATAGATGAATATTATCTATCCGAATTTGAAATCCAAATTATTTTACGAATGATCAAAATTACAGTGTGCCATGTGCACAACACAAACAAAACATGAGCTCTTGTTCGGTTTAGGTCAGATTCTGTTTAAGACAGTATTTGCACAGTCGAGGAGCATGATTTTAGTCCGTCGAATTCATACCTCGGCTGCTCTTAAATTAAGTAAGGAAATAAAAGTAGAGGTAATCCATACTTTAATATTAGAAATACGAAGGTAACTCTGTCTGTCTGTCTGTTACCTTTTCACGCACAAACAGCTGTACGGATCTTAATAAAATTTGTCAGGGAGGTAAACGATAATCCGGGGACGGGCATAGGCCTAGTTTTTATCAGAATAAAAGCGTGTGTGAAGCCGCGGCCAGAAGCTAGTGGAAAATAATGCTGGACAATCCACAAAGCATCGTCTTGAGCTTGTGGTGCTTGTGGGGTACTAGATAATTGTATACTTAATACACGAGGTACATTACAACGATATACAGGGCGTCCCACGGCTATGCCACATGGAAGGAAAGTACCTTGAATATTGTAGATGGAACATTTTACTGAAACAAGACATTATATTAATTTAAAAAACAATTTAAACTGCATTCATAGCTTTTTAAATAATTACATGGTTGAACCAAGAATCGAACCCGCTACACGAGAAAAAAACTTACCCAGTAGCTTTATCATATTGATCGAAAGGCTTCATCTTATGGATTATTTTTTGCTAAATAACATAGTGTCAGAAATAAAAGGAAGACCATGAATTTTAACATTTGATGTGAAATTTTGTTCAGAAAAATGAAAAGCTGACATTGCCGTAACGATATACAACTGTGAGCCTGCAATGCGGCTGGCTGATTTTAAAAAAATAATTCAAAAATGTGTTTCATTTTCATACTTTTATTCTTTTGTTTCTGTGATTTTCATTTTGGATTTTTGCATTGTACCTATTTTGAATTTGATACATAACCATGGCGTATCAAAATAATTAAATTAATAATAATTATTAAATTTAAAATTTTAAAATTCATGGTCTTCCCTTTATTTCTGACACTATGTTACTGAGCAAAAAATAATCCTTATGATAAAGCCTTTCGATCGGTGTGATAAAGCTACAGGGTAATTTTATTTCTCGCGTTGCGGGTTCGATTCCCGGTTCAACCATGTAATTATTTAAAAATCTATGCATGCAGTTTAAATGGTTTTTTAAAATAAAATAATGTCTTCTTTCAGTATACCTCGTGTGTTCATAAGTCTTGAGACACAGTAAAACTAAAATATTTTTGGAGCTAAGTTGAGTATTCATTTATTGGATATTAAAATTAAAACTACTGACATCTAGATCTGTATTTAAAAATAAATCATTCAAAATGGCCGCCTTTGCATTCAATGCAGGCCTTCAAACGCGTGCGCCATTCATCTATGGCGGCACGAATCTTTTCAATGGGAATCCGTTTCGATTCTTTAATAAGGGCTCGCTTGAGAGAATCCAGGTTTGGGTGATACTTTCTGCATGCCCTCAGCTCCAATTCCGTCCATAAAGAATAATCCAAAGGATTCAAGTCAGGGCTTGACGAGGGCCAATCTTCGCTCCGAATGAAGCCTGGCAAATTGGCCTCCAGCCAACGTTGGGTAGTCTTAGCTTTATGGGAGGGAGCAGAGTCCTGTTGGAAAACCCAGTATTTTCCAGCGAATAGCGTATCATTTAATGGTTTAACCACCGCTTCCAATATGTCGGTTTGGTAATTTTGTGCCTTCACCTTGACGCCTTGCTGGCAAAAATGAAGCGAGTGACCCCCTCGTAGGAAACACCCCACCAAACCATCACACTTGCTGGATGATGAGTGCGCTGGACATTGCGTACAGATGGCTAGACGTCCTTTGAACTTCTGGCGTAAACCTTATTGTTCTGCCGGTTAAACTTTTCTTCCACCGTGAAGATCTTTTCATCGGTAAACAGGATATTTTTTGGATCGTGTCTCCTCAATAGGTTCCGACATCGTTCCAGTCGCAATTTACGAAGACGCTCGTTTAAATAATGCACTTTCCTTCGATTGTAGGCCTTTAGTTTAAGATCATATTTAAGTATCCTGTTCACCGATATTCGCGAAATGTTGGTCTGCAGAGCTAATTTCTTTTGAGTCCGGCAAGGGTTGCGACGAATTCGCTCTCTGATTACTTTGATGTTGGCGGGCGTCCTTACAGACCGCGGGCGGCCACATCTTCCACGGTCTTCTAAAGAGCCGGTCTCCTTGTACCTCTTTATGGTATAATACACAAAGTTCCGACTACATCCCAATCTTTGGATTTCACTAAAAACTTGCATTGGTTTTTTTCCTGCTTGAAACAGTGAAATTACAGTCGCACGCAAATCTTTTGTTGGCTCCATTTTCACGGAGAATGAAACAAATATTCAAATGTATATTTTTTCTGATTCAAAACATTCGAAATTTAAAATTTTAAAAGTTTAAAAAAGGTTGCATGAATTACTTTCTTTTTAAATTAATTAAATAAGTTCGTCTCAAAACTTATGAACACACGAGGTAGTGTTCTATCTACAATATTCAAGGTACTTTCCCTCCATGTGGCATAGCCGTGGCACGCCCTGTATATATATTTTTATTATACATAGAAAACACCTACAACACCCGAAACAAATATCTGCAGATCGTACAAACATTTGTCCCGAGGTGGGAATCGAACCGAAACCGGACCAATAAAAGTAGCGTTCTTCCTATCCATTCGAAATAGTGTCCAGTTCCAATAACGCAATGCAGTGTGAGCTCTCACCTTTAACGTTCCATTTATTCGTCCCTTCCATTTGTTACGGCATGCAGTTTACACCCCTTGAGGTCCATTGAGGACCAAGGTGGCTCGGAAGTTCAGCTCAGGCTCAACTCTACAAATTAATATTTCGCTTTACAAATCATATAAAAAGAAAATCGATACTATTGGGTTTGGTTTTTCGTGCAGAGCCCAAAAAGAACTTTCACTCTATTAAAAATATATGAAAGTAAATATGTTGTTTTGTGCGTCTATACATGTCACATGTAATTTGCCCGAAACTCCAGCGGGGAAATGATTCGCAAAATATTAATATAAAACATGGTTTTAGGTTGCAGCCAGGCCCTTTTGAATATTTCATTACAATTTGTTCACATGGCGTACCATTCGCATGGTGAATGGATTATCGGTTTTATGAATGCGAACGTGTTATTTTTTAGACAAATATTGTGGAAAATATTCGTGTATTTTTGAGATAACATCACCACTAAACACTCTTCAAAATTTAACTATATTTATTCTACAGTTTCATTCAGAAAACTTTAAGTTAATAACTAGGTAATACGGTTGATCGGGGGGCTTTGTTTTAAAGTACCTACCTGGTGATGATGCATCTTTAGGGGGTGTAATTTCAAAGCCACACGGCCCGGTTGATCTTAATTATTTATTTAAAAAAAAACAAACTAAACTAAGCTAAGTAATTTAAACTTAGCTAAGTATGTGGCGTGCTGCTCCAGCTGTACGAATTAGCAAAGATGCAAATTAGAACTTTAAAATAGAATTATGAAAACCCGAGAACCTACCTCAACCCTTAGTACGGCCCTGACAAAAGTCCTTAGTGAGGACCTGTAAAATATCCCCACTGCGCCGAACCGCTCGCGCCGGCGCGCGCAGTCGCGCGCGCCCCGCAACGACCAAAGCGGACAGATATAACAACTAGTGGAAAAAGAATACTGAGCCGACCGCACGTCTCTCTGCGCACCAACGACGCCCGCGTAAACACGCCGCGATCTAGAAATACACTGAACGTAGAACTGTGACGGTTTTGTGATTATAATTGACTGTGTAACTACTTACAAATCTTATCTTTGTGCCGTGTACCTAATCAATAAACTTTGTAACTGCAACAACTCGTGTTTGGCTGTATACCTACCTACCTAGGTACGATCCAATCTCTCGCTGCTATATTGGTGACCCCTCTGAAAACTACACGCTAACGCACGATGGCAAATACAACGGAGAATGAGCGCGGGAAAGATCTGAAGCCTGCAGAGTTGTTTCGGGTTGGAGTTGGAGTGCCGCCATTTTGGCCCGACGAACCTGAAATTTGGTTTGCTCTAGTAGAAGGCCAATTTGAGATCTCCGGCATCACTTCTGATACTACGAAGTTTAACTACGTGATTGGACAACTCGACCATAAATTTTCAAAGGAAGTGAAAGATATTATCATCTCACCACCACCTACAGATAAGTACGAGAAGCTCAAATCGGAGCTTATCAAAAGGCTTAGCGCTTCGCACGATAAGAAGGTGAAACAACTGCTAATGCACGAAGAATTAGGCGAGCGAAGACCATCACAGTTCCTTCGCCACCTGCAGGGTTTAGCTGGACCCAGTGTGCCTGAAGAGTTCGTGAAGACTATTTGGACCAGCCGTCTGCCACAAAACATCCAAACCGTGATCGCCGCCCAACCTACAGCATCACTAGAGCTGACTTGGCTGATAAGATACAGGACATCGCCACTCCTTCGCCTCAAGTCGCAGCAGCTCAAGGAGGAGCCGGATCCAGCATGGACACCATGGCACGAGAAATCGCCGAGTTACGTAAGCAATTGAAAAATTTATCATCGCAGCTAAATTCGCAGGACCGGCGATTTCGCTCTACACAGCGCCGTGATCGAAGCCGATCAATGACTAGATCTGAATCCAACTACCGCAGATTTCCGGAATGCTATTACCACTTCAAATTCGGCAGCGACGCAAATAACTGTATAAAACCGTGCGACTTTAATCCCGAATCCCGGGAAAACAGCCCAAGTCGATTCCCGGGGAAATCCCGGGATTCCGTAAAAAAATCGGAAAACTTCAGGGGTGGTCAGTAATGGCGACGGACGACTGCCCCCACTCCTCTGGTCGCCTGTTCGTGGTGGATCGTCGGACCAAGGTACAATTCCTCGTAGATACGGGAAGCGACGTCTGTGTGTATCCACGAACCCTCCTATCGGAGCGACGTCCTAAAACGGATTTCCAACTATCCGCTGCTAATGGTACGCCTATCAATACGTACGGATATGCCAATCTAGAGCTGAATCTAGGACTGCGACGCGATTTTCCTTGGCGTTTTATCGTCGGAGATGTAACCAGGGCTATCATCGGAGCCGACTTCCTCAAATACTACGGCCTGATCGTCGACATTCGCAACCAGCGCCTCCTGGACAGCATGACAACAATCTACGCTAAAGGTAAACCCGTAAACTCGTCGAACACAATATCATCAATAAAGATACCACTCGGCGGGTCCAGTATACACAAGCTACTCAGTGAGTTCCCAGAAATCATTAGCATGGGCTAATGATTTCTCCGGACGTCACCAAGAGGTAAAACACAACACCGTACATTACATCAGGACAACACCAGGCCAACCAGTGTCATCTTCCCCTCGTCGACTTGCACCTGACAAACTGCAAATAGCTAAAAAGGAATTCGAGTCGATGCTTAAATCAGGAACCGCCCGACCGTCGGAAAGCCCTTGAGCCTCTCCACTTCATTTAGCCCCAAAGAAGGATAACGAGTGGAGGCCTTGCGGTGATTATCGCTCTTTGAACGCCCGGACTATCCCAGACAAATACCCGGTGAGACACGTCCACGACTGCACACAGAACATGATGAGATTTATTATGTTTTAATATTATGAAAATGTAATCACTTTGACAGATTTTTATTTTATTTTTATTTTATTGTTTTACTAAATGATTATTATTATTTTTTCTTTCATGTAATTATTATTATTATTTTAATGGTATTTTATTTTTGTAATGTTTGTGAGGTAATCTATTGCATTGGGTGCCTGCGCCTGTAAAGATAGATTTGATGATGAATAAATAAATAAATAAATAAACATCACAGGATGCAAAATTTTTTCGACCATTGATTTAGTAAAGGCCTTCAACCAGATACCTATCTTCCACGAGGACATTCAGAAGAGCGCCATAACTACCCCGTTTGGTTTATATGATTTCCCGTTTATGACGTTTGGCCTTCGCAACGCTTGCCAGACGTTCCAGCGCTTCGTCGACGAGATGACACGCGGTCTAGACTTCGTCTATCCCTACATCGACGACTTTCTGTGCTTCTCCAGAAACGAAAAGGAACACGAAGACCACCTCCGTCAGCTTTTCGGTAGACTCAGGGACTACGGTGTCATCATCAACACCGCCAAATGCCGCTTCGGAGTATCTGAAGTCTCTTTTCTTGGCTATTCCATCTCAGCCGAAGGAGTCAAGCCTCTGGATACAAAGGTAGAAGCCATAAAATCATTTCCTGAACCAAAGACCGTAAGATCATTGAGAAGATTCTTAGGAATGATCAACTTCTACCGAAGATTCATACCGGGTGCCGCTGAATATCAGACTCCTCTAAACGCTCTTCTGACGGGATCTGTTAAAGGTTCTCACCCAGTGCACCTGTCTGGTGACACCTTGAGAGCTTTTCAGGAATGCAAAGATAGCTACACCTAGCGCCACACTCCTTGCGCATCCTGACAGCCAATGTAAGCTCACCCTAGTCACTGACGCATCAGACACTGCGATCGGAGCGGCCCTGCAACAGCAGAAGGACAAAGCATGGCAGCCACTAGCATTCTTTTCCCGCAAACTTTCACCAGCCCAGACGAAATACTCGCCCTACGACAGAGAGCTACTAGCTATTTACGAAGCGATCAAATACTTCAGACACATGTTAGAGGCCAAAGACTTTACAATTTACACCGACCACAAACCTTTGTGTTTTCGCCTTCCACACTCGCAATGACAAATGCTCGCCTAGACAATTCCGACACCTCGATCTGATATCACAGTTCACCACTGATATACAACACATTTCTGGAAAGGAAAACGTGGTCGCAGACACACTGTCACGAGTGGAGGAGGTAGAGTTTGCCATAGACTACACAAGGCTAGCCCAGTCCCAAGACGCTGATCCAGAACTGAAACAGCTGTTAGACAGTGAAACATCTCTATGTCTAGAAAAGATCAAGATACCGGAATGTCGAACAGAACTCTACTGCGATACCAGCACTCAAATTCCAAGGCCCTACATCACGCCAATGCTGCGTAAGCAAGTCTTTGAAAATCTGCATGGACTCACCCTGGTGCCAACGCCACCATCAAGCTCGTAACTGAAAGGTACATTTGGCCAGGAATAAATAAAGACTGCAGAGAATGGACTCGAGCTTGCTTAGCATGCCAGCGCTCTAAAGTCAACAAACATGTTTCTAGTCCTCTAGGAACTTACAAGCTTCCACATGCACGCTTCATGGATATACATATTGATCTCATCGGACCGCTACCCAAATGCGTTGGAAATCGTTTTTGCCTCACAGCTATCGACCGTTTTACCAGATGGCCTGAGGTAATGCCCATACCCGATGCAACAGCCGAAACCGTTGCGAAAGCTCTTCTCGCCGGATGGATATCGCGGTTCGGATGTCCCACTTCAATAGTCACCGACCGCGGTCGTCAATTTGAGTCTGCTCTCTTCCAACATCTATCAAAATCAATAGGATTCCAACACAAAAAGACTACGGCTTATCACGCGCAATGTAACGGCGCCATAGAAAGATTCCATCGCCAGCTAAAGACCTCAATCACATGTTACAGTAATGAAAACTGGCTGGAGGTACTGCCGTTTGTCCTACTCGGAATAAGAAGTGCCTACAAGGACGACCTAAATACAAGCGCAGCTGAATTAGTGTACGGAGAACCACTTCGCTTACCTGGTGAATTTTTCGATCCTAGCACTGAAGGAACAACCGACGTCACAGAATTTACAGCGCGCCTTCGTCAATTTGCAACTTGAAACCAGTACCTGCTTCGAGACATACACGGCAATCCGTCTTCGTCTACAAGGATTTAGCGACCACTAGTCATGTGTTTTTAAGAGAAGATGCGCTAAGAGCCTCTTTACAGCCTGCGTATACTGGACCACATTCCGTAATAGAAAGGAATGACAAATATTTTAAACTGCAAATAAAAGGAAAACCTGTAACAGTAACAGTTGATCGCCTTAAGCCAGCATACATACTGCCTAAAAGAAGATCAGTAAAATTTCCCGGACATCTCCGGGACTTTCAAACTTAATCGCCCTACTCGGTCTCTGGAGGGGGGTGATGTGGCGTGCTGCTCCAGCTGTACGAATTAGCAAAGATGCAAATTAGAACTTTAAAATAGAATTATGAAAACCCGAGAACCTACCTCAACCCTTAGTACGGCCCTGACAAAAGTCCTTAGTGAGGACCTGTAAAATATCCCCACTGCGCCGAACCGCTCGCGCCGGCGCGCGCAGTCGCGCGCGCCCCGCAACGACCAAAGCGGACAGATATAACAACTAGTGGAAAAAGAATACAGAGCCGACCGCACGTCTCTCTGCGCACCAACGACGCCCGCGTAAACACGCCGCGATCTAGAAATACACTGAACGTAGAACTGTGACGGTTTTGTGATTATAATTGACTGTGTAACTACTTACAAATCTTATCTTTGTGCCGTGTACCTAATCAATAAACTTTGTAACTGCAACAACTCGTGTTTGGCTGTATACCTACCTACCTAGGTACGATCCAATCTCTCGCTGCTATAAGTAATATAAAATTCAGATCCAAAATATTATGCTTCAAGATTGCATTGTTTGGCAAAAATAGTCTAACAACATGTTAAACAATTTAGATTTATTGCTGTGTTCTCTTAACTAACACAACAGCATAGTACTGTTTTCTCTACCTCTCCCTGCGGCGTAACCCCGTAGCGAAAACTGCCATATCATCTTAATTACCCTATATTAGCGTAATAGGAGCATGCATATCTTGGCAAATATTTGTCAAATCCACATCTACGCAGTCCGCCCTAATTATTCAGATTAACCTCGTTACAAAGCAAGCTACATTTCCGCTTCGCTTTCGTAACTTTGTGGCGCAAAAAGCTTTACTCAGAGAGTTGGGGTTTCTACCTTATTATACGTACTTACCTAAAATTATTCAAGAGCTTGGAATTATGAAAGGCTGGCACGACCCCTTACCACATTCTGTATTTACCTACCGACTACATCTACGCTCAGATATCTTTCTTTCTTGCTAACATACGACACAGGTAGTTAATTGTATGATACGAGTACCAACACAAAGGTAAACGTAGTAAGATAAGAAATAAATAAAAGCTAATTATAATGAAAAATTACCCATCGTTTTAACTGTAGGTAGGTATATATCTCCTATCCACTATAATAAGTCGGAGTTAAAACCCCTGGCTGGTTCCCAGTCGCCGTAGGCAAAATCGGCCTCGACATCATCATCATGATATCTCCTGTGTGATGAAATGACATAATTCAACTACCGATAGGCAAAAGCAGAGATAGATTAAACATATGAACCGGCCAATACTAATAACGATATTGCAAAGGTACCAAATCTACCGAGATTAGTTGCTAGTTGGTTACTAGCGAACTCCGTACTCCGGGGGTAGTTAAACAGGCCATTACGATTGCAATGTTGAAAATCAATTTGTGCATACAGCTTTTCACTGCATTACAAGTAAGGCTGAAATTGGGGCAATACCAATATCGATAGGTGCGAACTGAATACTAGAGTTCAGTTTTCTGGTGAAACATGAATGCCTGATGTTAACGCTATGCTGAAGTTGAACTATTTGTTGGTACCACTACAATTTACTACATAAAACATTCACTGCCTCAGCCGTGTGACCTGAAAGGGTGCGCCGCGGCGCTGCTTCTACAGTTCAGTAGCTCTGCGCTCCTCAAGGTCAGCAGTGTTCGTCATGGGCATTAAAGTGTTAAACATACCTACGTATTTAAATACAATTCTCTTGGAGGATATTGGCAAGGTTTCGTAGGGAGCGCCATGGAATTGTTTGTTTTGTTGCATATATATTGGCATATATATTATAATAAAAAAAAAGGTTATCACCTTTTTTTATTTTCCTAAGTCCCAAAATATTTTACTGATTATATTTTTTTTGTACGGTACATTAGAGAGAATAAGATATAGTCCAGGAGGATGTTTTTAAGCTGTTATATTCCCCTTTTCAAACCGTTTTGGATAATAATTACAGCACCGGTGTTTCTGACCCTCACTAGCATATAGATCTTTGTGGCAGTTCCGCCCGTTACCGTAGAGATAAGTAATTTCTACGGAGTAACGTCAGCAGGGGCGGACACGGAGCATCGTGTAGATAGATAATAGTTATTTCTGTAGGGTAACTGCGGGAGCAATGGGCAACAGGGGCGATCACGTATCTGCTTCGCGGGTGTGTGACCTAATTCCGAGCTCAGCCGGAGAAGCAGGACTATTTGTGCAGCGAAATGTCGATATTTTTCGTACTGGTGTCTTTTGGCTTAAAAGCTGGTTTAATTATGATAATAATTTTCTTGAACCTTCTATTTTTTATCTGAAATGAAGACAAGCCACTGGTTTTTAATTAGAACCATCATAACATAATATTAGAACGGCTCTACTGATTCTTGAAATAATTATAGTTAGGAACCCTAAGAAAACTCTCTATCAAGTCACGATTCAAAGCAATCCAAATAGATTCAGCCGTTTGTGAACAACGATGCTACAGACGGACACACAAACAGAACCACAAATTAAACTTAAATAATAGTATAACACACGTTTTTTTTGGGTCGCGGGTTAAATGTAAACCAACTAAATGATAGATATTTTTAAAATAGAATATGTAAAAACCATATGCAATAGAAATAGAAATACAAGTTATTTATAAAGCCGATTTACATGTCAATACCTTTTTGTAAGTAGGTATACAAAGCGTATACAAGTTCTTAAATAATTCGAATGACATAAAGAGACAGTACAGAATTTGCAATTAAATAAATTTTAATGAATTATTAAAAAGTCAAACAAGGTACATAAAAATAATAGAAATTAATTATCATTAGTCTCCTTTTTCTCGAGTAGTTTGCCTATAGAATAGAAATTCTGCTCGATAAGCCAACGTTTCAGACGGAACTTGAAGCTAGATAGACTGCTACCAGCTGTGACAGAGTCTGGCAGTTTGTTGTACACTGCCGGACTCATAACGTGAGTCAACTTTGAAGACTTCGTGAGGCAGCGGGCGATAGTCGAGAGCTTTTCTGCATTCAGCGTCCCGGTCCATTACTTTACGTATATCTGGGTAAGATATTGTAAACACTCGAACCAACAAACATAAGCTACTAAAACAATTCAAGATAAAAGCAGTCTCCTTTAAACACGCCAAGTTAGCACAAATGTCGAGCAATGTTACCAAAAGCAATCAACCTGTAAAGACTGCTTGTGGCTCACATTCAATATCCGGAACCGGAAAATCACAATTTCGTTTACTCTATGTCGTTTTGTCTGGTCGCAATTGGCGTGCGACATGTCTAATAAGGACACCCTTAGCCCACGCCACGTCAGCCTGAAGTAGACATACCTTCAGTTGGTAAAAATGACTACGTGGCCTCCTGTTATTAGATCGGTTTCACAAAAAGTCTGATAAAATCATGAAAATCAGGAGAATTTATGTAATAAATATGCCAAAAATGTACGATCTCGACGGAACTTATACCCACAATCTTCCACTCGACATATTCAATCGTTCGTTAGACGAGTTCCTCATTGCTATTTTCTTAGTTTTTTTTCTTTGTATAGTGCTATGCGTTTCTACTTTGGTAAGATTTTCTCGTTCAAGTCCTGACAAATAAATCTGATTAGTAACCAAAGAAGAAACGCGTAGTCTTCGTAGTAAGTGCTACGCCTCGTAGCAGCCCATACGCCGTACTAAAATGTTAAATTTTACGAGTGTATTTCACAAAAATAATTCCACCTGGATTTTTGTGTGTCCCCAGGGCAGAAGTACTTCTATATTCTGTGGTCCCCGGAGTAAATAACTTTGCATCTCATGGCAATGGACCATTACAGTGTCACAGGAGCGGTGTTTTTGCAAGCATTGTGAGAAAAACAAGGAAAACGGGAAACCCACTTTCAAATTACGAACAATATTTTTGACGATAAGTCTACGCGCTGTTTTTCTGATGTTAAAGAAATTCAAATTTCACAATAAGAAAACAGATACGTGTCTTTAGGTATTTTGACTGACCTCCACTCCTGTACCTCTACAACCTATACTGGTCCACTGTTGGACGCAGGCCTCCCCTTGATGATTGACTTTTGTCATAAGGGGGTAGTGCCCATAATACCCACGCTGGGCATACGGATTGGGGATCGCAATTCGGTGGTAGAATAACAAGAGCTCACCTCACAAAAGATCACCTTATCTCCAATGCACACCCACCCTTGCATAAACTTAGCTTACACCAACACGAAGTGCAACGTGAATCTCCGTGAAACAGCATCCGCGCGTGTTACGGTGACGATGCACAGGCACGCACGTAACTCACGGCCTACGTAACTGAACATCCCTTCGTTTACATACGGTGTGCTGTGAATAATCACGGGTGAAAAACAATGTGAAAAACAAAGTGGGGAAATTGTGCGAGAACTTAATAAAATTAGTCTTTAAATAAGCACATAAAATAAAATATTTTTCGTGTAGGTGTAGGTAGGTGTGCGCGAATCTTTAAATCGACGTAGCAACAAGAATTTTTTTACCTGTGTATTATGAGGAGGTACTTGATGGTTTCATGTCAGAGGTAGGTATTAGCACTCCAAGTTTTATAAAGCAAAATTTAGGAACATGAGTGGAGCCACGCACACATGCTAGCTATGTATAATTTTCTTTGAGTACCTTACCAAAGACCTTGTCTAATATAAGATTATAACAATTAGCAATTATCTTTTTCTTTCTATTCAGATTGAATAATTAATAATGTATGTTTTGAATGTATTTTCAACTTATTTTTTTTATATTGCGCTGTTCATTTAGCTCTACATGTGTTACATAATGGAGGAAATTATTTTGGTTTATAATAAGTTCTGTAATTTTAACAATGATGCACTGTTTATTTCCCAAATAAAAGAAAACAAAAACCTACAGGTATTATAGAAATTCTACACAACTAATGGAGTTATTCCCAACGACTCGTGTGAAACGCGCTTATTCCCAATGTCTCACAAGAGACGCACCTATTGCCAAGATCTCACGAAAAGTATTCTCTGTCGCGGGTGGCAAGCAAGTTGATACGTTAAGATAGAAAGTAGTCTATTTATTAATCACCAGTTTAGAAATCGGTGACCGATAGCCACTCTAAAAGCTGGAATCACCGAACTTTCGCAATCTTATAAAAGGGCGCAAGAAAACAAGCATAATGGAGCAAGTTACGAAGTTGAAAGCATAATGCCTGTTAAAAATATTGTTAGCCGTTGTGCGGCCGACAAGAATCTCTTTGATGGCTTGTAGACCAGGAGCTAGGGGGAGATTCCACACGTTATTAGGAAACTGTGCAATATTTAACCAATACCACATGTATTTCATTCTGTGGTTCTTAAGTTTTTTAACAATAGGTATCATAAAGTTTAGACAACAAACTTAGGACTTATATGAACCCACACAACCTTTTGCTTCTCAGGCGAACCTTTGTCCAATGCGCTACAGCACAGTCTTTAGCACATTCATTGCCCAGTTTCAGCAGTACGACCCAGGGAAAGGTGCGCCCCGCTGCTAGGTACAACGTGGCACTGTTTTTCGGCATTTGCTGAAAAGAAGTGGTTAATTATAATATCATCATGTTTGGCATTCAGCTATGAAGTCAAAAAGAAGTTTACAAAATACATAAAGCTGTGAATATGATATTCGATGAGGTAGAAAGTTTTTCCACTTGCTCTGATGCTAGTATTAAATAATGCTTTAATCTTTCTCCGCTGCCCTTAGTCAGCGAAAAATAGAATTATGGCTGTTAAAGCTTTTAACACGATTATCCTGGGATCTGCATAGAAAACCATTTATAATTGGACTTGGATTAAGTTCCAGTAGGAACGAGTACCTACATTACATTATCCCTCGGGAGTTAAATGGCGGCTAACTTGACACAGGTGGATAAGTGACGGTGGTTGGTCAAACTCGAAAAAAAAACGTTTTTTACTATTTTCTAGTTTCTACAAGTGATTTAGATAGCAGATGAGAAGTTAGCGCACATTGTAAGCCATTTGCTTTGAATCTTTGCTAAAATAAACTTTAAATCAATTGTAGTTTTGGAGTCTATCCACATAATGTTGATTTTAGTAAAAAATCTCCTAATGTCAATAGACTCCAAAACGGCAATTGATTCGTAGATTGTTTTAGCGTGGGTTCGTAGCAAATGGCTTACAATATGCGCAAAACTTCTTATCTGCTATACAATTCACTTGTAGAACCTAGACAATAGTAAAACCAGTTTTTTTTTTGCGTGCGTCACAACCACTTTATCCTAAATATTTAACCCGTTTTTGTTTAGCTTATGTTGATAATTGATTATGTCTACATGCAGGGACTCTAAAAGTGTACTGTAGGTAAGGTCGATGCCAAATAACGTGGCAATAAAGGACATTCACCTATCTCCTACACCACCACCGGACACCGGTATCGCTTTAAGTTTGTATGGAAAGCGACAGAATAGTGATAATGTTACTTCTACTGTGGAGGAGGAGGTGACCGACCTGTATTGCCACCTTATTTGGCACTTAGTATACCAAACCCTTAACACATTCACTGCCCCTGCAGTGCGACCCAAAAGGGGTGCGCCGCGCCGCCCCGCCTGGAGGACCACCAAGTATACATGTCAGGTACACACTCAACCTGCTAAACTTTATTTACTTTAACTTTACCTTTAGATTACCAACCCCAGATTTAATTGATTACGATCTGAAATAAATGCATGCCATCCATGCACTTCGTATAAAAATGCACATAACCACAAATACGCAAGACATGCTGTTTAATATAAGATGTAGGTAGGTACATAGACATAGGTCCTACCACAGATATGCGAGTCTCTACGTCTCATTCTACTCTACCCTCAGATGGCAGAATATAGAGGTAGCATGATTTTCAGCATGTTATCGCAATCGTCACTTTAATGGAGTACCTACCTGTGCTTCCATCATCTGACGGTGTGTGGCAAAGGGCTCCATTGCAAATTGCATTTTGCTTTTACGTTTTTCGTTGAGTTCTTTTCACATGCACAGGGTCGAAGGTAGGACACATGTGTAGGAACTTAAAAACTTATTCTATTCAGCTTATACGGGAAGGTCTGTATTACTGTAACGAAACGAATACTTGTAAACTTATATGTAAGTACCTTTATGTGATAGTTGGCCTATAAACAAATAAAATCAAAAATTTTAACCAACACAGAGAAAGAAAGAACTCACAGTTTTTTCTAAGTTATTAGTTATATCAATTTGTAATTTGTTTATTTGTTATTTTTAAGCCCCGACTTAAATGAGGGGTGTTATAATTATGAGACATGTGTCTGTCTGAAGTACCTACAAGTCTGTACGTGATCTTGTAGGCCTCCACTTAATACACCGATTGTATGAGCGTTCTTAGATGTGTTTGGTGAAAATGAAAATATAGTAGTAACAAACAAGTTGGTCTTAATCACAGAACTGCGGGAAAAAAGTCACAATCTACTCTCAATTCCACGAAGGACACTGTGAAGATTAACATTTAATTAGTAGGTACAATAATGTTCATAAAAATCAACAAAACATTACAAAAAAAAATAATAACTAGTAAACTTCCTGATTTTATCTCTGGGATTTTGTGTTTAGGAACCCCTACACTCATACCTACTTAGGTACTATGGTATTTTTAGCAGTGAATGTTGCTGCCAAAACAATTTTATGGAGTTGGAAAAAGTTGAAGCTTTTTAGCTAGGGAAGCTTTGGTTTTGTCTACTATCCTCGTGCTACCTATAGACCAAAGGCTATATACCTATAGATAGAGAGTCAAAATCATAAGATCAAGGAAATTATAGTAAAGAAAGTGGTAAATTCTTTATTAACAAAGCAAATTACAATGCAATAATAGAAACAAATTAGAACTAGTACTTACAATAAAAACAATTGAGCTAACTGCAGACTTTTGCAAACAATCTGCAGGTAGCTCAACTAATACATGCCCCGCTGTATGGCAATGCTGATGCGCAGTGCCGATAATCCGTGATGACCAAGCTGTTCGACAGCAGTACTGCACTGGCATTGATGAGGCGCGCAACACATTGCACCCAACCGAAGACTCAAGCGATACGGAAAGTTACGGGATCCAATAAAGAGCCTGTGCTATATGAAAGAAATGATTGCAACCAATGCCGTTGGGACAAAAGAGATTTTGGGGGAGCAGCATCGAGGGAAAATGTTTGAATCGCTTGGCTCGCTTGCTTAATGAGGACAGGAATATGTAATCAGTACCCCTGTGACGAGTGGCGTCATTTGGAATTCGAAGAAAGTTTAAGAGAGTTTATCTCGCTTAAACGTTCAAAAAAAGAATAAGACAAGGCTTGAGTTCGTATAAAACTATTCAACCGCTGCCAAACTAGGAAAAACTGTTCCTCTCTATCCGGTAGAGGCGCTAAATGTATGGAAAAAGTCGAATCGAGCTCTCGAAAACTTTTATCGAATGTTTTTTGTATCCGCTCGTACAGGGTACAGAAGGACGTCTGCATACATTTTGCATAAGTTTTCATATATTTTTCAATCCCGCAAATCCGCATTTGCGAAATTGAACTCCATAGTTACAACGCTTAGAGAAGTTTAGAATAATGCAATGAAGTATATTTATTTATAAGTATATTTATGCTCACTACTACCGAACGGCGTAGTAGTGAGCCTCTGCGAAAATCGTAGCGGGTCTACGAAAAAGTAGCATAGGTCTACGACACGTGTAGTCAAGAACATATGCGAGAAGCGTAGCAAAGGTCTACGAAAAAGGTAGACTTGACCTTCCTTAAAAAAGTGACGTAGGGGAAAATAGGTACTTAAAATTATACAATGACGTACCTATGTATTAAAGTTAGGTAAGTACTAAAGTAGGTAGGTAGTCGGAAAAACGATGTCTAAGTAACTTAACACACTAGTCTAGGTAGCTTGACAAAAACTCTATTTCACTTATGGGCAGAACTAAAAGTTTTGGTAGAGTAGGCAAATGCGGTTCTCTAATTAAAGTTTTTTGCGGTTTCAGCGGTTTGGCAACTTTGAGAAGCTTACAATTTATAACGGGAAATTTTGCCGGTGAACCGAATTTTAATGACGATGAAATTCTACTTGTACATTTCCTATGTTACATAGGAAATAGTAAAAGTACCATCTCTTTAGTTAGGTTTCCCTCAAGTAAATAATAAAGAAGAATACCTATTTTAATTGTAGTACACACACAACGAGAAAACGTAATGTAAGAAATATGTAGTCTCACAATAATAATTTATCCAACAAATATCAGTCTCAGGCTTCGATCAGGGAGTCTAATGGATACGCTATAAGACCTTTTTTGAATAACCTCATAAACGTTTATAATTTGAGTTTGACCAACATTTTTCATCGATGTCGATGTCATTTTGTAAGCCAATAAATACAATTTTACATAATCAATGCACAAAATAGCGATAATAGAGAAGATACATCTGTAAAATTCTTATTATACTAGCCGAATTTACGCGGCTTTACCCACGTGGTCGATTTAAAAGTACATTTTAACGAGAAATTGAGCTTCAAACTAAAATCAAATTATAATGATTAATTTCATGTCATCTGTCGGATAAGTATAATTTAATTTAATTAACAAAAGTATTTTGATGCTATCGATAAAATTCCAATACCTACAATGACTGCTTCACTAGCAAATTTACGTCAAATATTGTTTACGCTTAAACAATGTCAATCTAGTACATTTTGTATGGCATCACGCCTCCTTTAAAGACTAGATTTTTTTCTCGATGGTTTCGAACGTTTGTCACGTTTGTCAATAAAAACCCTACCATAAGCACTGGACTTTGCTATACAATGAATACCTAAAAAAGTTAGGTACCTATATATATTACATAATTCTGAATACGCTATTAATTAGACATTTTTGTTAACTCTTTTGTATCTAATTTGTAAAAGTATACTGTCTTTTTGAGAATCTGTCTTTATTAGAACAAATTCGACATTGTCACGCTCACTAGAGGGTCCAACAGAAATAGATAAAGATAACTGCATTACTTTCCCTTGACAAAGGTATCCGGACAGAATTCCCGTACCTTCCTATTTACGGGAGGTCACCCCTCAAGGGACCCCGTTATAGTATCCCTTTCAGGAACTCTTCACGCCCTAAGGCAATTTTATAGGTTGACTGTCCGATATAATGGATATCCAACTCAGTGAAAATCCAATAATTTTGGATCATTAGAGAGAAAAAATTATTGTTTTGAAAACACTAAAACCCGTATTCAAATTCTATTTTGCGGGACATGTAGGACACGGATTCCTTAGGAATACATTTTTTGTGGGAACATCTAGGGATTATTCTCAGCAAAATAATCATTAAAATCGGTCCACAATTGACGGTAAATCGGCGAAAATATATTTACATATATTCTTTTTTTTTTTATTAATATTAGCATGCCAACCCCCTGTAAAACATATGGTTTTGGTCGGCAGGTATAAAATGCCTCGGCATTAAGCCCACCCTTTGTACCTTAAAGTGCAATAAAGTGTTAAAATAAATAGATAAATTAGAGAAAAAAACATACACACAGCCGAACATAGATGCTTTTTTTGAAGTCGGGAAATAAAAGTAATACCCTCGGTATAAAAAATATAAGCTTCTGCCCGCGACTTCGCACGCGTTTTTGCGGGGTGGAGGTGGACCGAGGGGATAATAATACGTGCCTACCTGCGTTAAAATGTTAATCCAGGTCTAGAACTACATACATTTAGGCAATTTCAGCCCGATGCATTTAGTAGTAACAAGAGTTAACAAACATCCTTTCCAACTTTCGCATTTACAATATTAGTGTGACTAGAAATACCTTCTTACTTTACTTAATTAAACATTCCGATAGGATGTTTAAAATAAAAGAACAATATTGTAGCTCATCTTCATTCAAATTAAAAACTTAACTTTGTGATCAATTTTCAGGCGTAATTGAAAAAAATGGCAGATACATGAAAAAGTAGATTAAGTACATTTTTCATCCAGGCTAATTTTACACAGTTCATCATGCATGACAGAGTTCAGTAAAATTTTAATATTCTATTTCAATAATAAAATAAAAATAATAAACTTTTCGATTACTGAGGGTATACAATAAATAAATTGATTACAATAATTATGTCCCTTATCCACCTTATTTCAAGTTGGACAACAAACTTTATAAGACTTTGTTTTAATTTAAATAACAATACAAATTTGTTTCTATTAAAGTTCTTTGTGAATATTAAACATGGATCAGTTGAAATCGAAGTTGGACAATGGAAGCCTTATAAAAGAATGTTGGTGGTATAACCTGCGTATATATTATAAAAAATTGAGAAAGACGTCACCTCTTATGTTGTTTACTCAGTTCGATATCGATCTGAGCGGGACAGCATGACAGAAATAAACATAAACTCGCTGTGCCCACAACTAGACTACACAAAATTTTTTTTTTTTTTTTTAAACTTTGAAAGAGATATATATGCTTCTACAACAAAACTCCTAGTGAGTTGCAAAAATTATCAGTAAATAAATTCAAACAAATTTTCAAAACCTTCTTGTGTAAAAAGGCCTAATATAAAATATCACATTATCTAGAGGATAAAAAAGCTTGGGACGGGATTTGCTTCAACTCGAAAAATAACAACTAACTAACAAGCTAAAGGTTTCTTTGTCGCTTCTTTACTTTAGTCTACATACCGAAGCGACTGAAATCAAAAAAATCACATTATTTCCGTGTCGGTGTTTAATTATTAAGAATTTTACCTGTACATTTATTGTATTTATGGAAATAAAGAGTATTTGACTTTGACATAGATAGATACATTATTTTTTAGAGATGACGTCATTATTTATCCTATTCTACAGGGTTATTGGTATTTCACTGACACTGTGTGCATTGCAGACTGTACTGCGCATCACCACGAACACGTTCGTAAAGACGCCAGAATCTTAATTCCAAAAATTCTCATACAAAATATCAAAATACGTTTGTCCTGAACCCAATAAATAACTAAAGACCGATCTCCCACTCCCACACCCACTTTGAATTCAGAGCAGAGCCGTTTTTAAGTTTAGTTTCAAAAAAAACCCCTCTAATGAAATATTTTTGAATGGACCGGTACCTACTACCAGTACCAAGTTTAAGAATTTAAGACCTGTCGTCTTCACGAAGATGTTCCTGATAATTGACAGAACCAGCAGTTCACGTAGTGTCACTGAATTATCAATAACCCTGTATAGGTGACGCAAAACGCAGGTGTGGTTTGCATTGTTTGTTTCATTTGCATTATAAGCCTTATTATTATTAGTTTTACCTACTTTCATAGGTTTTATCGCCTTTCTGGAGTAGACTCATAGATATTAATCACAGTAGATTAAATAGTTTCAATATTTATATGTTTTGGTTAGCAAAATGATGCTCAAAGCAACGGTAACTTTGTCCTCAGGAACAAATAATTTATATAACTCGAGAGAACCTATTTGAGGAATGAACAAATAACCATGATTTAATATAAGAAATACACAAAATGTTACGTTATCAAAAGCTACCAGTCAGATCTTCAATCACAATATCGGTTAGTCCACCATATTTTATATAAATTTCTTAATTTACATACTAGCTTTTCGCCGTTTCTTCTGTTGTCGCCCAAAGATTTCGTTTCACTATCGCTGAAGATTTCTTACATTAATTTCGTTTTGTACTAGTGCGATTTAACTAACTGAAGAAAAAAATATACAATTAAATTCTTTTTAAAAACAAGCTTTTATATTTATCAACTAGGACTTGGGAAGTCAAATCATACGAATCCACAATCTTGACGGCGTTACGTCGTTTCGTTTAGGAGTTCCCATGGTCACCGTCTGTCTCCATCATCAGACCATAACGTTGCATTGTCACCGAACTGAAATTTGGCATAAGAATGCCAAATTTCAACTCAATCGCTTAAGGATAATTGGTCTAAAATTCAGTTGCAAGATTTGCCTCATACAAACATATAGGGCAAGTTAAATAAAAGCTTGTATTTTAAAAGTTTTAAGTTCGTGGGCAAAGATGGGAGACATTCTATGATTGATTGTTATTTTTAACCTCATAAAAACAAATATAAGTATGCCAACAACATCAGAGTATTTGGAAACGAAACATATAAGAGCATTACTTTTGATCGCCAGAAATTATCTAAGTGTAGTCTCATTAATTACACAAATCTGCTTTCACAAAAATAATATATTTTGCTACTTTTTATTTCGTTTTTGCAGTACTTAGCGTTTCACAACAATTACGTAGCTAAGGGACCGAAAATACAAGTGAAAATGACGCTGATGCCGTAGACAGAAAGTATAATTTCCGAAGTCAACCATTAGCACCATTTTAGTAAGAACAAATCATATTTTTTTTAGATTCGCTTAAAAACTTTTCATTTACTATCAATCACTTAACTTAAAATTAGTCTCCCGTTAAAAATACCATAATTCATGAAACTCTAAGTACTGAAGAAATTTCTAACTAATTTAATTCCTCAAATACTAGTTATTTACAATGGTTATTATGAATTCACAATGCAAACACGAATGGACCCGGCCCGGCTTTCAAAAATAACATTATTAACACTTTCACTGCTCTAAAATAAGTCTACAAAGCCCTGTAAAAGATGACAAACTGTGCTTTCAGAGATGCCACACTCAGCAGCAAAAATAAAACGCAAAAGCAAGGCTAACGGTCTTTTGGTATCTACAATAAATGAGATTTTATTAAATGAAAATATCAACATGATGCACAATAAATAACAATAATTAAATGATAACAAGTGTAGTATTTACAATAACTTACTTATCAATAATGTGGTACAGTACAGACGACTGCATTAAGCATAATTAAAAAGAAAAATATCTGAAAGATTAATTGGACTAAATAGCGTTTACCGACAAAGCTTAGATTAGCAGCTTCGTCGGTTAACCTTGACGTATTCAGTATGAAAACTTAAGTTAAAAATGTCTGATAAAATATAATCGTACGATTACCTTAACAAAGAACACAATGCAAAAAAACAGTACCGTTTGTGATTGGCGCATCTAATGGTACACACCAAAGTCATCGGCCCGCCGACAGGTTGACTGAACACTATCGGCTGCCTAAAATATTAATGCATTGATATGCCGCACCAACCCGCCCGGCTGTGTCGCCGAATTTAGGTGTGATACTCACCAGCAAGGCCACTCACTCTATAAGAAAAAGGAAATACAGGGAAAGATGTTAAAATGTTTGTACACATTTGTATACTAAATTTAAAAAAAAATTACAGAATTTGTTGCCCGAAAATCATCTATCTAAAATGGCTTTGCCAGGGAGTAAACTCTCCAGCAAAGCTACATTGAAATCTCAGTTACTTCAAGCCGAACCGAATCTGGTACTACAATAGAATTACTAGAATTAATTGAAGTTAAACAATTTCCTGTATTTCTTATTCTTGTAGAGTGGCCTAGCTGGAGAGAATCACACGACTTTGGTGAACTCCATAAAACGACCGAACTGAACTAAATAAAGGAGTCCGCCAAAACATAACCAAACCAGATTCAATTTCGACGCAACTTGTCAACGATCCTTCCACTAGTTTGTTAATTAAAGAACTCCACGCTAAAACAATAGTTATGACTCGATGGCTCACCGTATTCATAGACCACATACTTAAATTCTGCCTGACTTAGTCAAAACTGGCACTTGCACATCACTGTTTCTGATTCACGTTCACAGACGAAAAGTAATGTTTCAAAGCAGATTGGCCGGAGTTTTTGTGAACGTTGTAAAGTGTAATGACAGTATCAAGTGCCCAGTCACGAACTATGGCGACGCTTGAGCCGCGGTCTGGGCCTGTATTATGTGAACTCGTTGAACTGTTCTATAGCCGTCTTCACCCTGTAACAATTGCTTTAGTTAAAATGACATTTTGACAATGGAATGATACATCATTAGCATTACAAATACTCACAGGATGCAACATTTCAACATCATCAGCCTATGCTTGTCCACAGTGTCTTTCTGGGATCAGGGCGGCGTAAACTACGTTTAACGAGTCGCGGTCGCCACTGAAAAACTCATTTACCCCAGAAGTTGCCGATTCTTCGGGAATGTTGAATGAAATATTGTGTTGTGTTGAGATGTGTATGTCTTATACTGCCATCTCGAAAACGGGCGTTGCGTTTATCACTGACGTAGGACAATGTTTCAGTTATTAAATAGATATTGTAAATGCTTGATGCCTCGCCGCCCATACCAAGAAGGAAATTCTCGCCAATATGGCAATGATCGACAAATATGGCAAGAACTGTTCAGGCAGTGACAGTGAACTGATCTGGTGAGGGTACGCAGGTTGGAGGGATTATAATACACAGCTAGGAGGCACTACAGCATAAGTACATACTTGTCGTGCAGATGCGCGGCGATGGGGCGCGCGTGCATGTGTTTGAGCGCGCGCAGCACGCCGAGCGCCGCTAGCCGAGCTTGCCGCGCGCTGGCACCCGCTTCGCCGCGCCACACTAGGTTACCCGCTGCAAAGAGTGCCGCTTCTTGGAGTTTGCTTTCAGGGTGCGCCTGATGGAAACAGATAACTGTACTTGTTGGGATAACTTCATTTATGCAGAGATACGAAGCTAAAGCGTGCGTGTACACGACACTTAGACTTTAGACTCGCGGCGCGTCGGCCGCGCACGAGCTGCGAGTCTAAATTATGGAGTGTTTTGCGACTTTTCCAAGGCTATCGATTGTTGTACACAATCACACATGATAATCTCCGAACTAAACTAAGGTTTTATAGTTTGGCATATATTTGTACCTATACACTAGTCAAACTCGATGTAGAATGTTTGTAGACAAACCACGACACAAATAACTAACACGCTTGGCGTCGAGTTTCAAATATAATTGTAAGCAATATTTATTGAAAGAAGGATCACTAATTGACAAGTAATGTAAATTCCATAAAAGATAGAAGATCGGTCGTTGAATGCCAATGGGCAAAATCCTCAGAACAAGGAAATTACGAAAAATCCAAAGGATTCATTAAATGTGGGGTACCCCAAGGCTCAATTCGAGGCTTTATTTTTCGTTATGTATATTACTGATATTAACACGTGTTTGGAAAAGATAGATATAAAGACAGTTCGCGGATAATATTTCCCTGCTTGTCTTTTAGTGACACAAAGAGCTATGCTAGAACTACATAAGTCATTGTAAAAGCAAAAACTTACCAAATAATCCACTAGCTTTCTAAGAACATCTTCATTCTCCATAATTAGGTCCTTTGCTTTCTCTCCGTCTCCAATGTTCCCTAGTATACAGAGCGCTTGTTCTTTCACCTCCGCTGGGTAGGAACCTTCTAGGACCACTATCACTGCCTGTAACAAAGATTTCATTTACCGAATCTGTTTTCCTGCACCTACTCGTACTAAAGCTCCAGGGAAATTCATACTAATATTATTTACTTAGTACTATGTATTTAGCAGATGCAAATATTTATGCGTAAGTAATTTTGTCTTAACTTTCCACAAGAAAACGGCTAAACATTTAGTGAACAACTGATATATTATGTAGATGGCATCCTCAAACATTAGCTACTTTTTACCCACGTAGAATCCGTTCGAAGCCGTTGGCAAAAGCTAGTCTTTTATAAAAAGGTGTTTGTTACTGGTAATCAGAAAGCAGCTACATTATTCTCAAGTGTTCTGCTACATTTTACTATTATAACTATCATAATTTGACGAGTTCGTTATAATATTGTTCAGTGCTCGCAGAAACGCGGAACGCGCGCCACTCGAACCGCACTCACCCTAAAGAAGTCCTCGTTGGTGTTTTTCCACCACAAATAAGGTCCGTTGTTATGCTACATTTTTTGGATACACGTCAGCAAATCCGAAAGCAAGAGCACGTAAAAGATAAATCAGGATTGATGATCTTTAAAAACCTAACAGTTTTCCGGCTCACCTGCATAACCTGACTGGAGTACTCGCTCATGATGACGTCGATGTGTTGCCTGGTTGAAAGCAGATTGCGCAGTAAGCCCAACGTCTTCATTATAACGCGTGTGTCGCTGTCTCCCAGTAGACGGAACATTTGCTCCGTGCCGAGACAGCTTAGGATGCGCTGTTTCACTTTCTGATCGGCCTGGTAACAAACAAATTGGTAAAACAAATATTTAGGATAAGGAAACTATTTCCATTTATTATCTTCATGGAGACATACAATACAATACAAATATTCTTTATTGCACACCAAATAATTTAAAAAAACACAGAAACAAAAACAAATATAGATAATGTAAAATGGGCGGCCTTATCGCTAAGAGCGATCTCTTCCAGGCAACCTTAGGATGGACAAGAAGTGACTGAAAAAGTATAGACGGTGGCGTGTAAACAGAAATAATGTTTAGGTAGTAGGAAGCAATGAATATACTTAGACATAATTATATACTTAAACGTAGATATACTAGTATATACATAACGTAAAATAAATATTACTTTTGTTTTGTTGTAATAGTAATTTTGTATGTTTACTACAAAACTACTTAGCAATTAGATGTTGTTGACATAATTAGATGTTGTTGAATAAGGGGGGGAGGGCCCTTACTCATTATAGTCATTTAATACGCCCTAGGTAAATTTTGGTTTATGTCATTCTTTAAAAAGTCTTGCGAGTCGTATCCAGTGATCAGCAGCGATGCTCGTGACGTTTTGTTCTTCATAGCAATGTCTTCATTAAAACCACCGTTCATCGTCTTTTATTAAAAATTATTCATGATATTCATAAGGAAGTCCTGATACAACTGCCAAGGAAAGGAATAGTATTTCTTCCAACATTATTTAACGGAATCCTTAGAGTTGGTCATTACCCAAATGTCTGGAAGACCTCACAAATCATCATGGTCCACAAAGAAGGGAAACCCGCCAACGAAGTCGGCTCATACCGACCGATAACCTTACTACCGGTCTCATCCATACTCTTCGAAAAGATCCTCCTTTCTCGCATGCTTAAAGTTCTAGCCGAAAACTCCATAATCCCAGACCACCAGTTTGGATTCCGACAGGAGCATGGCACTGTTGAACAAGTTCACAGGGTAGTCGACCACATCAGAAAATCATTAGAACTAATACAATACTATTCGGCAGCCTTCCAACAGTCTTTCGATAAAGTTTGGTCTGGGTCTCCTTGCCAAAATAAAGAACTAATTATCACACCCGTTCTTTGGTTTACTAAATAATCCTCTTAGAAAGAATATTTCAGGTAAAGGAAGGCGAATTCACCTAACTTCAAACCCGCGCTTTAAACATATTCACATCTGATCTACCAGAAACACCAGGAGTAATAACTGCCACTTTTGCGGACGACACCGCCATTCTGGCTACTAACAAAGACCCGAACGAAGCTTTCAAATCTCTCCAAACCGGACTAAACAGATTAGAGCAATGGCTTGCCAAGTGGAGAATCAGAGCCAGTGCCTCAAAGTCAACCCACGCCACATTCGCACTCCGCAAAGGTTATTGTCCACCTGTCAGTCTAGGAACACCACACTGCCACACAATGAGTCAGTCAAATACCTTGGGATGCACTTGGACCGCAGACTGACCTGGAGGACTTACCTGCAGAAGAAAAGAGAGGAGCTGAACCTCCTATAACGTAACCTGCGATGGCTGCCGGGCAGAAACTTAGTCTTCAGCCTGGACAACAAGCTCCTGGTTTACAAGATGGTGCTACAACCGATATGGACGTATGGGATACAGTTGTGGGGATGAGCCTGTAAATCTACCGTATGAATTATACAAAGAGCCCAAATGGAATCCTAAGAAACCTATATAACGCTCCATGGTTCCTAATGATATCTGAGCTGCACAATGAACTAGACATGAACACCTTCAACGACGAAATAAAGCAATTCTCTACGAGGCTGTGCAGACAACACATCATAGAGCTTGACGGATAATAAAAGGAAACAATGGGGAAATGATTGCTGGACCAATCCCTTGAACGACTCTTACCTAAATTTGCTCATAGTCAGAAGACTGATAGCAAATGAGAAAGGAACACAACTCTTCATGATATAACAATCATGATATTGACTTCATGTAAGATACTCCTACATACCTGGAAAGCCATATTCATGAGCGCCCAGATACCGTTGAGTCGCAGTGCCGCTTCGGGCCTCTTTGTTAGGTTACAAAGCATTTCTACTGCTCCTGAAATTAACAACATATTGTATTAATTATTCAAACATTATATCTAATTGCATTTATTTTTATTCTTTTTTAAAGCAAGTAATCTATGGAAAAGCTTTAATTTTCAACGATTTATCAAATTATATTTACAACATGCCTATTCTAACATGGTTATTTTTCAATATCTCCGCGGCGCGGCGGTGCGCTTCGATTTGGTAGAAATCGGCTTTATAGGTGTGGAGGCTTGTATTTGAATTCAGGTTCAAGTTATGGGCTTGGTTTGGTTGAGCTGAGTTTGGGGTAAGACTGGGTTTGGGCTGGGGTTAGGTTTGGACTAGGTTTGGGCTGGGCTTGGGCAGGGATCAGTGTTCGGGCTAGGTTTGAGTTGGATTTGGATCAGCACCAAACCTCAAGTAACTATCCGTCAAACCTTGATCTAACATTGGTTCTTTGGCGGGCGAGAACTCGAGCAGCAGATTGCAGAGCGTGGACGAGCCCACCGTCAGGAGCTCCGTGTTGGGGTCTTCGGTGAGCAGGTGCATCAGCGGCCGCCACACTACGTGGTCCTGAAATAAACCAATTGTTTGTTATCTTATCATACTAATATTATAGATGCAAAAGTTTAAATGTTCCCTCTTCACGCCAAAACTACAGAACCGGTCGGACTGAAATTTTGCGTAAATGTAGTTATACTCCTGTATTAACATAATTATAGGTTTTTTTATAGTTTTATACGCGAATAACGCGTGCGAAGCCGTGGGGAGAAGCTACCTGTTATGAAACCCTGTGGCTAGGTGCGATAGCCATCTGTAAAAGACTGCTGGCAGATGCTGGATGCGGCAAGCTGAAGACAGGGCGCTATGGAGCTCATTTAGGAGGCTTTTGTCCAGCAGTGGACTAGCATAATAACAAACCCATAAAATTACAGTACACGCGCATTTATACAATTAGTCAATTATTAGACACACAAGCACACACACACACACACACTCATAAGGTCTCCTGTTGCCTAGACTCTCATGAGACTGGTGCCTCAGGAGAACTAACTAGCACACAGACACATTCATACTACACACTCATAAACCAAATAAATGTGTATAACAAATACAGTATTATGTATGTATGAAACTTCCACTAATAAATATAATGTTAAGGTATGAACACGCATGGAAGTAACCGTATGCACCCTGCATACGGAGTTCTTTTTAAAGTGAGGTTGAAATAGATGAATTAGTATAAGAACCTACTTTAAACCCGCTATCCCAACCCTCGGTGACCACCTGCCCGAGGGGAGTAGATTTAAAATCAGCGCAGCATGTTCCTCGCATGCAGCACAATGCTGAATCTACTCCCTTTGCCTATCGTTAGAAACTTTTTTTTTGTGTATAATTCTAGTTTAGGTTAAGATAAATATAGGCAATAAAATGATTAAATGATAATGCTGATAGACTAATTGATTGACGAATGACGTAGCGTCGGGCGTTCTTTTGCGAGCCGGGTCTAAAGTCTAAGACATAATACACGTCGCTAGTCGTCAAAGGATGCGGCTAGAGCTGACTTTGTGAAGCTTAGAATCAAGGAATAGTCAATATTACCTGAAACGTTGTTCGCAATTGCTGCACAGATCTTGACAATGAGTGGAGACACCTCACTGCTGCTAATCTTACCTGAAACAATATGTCAGCGTCAACACTTCGGAACAGGTAAATATACTGTCAACAAACAGGGCAGGCTCAAAATGTCCACAGCTGAACGAGCCTCCCCCAACAATGTGGAAAAACTACCAGATTGGTGATCGCAGTAGATGTACTCTGGTATCCACGGGTTGAGTTGAAGGGGTCGATTCTTACGCCGCGGCCGCTACGGCCTAACAGAATTCAGCTTAATTTACTATGAAAATTGGTTAGTGAATAAGAGGGCCGTATTATTTTATATTTTGAAGCATAATTACTAAGAAAGCTTCCACAATTTGCTATATATAATCATACTTTTCTATAGCAGGTTGCCACACGTAAAGCAATTCGCGTCTCGCTTCGCTAACTCACCGCAGGTTCACTATTATTCATCCCATTAACAACATGCACCATAGCCCCATGCGTTTCAATAATCTTCTTCCGTATGTCCTCGTCGTTTGCCCCGAGGGACGCGAAGCATTTGAACGCGCCTTGCTTCGCGGCCGGAGATTGGCAGGTCACTATCTCTGCTAGAGACGTCATCAGGTGGTTCGAAATGGCTGCTAGGCGCTGCAGGGATGTGTCCACCTGTGAGTAAAGAAAAGATGTAGGAATTATAACGTTATAAAGCTTTACTTTAAATGGTCTTTTTTCTACCATCTACATAGTACCACGTAATATGTGTGCTGTACTAAGCCGAAAGGGGGTGATTCTGGAGCCCAAGGGGACAATTTTTTGAATGACGAATATGATCATATTTCAAAACATGTCAATATTTATTTAAAAATAACAATTTTTAAATAAATATTGACATGTTTTTTTTTATATGCACGTATTCTGGTATTATTAGATATAATTGTTATCTCAACCGTTTTGTTTTTTGCTTACACAATGACATGAGTCAAAAATTAACGTCCCAAAATCGTTGTTGTAGGGCTCAAGCCTTAAAACTCAAATTAAGTAAAAGTTCCTTTGAATGTCTAAGAAAACACATGTAGCTTTAAAACAGTTTTTCGTACATACATATAGATTGTAGGCGTACAAAGTCCTTTCAAACATCGATATACATATATGTAGTACATATAACTTAGTGCTTTCAAAGAATATTAATGACAAGCCAGATATATAGACCAAGAGTAGTGGACCATACACCATAGGCGTGCAACATACAGTGGTCTTACCTCAGCCAAGTAGGCGAGCGTCTCCGCTGCAGTCGCTCGAATGTCCTCCGGAATCTCTTTGGTGCAGAGCCGCGCTAAGCAGGGCATCGCTCCGAACACCACCCTGTTTAAAGGAATTACTTTCAAATTAAGATAGATATGGATGTTAATATAGCTCATTTTATCCAAACAAAAATTATGTAAAGTTTTTTATGTGTAGATGTTAAACTATATAATAAACTAGAACATGGCATTCGTAACAAAGATAGAAACAATTTTAGTATTGCAATCAAAAAAATGTTGATGACTACTGTAGGCGACGCGTAGCTAGTTACGTACCTAGGGGTCGTCTTTAATTATGTTTGAGTAGGTAGGTACCTACCTACCTACCTTGATTGTTTTACTATTTTATATGGATTGTGTTTGTGATTTCCATATTTATTAAATATGAGTGACTACGCGGGAGACGCTGAGGCACGCTGAGGTGCGGTGTGGGTTGCGGAGTGCAATTTCCCGTGACGCCGCCGCGCCGCGCCGGCGGAGGCCGCGCAAGAATTTGCCTTTTACTACAGCCGAGTACACAAATACGTTAAGCCTCCCCCGTTCATCATTCTTCTGGCTAAAACGTCTTTGTATCAGTTCCTATCCCCTACAACGACGAAGCTAGTGCTGATGATCCTACTGTTATACCTACCTAATCTTAGTATATTTATGTACCTACTCGGCTTGTACCAATTTTATTTATTATTAACTCGTGTTTACTTTGTAACATAAAGATATAAAAATTGACATTTCCAAGTATACAATGTGTAATGATTTTGTTGTTTGTTTTGAATAAAATTGTAAATGTAGGTAATTTTAGCCTTATATTTATGATAAAATAATAATCATTATTAGTGTAATTTAAGACTAATTTAAATCTAGTTAATTAATATCTATGTATTCGATTTGCAGACAATTGACGACTTCTCATGTTTTCGTCTATTTTGGCTTTGACGCGTTGTCTTTGAATTGATCAGGCAATCTTGTGTGTGGTTCGTCGACGTCTTATTGAGAAAAAGCGGTTTTGGAGGAAAAAAACACGAGAGGTTGGGCGTTCGGTCTTCAGACTTGGATAAGAAAATACCTCTAAAATTATTGTGTATTCTAAATAATTAATTATTAAAACTATAAAAGTTGGTAGAGATTTCATAGATTTCATAAAAAATGTACCTTCATGAAATAAATGTAAAAAAAATTTGACTTTACTGGTCTGTGATCTGAAACTTTGCATAACTTTGCTCTAGTAATTTTTTCTACAACTTTATTTAATAATCTTTTAACGAAATCTACTTAAATATAAGTAATATATGTGCTGTGTAACGCGAAATGTAAAAATACTTAGTTTCATAAGTTTTGATAAGCCACCCTTGCTCCTAGAACGTTATTTATTTTATATTAACACTAAAAACCGTACCTCATCATCATCATCAGCCTATATTAGTCCAGTGCTGGACCGTAGGTAAGGCACCTACCTACCTGAATGTTATTATCATACGCGTATTCGCGTCACCCATCCCGCACATCCTCACCGCACTCAACTCTTCCGAAATTCAGACCACACTGCTATTCGCGGACAGTTTCAGGGAAATTATGTCAGAATGTTTGCGGTTTTGCGAGCGCGATGTATGAACGTGTGTCTGTATAAAATACATTTAATAATTTTTGAATTCTATTTTTAATGTTGTTTATTACTATTAATCAGTCATTTATCACCGTATACACCTATGTCCTTAAAATAATGTATGTGGTGTATGTTACCGTATTAATAAAAGTAAAATACATAAATAAATTCGAACTTGAATTTATGGTATATGTAAAGAACTTTTTGGAACTGACCTGTTATCGTCAGGCGGTAAGGCCCCCGCTCGGTGTATGAAGGTCAGACAGCGCGCGGCACCCATTGCGACAGGCAGCGGTTTGTCGCGGGCTACCAACTGCATTAGAAGTTCTGGTAAGGTTTTGTCGCCGTGTCTGCAAAAAAAAAACGGAATTTAAAACTTATAATTTGAGAAATTTAAAACATGGACCCAGCACGCACCAGCCTTATCAAGCTATTAAACATCTTTCAGATATTTATTTTGGCCAAGACCACAAGACACTTTTGTTTTTTGAAAGAAAAAAATATGGTGACTAAGACTGGGTTATTAATTTAAAAAACAGATAGACAAGCAGCGGCATACAAAAGGAAAAAAACTGACATAAATAATAATATCAGGTAATGAATATCTAATACAATATTCTTTCCTACAAATAGGATACTTAGTGACAAACACAGACTCCACTATACAAGGAGCTCAGTGGTGACTAACCATCAGTACTAAAAGAAAATTTCAGAAAGATCTAGAACTGGTTTGTTTATGTCCTATTTTAATGTAAACCAGGTGAAGGTTAATGTAAGCTTGCCAAGTCATTCACTGAGCATCATGTAAACACTCTGTTGTAACCTTTGTTAATTCTACCCTGATAATTTTTATGTGGATTTGAGAGAACCTACATATTTGTTTGAGTGAGATTTATGCTATTTTTATTTATTTGTTATTAAGGCAATAGACCTTTGTTCTCACCTGTTAGTAAGTGATGTTGTGGCTGACAATGTATCACTAAGGTCTAGAAGACAGCTATCACTCTTGCTTGAAGACACATGTTGTAGTTGGCAGTAAAAACTGAAGCCAGCACTTCCAAACCTTAGCAGAACAAATGATGAACAATCTCCAATTTACCTAGTATTTAGGGCTACTTGTGAGACATTGGCGTTCTCAAAGCACATAGCAGCTAGCAGGTCCAATGCAGGCAACACCCTTGGAGGCGCAGGGGGCGTGGTGTTCTTAGCGGGCAGTAGGGCGGCGGCCGCGGCTAATGTCCCCGCGGCGCATAGGGCTTCCTGCTCACTGGGACCGCAGCACCAGATTGAAAGTATGCGAATAACACAGATTCTGGCATTCAGGGGACCTTCACGGGCTATTTCTGGAAAGGATGGGACATGATTATTAGTATCATTAAGATTGCATTTTGGAGTATTCAGGTCTGGTGTTAAAAAACCAAAAACTAAAGTGGACAAATATTTAAAGTGTACTGACAAGGACTATGACATAGGAATATGCATTGCCTGTGTATTAAAGATACAATTAATAAATAGTTTATTTGAGTATTTGTATTTATTTTTTATTCCACCGTAGGTACACATGTTACACTTGATGTTGTTACACTCTATATAATTTATATTATAAAAATCACACTCAAACTTTTGATATAGGAACCATCATAAGGTATTTATTGTTAAAAGAAAATAATAAACGGACAGACATGACCTTCTACAAATTAAATAAAAATAATTGGTAAAATGAATAAACTTAAGGTATATAATATTTCAACTTACGTGTTAACCGAGATAGAAGCCGAGTGTCAGCTGGTAAGGTTGAAATTGGAGCAGGAGGATGCAAGAAAACGCTCCGTAATGCACAGAGTCCCGCCTCAACCAGCTTTGTGCTACAAGGAGCCGTTTTCAGTAACTCTACTAATGCTGTTGCTGTCCCAAGGTCTACAAGGGATGTGACATTTGCAGTTGTGCCTTTTGCTAGAGAGCCTGGAAAATGCAAGTGTTTTTGACCACGGAATTTAATGAGAAGTTATGAAAATACCAGGATTGGTTATCATTATAAGAGATTATTTATTGGGTACCTATGCAAATACCACTACACTTAGAAAGTTGAGGTGATGTACGATGTAGTAGATGTATTTGTAGTAATCAAATAAATGAAATATAATTTCACACAGAAGTTCTACTTCATCATCAATCATTTGATTATAATACAAAGTAGTTTAGCTATGGTTTAAATATATTATATGTACAAAAAGTACAAATTATGGTTGTATCAACAGCTGATCATTAGTATGTCAGTCAAAGTATATGACATGATGAAGCTTGGTTTCAATAGCTAAATTATAAGAGAGTACTGAGACATTAACTGGCTGCTGCACCTGCTGCAGACCCACCCACGGGCATTACTGCATCCCCATCTGTTGTTCCCGTATAGACCTTACAAGACTTGTAGTAGACTTGTGTAGATGACTTAGTCATCTACGTAAGGGCCAAAAAACTAACACTACAATAAACCATCCTTCTTGGATGTAAAGGCCATTGATGATGAAATATATGTATGTTGATAATAGGTACAATATTCTGGAGAAGTAGACCTACCAATAGTTATAGTTGCGTCAAGCCTTATGTTAGGATCGAGACCCTCATCCGACATCAGTTGCAGAAGCCGCGGTACCACTCCTTGCTCTATCACAGAGTTCTTCTGCCGGTTACTGCCTATCACAGAGTTCTTCAAAGTCACCAGCGCCGCTGCGACCTTCTCATCATCCGGTGAATATAACTCGTCGATGTACGACCGGGAACTTTCAATATCCTACAGAAAATAACGTTTGAGGTTAGAAACCTACAAATACATCAAATCAACATAAAAAACAGTTTTATTTTTTATATTTTACCATGAACACTGTTATTTGCTGCATGTTTGTGTTTATGAATTAATTTACGCAGCAATAATGATAAAAATAAACGATTTTTATTTCATCCGAGGCCGAGGTGGGCTGTCACCTTTCAGCTGTCATGTCAATTCATTCATTCAGTCAACAAAACAACCGTCACCAATCTACACATTCATGCAGTCAAGATAAGCTGCCTGCTTGCTAGCTAGCTAGTTCACATTGCTGATTACGCCAAACCGGAAAAATGAACAACCAATATAACAAAATTAATCTCATACTAAAATATCCGTGGAAATAGCCTAGCTCCATTCCATTCTTTCTTCATTCATCACTTTCTATTTTGAAGAGACCTTCATTTATTGTGTTTCCAAAAACAAATAAAACTATCTCGTAATAGATAAATGCGTAATATTCATTTGTATGGCGTAATTTTCAATTGAAAAGCCATGGCTGACTCAGGAGTAGATACAAGCAATGAGAGCAGTGATAACCCAGTGTTTGACCAGGACCACAATCACTCACAGTGTGTCTTTGACTTCAACCCTCCTGCTATACCAATAAATTTAAACGGGCAGCCTATGCCCATTCAATTCTTCGGAGAAGCTCACGAGCACGTCGGTAAAATCAAATGTTCGACCAAGGCCAGGCACTGCCGCAGGCGGAAGTTTGGTGCGATACGATACGGTGGGATGCTAGTTTCGTCTAGAAATCAGAAACTGCGATTTGCCGCTTCCACAAACAATACAGAGCTCGTACAGAAACTTCTGGCATCTGGGGCTGATGTTAACTCATCTGATGAATTCAAAAGGAGTCCCCTACACTTAGCTGCTTGCCGTGGTTATGTTGATGTTGTGAAAATGCTTCTGAGGCATGGTGCAAATCCTAACATCAAAGACACTCTAGGCAACACCCCTCTACACTTGGCTGCATGCACCAACCATATTGAAGTAGTGATGGAGCTACTTGATGCCGGCACAGATGTCAGCTCCAATGATAAGAATGGCAGGAACCCAATACAGCTTGCTCAAAGTAAACTCAAGTTGATACAAACACGTCCGTGTGGTGAAGGTCATTTAGGAGGGACCAAATGGCTAATTCATGAGATTTGCATGGTTGTCAACATGATGCTGAAGTATATGAAGATCCAAAAGGCAGACGCAGCTGACCTTGAGTCGGTCCGAGAAAGATTGGAACGAGTTAGCACTCAAGAAGAAGTAGATTGTGAAGTACAAAATTTATTAGATAGCCTTGGCACTCTGAAACTTAGATAATTTTCCTTTTATTAATAAGACTGGGGTAACTACCTGGAAATAGAGCTAAAACTTGAATAAGGTAGATTTAACAAGAGTTTGAGTAAAAAATATAAAACCTGCTGTCAATCAATTTTTAATATTTGGAGTGTAGTTTTTTAGCTCCAATTTGTGTCTTTTTTTAAATAAGCATGTAAACATAGAAACATTTAAAAAATTTATCAACCTAAATACATAACGTCTTAAAACCTACCTACATATATCTAGGTAAGCATTTCTCTTAAAAAATATTGATAAGAATTAAGTTGTATGGTAGTAATCGATTCATAAATTTTATTTTAAGGAATAGATTTATTAAATACTTTTTAATAAATTAATTATCAAACGAATTTGTTGTGGTTATTACATACATTTGGCCCCATAAAGGTAGGCAAATAGTGGAAGTAACTGTCTTCCAGAGGCCTGCAGAGACCCTCCATTATAAGTGGGAAAAATCCAGCTACAAAGGATGCATTGGTGAGTACCTACTTTGGTGGGAGTTAGAGAAATAACATATTTATAACTTAAATATTTATTGTATTTATTCTCAACAATTTCATAAAATTAGTAACATCAACTTTAAGAATAATGATAAAGGTTTAATTATACTACATAGAATTTATGTAGGTTTTTTTTTACACAGTTATTTAGGTAATTTTAAAATGCAATTTGGAATAACACACAGGTTAACTACAAAAAGTACATTCAATGAACTTGTGTAGGATTTAGAATTAGTAATAGTAGGTAACCCTAAGAATTGGCAACTTTGTTTCAAACCTATGCACATGCAAGCCCCTATCAAGAGTTATAAATAACATATGGTAAAAAAGCAAATAATAAATAATGGAATGTACTTAAAAGATAATAAATAAAACAAAAACACATAGGTTCAGCTTAGATATAGTTAACAGACAATCCTACTAACATAACAAAGCCATCATAAAAATAAATAGGTGACAAATATAATTGTGCATTTGTTTATTTAACTAGGTATTTTTTAACAGGTTTCATATTTTGCTTAAGCTTTATATTTAATTAACATACTTACATAATATATTATATTGTAGTAAAAAAAAAATCGCACATCATTTTTAAAAAGATTAATTATTAAACAAGCGAAAAAAAAATATTGGCGACTAATAATGGGATACTTTAATACTAAACCGGGCGAAAAATATACTGGATGGGCGACCAAGCCGTCCCCTTCTACCAGTGACTAGCTCCTTCAGGCACTATTCTGAATGCGCTAACGGGAACAATTTTTAGGTAGTTATTCCATATTCATTTCCGCGTGTGAACCCTGACTTACGCCAAAGAGGAAAGAAAACAGCTTCGTAGCTGTTTTCTTTTCTCTCTCTTCTCTTCTGACTGCTAATTCCAGCTACATGATTCCGTGTGTAGGTTTGTTCAGTTTGATTTAGAAACCGTTGTCCCCCCTAAACAGAAGCTAAAATGTGACATTAAGTTTGATTTTAAGTGTAGAACAACTATCAAATGTGTATTATATATAACGATTACAATTGTCACTAAAATAGAAAAAAGATCCTGAACATATTGAATACCTATTAACTCAAAGTTGTTTTTTTTAAGTCGCCGCCGTTTTAAACATTTGTATCACCCACTTAGTATTTCAGTAAGGCATTTTCAATATTTGTGATATCTTTAATTTCAGTTTATTTTAGCTCATTTAAATACCACGCTTTTAAAAATAATAGCAACACATAGGTATTTTATACGAAAATGAAGACTAGTCATGTATTTTCAAATTTATTCACTCATGTAAATGTTTTGCTGAAGGAACTAATTTATCATAATATTGGTAAAAGGTTCAGCTTTGCACGTATTTATTAAAAATTAAAATTATACATAATAAAAAAAAATAGTGTGATATTGCTCCACAAAAATAATTGTGAGCACTAAATAATTATCACCAGATAAAAAATTTACATCTTTACATGGGGTTTTTTATTCAGATAACTTAAATTCATATGGCCGATCCTTTATCACCACTGTTATCACATAAGTAGTAATTTTGTTTTAATACTGTTTTAGATTATTTACTTACTAACTAATTAAATGATCGACAACCCCCAACCAATAATAATAATAATTACCAATAATAAGAAGGTACCTAGCCGTTTTTCTTAATTACCTTAGGCCCCAACCCCCATTAATTAATTTAGGCAAGTAATTATTCTATTTAAGTTTTCTTGGTATTAATTATAAATCTAACATTATCATTATGCTTAATGGTTTAATAAAATAATTACAGCCTTGAAAGTATTTCCAACAAACATTACAATGCAGTTATTTGCTTTTTAACATTTTTTAGGTACTTACTCAATAATGTTATTGCTATATAAAAAATATAAATGCGGCATCAACAAAACAAGTCTATGGAAAAGAGCTAACAGATACTATAAAAAAGTTAAATAAAAATATTCGTATAAAAGGGAAGTAACTTAATTGTATAATATTTGTACACATACGCAAGAAAGTAGATTTCATAAAATCTGAAGATAGGTATTCATTATTTTATTTTAGGCTTTTGAACATAGAAAAAATGCTTTGAGCAAGTTTCTTATTCAATTCCGTAGAAAATTAGAGTGCTATTTGTTTTGGCACTTATTCATTGTGATGTAATAATTTTGACTAGCGACAACAATATTGCAAAACCCAATAAGTATTTTCTTAAATCTAAATAGGTTGTACACTTGCGTTTTAAGTTCGATAATACAAATTAATACCTATGGTTTGCCAGCATTGAACTCCATAAAGACCACCAAACGCATAATCATTGTAAGTAAACTTACTTAAGTACTTATGTATCAATCAGCTGCACTACGTTTGTATTGAACTTTGTATCATTCAAGTTTTAAAAAACCTGAATTATAATAGATATTAAATTACAAATCTAATCTAAAATAATTTTTTGGTGGAATGTTATTCTAAAAATTTTAAAATATTGGTTTTCTTTCACCACAACCATTATAGGTACATAATTATTATAAACATTGCGGCAAGTTGAGTTATCACTAATTCCAACGCACGAACGCAAGAATTTTATGCGTTTTGGCTCGGTTATGGTATTCAGTCGTAATAACCTTATTTTGTATCTGGAACTATAAGATTTACTATGTTGGGGAATATTTCTGCTTGGACCGGCCCATAATCCAACAGTTCACCATCTACAGTCAAATTCCCGCTAGCTCCTTCAGGCACTATTCTGAATGCGCTAACGGGAATCATTTTTAGGTATTCCGTATTCATTTCCGCGTGTGAACCCTGACTTACGCCAAGGAGGAAAGAAAACAGCTGCGACCTGCTAATTCCAGCTTTAATAATGAGCATCCACATGATTCCGTCGGACAACTGTGAGCGCGGCGCAAACAAAAACTCCTCACCGATGTAGGACTGATAGGCGACGTGTACCATAACAAACTCTCCTTCTTCTTGCACCCAGTTGGAAGGCAGCTGGGAGACGAGAGAAGGGAGATGAGAAGCCGGCCCGTGCATAGCAGTGTGCACAGGCGAGCGCATTTCTGACATGCTACTTGTGACACTGTGGTACTCCGACCCCCTTGTACTGAAAAACGCACTCCGCCGCGAGTTCACGGAATACCACGAATCGACTCTTTGGTGTTTTCCATTAGCCGCACTCATAAATACCTCCGAATTGTTGTCGCAATCAATAAAAGCTTCCGCGTCAGGGGAGTCAAGTGCACCATCCTGGCTCACGCTATGACTGAGGACGTGGGGCAATCTAGGTTTGGGAATGTTGCCTATGTCCTTTATTTTGGCGTAGCTAACTGTTCCTTTGTATTTTCTTAGGCCGAGGAGCCTTGCGATCGCCCAGAGGGTGAATCTTTGACCGCCGATGGCTCGAAGTCTCTCGCTCTCTATATCGATATCAGAAAGGAGACCCCAGCCGACTGATAAAAACGAAAACATTATCTGAAAAGAAAAACAACGCATTAAAAGATAATTTATTTATCATAAACCTAAGAAGATAAGTGATAAGTAATTAGGCAAGCTTAAATCGGATTGGAGTACAAGGCATTTTATAAAATTATTTTTGTATCAATAGAGCGCTATCAAATTAACGTAGTTAGGTATCGAAAGTCCGCGACAAATTATCTTGATAATGAATAGGTAACAAAAACAGTTCATAAGAATCTTAAACATTAATATATTATTATTACTTGTTGTTAGCGGTTGATTGATGTAAACCGGACACACACACGCACAAACGCAAGGGAGACTCATACAAAGGTAAATCTTTATGCATTCCTACAAAACTGAGGTCATCAAAGCAATAAGTAACGTAGCTACTTGATTAACTTATTTATTACATGTACGTAGCAGTTTTCACGTATAACGATTTAAAGCGTATCTTTGGTCATTTATTATCACCAACCATGTCAAGGAACATAATTATTAGAGATGCAACGAACAATGATTTGTCCGAATACCGAATATTCGGCGGGAGTTTCAGTGCATTTCATGGTTTCTGGAACTGTTTTGACGAAGTCGCTGATGATTTGCCAACAGCGGCAATAGAAAAATGTGCGATTGTAAATTACAGCGCTTTAAGTAAAGAGTGCTTGTTCTTATTCTTATAACTGGTGGTCAACCAACTCAAAAAGTACCCAAAGCGTAAATACGTTTGTTAAAAGTACCTTTCGTCACCTTGCAGTAGTGTATACCGTGAGAGACTAATCTACGAAGCAGGTATTGTGTACGAAGAAAAGCGGTATCGTATGTACCAACAAATTCTGAAAAACTTGTTTTTATTGCTTTGATTAATCTTTAATATTAAATTTATAACACTAAGTGCCATCCTCAATATCAAGACTAAATATATGATTATCTGTTACTTATATGTTATTTTGTTTAAATTAAATTACGTTTTATTTTATGTCTTTTTATAAGATACCTATTCGAATAGTTGGTCGGCCGAATACTACCTGTATTCGGCCGAATACCGAATAGTTGCTGAATATTCGTTGTATCTCTAATAATTATGGTAATAGTACGTATTGAACTGACAAGAATAAACAACATGAGTACACGACATGCTTTTATGGTGATTAGCATAAAAGGCGGCAAAACCGTGAAGGAGTGACCATAATATTAGTTATTGTCTGATACTGCAAAAATGTGTACCTAGGCAAGGCATTAAATAATTAATGCTGGACATTTCGCATAACATCATCATGCCCCAAGCTAAGCAGAGCTTGTGTTACGGGTACTAGATAACTGATATACCTACTTACTTTAGTTTTCGTTTCTAGTCTCACGACATCCATAGGCGCTGATTTGTTTCTAGCTAGTGACATGGAGAAACCAGTCAGGTTTTGAGGAATGTAAGGTTCACTGAAACAAAAGAAAGATACTCTCAATATTTCCTCCTCGCGTCGTATATTCCCCGAGGATCGTGATTCCCCGTGAAGTGATTTACGTTACTCTCAGTACCCCACATCATTATAACTATTATAAGATGAAATAAATATATTGATTAATTATTAGAAACACTAACTTTAAAATACGTATGCTCCGTCCACGCATTTATTTTCTTTGGTTGAATAACATAATGTAATAAGTATTTCATACTATGCTTCTTTTTAAGAATAGTGATGTGAATCTATCGAAAAATATCGGGCGGGACTAAAGAGAGCTTCGATATTTATAATAATAATAATTGATATATTTTTACTGTAGAATAGTTTTATAATATTTTATTTTATATAGTAAAAATGTATTTTATAACGAGATTTAAAATAAATGAGGTGAATAATAATAATAAATCATTATTATTATTATCTTGAATATATAATTTAATATCTTTTGAGCTGACAGATTACGTGTGTATATGATAGAAAACTTGTATTAAGGCTGGTGTATGGCCCAACGGTCTTGAGAACACAAAATAATTGTCTGTATCGTGAAAATAATGTTCAATTTGTCAGTCAACTGGTTCGACCGAGGCTGTAGCGGAATTAGGTAAGTACCTACATACACTGCCGGCCAAAAGTTTGAGACCACCTACATCAAAGTAGGAAAATGAAATAAAACTCAAAATACAAAGCAAGAGGTTTAATTATGAATTAAAATATTTATTTCCTAATACACATACATTATGAAGAAAACAAAAAAATCAAGAAAAATCAACCATTTACTTTAAAAATGTCGCTCATATTTTATACAGATTTTTCGTCGAAAAACCCTCCCTTGCATTTTATTACTACTTTCACTATTCTTGGCATACGAGCAATCAATTTGTCGATTGTATCTTGTGATATATTGTTCCAGCTTTCTTGTAAAGCCTTCCACATGTCTTCTTGCGAAGTGGGACAACAACTGCGCACATTTCTATCAAGCTCTTCCCACAAAAGCTCAATCGGGTTGAGATCCGGACTCTGAGGGGGCCACACCATGTTTTTTAAAACCCCTTCTGTTTCTTTGTGTTCTAAATAACCCCTGCATAATTTTGAACTATGTTTTGGGTCATTATCTTGTTGGAAAAAAAATCCATCTCCAATTATTCTTGAACCAGACGGAATGGCATTTTGCTGTAGTATTCGTTTATATTGCTCCTTTTTCATGATTCCTTCGACTCGTACCAAATCTCCGGTTCCATGGCCCGAGAAGCATCCCCAGACCATAATGGAACCACCACCATGCGTGACTGTTGGCACCACACAGTCTGGCATCATCTTTTCCTCGACGTTACGTCGAACAAAAATTCGTCGTTTTGAACCAAATATTTCAAATTTGGATTCATCTGACCAAAGAACTTGTTCAAAGTCTTCTTCAGTCCAGTCTCGATGGGTAAGGGCCCACTGCATCCGTTTCTTTTTGTTTTGTGGCCTTAGTAGTGGTTTTCGAACGGCGACGCGACCAAATAACTTAGCATCTCTCAAACGTCTTTTTACTGTAGTCAATGATACAGGTTCTGATCGGGATTTGTTCACTTCTACGCGGATTTCTGGTGCTGTTAGGCGTGTATTCCGCTTGCTGGTAGTGACGATGAAGTGATCCTCGCGAGAAGTGGTAGTTCCCGGCCTTCCCGAACGCGAACGATCTTGATTACTGCCAGTCTCCTTGTATCGGGTTATTGTGTTATGAACACAAGTCTTCGACAACTTAAGTTGAGAGGCAATCGCACGTTCAGATTTGCCTTCGCCGTATAAAACAACTATGGCAGAGCGAGTTTCACTGCTAATTTCGCGAACTTTTCCCATTTTAAGATGTCTTCACCGTAACAACGACGAGCTCAGACTAATAAGGTAGAAAATAATTTACTCCATAAAAACTCAGGTACTAAACATGTTTTAGGAAGCTAACATAATCCCTGATATCGGTTAACGCGAAACAAACCCAAAACAATAAGTAATGAGCAGATCATAAAAATATTACAATGACTCTACCACCTGGTCCTTGCGCGGCGCTCATTGATGTTTTGAAACAATAGACCTTTTTAGGATGATAACTTAAACAACAACATAAATAATGACTCTTAGAAATTCTTTAATAATAATAGAATACGCAGGTGTTCAAATTAGCTCATTATCATATGTGTACTTTGAAATATTTTGTTGGTGACAAAGATTTTTACAGTGGTCTCAAACTTTTGGCCGGCAGTGTACCTACAACCTACGTTATTTGGAATTTGCACTTACGTGTACATTCATCATCATCGTCATCATCATCAACCTATCTTAGTCCACAGCTGGACATAAGCCTCCCCCAATGAGCGCCATAGCGCCCTGTCTTTAGCTTGCCGCATCTAGTATCTGCCTGCAGTCTTTCGCAGATCGTCATCCCACCTGGCCGGAGGGCGTCCTACACTACGTTTGCCGAGTCGCGGTCTCCACTCAAGAATACGTTTAGGCACCCCAGCGGTTGTCGGTTCTTCGCGAGATATGGCCAGCCCCTTTGTTTTCGGTAGTGGTCTTGACACACCCTGTATACGGCTACAAATCATTATTTTGCGTTCTCAAGGCCGTTGGGCCATACACCAGCCTTAATTCATTAAGACAAAAAAAATGCCGCATTTATTTTGTCTTACATGTTAACAAATAAATTAAGTATGTATGTGGATTAAATAATATTGTCAGATAAGTACATTATTTTTTGTTTATACAGGGTGGCACGTAACATGTGTACTAAGCCAAAAGGGGGCGATTCTGGACCCCGAGGGGCTTAACTTGTGAATATTTTTCTTTTAATATGATTATTTTTTTGTTTTTTTTTTATTTTTCTTATTCTTTTACACACACTCTTGCATTATTTAACACCAATAAATATTTCACAAATGTCTTTTTTTTTTTCAGCAAAACCAGTCATGAAATTATTACAAAAAAAATAAAGTTTTGGTGAAATTTCAAATAATGTAAGAATACATTGATCCCCTCGAGATCCAGAATCACCCCCTTTCAGCTTAGTACACATGTTTCGTAGCACTTCAATTAAGTTGAACATAAATAGGAATAGGTGTTAAGATTATTATTAAGTAATACTGAAAATGTTTATAAGAATTTTTCATCTCCACATTTTTAGACGTTAAGTGGCTGTTGTAATCTAAAAAGTTTTAAAAGGTTTTTCCTTCTTTCGCTACCCAATCCACTTGCGCGATGCGTCGTCATTTGGGATAGGTAGTACCACATATTATCGTTATTAACGACGCATCCGACGACGCATCGCGGATGAACTCTGAGACTATTAAGGATGATTCAGAAACGGGTAAACCAGTAATCAGAAAATACGATGTTAAATCAACCAATTAGGTACTGCGACGGAATATCCAGAGTCAAGATTTGAATGATAGTGGTAGATGTGTTTCAATAAATTGAAGTGATGATTCAAGTTATATACTTTAAATCTTTATGAATTGTTCGAGCTGAGACATTTCCATTCAAGCTTTCTTGTATCAATAAGAATTTCATAAAATCTTTTTTTGCAATGTTTAAACCTAAACATTGCAAAAAAACAACGAGCAGGCCAAACCGAAAGAAATTATAACCAACTCGTTGAGAATAGTGATTCTCAACGAGTTGGTTATAATTTCTTTCTGTTCTTGTAAAGTGTACAAGATATTTATTTTCCACAGATTTGCACAATATCATAATTTAGGTAGGTATATCGATATTTACTAAAGGTTTCTGATTTAAATTTTCAGCGCAAACCAACCAAACAAAGGGCATCGCTCGAGCCGCCTACGTAATCTTGATATCACATCGAAACAATAATTCGTATGTAAAAGCTCCTTATTCGCGGTTCCCTTATTCGCGCGTAAAAGAATTGCGAGTCGTTTCCTTATTCGCGGATAAATATTTCGCTATTCGCTGATCCAGTCGGTAGACAGGCACAGTAAACCGGTGTCCTTTATTAACGCGTCGGTATCCTTTAAGTACTACGGGCACGTGCAGGTGCGGCTTTTACAAAGGCTTTTGCGGTTGCACCGAAAGAACAAATTTAAAAAAAACCGACTTAGAGGAAATGATAAACCCGCATCCCATTGAAGAAGAGCCTTACACAAGCACTGAAATGGCGTCCTGAAACCCCTTAGAAACCCTTGAAGGTTTACGCATGGCAAATGAACTGTGTGAGTTTTTCATGAAAATTGACCCATCTATTGCTAACGCCACTTCCGAATATCAATTCGAATTGAAGGACCTTTTAAAAGTGGCAAAACAAGAGAAAATTACTAACCTTTCTCTAAGCCAGATAATAATTTAGTAGGTATTGTTAAAATAAACCGTCAAGTGCGAGTCGACTCGCACTCGAAGGGTTCGTATCGTAAAAATCAGGAAACTTTTTGACAGAACATCAAATTTTCACTTGTTCGGAGACCCCTTTAAATTTTCAACTTTATTTTATTTTTAGTATTTTTTATTATTACAGTTGAAGTGTTACTTAAATATAGAGTCTCATGTGTCTACCAATTGTAGTTCAAGAGATACAATCTTGACAAATTAAGAGCAAAAATAGCCAAAAAAAATCACGTTTGTTGTATGGGAGCCAGCCCCCTTTAATTTTAATATTTATTTTATTTTTATTATTTGTTGTTATAGCGGCAGAAATACACATTATCTGAAAATATCAACTGTCCACCTCTTACGGTTCATGAGATATAGCCACGTGACAAACGGACGGACGGACGGATAGCGGAGGCTTAGTATAATGGTTCCATTTTCACCCTTCGGGTACGGAACCCTAAAAACGAGTTACGTTATGTGAATCAATTTATTTTAAGTATGATTTTGTGTTTTAACGAGTTTTTGAGTTTTTAAAACGTAACTTTTACATTCCTATACAAATGACCGTTCCGTATCCACGGTTTTTGTATTCTGGGCATATTTACGGAACGTATACCACGCCCGCGCGCCGCCCCGCGCCGCCGCCGCCGCCGCCGCCACAAAGATTATTTGTATTTTTGTGTTGAGAGCTGTTTACAAACATTGTAAGTAGATTGAGAAAGGCTGGAGTATAGGTACGTTACGTACGTACGGTACCTACGTCCGTCATAGTCATCATCAACGCGCAGACGTACTATTGACTATAATTGCTCACTACCTACCTTCCAGCTTCCCAATTATTCTTCTTGCAATAGTCTTGTAGTGTAGCATGTAAATAATTTAACTATGTGTCATAAATTATTGTTCTCTCCCATGGTTGCAAATAAATAAGAATGAGACTCGACAACTGGTAATCGAGACCCGAGAAGTCTGGAGAAGTCTTATGTCGGAGGCCAGAGCAAACTCTGAGGCACAGGTGAAGTAGTAAATTGTGTCGTCAATCGTTTTGGTATGGTGGCTGCTTACCTTACCTACGCTGGAGGAGGCTCAACACAAACGGAGCCTACGACGCACAAATCGCACAAGTAGTGCTTTTGTTTGTAGTGTAGCGGCGGCAAGGGGTAGCGGCGCGGGCGGCGGGGCGCCGCGCTCCTTTGGGTCATATCCACGCAGAGGCTGGGCAGTGAATGCCTTAATTGCAATAATATGATTATTGAATCTTCCTCCATATTTGCTAATGCTTAACTTCAGCACATACGGCGTAAGATTTGAAATTGAACCAGTTGGAAAAGGATGTTGTTGTTATTCCCGTCTTGGGTCACACATGCACCATCATGACTTGTTAAGTTGTTAACGAGATTATTAACTTTATCAAGGATTTCCTTACTCATGGACACATTTGTATGATACTCCGCCTGTTATTTACACGCTAGGTATAGGTATTGTAGCTTAAGCCATACAAACAGACACACCTGCCCAATCGAAACCAATAATGCTATCAAAACACAATATTTTTCACGGAGCAGATACAGAGTATCTACTCCATGATATTTACATAGTCTTATCGTTACGTTCAAGGTTCATATTAATCGTTTTCAGTCTTAACTGAAAATAATGACAATTGCCTAATTGTGTAGGGATTTGGTTAAATTTTATGTTATCATCAACGGTTTAAGATAAATCTTAGTTGAGTGATAAGGAATGAGGTAGATTATGAATGTACGGTCGATCTAATTGACTAGAATACAGATGTACCTATCAAGTCAAGTCTGAATCCGGGTACTCGCAGGTGTTACGGGGCGTAATGTAAAGGTGACTAAACGTTAACCCACGCCGCACAGTGGATCGAAAAAGCCCTTCCTATAGACATAGAACTTTTTTTTTCTAAACATGCTTTTTCTTATTGGAAACCAAGACAGAATCTTATTAGAAGCCCAAACTATATCATATTTTATGAACCTAAGTGATAATGACGCAGAAAAGATTTTTTGAACTTTAATTTGTATGGAGAAAAACATGAAGATCGATATTTTTCGGCTCTCGTGCGAGTGCCCGTTATTTCCTCCGGCATAAATAATGTTCCTATTTTTTACTATCTTTTGACATATAGCACATATGGGGCACTCGATGGACTTCAGGTGAAAAAAATAAAATATATTTTTAAATTTTCATTTTGCATTTTATTCATTATACAAGGTACATTACGACCTATAAATAATATTTCAACTCACCTAATTATTGTTACAGTTTTAATGTAATATTTCACCAGCCATACTTTATAATTTTACCTGATAATTCCAAATTATATGGTGGTTTTATGATATTTAGCCGTTAAAGACGTATTATTGTATATTTTTTTGTTAAATGTACAAGGGTCCATTAAGTTAGGTACTCGACCTTATCATTGTTACAAAATTTAATGCAGTTTACCTACTTATCTTGAACTACCTGCTAACCCGTCACTTATGATTGTATTATTATTCTAAGAATTCCTTAAGCCCCTTTGCTTTGTTATTAAAAATGGATGTTATTTAAGTAGGTACTTACCTAATTAAAAATTTGTCATTGTCTAGTTTTTTCTAGTAGTCGTTAGCCGGTATGAAGTAAGTATAAATAAGGAGGGTTCTGAATATTTTTATAGTTATATTAAAACTTACTACGTAAAACATCTGTGAAATTTCGAGTTAAAAATGGAAAAGCATAGTGTGGTGACCAATCTGGATCTATTTGTGATTCTAAAACAGTCTGCCAAGCTTGGAAACTATTTAAAACTGTTAGAAAGTGTTAAATTTCAGTTGAATTTGAGTTTATCTGAAGAAGATACAGACACTCCAAGAATTCTGTCGAAGGGTAGGTTGTCAGTCTGTGATAAAAAGATGGAAATCTGCAAAATGTAACACAGAAACTTTCATAAAACATTATACAGATTGGTTGGAGCAGAATATCGAGTGGCCAACTTGTGTACGTGAAAATATACGACCACAACAGCTACCGACATAGCCAATGTAGCGATTGTACCCATTGGTAAACTATCTGAAGAAGCCTCAGAGGCTAGAAATAAAGACTTTCGCAAGTACAGGGAGTCTCATGCTCGAAAGACTAGCAGGGTTAATAATAATCAGGATATTTTAAATATGCTGCTTTCTTCATCAGACCCTTACATTTCTTCCACAAGACCTGTACTCAATGCAGCACGGAGGAAAGAGTTAAGTTCCGAAGCTTTAGGTCTTATATCTATTAACACAGAACACCTTGAGACAGAATTTGTAGATGTAAGTAACATTGATCCAGAAGACACAGATTCTGACACAGACGCTGATATGGATGTGTCTTTTAATATGTTCTAATTGTTTTACAGAAACTTTGTAACTTACTTCTATATGTAGGTACATAATACGTGTTTTTTAAATAATTATTGTTTATGATAACTTATAATATAGAAAAATTTGCCATGTGTCTAAAAAAATAGTAATATTTATTTCGTGTGAATTGTTTAATCGCCTTTGTAGTTTGTAATTATTATTCTTTTCTTTTTAAAAATAATGACTGTATTTGATAATTATGCTTTTACTTTAACTATATATAAAAATTGAATATATTTTCATTATTATGATAGGTGAAATATTACATTAAAATTGTAACAATAATTAGGTGAGTTGAAATATTATTTATAGGTCGTAATGTACCTTGTATAATGAATAAAATGCAAACAGAAAATTTAAAAATATATTTTATTTTTTTTCACCTGAAGTCCATCGAGTGCCCCATATGTGCTATATGTCAAAAGATAGTAAAAAATAGGAACATTATTTATGCCGGAGGAAATAACGGGCACTCGCACGAGAGTCGAAAAATATCGATTTTCATGTTTTTCTCCATACAAATTAAAGTTCAAAAAATCTTTTCTGCGTCATTATCACCTAGGTTCATAAAATATGATATAGTTTGGGCTTCTAATAAGATTCTGTCTTGGTTTCCAACAAGAAAAAGCATGTTTAGAAAAAAAAAGTTCTATGTCTATAGGAAGGGCTTTTTCGATCCACTGTGCGCCGCGACGTATCAAGCAACTTCGAATGTTCCACGTGTACCTAAACAGAGAAAAACAACTCGTAACATCGTTCGTATGGCAAAACAAAATCCTTTTAAAGGGTCCAATGAGGTAAGAAATGAATATTTTGGTGAAAACAACCCTTCAGCAATCACAGCACGCACTATTCGAAGACGTTTGGTAGAAGAAAAATTTCACGGTAGGGTAGCAAGAAAGGTACCCATGTTGAAACTTTGCCACAAGCAAGCCCGGCTTGGATTTGCGAGAAAGTATGAAAACTGGGACTGTGCGATAGTGGAAAAATGTACTTTTTTCTGACGAGACGAAAATAAACAGAGTATGTTCTGATGGAAAACGATATGTATGACGTCCCCCGAATACAGCATTCAACCCTAAGTACACGAAAGTTACATTAAAGCACGGTGGTGGAAATGTGAAAATTTGGAGGTACTTTTCTGGACATGGTGTTGGACCTGTAAAGTTGATAGAAGGTAACATAAATCAGTTCCAATACAAAGAGAAGAAGAAACATGTTACCTTATGCTGAAGACGTTCTACCGGTTATTTAGACATTCCAGGATGACAATGATCCAAATCACACTGCACCTCTCACTGCACGCACCGTAAAGGGATTAAATTTCTTACAACGCAATCACTTTCTGTCTTAGACTGACCAGCTAACAGCCCAGATCTAAACCCACTAGAGAATCTGTGGTTCGAAGTAAAGAAAAAGGTTTCAAATACCTCTACACAGTGTGTGAATTTAAGAGAGCTGTACGACGTTTTTTTAGAAGAATGGAACTCTATTTCTCTTACGAAATGTCAAAAATTATAGAGTCAATGTCTCGCCGGTGTAAAGCAGTAATTAAAAGCCGTGGATATACTATTAACTATTAATTTTAGTTAAAAATGTATTAAATTGCTTTTAAATTTTCTGCGCTAGGTACATATTATTGTGATTTTTTTTATGTAAGTGTCATAAAAAACAATTCCCGAGCAGTTTAATAAATCGTTCTTAATTATTTGTCCAGCTTCAGTACTATTTGAATGTGGAAACTCTGGTAAAATAATTAAAATGTGAAAAAAAATTGTTAGCGATTTTATTCTTTATTCCTAAGTTACGTTGCTCTATATATGTGGCTATTTTATAACATAACTAGTTGCTTCGCAGAAGGTACACATCTCTGTGTATGACACGATTTAAATAAAAAAAATCTATAACTTCAAATCGTTCTTAATTATATGACCACAACTGTATATCGACGGGTAGGTACTATGAACAATAAATCTCTTATTTTAGGTCTTCATTACTGTCAGTTTAATGTCAAACCCTCTAAATTACCTGACATCCTCGTGGAAGCACCTAACCTAAAGTGATGGATTTACAAGAACCTTAGTTTTAAGCATATAATTGTACTTTGACTATTGCCTCTCTACAGCAAAATTGTATTTAGCGTGTTTGTAAGAGTCGTAGCCTCATCATTTAATTTAAGTAACATTATTTTGTATATTTTCTATTTGTATGATCTGAATCTGAATCTCTGAATCTTAAGGTATAAAAGAATGAAACGATATAACATTATTGATTTGTTAGATAGATACATAGATAGATAACTCTTTATTGTACCACACAAACACAAAATATAATACAGAAGAAAATGCTGAGAAACAAGAAAGTACAAAGGGCGGCCTTATCGCTTTGAGCGATCTCTTCCAGGCAACCTTGGGATGGACTGGACTTATGAGAACAGAGATTTGTTCAACATTATTTAATAAAGCGGTAGATACCTACTGTAATGTCAAGGAATGGATTTGAGTTTTCCTTAAGCCTAACTTGACAACAGAGTTTATAATAACCTAATTACCTACCTACGTAATCACAGTGTAAAGGTGGCGTCGGTCTTGGTCGTGTTTCTCGCGGGTTAATAAAACTAAACGCGCACCTGTCCGCCCGCGCCGTTGCAGGAACCGCAGGAACCGCAGGCGCCGCCGATGTCATCGCCTTTTACAAATCGGCTTCAATAGTATTCTAAACAGAAATACTGTTCAAAAAGTAATGCGAATTGGCGCGTTCGAAGCGAACAAGTGCGCGGCCTCTTATGGCTGTGAGGAAATTCGATGACTGCGGCGCGCGTGCGGCTCCTGCGGGCGGCGCGGACGACAGGGGCGCGTTCACCTTAAGGCGTTAGGTTAGGTAGGTATGGGCACGCAATTTTTTGTTACTTACGATTTATAATCTCTTTAGGTTTTCCCTGTTTCTAATACCCATCGAGCTAATACCTAACTAGTCAGGTGAACGAAATTTCATGTTTCAATTAAAACGTCAAGGGCTAGTCAGACTCAAGCACCGAGAGGGTTCCGGAGATACCGGTGCCTTGCGAGAATCTAAAATTATCTTCTTTGTGATGTTACTATAAATTAATAGTTTTAGGATTTTTTTCCTATAATTGTGCTCTATGACCTTGCTTTGCTCCTTGCTAAATTTCATGATTTTCTAGGTCATTGGTCCCTTGCGACTCATGCAAATACATTTTATTTTTGCGCTATAACTACAAATTTACGGTTTTAGGATTTTTGCCTTTACTTGAGCTATAAGACCTTGAACATGATTCGAAATAAAGGGGAATTGCCCCATGAGTATTCTGTGCATGTGATACCCTTGGAAATATCAAAATATGTGGGCACAAATGGCAATAACTTTTGATTGTGTTGACTTAGAAGTTTGATCTTTTTGCAGGTTCAAGAAGTCACAGACTTACAATTTAATATTAATTTCAACTTTATAGCTCCACACATTCCTGAGAAAAAGGTCTTGACAGACAACAAAGTGATCCTTTTCCATTTTTTAAGGTTCTTTTTTCTTTTGAGGTTTGGAATCCTAAAAATAACTCGCATAAATTACACATTGTTTGTTTATTTTGGTTTAACCAAATTGGCAGGTAAAATACTTTGTACCTTTCCTCAGTGCAATAAAGAATAAATAAATAAATAAAAACTTTGGTTCTCATTTACTAATACAATATATTTTAATTGAAAAGAAGAGACCTACACACACACACACAGAACTTGGGGCCCTTATTGCAGGTAAGCAAATACAAAACCTCTATTTCAATAGGTAGCATAAAAAACTCAAGTCATTACAATTTATTAACCAAGCTAAACCCAGATTTACATTTTACTAGAAAAACAACAATCAGTTAATTAAGTATAACTTTGGGTATTTTTAACTATGTACGACAATACCTTGTATCAATGGTTTTGTTGATAGTTTTTCTGTTATATAACAACATATGGAAATGCTTGTTTTAAGATTAAATGTACTCATAAGTAATTGCAATAATTCATCAATGTTTAAACATTTGAATTAATACTAATTCTGGGTTTTATACAAATTCCAGTAAGTATATCTGAAACCAGTATTATGAGAGGCTGGTGACCTTGTTATAGGTTTAAGAGAAACCTGTGACTGCAAGTCAAGAACTTATTTAATACTAGTTGCTGCCCGCGGCTTCGCACGCGCTTTTCAATTAGCCTATGTCCATCTCCGGGATATAATTTACCTCCCTGCCAAATTTATTGAGATATGTTTAGGCGTGAAAAGGTAACAGACAGACAGAGTTACTTTCAAATTATTAGTACAGTAAAACCCGTTTAAGACGATTTCACAGGGACCCAACCAAAAACGCGTCTTATGCGGGATACATACATATACTCCCTAAGCCCGTATCCCATTGGGGTAGGGCAGAGACTGCCACTTGCCACGCGGATAGGATAGAATTTTATGAATTGGGGAGGATTTTATGTGGGATAGGGAAAATAAAACGTACTATTATTATGTTCTAATTTCGTAGATTTAAGTACATTTGTACATTACATACATGTAGGTATGTATTAAATTATACATTTATAAATTACGTTAAGCACTTAACAAGTCTAATTATAATTACGTTATTTAAAATCACTTATTTTAGTTTGACAGAAAGATTTTGATGCATCAGCAATTACAAGATTTTCAATGTAATTTAACTTTTGCAGTGCGTCTTCGCTTTTATATAAAGAAGCTACATAGCGTCTTAAATCATTGACAGCTGATAATGCCTAGAAGGCAATTCTCGCCAATTTATCACTTTTGGCGAGAATTGGCTTCCTGGGGGCAAATTCTCGCCAATTTATCACTCGTTAAATATCAAAAGAACTGTCAAATTTAGCAGATCTTTCATATAAAAACAGTCAAATTTCACAGTTTTTATATGAAAGATCTAAAATTTGATAAAAACTGTTAAATTTGACAGTTCTTTTGATAATTATCGAGTGATAAATTAGAGAATTGTCTTCCTGGGCGTTGGACAACCTGAGCTACCTGAGCGAGCGCTGAGCGTTCCACGAACGCTCAGCGCTCGCTCAGGTCGCCCAGTCAGTTGACCGCTGCTACCACGAGAATAATACGTGACGCGTGGCGCGTGTATTAAACGGGATGACGATCGTATTAAGCGTTAAGAAATGTATGAAAACATGTCTCAAGTTGCAGAGACTGGCGATAAATGGCGTATTATGCGAGAAATCGTTTTAAGCGTGATCATATTAAGCGGTTTCTACAGTGTTAGTATGGATATTCTACAAGATTCTAGTGATTAAGGCAGTTGCAATTGCAAAACCTGTTCCTAGGTAGTTAGATAGACAAACATAGGTACCTATGTAAAATGTACATATATAGTTATATCTATTATGGATTGCGACAAGCCTCAAGGTGTCGAACAAGTACTTAGAAGATCTTTTTTTTCATTATGGTGTATGGAAATTTATTTAATTACATACATAAATGAATTGTTACGTTTATACAGATGTAATCAGTGTAAATAAAGATTTTATTTAGTAGGTAAGTTAGGTACCATTGACCTTGGTTACATATGAATGTTGCTATCGATACTAATATATAAATTCGAAAGTAACTGTCGGTCTGTCTGTTACCTTTTCACTCTTAAATGACTGAATGAAATTTAGCGGAAAGGTAAATGGTATCCTGGGGACGGACATAGGTCAATTAAAAAGCGAGTGTGAAGCCACAGGCAGCAGCTAGTTGTCTATAATATTTTGAAATGTAGATTATGAGGAAATTGTTCTCATCTGAGCTTATTGCTTTTAGCCTTTAGATAATATGTCAAATAAATAGTGTGAAAGCAACTTACTTGTACAGGTGACAAATAGATCTGGCCAATCCATTGCCCGATCCACATGGCATTATTGCCAGTGGTACTTCGGCCAGTGCCTGTTGCCAGTCCAACCGCTCAAACATCCCGTTGACAACTTCAAACAGTACCCCATCTCCCCCTACAGCCACAATACCTCGCCAGCTGTACACATTCCGTGTTCTAACAAACTCCCGTGCGTATTGAGCATACTTAGTAACATGCAGGTCGTAAGGAACCTCAGCCTCCTGCAGCAAAGGAGCTATTTTCGTTTGGAACAACTCACGGGCCTTTCCCGACCCAGACTTGGGGTTCAAGAGAATCAACAGTCTCTTATCGTTAGCTGCTGGCACCTGGCCGATTGGCTGGTCAGCTATCAAACACCGTATTGTAGACCGCCACTTCTGAGCTTCTTTGTTATTGTCTTCGTACTTATCGAAGGATCTGAAACGCAAAGTTATTGTTGTCCGCTCTCTTTTCAAGGTACGTCGGCTACGTTTTAGAATATACGCGTAAATGTACAGATAAGCGCTGATATCGTTCTCGTCGAGATCGCCGCTGGTTTCTTCGACTACCTTTAGTTGCTGTTGACGCACGAACGAGCTACAGACGCAGGAGCCGGCTCCAGGTCTTCGTCTCTTGCTTCTCATGCATCTACTGCCGATGATATCGCGTAAAGATATGGTTTGTTCTTTGGAACTGCCATCAGTCTCCTTCACAAGAGATAGCCCTTTTGATGTTAGTCGAACACGAAACACTGAATTCTTCTTGGAGAGAATATAAAAGGTTTCTTCTAGATAAACATGGTCTTTTGAGACTGTATCTCCTTCGATAACGCTCGGCACGTCTTTCCCGAGTTTTGGATCCGCCATGACTGATTGAAATGATTGAATGAAGAGAGAATGAAAGTGCAGGTTGTGACAAACAGTTAATGACAGATTAGAATGAGTTGGTTGGCGATTTTTTTCCTTTGAATATTTAAATATTCTTTAACAATTGTACATATACATTATGAAAAGGTTTGAACTATTCATTGAGGTCAATACGAATTCGGTAATGTACGAATTTTATTGAAACTTATCCCTTAAAATTTCCTACAAATTAGCATATAATATTCTGTAGTTGAATAAAAACAAATGAGAAACACGTAAAGTAAGAGGATTGATAAAATTGCGGTGAAAGTTTGTAAAATAAGGGATAATTTTTTTTCCCAATTTTGAAGTACGAAATGTGTTATAAATCGCAAGTTAGATAGTCTATTGTTACATTACAAACAAAAACCAGCACGTGCCCAAACAATGTGTTTACACAAGGAGCTCATAAAACCACTAATAAAATTCCGAGGAGGCCGGCAAAAAACCGACCCGTGTCAAGTTGGTTTTATGACGAACGCCGAGCTCAAGTGAGTTGGGTTGTTTGTAAATATTTAGATTTGGTGGTCGGCTACTGGCATAATAAATCTTTCGACAGTGTGCCTTTATTCTTTCGAGTAAGAAAAGAACCAAAGAGGCCGAGACTAAAACCGAAGTTTGAACTTGGCGCCCTCGCGGCGCTATTCATTAATTCGATTTTTCGACGTTTTTCGACTTAAATCTTTCTATTTTCACGTAGTACGTAAAATTTACCATGGAATACTTAAATAAAACAATCTACTTGTCATCCAAGATCAATTATAAAAACGGTTTCACCTTAGACTGGCAGCGCTCGAGTTTCGGTCGCCGGATCGACCGAGTTTTGGTCGCTTGCCAGACAAAAGCTTTATTCTACACTTTTGTTGGTTTTTGGCTTGGTATGATCTCTAAGTTTGAAAATGCAAAAAGTCGGGAGATAAGATTGCTAAATCGGGATATCGGGAGACAATAGCCAAAATCAATAGATCTCCCGTTAAATCGGGAACTTGCAACACTGATTTAAAATATTCTTGTGCCATACATTCGTAATTTATTTATTTATTTTACAAATGTACTAACAGTTAAAACCAAAACGTCCAAGAGTAATGTAGGTACATACGTAAATTTATGATTTTTTTTAACAATCGTGTCCAGATTTCTCAGTATAGTTATTATTATCTTTAATAAGGTTATGCACAATTACTTGGGTACCTCATCATCTGCTTTGAGTAAATAAAACGTTAATACACGAAAATATAATTTAAAGCCGCCACGGACTTAAATATTTCTTTTTATTTCGTCGTACTGTACAGACGTATGGTGTTATGACGGTTTTAGTTTTTTCAGGAATTTAAACTATTTTGATACGAACTATTGTGTTTTAAATTGTAGCCTAGTTGGAATACCTACTTATTCAAGAAAAAAATATTAACTATTTTAACGCACCGAATAATTTGTCAAGGTGTAGCTCAATCTTGGAAATAAATCGTCGAGCCAGAACAAAAAGTACAATATACTAGAACAATAAATTAGTTACGATGTATTTGCTTCATCAAGTGTATGTATCACAAAGTGAGTGTAAGTGTTCAGAAATGTTGATCTGTCATATTTGAAAGAAGTTTGAAAGGTTTTTGTTGCTCCTGAAAAGTAACCTTAAGCGGAATTACGCTCTCGATAATAATCACGCTGACAAAGTGATAAAATCTAGAAAATATATTTTTATTTGGTACTTACCTCATACATACCTAATCATCACTTCTATACATACTACATATTTTTTTTTTATTCTATACTTATAATAAAATACGAACAATCATTTAGACAATATTAAAATTGACATGAATGTCTCATCATTCAATGTCAAAAACAGCTAGAAGTTGATTTGTACCACGTAGGAAGATAAGTAGGCGCCAAAAATAAAGAAGTTGAAGGTACAATCTCAAACAAAAAAAAACTCAAATCTAGCGAGCAAAATGGTAAAGCGTGGTAAAGTTTCAATTTCAAGCTAAGCATTTAGTTGATTTTTTGTGCAATATTTATTTTGTTCGTATTTTCAAGAAATACAGTACTTTAGAGTTTAGAGCGTTTGTACCTCTGCGATATTACTTATTCGTAGGCGATACATTCCTAATTCAATTATTAGGTAATGCAAGCGTCTTATACAGGCCCCCTTTTTAGGCCAGCTGTGTAATGATGGAGCAAAAAATATTAGAACTTTATAGCGGTATCGGAGGCATGCACTGTGCATGGAGCGGTATGTGTGCAATAGAATAAATTTCAGTACCTATCTATAACCAAATAATAAACATACATACCTACCACATTTTTTTCAGAATCTGGTCTGCCTGGTGTTATAGTTTCTGCTGTAGATGTTAACACAGTGGCCAATGAAGTTTACAAACACAACTTTCCTGGCAAAAAACTCATCTGCAGAAATATCCAGTCACTAACACCGAAGGAAATTGAAAAAATGGATGTAAATACAGTACTCATGTCACCTCCATGTCAGCCTTTCTCCCGCAATGGAAAGTATCTGGACAACAATGATCCTAGAGCAAACTCCTTTATTTATCTAATTGGAATATTGCATGAACTACATAAAATTGAGTACATTCTCATGGAAAATGTGAAAGGTTTTGAGAACTCAATAGTGAGAAATCAGTTTATTGAAAAACTTGTGGAATGTGGATTTGAATACCAGGAATTCTTATTGTGTCCACAGGCAGTTGGTGTGCCTAATTCACGTCTAAGATACTATTGTATAGCACGAAGAAATAATTCCATATGGAATTTTAAAAGACAAGATGAAATTGTAAGTTCGATTTTGACTAAGATGTTGTCTATTTGAAAAATATTGCACAAGATTATTCTGATATCAAATAAATTACTGTTTTTAATTACAGATGCTGTCACTACCAAATAATTATGAAGCACCATACACAATAGGTTCCATCTTGGAGAAAGATGTAACAGAAAAGTATTTAGTGCCTCAAAAGTTATTGAAGAGGATAAATATTTTTGATATATGCCACAAGGACTCCAAGAGGTCTTGTTGTTTCACAAAAGCATATTCACATTACGTTGAGGGTGCTGGTTCTTTTTATACTGATGCAAGTCAAGAAACAACTCAAGAGACAATTGAAAAAGCAAATTCTTTTGAACTTGGCAGTGAAAAATTCATTGAACTTATATCTGAATTGAAACTAAGATACTTCACTCCTAAGGAAGTATTGGCACTTATGTGTTTTCCACAATCATACAGTTTTCCACCCACTGTGACTACAAAACAGTGCTATAGGTTATTAGGAAATAGTGTAAATATTAAAGTTATAAGTGAACTACTTAAAATTTTATTTGTTTTGTAAATTATAATTTTCTTGTTATAATGAAGCATTTTTAATCTTTCTTTTTGATTGAAAAGATTTATATCTTTATGGCCTAAATTCTAATCCAGAAACTTATTTTAAATGGATTTGCAGCAAACATCTTCTCTATTTCTTTTGGTAATTAATTATGAAACAGAACCATTGCTTAATAACTGCCGAGCTCTTCTCTTGGCTCTATGGTTTAATACTCTCAACCTTAGCATCACAGCAATTGATGAAGCAGCACCAATCACAAAAGTCCATATTGTAAACTTCCAAAATTCTCTCTCCTCTAAATGGGCCACTCTATCACAGCTGAAAACAAATGAAACAAATTATTTATTGCCTCTTTAAAGCTTTCATATCACTGCTAGGCATTGGTAGGCCTATTGTGATACTTGTAGTCGGTCAGCCTGTCTCTTGGTTGCATGACAAGTGTTTAATTTTCAACATTTGCATTGAAAAGATATTTGGAATATTAGGTTTGTATTTTACCTTCGAGTAACAGTTTCACCATTTTCACACTTGAGTATTTCTTTGAAACTGGTGTGAATGCATACTCCTATACTCTTACTTCGTATTTCGAAATCTGAAAGATTTTTAGAACATTATAAGTATGTTTATCTCATTGAATTAGAAAGACAGCTTTAATTATCAGCAGGTGAAGTCGGTACGTTACCTGAACATGGATGGCATTCACTTATTATGGTGTATGGCTGATGCATCCAACATGTGGAATTATTTTCAGTTGGAAATGTTTTGTTCCTCAATCGATGGCTGCCTGATATTGTGTCGGCTAAATGAGACTCTAATATCAGCACAACAACAGTCAATCTAAAAAGAAACAATTTATCATACCTACATACAACCAAACAGCTGATGGGATGAAACATACAAATAAACTTACACTCCTAAACAGACTGTCCCGAAGAGCATACACCTTTTAGAACACGTTTCGATCATTTTTTCGCTTTTTGGGCAATTTTTATTGTGTGTGATGTGTTGTGTATTGTGTTCCATCAAAATAATTTTAGAAATTATTCCGCGCATACAATCTTGATAGTGACACTGACACATCTTTCATATTTGGTTTATACTATTTCAACGTAGTTTTTGTTCCGGCAGTTTTTCATTGAACTGTCTTTTGTAACACTCGGTCGCATATTTCGGTTTAGACAACCTCACTGACCCAATTTTCTGTGGTGGGTTACTAATATATTCTCTAGTCTGTGATTGAATTTTTTCTTTTGGTTAGCGGCGCCATGTTTTATGAAAACGGAAAAGAAAGCAGTGTTTTTTTAAATAAAGCTAGCGGAAGTCTTGACGTGCGTACTACAATACCATTTTTAAAGTAATAAGTTATGTGAGTCAAACATTTTTGGTTCTGCGGTGAGAAAGTCAATAAACAATTTCAACTATGGCTATGCCAAGCGAAAACCCTATGGGTATTCGTCTTTTCGTGACCCATGTGGATGGAGTGGGTCATTTCCTAAAAATATGTGGCCAGCTCGACCAACAAGCACCGTTGATGATAGAAAGCTTATTTGACCAAGCTCGAGAAAACTTAGAGAACGGTATCGGCGCTGTGCCTCCGGGCGGCATCCACGAAGGCGTCATTTGTGCTGCCAAATACAAAGATGGGACATACTACAGGGCGAAGGTAATAAATACTACCAGCTTATCCACTGGTCTCGTTGGAGTCCACTTTATTGACTTCGGGAACAGAGACATCATCTCACTGAGCACAATTAGATTCTTAGATAAGTATGACCCAATGTTCCTTCAACTGAGAGGCCAGGCTACTGATTACTACTTATCTCGCGTGATTCATCCACAAGGGAAATGGGATGATTACGTTGTGCAAAAACTTCAGGGTCTGCTCTGCTACTCAGACTACCCAGCCACCATTGATTCCAACACGCACATACCACTGATCTCTATGATATTCAAAGGCACAGATTTATCGCATCATCTTGCGACAATCCGTTTTGGAGTTGCTATACAAATAGCTCAGCAAGAAGCTTTGCTCATGACTGAGAGCCAACAAGCATCAAGGCAGGCCAACCCACCGCATGATACACAGTTATTCCAGGAGCATGTGCCATTTTTGTTAAATCAAAATTTCCCCTCAAATCCAGCATCAGCAATGAGATTGCAACAGAATGCTGTACAGCCATTTAATAATAGTGTGTTACCACCATCTCTGATAAATCAAAGACTTTTACACAACAAAGTATCCAGAAACACTGTGAACTTGAAAGCACCTGCCAGGCAGCCACAAAGTGCAGTGCTTCCTCATGGTACTCTGCCAGGTTCTAACTCAGTAGGATTGTTAATGAAAGCACCTACATCTGTCAAAACCTTATCACCTAAAAAATCTTCTACTTACAAAAGCAGACTGCTTGAAGCAAATTCACAACACCAAGTATTTGTCTCTTATGCTGAAGAAGGCCCGGAGCTATTTGCTGCCCAACTGGTGATGGACTGCAACAGGCTGCAACACCTGATGGATGAGATCAACAAGAAACCTTACAGCAGCCTGTCTGAGCCACCAATGATTGGCACTGTTTGTCTCGGTCGAATGTCTGGAGACCGCATCATCTGCCGTGCTATTGTGATGAACCTATCTGGCTCTCAGTGCAAACTGTTCTTTGTTGATTTTGGAGACACTGAAATGGTGTCATACTATGACATATTTGATATACCTGAAGAGTTTGTGAAACCAAATGTGTTTGCCATGAGATTCTGCCTATCAGGCGTAAAGAAGTTGGACAAAGGGCCTGCTCTCAATGAGACTTTCAAGCAACTGGTCAATGGGCAAGTCCTGACCCTCAAAGTGGTGCCTCCAGAAGGCCCGCCATTGATACAGTACGGAGAGCTGTACATTGATAACAAAAACGTGCTGGATCTTCTTTTAAGCAACAAAAAAGATGCTCAAAACTTGCAGTTCAAGTATCTGGAGATGTTGTCAGTAGGAAGCAAACAATCAGTGCTTGTGTCGTATGTCGACAGTTGTATCAAATTCTTCATCCAACTCTCAGATCACATTGATAAATTGACCACTGTCATGGATGCTGTGAAGGTCCATTGCACAAACAGTAAATCTCCTGGAGAACTACCGGTTGGAAGTGCTTGCTGCGCTAGGTTCCCCGATGATGGTAATTGGTACAGAGCAAGGGTGCAAGCCCTAAAAGGAGACAAGGTTGTTGTGGCCTATGTTGACTATGGAAATGAACAGGAGGTGAATGGGTCCGAGCTGAGGACCATTACTCCTGAGTTGGTCAAGTTCCCAGCTCAGGCATTGAAATGTGCCTTGAAGGTAAGGTTATCTTGCACTTTGTTTTTGTCACTTGTTCTGAATGCATAGGTGATGTCAGAATTAATTGCTTCTGCTAATAAACATCTATACTATGTTCTAGAATCCTAATTATATTTTGTAAAACAAGGGGTTACAAAACCAAAGATATTTTTGTAGATATGTTGGTAGTTAAATATTTTCGAAATTGGTATCATCGGAGCAAATCACAGAAGTTCTAAACAACTTTTTGTTTGATGAAAGCTATCAAGCTTTCATTCATCATTTCACATTAATAATAAGTCTGTTTGTAGAATGCGAATTTCCCCATTTTTCGTTGCGCGTGTGCAATTATGCGTTGGTGAAGCTTCTGTTCTTGCTTTTAGTGGTTACCTTGCTGTTGTTTTCTGTTAATATTATAAGTTTTATTTAGCTTTCATAAATAAATCTTTATGTGTAAACAAAGAGATATCGTAAGAAATATCTTGGATTCCAGAACCGTATTTGTTTTTTAAGTTCATTCTAAATAGGTTCTCTTTTTAGGACTTCGAAAGCAAACCAGTGGAATCTAAAACGTCAAACCTGTTAGAAATGCTGGCCTTAGAAAAGACGCTTATGGCGACCATCGAGGGATCCATAGCTAACGATACGATGTTAGTGTCGCTCGTCGACGACACAGATAATCCCCCGCTCGATATAGGGAGGAGGATGACCCAGCTCTCGCAGCCAAGAAGTTCTCATGAGGTGAGCCAAACACATTTTTCATGCTTTTTCTGCCCAGCCTGCAGAGCGACCTGCGGCAGGGGTGGGAACGCCACGGCTTCAAGCAGTGCTAGAACCACATAAAACGTAAAACCGCTTTTTTACCATCAAAAAACAATAACGGCCAAGTGCGTGGACTCACGCTAAGTTGCCGGTATAACGTCAGCTATCTGCCAGTGAAAGGCCCTTAAAAATAGATCCAGCCGAAACAGACGGCAAACAAAAAATTGTGTTCCCGTTATCTGTTCCGTATACAGGGTGCCACGAAACATATGTACTAAACCATAGGGGTGATTCTGGACCCCGAAGGGATCAACGTTTGTTCTCAGATTTTTTGAATTTCGTTTTGTTTTTACTTTGAAAAAAAATTGAGAATAATTGTTTTCTCCATATTCATATTCTTTTACGTCTACTTTTACACTATTATTATTCTTTTGAAATCTCAAAGGATTTACATAGATAGATAGAGATGAGATAATACTTATTCATCACCTAATAAAACAGATAGTACTTAATGAAACATTAATATGTTTAATTAGGTACTATCTGTTTTTTAGTACTATTTGTTTCATTAGGGAACTACATCATATTTTTGTAATAATTTTATGACAAAACACTGGTTTTGCTAAAAAAAAAAATCATTTGTGAAATATTTCATAATGTTAAATTATGCAAGAGTGCGTGTAAAAGAACACCAAAAGAAAGAAAAAAAAAACTTTTTTTTAATATAAATTATTAGTAATTCAAATAAATCGTTATTCACAAGTTGGGGGTCCAGAATCACCCCCTTTCGACTTAGTACACTTGTTACGTGGCACCTTGTATACTTTCATTTGCATTAAAAAATTTGTTATTTTGACATTACAAACCAGACACTATTAATTTTTTTGTATAGATGAATTACTATAAAATTCGAACAAGTTAGAGTTTAGCTACTGTGTTATCCTGTCAATCTATTTGTCTCACTCATTGCCATGTCAGTTTGCTATGTGAACTAGAAATCATTTACTCATTTTTTACATGCATCAACTAGGACTCCGTATATTACCAGCGCCGTGTTACCGTCAAGGTATTTATCAACGTAGCTGGAATCGCAGTAGTTTTACGCCTGAACACTCAAACGCAACTCAGATTTAAGTTGGGCGCCAACTGTATCGGAATCGGAGCGTACGCTGCGTCGGTATATACAATATGCCGATAAGGGTGCGACCACAGTTTACGTATTTTTCATCGACAACATAGGTATTTTCAAAGCGCTTGAGTTTGCCGTCACTATACGCGGATATTGTTGCGGATGACGTGATCGGCAGATATGCCGATCCAGTGGACGCTGTACCATAGAATATACCATACAAAGCAACAAATCCTTACGCTGTGTATGCTCCGATTCCGTGCACGAATAGCTTTAAGCAGGTCTCAAGAGACGATTTTCTGTTAAATATTCATTGAAAACTGTCAAAAAATCGCGACTTGAGACGTGCTTCAATCTGAGTTGCGTTTGAGTATTCAGTGATCATTCTTATAATATTACGAAAATCCTTCTTGTAACATCAATGTTGCCGCCCAGGCGGATCGTCGAATCTGCACGTTTGCTGAACGGCAGTTAACGGCGACATTCAGTTATATGCCTAGGCCGATTGTAGAACGATCAACGATTTGGCTTACTAGAAGCTAGCCCGAATAAAACGACTGACCTTGTAGCCGCCGGATAATTTTAATACCGACATTATTTTATTAATTGCCATCTGCTCATAGCCACATGAAAATCGTCACTTATCAATTTTAACTGAATCCTAGAAGAGTCTGGAAGTTTATAAAGCCGCCGATTGTGCTTCACTATTTGAAAATAATAATTAAACTGTGTGTTAAATTTATTTAATAAGGTTTGATGATGCAATAAAGCAATTATCTATCTATCTAATCTAACCTAGGCAAAAGCGACCACACCAGTCCGTAAAGATGCATCAGAAACGTTCAGTTCCCCTGAGGAAGGCCTATCGGAGGATGGCCGAAGGCGAAGCTTCAAACGAGAGAAGAGTTTCAAAGACGATCGCGCCACGCGACCGCCAAGGGACGAAAACGCCGAGTTTGCACAAAGAGGAGGCAGTTTTAGGGGCAGGTTAGTAACAGTACTATTTTAACCAACTATAAAAAGAAGAACAATAAGTATACATTTAAGTTACTGTGCCCATCTATTTGTTTCACTTCATGCCAGTATGCTATCATCAGCTCATTTTAGTCCACTGCTGGACATAGGCCTCCCCTAATCAGCCAGCATGCTATGTGAACTAGAAATCAGTTCCTTAATTTTTTACATGCATCAACTAGGATTCCGAATATTACCATCGCTGTTACAGACATCACCGTGTTAACGTCGAGGTATGATTTCGGATTCGATTCGGCTGTGCTTTTTTTTTACTAGCTAGAACATCTATACATTATTTCAGCCCGATCCGTTCTGTAGTTTTGGCGTGAAGAGGTAACAAACATATAAACGTATATGTATGTATTGTGCGATGTATGTTCGTTACTGGTATCCGTCAATTGTCCGATTTTGATGATTCTTTCGCTTAAGTATAGAGAATGATGCCGCCGAGGTGGCATAAAAGTTTTATTGCCGAGGGATTACTATTTTTACCGTAAAAATTTAAAACAGTGTCAATATTAAGGAATTTGTAGTCGGTTTTTAGTAGAAGCAACGTCAAATTATTATTTGCTTTTTCTGGTCTAATCTTATGTTCCCTTTGTTTTGTTTACTGCCTTGTACTTTAACTTTAACGATTGTTAGAAATTGAAGGTTGAATACATAAACTTTATTTGTTTATGTGAAATTAAAGATATCTTTAATTAATTCTTGTCTATAAAGCTTTAAATGTCTCGCAAGAATCATTGACGTAACTTTAAAATAAACCGTGTGTAAATATTGAAATTAAGCAATTATCCAATTAAGCTGATTTGGCGGAAGGTTTAACGAGGCTTTACTTCCGAAAAGGAACTCAACCGTTTGAACCAAACGTTGAAGAAAACGTTGGTTTAATATTGGCTAACTGCCAACACGATCCACAGTTTAACTGAACTATAATCGTGTTTTCACATAAAATTAACCTATTTCTCGAAAAGTAGTTAAAGCATAATCATCAGCCAAATTCCACATAAGAATATTGTTATTTTTACTATACTTACCTAATTATAAGCTTACTGCATTAATGTTAATTTGATAGCTTTTTTTGTAAAAGATAAATCATATTTAACAGCCTATACCTACTGCCCCTTTCCTTGGCAAACCTCCTCCTCCATTTCACATACCTAAGTTCTGTCAGTCCCGTGCCATCTGCCAGCTGCTAACTTCGTCCACCCTCCCTACGCAAGATATAAATTATTAAGTACGTAATGTTTCGTAGGATTATCAGAATCTCATTTCCCAAAGGCAAAACGTCACGATCAAACTCAGATACGAATTCCAACTAGACTACGCTTGCTCGCTCTTTTTTATAACAAAAAACCGTAATAATAGAGCTTTGAGTCATGTCTGTGTTGGCCTTCAACGCGGTGCTTTGAACCCAAACATAGTCAGAATCAGATCATTTCGACAGAGTAAGCTCAACATGTATCGACGCAGGTATTCATTTATTATAATGTAACCTGAGCCCGTGTTATGTTTAGTACAGTGTATAATTTTATTTGTGCAGAGATAACAACAATAGCTTCGATCGCGTTGGCCCCGGTCGGCATAGCGACAAGTATGGAGGAAGGCCGGATAGGGGAGATAGGAACGACAGGAGTGAAAGGTTAGTTATTTTAATATTTCATTCATTATGAATGTAAGAGGGTTAATTATTACGAACCTAGTTTGTGTTGGAAGAACACCAACGTTGGTGTTCCTAGGTAACCCATTTATAATAAAATCGTCAAACTACGATAGTATTTGTTGATTATTTTATTGTATTAAGTTAAGTTTCAATTTGCTGTTATAAAACTACCTCTCCATGTGAATCTATGTGAAACATACATTTAATTTGTGTCAAATAATATGTCATTGTAGTCTGATGTGCAAAGTATTATTGTCACATTTAATATATGAGATCTTTCTGCTATTAATAAACTGGATCACAGTTATCTGAAATAAAATAGTTTGAATTTGAAAGCTAAAGATGCTAATGTGGCCAAGTTAAGATAGATTCAGTAACAGAACGTAAATTAGTGTACGCTTTAATGTGATTGTTTTAAACATGTAATTTGTACGTTTCACGCTACCTAAAGGTTACAACATTTAAGACATAGGTAAGCATTCAAGATAAACTGTCAAGTTGTTTCATAAATTTAATTAACACGTAAGTCACAAAGGGATATTTATCATGTATTGACGTTTCCAATATTTCGGCACAGTTGCATGCGCCATGATCACGGAATAACTTGAGTTTTTTTATTATATATATATATATATATATATTCCGTGATCATGGCGCATGGAACTGTGCCGAAATATTGGAAAACTCAAAACTTAAATAATGATAAATAGGTATCGTTGTAAATGACTTTAGTGATAATAACCATGATGGATTTAAAAATTTAATTTTCTGGACCCTTTCTGGACTTTTATAACTTCATGTACAAAACCCATTCTAGGAGAGGTCCAAAACCATGGGAAACGAACCAAACATCGCCTCCTCAAAACGCTTCAGAGGACGGTTGGGAAGAACCTGCCCCCCAGTCTTCATACCAAGCCCCACGGAGGGAGTTCAACCGAGACAATAATAGAGACAGCTACAGAGATAATAACAGAGATAATCGGGAGAATAACAGGGATAATTTCCGAGATAACAGAGACAGGTATGTGCGAAACGTTTTTATTAGCCTAGTTGTTAATAGTGAAATTATAAAAGTAAATTTTTGGATGCTTAAGTGAATTGATCAACAAGTTATGTGGATTGTTTAGTGGCAAATGGTGCCTCTTAAGCACACAAATGTGTAACTTGTTCCAAGTTTGCATTCAGATCCCAAAACTGTAATGCAGAATCATGGAACAGCTTATTTGAATATGGTTTTTTATTATGATTGTTTTGGTCCGTGAGCGTTAAATAAATGCGCATAAATTAAGAACCCAAAATGTCTAAATATCTTAGGCAGTATTTTTTATAACAATGACAGTTTTGAATGCGATTCGACAGAAGAAAACCTAGGTCGGAACAGGACAAACCGGCGCGTCCTAGTTGGAAAAAGGACGCTGGAGGGGCGGGTAAGAGGCTAAGGCAAGCGGTCGAGGAATCCTCTGCCGATACCCAGAATGTCCCCCAAAGGGGTTCTATCCAGGATAGATTGAAACGGTACCGTTGTCACCCCCTTCCCCGTTTTTACGAGTTACTGAGTTACGAAAATAACTGGCAGACTTATTCTAGTTTAAAAACAGCAAGGTTATCATTATAACCCAAGACTTAAGAGTTAAATGCTTTGATTATACTACACATTTGAATGATTTTAAATGCAGTAGCACTGCACCAGTGCACATCAAGGTAATGATAACTTTGCTTTGATGACTTGACTGCACAACATGTATGTTTGTTTTAGTTTTAAGTCAAAACAAATTACAGACTGAGCCTGCCAGCTAGTCAAAGTACTACCAAATGTTTAAACTAAACAACTAAACGCTTGCTATATCGAATGTAACTCGTGAAATAAAAAATGCGTCACCGCCGTTACGCTTTCACACCCATCAATATTAATGCTTTATCAATCCGCTGTTAATTAGCGCTAACGTTAGCGTGATCGGAATAATTACATGCAATTCGGTGCAACACTAAACTAGCTTATGGCACGCATCATATTCAACTAATCGTTGTTACGGACTGTATAACATTCCAGTTAAATAACTAGGCGGGGCTCTGATGAAGCTGATTTAGTCTTTTTCTTACACTAATGAAATCAACAAAACACGTTTTTGCCTACAGTATGAATGCTGCAAAAGTTACTTTGGATTCCTATTGCTTAACACCGGAAAAAAATATAATGAACTTACGCTTGCAGCATAAACTGCAATAAATAAAGCATTAATGTTTGAAAAGTGTTGCTCCACTGATGCTTGTTTACGCTTCATCGCGTATCGCCTAATCGAGCTCCCAAACTGTCTGGCTGGTCGCGTTTCGACACTCCACTGCACATGTCTTGTTGTTTCCGTTTCAGCACGGTTTTGGCGTTTCATTCTACATTATAATCGACCGATTTCTCTTGTGTGGCTTGGTGTGGTTTTGTTTTGCGTTTTGTTATACTCAAGTCTTGTTTCTGTTTTTCATTCATTATTGTATGCTATTGATAATAATTTAATGTTAAGCTTTTTATACATAAACTACAATAAAACCAATCGTTACAAAGAATAGTATAGCGTGTGCACAATGCAAGTTACTAGAGCATGTAAATCACGAATACACGATAAAATCTTAAAGATACACACGATCGACTCGTCGAATGTTCTAGTAACATACAGCGTGTTACAAAACCATTCGAACCTGAAATCTCACTGAATAATTCTCATTACAGCGACCGATTCAACCCGCCCGAAGAGAGCAATGACGATTGGGGTAATCGAAATAGAGAGAATCGACCGCCGAGAGAGGGCAGAGATAATCGCGGCGAGAGACGCGAATGGGGCGAGAAGAAAGAGAGCTGGGGTCAGAAACGAGACTTCAGAGACAAGGGCGAGCGTTCAGAGCGCCCGGAGCGCGGCGACAGACCGCCTCGCAGCAACTTCACGCCGCGCGAACGGACGGACAAGGCCTTCGGATCAGAAAACAGCTTCAAGTCAGACGGGTCGGGCCGCGCGCCGCCCTTCAAAGCTCGCAGCAAGTTCACGCAGGTCCAGTACAAGGACCTTCCCGATCCAGCCGCTCTCGACACGCCGTTCTCCGAGCCTTCCGTAGAGATCGGCGCGCAGCACGAGGTTTCCGTCTCCTGGATTATATCTCCGGAAAGCTTCTTCACGCAGATCCTCTCCCTACAGGCGAAGTTTCTCGAAATGATGCATCAAATCCCTGAGCTCTACAAGGGAATAAAACCGCTTACCGGGGATATCCCCGAAGGCGCGACCGTTCTCGCGCGTTATCCCGCTGATGGCGTCCTATACCGGGCGACCGTCGTTTCGGCCCAACATTCCGCCAAGTTTATCGTCAGATACGTCGACTTTGGAAATAAGCAGCTAGTAGACGCTAGAGACATCTGGCAGCTAGACAGATCTTTACTAGAACTGCCTAAAATGGCGATCCATTGCTCCCTGATGGGCGTAGCGCCTAATGACGGCGAATGGAAGGCAGATGCTGAGATCGACCTGTGCTTCAACGCACCGCGATACCAGTGCATATTCCAAGACTCTGCTGATGAAGTCTTCAAGGTTTCGCTTTGGAATAACGGAGTGAGCGTCGCTGACACTCTAGTTGAGAAGGAACTGGCTAAGATGTCTGAATTCCAGGCCTCTGTTACTTTGAAAGGTAATTCAATTAGTAATTCAGTCTTGAGTCATTAGCTAAAAGATACATGCTAGCGTTCAGCATCTCTAAGGCCCGTATTATGAATGCTTGCTCAGTCATAGATATATGCTTGAGTGACGTTTATGACATAGAAAAGCATTACTCAAGCATAGTTCGATGACTGAGCAAGTTTTCATAATACAGGCCTTAGTATACACTTATCAAACTCGATGTAGAATGTTTGTAAACAAACCGCCCATACCTAACCTAAAATTCACTCTGTTGCCGCATCTTTTTATACGCAATATACATTAATTGTCGATTTTAGATCCTTCCTTCAATAAATATTGCTTACCTATCAGAAACTCGACGCCAAGCAAGCGAGTTTTAGTTATTTGTGACGTGGTTTGCTTACAATCATTCTACATCTAGTTTGGCTGGTGTATTGGTGTTACTGACCGTGGCAAACGCGGCGTAGAATCAACCCCTCCATCTCAGCCCGTAGACGTCGTAAGGGACGACTAAACAAACCTACCAGAGGAAGGGTGTTAGCTTGTGTATTTTTAACACTTCCACTGCAATCATTAATCTGCCTACCAAGCGGTTGTTATGGCAAAACCACCCTGTTTGGGGAGGCTTTTTCAGCAGTAGATGTGTGTGGGCTGATGAGGTAATTAGGTATTTCTAAGAGAATTATTATGTAAATTTGTTTTCAGACGAGCCAATCGACATGACGATAATCGTCAGCCAGCAGATCATGTGTCGCGTGACACATGTGGAATCGTTCAATCACTTCTACATACAACTGGATATTGAAAAGGCTGCTTTGGTTGAGCAGACGATTGCTAACTATGATGTGGCTAAGGTACGTATTTTTGAGAATCTACAAAGTTTGGAACTGAATAAATGTTTTATTACTTAATAAGCATGAGAAGAAAGACTGCAGGCAAATGCAAGATGAAGACAGGGCTCATTAGAGGAGGCCTATTTCGACCAGTGGACCAGTGGCCGAAGTGCTTTGTAAATGAGTAAAATAATAAACCAAAGTCACCTATAATAAAAAAAACTAACTGTGGAATTCCTCCACAGTGGCCATACTGATTGGAACAATCACTGGCTGTTACTATTGCACTGTTAAATGTTGTAAAGCAGCTTGCATCATCACACTCAGTTGTGTAGTGATATTAAATTCCAAAAAATGCAAAGTTGTAACTCCTGACTGAAATTAACAGTTATTTAAGTTCCCATAACACAAGCGCTGCTTAGCTTCATTGTCCAGCATTCAAATACTAAATCTTTTTCAATTATTAAATTTTAGCAACCTATTTCTTGTAACTGATCTGTTCTGTAGAATAACAGACCATTCAGCAGCATGCATTGATGGTTTATGATACAAGAAAGTTGGTGTTACCTCAGACGAGATTAGCGATAGTTAGCAAATCTTTTGTCGTGAATAGTGCTAGATTTTATAATGTATTACCAGCCAATATTACCAATCTTGGCGAAAAGGCCTTTAGGACCAACACACCGTCAAAAAGCACCTCACAATTTTTGGAATGACATTGCATGAGTCAGCAATACTTTTTATTTTTTTCTCTTACGTATGTACCTCTTGGCGAAAAGGCCTTTAGGACTAACACACCATCAAAAAGAACCTCACAATTTTTTTGAATGACATTGCATGAGTCAGCAATACTTTTTATTTTTTTCTCTCACGTATGTACCTATACCTATTATTTAAATTTAATTGTAAGACTTTCTTAAGTGCAATGTAATGTGCCTATGAGAAATAAATGAATGAAACTGAAACATTATAAAAAACTAATGAAAAGTGAATTTTACTAAAACTAAATATCACTGACAATTTGATTTTAAAACATCACATCTTTTGAATGCCTTCGCCGATTTTCATCTAACAAGCAGCTGCTCCGTTCCGTTGGGGATAAAAAACTATTAAAAATAAGATTCTAACTCATAATGAATGTAAGCGGGTTAACAATGAACCTTGTTTGTGTTGGAAGAACACCAACGTTTCATCTCTTAACGAGGGACATCTGGAAATATTGTTACTGTCGCTATAACGTCAATAAAATTTTCAGCTAACACCACCATGCGCCGAAATAATAATCGACGGTACCCATTGCACGGTGAAGCACGAAGGAAAGATATACCGTGCGATATTGAGAGATACCTCCGACAAGGACAATATCAAGGCGGTGTTGCCGGATTATGGCAATACTATCACCACTTCGGTTGAAAACGTAAGTTTTTACATTGGAACTTCACCTGCGTACGGCCCGCGCGGGCTCGCTTTTGTATGCAATTGGTGAGTCAGCACACCACACTAATATGGCTGGTGTTGTTTAAAAAGGTAACCTGACAATTACATTTTCATTGACACAATTCTTTTTAAGTTTTTATAATTATGTATGTGTCTCTAAGGTATTTATGTTATGGGCCTTAGTTAAGTTACTTTGTGTGTTCTTGTCTTGTGATGCCTGAAATAAATTTTTATTATTATTATTGACTTTTTTAACAGAAGTTTTAATACAAAGTTAAAAAATAAGTCCGCTGGATCCCAAACTAGCCTAACCTGTATTACAGGACCCAAGGCTTCTCTTAATAACTAACAATATTGCGTCTTTAATAGACAATTAAAAAAATCTAAAAATATGTCTAAAACTAATAATGAAAAAACATACATAAATAATGCAGTAAAAATATTCAAATGTGCTAAACTAAACAAACTATTATTATACTGCGTGAAAATTAACCTAGCCTTATTCCTTGATAGGAAGGTAGTTAAAGAGTAGCCGGTTGGAAACTAGTTAGTTGTGCAAGGGGTTGTCATTTTGCTGATGGTTTTTTTTTGTATTTTCAGCTCATGATCCTACCCTCAGACCTAAGCATCTATTACTACCAATCCCTGCATTGTTCCCTGAACAATTACACTGAGGATTCAAATAAGCTCATGACGCTTGAAGAATTGAAGACAAGACTGACTGGCAACAAGTTTATTGTCTACATCAATGATGTTGATGGCATCACGTGAGCACCTTGCCTTATCTAGCTTTAAGAGCTGCAGACAGCCTATACTAGTCCACTGCTGGGCATAGGCTTCCCCTGATAAGCGCAATAATGGCTCAAGAATCCCTATGCTGGGCATGCGGGTTAGGGATCGCAGTTCGGTGGCGGATCTCTTCTGCAAGGAGCGATACCGCCGCCCCCCGCGGATATCCCATAGCAGCCTCTCTAGAAGACCGCAGGAAAAGTTAGGGTGACACAAGTTCAAAGCCGGTACCACACGGCCTCAAGAGCTGATAGGCAGAAACCCATTTAGCCTATGTTTTTTCACTATGACAGTCAATATAAAACCATTGACAAACCTGTCATTATACTTATAAACATCGCTCAAATTTTAATGCAATAACTTTTTTTTTGCTATAGGTAACTTGCGTGTCACTGCGGCTATGTTAGGCCTATTGTGATCGCCACAATCAATAACTTAGAGTCGTTGGTTTTCTTCTGTTGACTTTGCAAAAACACTGCTTTTAACTTGTGATGAAAAGCCTTGAAAGATGTCTTTTAATTGCAGCTTGGTAACAACTCTATACGACGGCGTAACCGGCCACAAAGTGGAAATATTCGAACCGGATGAAGGCGCTTATGACGAGGTCCTAACCTTGTGCATGCGCTCAGTATTTAACTACAACTTTGGAATGGCATACATTGCTCACGCTGAGAACCTAAATGAGATCTACTTACAAAGGGCTGGAGACGGAGACGCGCTGGCAGAGCTGTTGGATGAGCTTTACAAGTTTTACGAAGAAGGTATATAATTTTACGTTTCGTATTATTTCTAGCGAAGATATTGAGACGTCCGATACTTACCTCAAAATATCTTTTTTCATGGCTAATGGTTTACCTTTTATCTCCAGGTACTCCCGAACCACTAACTACATTCGAAGTTGATGGCTCATGCGTCGCCCAGTCGTCTGACACCAACTGGTACCGCGCTAACATACTCAGCGTCGAAGACACGCAAGTGAAGGTGCAGTTCTCCGACTATGGCAACTCTGAGACAGTCCCAAAAGAATCGCTCAAGGTACTTGACAAAAAGTTCAACGAACCGTGCGCTCTAGCCCTAGTCGCTAGCCTAGGCCTCGTGGCGTTAGAAGAAAATGCGCTCAGTAAACTATTAGAATGGGCCACCGAAAAGGAGGTGCAAGTCACGCTTAGTTTCGGAAACGACGGCTGGCTCGCTAACCTTCATCTCGACGGCGTCGATCTGTCTATGAAATTGATAAACGAGAAATTAGCCACGCCACAGGTCGCGGCGGCCGAGGAAGAGATATTACCTGAGGAAGCGGCGCCGACGGAGGAACCGATCTCGCTACCGCCGGGCTGTACGCAAGTATACATCAGCCACATCGACACACCCGGACACTTCTGGCTGCAAATGCTCGACAAAGTCGACAAGATAGAGGAGATCCAAGCGGAGCTGCAAGCCAACGCATCATCCTACCCCGATATCGAAAACCGGGAGATGGGCACTCCATGCGTCGCTAAATACCTGGCGGACGAGCTGTGGTACCGCGCCGAGATCCTAGACGCGGACGCCGATATCACTACCGTGCGTTTCGTCGACTACGGAAACACGGACGTTCTCGACAACCAGCCTGGGCTCATCAAAACTATGCCAGAGCATCTAAACGGCATCGAGCGATTCGGCGTCCGCGCCAGCGTCAACGCTGTCCCCACAGGCACCGGCGAGTGGTCCGAAGCCGCTACGGAGTCGTTCACGCAGCTTGTGGGCGATCTCTCCAACCCCGTCGACTCTCTCATCGTGCTCAAAGATGTAACCACGTATCTTGACATATTCGTCGGGGGCCAAAACATTACAGACAAGCTGGTTTCGGAGGGGCACGCCGCGCGTTCCGAGGAGGCGGAGTGCGGAGACCTCCCGTCTTGCTTCGCGAGCCACGTGAACTCGCCGTCCGAGTTCTGGATCCAGCTGGAGTCCGCTTCCAACGAGTTGCAGCTCATGGAGGAGGCTATGGTCGACGCAGATAACTTCCCGGAACTAAAAGAGAAAGAGGAAGGCGTGGTCTGCGCCGCGAAATACCCTGAGGACGGCGCCTGGTACCGCGCGCAGGTAATAGTCGACGGATCCGAGGGCACCGAAGTCCTATTCATGGACTACGGTAATGCGTCCATCACGAACGAGCTGCGAAACCTCCCCGATGAGCTTAAAGTGAAGCCCGCACTATCGAGAAAGTGCGCGCTGCAGAAACCCCGCGATATCAAAACCTGGTCGCGACGCTGCGAAGTCAAATTTAACGAGCTCGCGGCCGAAGGTGCCACCATATTCAACGTGCAGTTCATCGCGTCGGGCGATATTTCCATCGTAGAACTGTTTTTGGAAGGCAAATCTGTGACGGAGGAGTTAGTGGGCTTATGCGAGTTGCAAGTGGCCGGAATTCCGGAGCGGCCAGCGCCCGTCGGCCAGGACTCACGTTGCAGCGGTAAAATCTGTTACGTTCAATCTGTGGACGAATTCTATGTCAACCTTGAAAGTACCGCATCCGATCTCGAAAAAGTGACAGAAGCCATGTATAACGCTGCGGAATTTGAAACTATTCCTGAACTGAAAGTTGGCACAGTCAGCGCTGCGTTTTGGTCTGAAGATTGCCAATGGTACAGAGCCAGGTTGCTAGAGTTCTGCGACGCCGGATATCACGTTCTGTTCATTGATTTCGGCAACAAGGCTAAATGCGAGGAGTTCAGGCAGCTACCTGAAGAATTCGCAGTGATGGAACCGTTAGCTAAAAGCTGCCGGTTAGTCGGTGTCCCTGATGACGCAGTGTTCAAAGAAAACTGCAGAACCAAACTAGACGCACTTGCTCTAGATGACTTGACTCTCAAGATTGAGATCTTGGACAGTTCCAAAGAACCTATGCTTGTAAAAGTATTGGTGGATGATAAAGATGTTCTCTCGTCAATCTCATCAGAGAAACCGGCTGAAGAGATTCCAGATACTACAGAAAATCAGGAATATGTAGCAGTTCCGGAATTTACAGAAGATCTGGAAACAACAGAAGTTCCGGAAAATAAAGTGGCTCCGGAAATTTCAGAAGTTCTGGAAACAACAGGAGTTCCGGAAACTAAAGCAGCTCCAGAAACTATAGAACTCCCGGAACCTACGGATATCTCAGTAACTACAGATATTCTAGACATGATAGAGGCCACCGAAGAAAATAAAATTGATTCTAAGAAATTTGAGCAAAGTGAACAAGTTGTTAGCACAGAAGAATCGGTAAAGACTGAAAATAAAACTGATAGTTTAGTTGAAAAAGAGCTAGAAACAGTAGAAACTGAGGCAGCTAATGATATAACAGACCCAGAAACTATGGTTGAAACTGTTATGTCATTTGATAACCAAGATAATGATGAATTCATGGATGCTCCTGACGAACTTAATGTCTCAAACGAATTAAACGATAGCATAGACAGTAGCCACACAGTCATTGAGAACAAATCATTTGAGACTGACCAACTCGACGAAGCTGAGAGTCTAGAATATAAAATGGACGAGACTCTTGCTTCGCCTGGAAAAGACATTTCCTCTGAAAGTCTTGATAATTCCAAGGACACAATAAAAACGGGAACACCGGAAAAAGAGGAATCATCAGAAATAACTGATGCAGGCTACACAAGTGAGGAAAAGGACTCGCCATTGAAAGATGCGACAGAATCTAATGCCGAAGAAGAGTCGCTTACGAATGGATCTGTTGAACCAGTGAAAGATGCTACCGAGAAAACAGTTGAAACCAAGGCAGATACTACCGAGAAAACAGTTGAAACCAAGGCAGATACTGCCGAGAAAACAGTTGAAACCAAGTTAGATACTGCCGAGAAAACGGCTGAAACCAAGGAAGATACTGCCGAGAAAACAGTTGAAACGAAGATAGATACTGCTGAGGAAACGGTTGAAACCAAGGAAGATACAGCCGGGAAAACTGTTGAATCAAAAGATGCTGGTGAAAATACAGTTGATGGGACAAAAACTACACTTGATATCCCGAACACTACAGAAAAAGCCACCGCAAAGTCAAAAGAAGATTTGACTTCTAAGAAGACTTAAGATGAGCCCGCTAAAGTAGATAAGACAATATAAACTTCATCAAAAACATGCTACTTCACTACTATTTGTATTATATCAATCTCATTAAGCTATGTAAGTGTTAACTAAAACTCCATTGCGGGGCAATGCTTGTGATACTTAAGATACGTTTTGTTATATTTAGCTATAACGGACAAGGGAGGCGTGTTTCCCGAAATGTTAACGCATTAAAGGAAAAACTCTTTTTGATATTCTGTTTATTCTTGTCAATAGGATACTATTATTTTAAGTTTATTACCGCTTTTACTATTTGAGGAACGTGGATTTACGTGTTTTACCAGTGAATTTTTGTGTTGTTCTTTTGTTTTTTCTTTCGTTAGTTTGTGTGAAAGGGGCCGATTTTTGAAATAATTGTACCATAGTATCTTTTACTTTGACTTACTTGAGTTTGTATAAGTATGTTGAGACTAATCTTAACTTGTACATAAATAAAAAAGTAGACAAAAATAATAATAAAAAACCCATTCTGAAGCAATAATTATTAGCAAGCAATACAATCATAGCTTTATTTTCATTCTCTGTTCTCTTTCATTGAGAATCTTTGAAACATTGTGTGATTGATCTTACAGAAGTAAACCTGATAAAGAAATGGTTTAAGATGTGCTCAATTTAGTAATGAACGTCGTAGTTATCATTTTTGTAACACATTAATACTCACGTTATTGTAAGGTACGATTATTAAAATATTGTTTATTAAGAAAGTTGATGTCCCATCACATTGGAATCAGAATGAAGATTATTGTTGTGGCGATATGTAAAAAAAGTTTGGTTTTAAAACTGATAATGTTTGTGCCTACTAGACATATGTACTTCTTCCACAAAAGAACATAATTGTCTTTGAAAAATTATTTGTATCCAGATTACCTTTACCAGTTAGTTAAGTTTGAGATAATGTTTAATTGTTCATTTTTTTAATAAACGTTCTGTATAATAAAACCTATTTTTCTTTGACTATAAGTACATAGCTAGTATTTAATTGACCTATGATGATAGACTAGGTATCATGTAGAACCAAGCTGTTGAACTTCCTAAGGGGAACCACTATTATTTAAACAAGGACCAACAATTCACTCACTTAAGATTTCTATTTGGCTCTACGGTAAGCTTAGCTTTTGCTTCTACCTCCTACTACAAAGAAAATTATGTCCGACTTTCTTCTGTGCACTGTTTTCTGAAAATAAAGAAAGATTCTACTGGCTGCCATGCAGCTGATTCCTGGCCGTCTTTCGTTTTGTGCAGCTGCCTTATTGACGTGATGAGACAAGAGCCAAGTAACGATAACTTCAACTGATATTAGCAGGAAAACAAAAGCCGAAAATCGTGTAGCATAATACTTTTAGGCTGTATTAGTTTTGCCTAAGCACTGATTGGGGCTTCTGTCTAAAGCCGTGTTTGCTGCGACAGTTTTTTTAACAAAACATTGTTAGAATACAAATTAGGGGCGTGGCCTAAATGCTTTGTTGAGCAAAAACACAATTCTCTCATACAAAATAAAATTACAGATACACTAATCTAATGTGTTATATTACATGGCACATAATTTAACTAGCTTCAAGTGTACCTTAGACTTTAATACTCGTATATCAAGATTAAAAACTGTACTCGAACGTGTTTGCCGGAGTTTGTGGAAAACATTCCCCGCGTTTGTCTGCGGGAAGGCGGAATCATTAAATTTAAGTTAGATTTCAACGCATTTGTTAAAAAAAACTGTTGACTGAACATTGCTGGAAGTCGCCGAGGACGGAAAAAGTTCAAGAACAATGTAAAAATTTTGACGCTACGACTATCTATGGGTGTAATTGTTTTGCCCATTGAATTAAAACGCGCTAGAGCGTCCAGCCATGTTGAACTTTTTCACGATACATACAAACTGAAAATCTTTGACTAATTACGAAGTTACAATAAGCTAATCAGCAAATAGCTCTTATTCTGATTGAGACTATTGCGCTGTTTCTAAATCAACCCTACAGTCACTTTTGAAAGTTAAGAATCTCACACCACACACACTCACATGATTAATCTTGCTGACCGAATATATAAAGTAAAAATTAACTAAGTACCTATTTATAAATTCACTTCCATTCAATACAGTGATTAAATGAAAGAACTTGATGAAGTTGAAACACTTTATTCAACTTACTATAAAGCTTAAAACATCTCTACAATGTTTTGTCATACTCACAGTTCATAAATATTATATAGTCAGATGGGGTGATCGTCACGGGTTGGCGAGAGATTCAATTTTTTTTGAAGATTAAATTTCTTCTGCTTTCTATAAGGAATAAAACTAACGGATAAGTAATTTGCCGCAAATCGTAAACCATTTTCTATTAACCTACGAAAAAACTAACTTCGGTTCACTGGTATTTTTAGTGCATTTGGAAAAATAGGAGTATTTGCGCTAAAAAACAACATTTTCCTAAATGATCCCAAAATACAATATAATCGAAGTTGGCTTTATCATGGGTTCATCGAAAATGTTTTACGATTTGCGGTAAATTACTTTTTCGTGGTTTTATTCCTTACAGAACGCAGAAATAAATTTGAACCTCGCGCCAACCCAAGACGATCAACCTTGTGTAGTCCATAGTATTATTATACTTAATAACTTTTATAAGATACGATAAAATAGAAGACATGCTATTTCCACGAATTAGATAATCTATTATCATAAAAAACATCAAAATTGTACCCAAATTAGGCTTTTTACATCATGAATTAATCATCATATGAATTAAATTTTTTTTATCGTAAAATTATTATTTATTCTTATTTTTATCAATAAGACCTAAAATTCCAAAATCTTTTAAATCTTTATGGTTTTCCAAGATGAGACCCTTTTCATTCGCAATATGCAAAACAGAAAGTAGGGCAAGTGGCACACTGAGAGATTCACGCATATTACTCGATAGTTTCTTTGGTAGTTCGTTGTAAATGGTTTTAAATGTTGTATTTTCAACTTTAGGGCTTTCTTCAGATGAGCCTTCTGTTAGCAATTTCCATGTGGTGGCCTTCAGAAGTTTCATGTCTACTTTTTTCGCTCGCATCGCGTACGGTATGAATATTTTGGCCACCTGTAAAATAGCAATAATATTTAGTACTTACTACTAATATTAATAAATAGACAATTTGTGACTGAAAGTGTTTGTTACCCAAGACAATAAATACCCTTCTCTTGGACAGATCAAGATGAATTTTGGCTTATTTTTAACCGCGCGCGTGCGAAGCAGAAGTTCAGGATTGTGCCCGCGCTTTGCGAGCGTTGTACCCGGATATGAAGCAGCACAAGCGGAGATATACCTTTGTCGGTGGCTCCAGCATTTCCCCGATCTCTTCAGGCTCAGCCGTTTTCACCTGGTCGTGTAAGTCGCCCGCAGCCATTGCGTCCTCATTGGCCCAGTCATCGCCGTCCTGGAATATGGAAACTAATTCATAACAAAGAAAAGACGCACTCATAAACTCACGCATGGCACGGCACACATACGTCCACGGCTGAACATACGTCCCCAAACAAGGGGGGTTTTGCCCTAAACACCACACTTGGCTGCCAGATTGATGATCACAGTAGGTGTCAAAAATTCGCCGAAGAAAGCTGCCGCCCTTACTCTGGTAGGTATTTTTAGTCGACTCTTACGACATCCACAGGCAGAGTCGCAGGGGACATTCTAATTAGCAATGTCTTGTCTTATGAATAGTATCAACTGATCAACAAACCTGTACATTAACGGGGCAGTAGGAGGCGTCATTCTCGTTGTTGTAGTCATAGTCTTTCGCCTCCTCGACCGTCACCGGCTCGGCTAAGGTGCGCGTCTCATCTCGTTTACGCAGCATCATCACGTTTTGACGGAGAAAGAGCTTGCGGAAGTAGGATTCCTCTAGGCCTCTGTGAATACGGATCCTGTTTAGAGTTTTGTTTGCAGTCGGTGCAATGGGTATTAGTTTAGTTGATGTTGAACCCATTAAAATATGTGACAATGTGGCAAAGTTCACGGCTTAGCCGATTATAAGAGCTGAGATCTTACAGGTATGTGCTTAGTTTCATAGCTGCAACAAACGCAGGACTTGTGTGAAACTTTTATTTTCAATTTAAATGTTTGTAATGTGTAACAATCGCGTTTATTTCCGAACTTGGCTGACACCCTACCTTGTTCCTAGATTTAGTTTCTGCTTTAAGAGCGTTTACGCCTTTCATGCGGAGTTTGGCTCAAAAACAGTACTTTTCAAAGCCTTTAAATATCATGAACCACTTATCTAACAGTATATGTTATTAAATAATAATTTTAGGAAATTTCGTTGTCCAAATAGTTGAGAAAATATTTTGATTAATATAGAATGTACGCGTTCTATCAAGATAGCTTGTTAGAGGTTTTCTTAATTCGCCTTTCAGCATCAGTTTCGAAGCTCAAAATATCATGAAAATACTGATATATTAATAAAAAATAATAACCAATCAATAAGATCCTTGGGAAAATAGTTAGTTAAAAAGATGTTTGGTTTGGTATCTTATTATGAGAAATTAAAATTCAAAATATGTGAATTATTACAAATTTAAAATGATTTTCTCACCGATATACCTTATTTAATTTAATATAACAATAGCTTACCAAAATAATTTTAATTATTTTGTTGTTATTATTTTTCTGTAAATATTTTAAAACTACTTTGAAACGCTGCGCGAGCTGTTATCCGCTATCTTCACATCGGCCCCCATGAGCTGTTTCATGTGTTCTGTGAAAGGAATCATCACCATCATGGTCTGTAGGTGCATTTTTATTTTACTCACTGCTGGGTATGCAAGCCTCCAAATTATTGTGCTACCTTTGATTACTCACGAACCTGTCTATCGGCGTCTTGAAGTTCGCCTCATTCCACGTATGCCCTGTAGCCAACGTCTTCCTGCTAATCATAATCTTAGCAGGCTGAGCCGGCTCGTAGTCTGCATGCAGCGTCGAGCGGCAGTCGGTGGCCATTCCCGTGTTTAGGAAGTCGAGCTGACGTTTTGTTCGCGCGGGTTTCTTGCCTTCTATTGTCGCGCGGCCGGAGGTTGTGCCTTGCGCTGTGCGTTCCATTTTTGATGCTGGGTTGAAAAAATAAATAATAAACACTTATAACGAGATATTACAATGTTAGGTTAGGTGGTGTTTGCGAAGAAATCTTGGTAGGCTACGCTATCAATATCTAGGCTTATTATATTACGGAAGTGGGTGATATGCGTGATATGTTATTGATGAGGTTGGGCCAATTAAATGTATGACAGTAGACAAGCCTATCCATATATCATAAACATAAAGTTAAATCGACGACCGACGTGGCGCGGCGGGCGCAGGTCCGCCTGCGATGCAGAAGATTGCTGGTTCGATTCCCGCCTTGGGACAAATGTTTGTACGATTTGCAAATATTTGTTCCGGTTGCTCTGGGTATTTTCTATGTATAATAAAAAAAACAATCTATGTAATGTATTTGTATTAAGTATCTATCAGTCATCTAGTACCCATAACTCAAGCTCTGCTTAGCTTGGGGCTAGATGATGTTGTTTGCATTGTTCAGCATTATTTATTATTTATTTATAAAGATGGGTTCACTTTTAATGTTACCTTTGTTTGTGGAAAAGGACCTTAGTCTTCGCACCGGAATGGATGAAGGCTGCACAAGACAGAATCCGGCGGTGATCTATTGTGTTTGAGGCCAAGACGCACTTCGGCTTTGCTGCGCCAGGAAAGTGAAGTTTTAGGAGCCTGTGAGCGGTGGCTACCCCTTTTTCCTTATTTCACAAGCGTCGATGGAAAGCAGCAGTAACGCACGTATTTAAGTATATTAGCAAAAAACAGAGAGTGGAATGTAAATAAGTTAGTACCTCTATTATTCTTGAGCCGCCAGTGGCTAGGCCCCGCCCAGGCCGCCACGATGGCCGCGCAGTATGAGTACTCGAGCCGCGAGTCGGGCGCCGCGTTGGGCCGCATGTCCGTGAGCCGGGCGAGAGGCGCGGCGGCGGCGCGCGCGACGCAGGCGGCCACGGCCACGTCACCTTCTTCTTCGCTTTCGATGCCGCCCAGAGGTTCGTCGTCTAAAAAGAGAGGATATATTTTCACTGATCATCTCACGAGGAAACGTAAAATGTTAAATATAACCTGTACTTTAAAATGTTACAAAAGAACACATAGTTTATGACTTTTCCTCTGTATTAATGATTCTTAAAACTATATACTTCGTTCCGAAATAAATTACTTTACTTCAATGGTTGCAAATCACTAGTATTTCGTATTGTATTTATATTATTCCACATAATTCTAAGGTTGCTTTGCTTTTCAACAGCAAAGCTGAGCTGCAAAATGTGTCGAACACAGCCAAATATAGTTATGAAAATCGAGCAACGTTTGCTTTGACTACTTATCTAGAATCTGCCCTGGAAGTTGTACAGATAAGGTTTTAAAAAGTTCACCAAGACGAGTGAACTATCATTTAAGAGAGCCAGAAAGTTATGAAGATTTCTGCATGGTTTTTAGAAAACCTACAACATTTTTCTTAATAACGTCAGAAGGTGCCTTACCATACAGGTCATTATGAGCCTCGTCGAGAGGAATAGGCTCGACTTCTGCGTTCACGTCAAAAGCTAATGCTTGCTGGGACAGATTCAACCTGTTGTCTTCTACCCAGTTGTTCACGCGGTCGTTACTGAAATATTATTAGCATGTATTAATTCTAGTACACAATTGGTATAAGCCGTGTAGATAAAGAATGGGACTGAAAATTACAGAGGGCGGGACAGCATGATGTCCCGCATAAATCACATTTAATCAAATATGCGCTGTCATCTTCAATCCCATTCTTTATCTACTCTACTAGTAGGTACCTAAGTATTAATTTTGTAAATGAGCCAAGTGATATCAAAAGAAGAATGCACCAAAAAAAGAGAATTCCTTCGCACTGTTTGCGCTAACAATTTTGTATGGCTTAGATACGCCAGGTTTCGGCCTCATGCATGATGTCCTGGTGAAAATCGCAAGAAACCACTGGAGTCGGACAGCGCGGTGTCATTATCACTGTGGCGATCTTTGGGGGAGGTTATAGCTAGAGACAGACTAAGCCCACGTAACGTGGTAGTTCTGTTCAACAGGAGCCGCTGCTGCTTGCTTTATATGACTAAGTCGCCTCTTCCGACACCCACAGGACAACGGTTGGGTAGGTAGACTATCTGTTTGTGCCATATAGGCCATATTTGCCTTAAACTCTGCTAAGGACTCACCGGCACGGAAACTTGGCCACTCACAATTTTCGCGAAAATTTTTGTTTTTTAAATTTTTGTTTTCTACCAATGATAGTCAGAGGTTCAAAAACAATTTACGGTATTCTTTATTGCCTTCAGAACTGTTTAAGGCCTCCAGATAACAAATAAAGCATGCCATATGAAAATATGAAAAATCAAACAAAAAGTAAGAAATTTTAACAAAAATTTAATTTGATTCAAGAAAGAAAGAAAAATCTTTTTCAGTTGTTTTTGTGCGAATTAATAGCGGGTGTTTCCTCCTCTAGCCCTGATTACTGCCTGCATCCGATCAGGCATGCTCTGAATTAAGTTTTTGACGTCTTCTTGCGGTCCCGTTTCCCAAGCGGCCAGCGCTGCAGCGCGGAGCTCATTTAGTGACTGTGGTGGATTGGAACCCGACTTGATCTTTCTTTTTAGCATGTCCCAGATGTGTTCTATCGGGTTCAAGTCCGGGCTACGAGCTGGCCACTGTAACTTCTGGATCCCAACCTCTTGAAGATACTCCTCCACGCAGCGAGCGACGTGGGGGCGAGCATTATCGTGCATCAACAAAAAATCGTCGTACCCAATAAACCCCGAATAGGGTAGAACATGATCCTGGAGAATTTCTTCGATGTATCGAGTAGCGTTTAACCGGTTGTCGACGACCACTAACTCGGTACGAGCCTCGGAACTCACTCCTCCCCAAACCATTATGGAGCCACCATGAAAACTCACTGTTTGTGTAGTGGTAATGGGTAGGTACCTTTTTCCTCTTCTTCTCCACACCCTTTCACGACCGTCTGGAGATCTTAAGGCAATACGGCACTCATCTGTGAAGAGAACTCTGGCCCATTGCTCGTGTGTCCAGTTTACATGTTCTTGGGCGAAACGAAGACGAGCTACTCGGTGCTGTCTGAGGAGTTCAGGGCCACGCGCAGGTCTACGAGCTTTTAAATTGACTTCCTTCATTCGTCTTCTCACCGTGCGCTCGCTCACATTAACGCCTCTGACGTTTTGGAGCCGCTGTCGTATCTCAACGGCTGTAAGGTAGCGGTTTCTCAAAATTTCCAAGACAATAAACCTGTCGACCCGAGCTGATGTGCATCTTCTACCACCACTACCTGGTCGCCGGGTGTAGTTCCCTGTCGCTTGATATCGTTTCAGGGCATACTGCATGGAGGAACGTGGTACGTTTAACACAATAGCCACTTCACGCTGTGTCAGTCCCTGGTCGATCAATGCGACGGCTTGCGCGATCTGTTCTGCTGTTAGTGTCATTTTTTTTAGTGATACACGTTGTTTAGATAACCAATAACACACTCAAAATCCAAAAAAAATATATCTTTTAGATAGAGATTTTTTAAACACACAAAATTAAAAACGTCTCACTCGCTGAAATTACCTGTTTCGACTAAATCTCAAAAAGTGGTGTCAAATTCAACTCAAACTTAATGAATCACCCTCTTAAACGTAAACTGATACTTTTTTTAACTACCTTCATAGTAGCATTCATCAGAAACACTTGAATTTTTTGTTATCGAAAGTTTCGAGCTTGGCCAAGATTCCGTGCCGCTGAGTGTACTAACAAGGTAAAGGTTTCTTGTTCTCTTCTTTACTTCACCTTAAAAAGATTGAAGTGAACAAAAAATCAAAGTGATCACTTTATTTCCTAGTTTTACTTATGTAATTTGAATTTTGTGACGTGTCCAAGAGTCCTGTAAGGTCTAAAGGAAATAAAGCACTTTGAATTTGAATGATCAGCTAAATGCACCTACCTAGCATTATTCATTCGAAATAAGTTTCTTAACTTTTTGTGTTGTATAGAAGAAAGACAATTATTTTATTTCATTATTTACTGACCTCTCCTCTGTGTCGGGATCCCAGTTGCTAAAAGAGAAGCCGGTGAATGGCTCACAGATGTGATCCTCTTCAGTGATGGCCGGCATCAGCTTGAATGAGATGGTGTACTGTTCTGTGAGGTCTATCTCTTCTGGCTCGTTCTCTTTGATAGGCTCCAGGAATAGGTTGTCTGTCCTGTTGGAAGATATTTGGATTTTTTACTAAATCAGTAATATCAGGGTATTTATCATGATATTCTTCAGCTATTTCGTGATCATGGCGCATACAACTGTGCCGAAATATTGGAAAACTCAAAATAACTCTAGTTATTGCAAATATCGCGGTTTTAATGACTTGTAGCTATGATAGAATTAAAAGATTTTTGGATTTTTTAAAGTGTGATTATATGCGATGTTTAATTTCGGAAATAGTAAAGGGCGAGTGGGCCTCAATATACCGGGTGAATTTTTGAAAAAGTTATTCCATACATTTCGGTAAGAGAGTCAAACTTCTTCATTAAAGAGCCAAACTTGCTGAAAAAAGTAGTTAAAAACAAGTTATAACTTTCAAACTTCGAATTCTATTCGAATATCTTTAGGTCATTCTTATGTTTGCGCTAAGAAAATTCTAGATTGTTAGTTGCAATTTGTGAACTTCTTTAAAATAATATTCTTCATTGACAAAAAAAATTGCAAATTGAGATATGAGAATAGCCGCAAGGCGGCGGTATGTGGAACCCACGGCTATGGGTCTTCTACCGCCATCCTTCATTTTAAAAACTGAACTTCTTGTTAAAAAATGTCTTCAAATCAAATTAATATTATTTATTTCATTTTTATTTGTTTTAGTTCTAATTGTTGTAGAAGATTATCGATGCAACTACGATTTAGGTAGGCACTTTTGCTTCTAGGTACAGTACCTATGGCATGCGGCCGCCGACTTAACAAAAACTGCAAAATTTATCTTATGCCCCCTGCATTAGGTGCCTTCGAGTAAACCCGGTCTTGTGACTTACCGTATTTTCAATTCTCAAACTTCAGTTGGCCTCAGAGTCTTGATCACAGTAAGAAATAGGATTGTTGGGCAACAAAAAATATTTCGAGTTGGTAAATCGTTTTTCCTTACAAAATGTATAGAAAAGTTTTTCGAGATTTCTGGCATAACTAGTACTCAAACCTAAATCGGTCTAGTAGAGACTTTTGATCCTTATAAGAAACAGGATCGAATGGCATCAAAAAAAGTTTTTGTGTAAAATTACCATTTTCTTGCTGACTGAACATTTTTGCAAAAATCTGTGAATGCATTTCAGTACCTATATCTTAAATAGTTATGGATGGTCTCCTAGGGACGTTTTCCTGTAACTATAACCGGTTAAGGTACCTGCCCTTGAAAAATTCACCCTGTGCGCTGATATCGAGTTTATAATTTAAAAAACAACATGTTTTGTGTGTCCCACTGATGACACAGGACGCAATGGGATAGGGAATCCAATCCCGCATCAAAATCACGATCCGCAAGCATGCCGAATACGGGGACTTTGCGCATATTCGGTAATATCTCAGTTTAATATTTTTTACCCCATATGCTCAAATGCGTGGACTCGTGGGGAATTCCCAGCCGTATCTTGGCTTTGATCCTTCGTTTGCGGGATTGATTTCCCTAAGCGGGTCGCTCAGGCTCAGGTTGCTTACACACCCCAATAATACAAGTGTTTCCGTATTGTAGTTTTTAATAATCTCTTGATTCTTTAAATGCTTCACAATTTAAAATGAAAAAAAAAATGTTTTTCTGGTCTGGAATGGTATGAAAACTAGCTCAAAATGTATTTCTTATGGAGCAATGATATTTTTGCAGATGTGGACCGCACCACTGCCGCACAGCACAAAAAATTGTATTCAAATACGGGCTTTACTTCCTAATATTTAGATTCATTTTATATTAACGGCAACAACACAGACAGCTCGCGTCGCCGTGCAAGCCAATCCCTTAAAGCTTGCGGTAAGCCATTTTGTCACTGTAAAATGTATTTAAAGAAGACGAGTTTAAGCCCATATTTGAATGCGTTTTGTGCCGTGCAGTAGAGGTGCTGGGTGTATAAGCTAAGTCCTAATCTTTTTAACAAACCTTAGAATCAAAGCCAGAGTTTCATCGTGTATCGGCAAAGTGGCGTTGAACGCTCGGTTTGATGACGTCACGTCGCCGGTTGTTGCCGAGAGCCGCTCGAAGAAAGGGTCTGGAAGGAAGTTACAGGTTGAAAGCTGTCGATTTGTCGTCTTTAATAAACATTTCGTTTATGAGTTATATTATTATCACAAGTGGGACACACAAGTCTTTATGCTTTTAGGCATAAATTAAAAAAGTTTATTTTAGAACGCCAAAAAAGCACTGATGATTTCAGAAATGAAATATCAATTCTGTAGTGAAAGCTTTACTTAGAGCTCTACCACCGCTGCACCACTGCTCTCTCACTCTACTTAGAGCTCTACCACCGTTGCACCGCTGCTCTCTCAATCTGTAGTCTAGAGAAGCTTTACTTAGAGCTCTACCACCGCTGCACCACTGCTCTCTCACTCTACTTAGAGCTCTACCACCGTTGCACCGCTGCTCTCTCAATCTGTAGTCTAGAGAAGCTTTACTTAGAGCTCTACCACCGCTGCACCACTGCTCTCTCACTCTACTTAGAGCTCTACCACCGTTGCACCGCTGCTCTCTCAATCTGTAGTCTAGAGAAGCTTTACTTAGAGCTCTACCACCGCTGCACCACTGCTCTCTCACTCTACTTAGAGCTCTACAACCGTTGCACCACTGCTCTCTCTCTAGTCTAGAGAAGCTTTACTTAGAGCTCTACCACCGCTGCACCACTGCTCTCTCACTCTACTTAGAGCTCTACCACCGTTGCACCGCTGCTCTCTCAATCTGTAGTCTAGAGAAGCTTTACTTAGAGCTCTACCACCGCAGCACCACTGCTCTCTCACTCTACTTAGAGCTCTACCACCGTTGCACCGCTGCTCTCTCAATCTGTAGTCTAGAGAAGCTTTACTTAGAGCTCTACCACCGCTGCACCACTGCTCTCTCACTCTACTTAGAGCTCTACCACCGTTGCACCGCTGCTCTCTCAATATGTAGTCTAGAGACGCTTTACTTAGAGCTCTACCACCGCTGCACCACTGCTCTCTCACTCTACTTAGAGCTCTACCACCGTTGCACCGCTGCTCTCTCAATCTGTAGTCTAGAGAAGCTTTACTTAGAGCTCTACCACCGCTGCACCACTGCTCTCTCACTCTACTTAGAGCTCTACCACCGTTGCACCGCTGCTCTCTCAATCTGTAGTCTAGAGAAGCTTTACATAGAGCTCTGCCACCGCTGCTCTCTCTCTCTAGTCTAGAGCTACTGGCCATAATGGGTCTTTTATATTTACTCTCTCTGGTCTCTTACTCTGTTATTTTTTATTAAAATTGTTAATTGTTTTAGTTTTGTGTGTCCCAAAAAAGTTATTGTAGTTTATACATTGTATTGTAAAAATTTAACTTTGTGTACTTTTTCGTATTCTTTGTATTGTGTTTGTACGTGACGCGTTGGTTTTGGTTCCGGCGGAAGATCAGCGGTGTGATAACTGTGCGCAATGATATCACAACATAATGCTGAGTCAGACGCCATTTTATAGCATTATGTTTTCTAATTACACAGTTAGAATTTATGTAGTACTTATAGTGTTGAGTAATTTATGAAACTAGCTTAGTGCAATTCTTGTAAATGCTAATGCTATAAATAAAGATTTTCTTATTCTTATAATTGTTATATTGTAATTTTGCATATAATTATCCTTTAATTCAAGAGCACACATCTAAAACCATAATTATTTTTATGTTTCTCCTTGGGATTTCACTTTTAGTTAGATTTAATTTATAATCTACTAGCTGCTGCCAGCGGCGTCGCACGCTTTTTTCAGGGATAAAATACTATTTAAGCCTATGTCCGTCCCCGGGATACCATCTACCTCCCTAAAAATTTCACTGAGATCCTTTCAGCCGTTTAGGCGTGAAAAGGTAACAGACAGACAGAGTTACTTTCGAATTTATATTACTAGTATAGACTAGTTTTCGCCCGCGGCTACGCAGCATGTGCGTTTCTATGGTTCAAATGGAATACAAAAGTAGCCAATGTTCTATTGCAGGTCTAGAGCTGCACCGATGCAAAATTTCAGCCCAATCTGTATTAGTTTTGACGTGAAGAAGTGACAAACATCCACCCATCCAAACTTAGGCATTTATAATTATGGTGTGAAGTGTGATACAAATGCGAAAGTTACTATTTCTGATAAAACTTTATAAACTTTCGCGATCTGTTAACATATTAAATAAATTTATGGCGGGTATTTATCGCGTACCTTTTGTTTTATTTTCCTTTTGTTTGTCGCCCCGTGACCACGATCGCTGCAACGCGATGGAAACGTAGCGCGTAGGGGAAAATAAAACAAAAGGTACGCGATAAATACCCGACAAATAATCTTTACTATTTCTACCTGTCTATTTTGATAAGGAGGGAGGAGATCGACTACTATTTTCCAGGAAAAACGTTATGCCTTGAGTAGTACTATTATTCTGTAACTGCAGCAGAACCTAGCAAAATATAAATGCAGTAGTTGTGTTCAAATTCTTACCTATGTAATCATTAGTATCGAAGTCTCCATTGAACACCTCTGGATTGGCAGCTATAGCGCCCTTTGAGCGTTTCTTCTTCTTCTTGACGGGAGCTGGGTTCCCGTCCGCGTCCACTGGGGCATCCTCTGGTGTATTGTCATCATCTTTCTTTCCTCTTTTATTCTAAAACACAAGTTTTTATATTAGAAAATATATTTCTAAGCTCATTTATCTGCATAGAAATGCGAATATTTTAATATCAAAAATCAAATAAATTACCTAAGTTTGTAGATGACAAGGTATTTGTTGTTTGTAACCTAGATTAAGCTCACCTCAAGGTACATGCGGGTTATAAGGCCTAGCTAAGGGAGATGTGTAATAAAATGAAAAATATACAGTTTATTCAATAACTTTTAATGATAATCATTATAAAAGTACATTTTCTACAAAATATAAACGAATAATGGTAATTTTTACTATAAACAAAAACAAAATTAAACATTCAAAAAACCTTATCAGTAGGCCTTATTTTACTATAGGAGGGTAATAAGGCCTAAGGCTTCAATATGCTTCAATAATTTAGCTATACTCAAAACATTTGGTATTTGTGATCAATAATTATATTAATACCTCTATGCAGCTTTACAAAAAATTCAAAATTCTTCTTTCCACTGCTCTGATAGCTGATACAAGGTCGTTTTCTGACCACAATGCTGGTTTAGGAGGCATTTGAATCGAGCCACTGAAATCAATCATGTATTAATATTAAATCAAATTAACAGGAGGATACACTCCCCCATAACTTAAAAAATAAAATAATTAAAAACAGCACGTTTATCTTATGGTTCAATTTGGTAGGCCTTGTTAACCGCCAACCACATATTTCAGAAAACCCACAAATAACTAATATTTGGACCATGATACGTTATTTATATCGTTAAGATCATCGAAGTTCATTCATGAAGATAAAGACTACGATTTAAGATCGTTAAGTGTAATAAATTATTAAAAATACTTACGATTTACGTGGAACGCTATATGAGTATATGATAGATAATGGAACACTGGAGACGAAGAACGAGGTATCGCGTTTCCGCGAACTTGTAGCAACATTTTTATGCATTATGCTTCCAGTGCCAGGGCCATTGTGGCCTTGCAAGAAAGTGGTTATTGTAAATATGATTTTTGTCAACTAGGCCTAGACCTATGGGTACCTTATTTATAATGTTGTACAATTAGTAACTATGTACTCATTGTCAGTACTCACAATTTTTCATAGTACCTGGCTACAGTACCTCTACATATCAAAAAAATCAAATCAAATCAAAATATTTTATTTCTTTAACTTAATCTATATACATCTTTAATTACTTTGGAAACCTCCTTTTAAGTATAGAGATACCTGTGTTAGGAGGTTTCGCTCCTGCCTTATGGAAAATCACTCCAACAGATTAAGTTAATTTAATGTAGGTATTATACATACATAACTTATGCTCTATAAAAACTAAAACTAAAATCCAATTACCTAATGTTGCCGTTTATTTCATTGTCTTGTGTACGTGGGTGTAGTGTGTGGAGGTGGGTCAATTTGTGTGCACTATCACAAAACTATCTCCAGTAGGTTTTCCGTGTCCTGGTATGTAAGGGTCAGTAGCCAGTCTGTTAGTAGTTTTTTTCACATATTCTTGAATTCACTATCATCATCAGCCTATTCAGTCCACTGCTGGACATAGCCCTCCCCAATGAGTGCCATAGCACTCTGTCTTCGGCTTTCCAAGCTTCTTAATTTACCAAGTTCATAAAATTTTATTCATCAAAGGCATAAAAGTGGGGTTAAAGTTCAATGTTACCTGGGTGGCTTTGGTAAGCCCTCCAGCCATCTTCAACACGTCATAATGCACAGCATCTACTCTGAATGAGTATATCCTGGTTGACGCATCAACCACTGTCGAAGCTGTCTGCAAGTTTTCCATCCGGGAGTCATGTTTCCGCAGCATAGATGTCATGAAGTCTATTAACTGTAGGTTCCAGGCATTATCTTTGGTGATTTTCTGAAACAAATTGAGTTTTCAAAAGGATTTTTTTTATATCTACTATTCAAATACCTCTTACCTGCCTAAATGTACTATTATAGTTTTAAGTTTTTGTCATACAGTGTGATTGATTTTAGTAAAGATGAATTTAATTTATATGTTTCTATTTCCCTGAATTGGTGTTAATTTAGATGTCGACAAAACTAATTATTCTTATTATTATATATTATCATTTATGACATATTATTGTACTTATTTATCTCAGACATTTTTTTTTAGCTTACTTGTTTTTGTTTTCAAATTTTGTTATGTTAATATTCTCTGTGTAAGTCTAGACTTGACAATTATATAAGGTACTCTATTGCATTAGGTGTGCCCGTAAGGATAGATGTACATGTTTACAATAAATAAATAATTTGACAGCCAGATCTTTCCGTTTTATTCCAGGATATTAAGTAGCCTATATGCTATTCCAAGTCCAAATTTTTGCACACAAATAAATAAATAAAATAAAAAGTTTCTTTATTCAGACATATTAAGTTGTCCACAAACTTACAAAAATAAAATACAATAAAAGAAAGCAAAAGACCTTAAATTAAATTAATATTTATTTATACTTACCTATTATTATTTGCAGCAGTCATTCAACAGACTCCCACCAAACCCATGAAGTCTAAAGAGTGAGGACTCTGTTGAAAGACAAAGTGTGCAAAATTTCAGCCTGATCAATTCAGTAGTTTTAATGTTGTCTTCGGCCAAACACAAACACAACACACAAACTTATCCCTTTTGACTACTCACACATTTCTACTATACTCACATTCTCAGCATAGAGCTTGAGGCATCCCTGATAATGTTCCTTCTGTAGTGATGATGATATTGTGTCTCGACTTGACCGTGGTGAGGATTGGTTGGAAGAGGCCACTGTTCGCTTCTCCGATGCCACCAGGGACGAACGCTCTGCATCATCGTCATTCTTTTCCTGAAGTTTACACATAAGGTAGTACTGAGATGTTGGATAATCAGAAAGTTAATTTCTTTATGGAGTATTATTTTCAATACAGGAGAGTGATCAAAAATGTATGCCGTTAAAAACTACTGTCATTACCCACAATCTGAATAAGGCACCAACATGTGAACACTGCTAAAACTTTGTCCTCTTGGCTTTTGCAGGTGGTATACCTGCAAAAGCCAAAAGGACCAAAAGTTCTATAGTAATTTAGGGACCTTTAGGTATGGCAGGGTTAGAGCAAACAAAGACATTGTGGAAAGGCCTAACTTCTCTGTAGGGTATTTTACAAGTTTGTGTAGGCTAGTGTATGTGGGTGAGAACTTTTATAAAAGTTCTCCCCACAAACATAAAACTTGTTGGATATGACAAACCTCGTCTGTAGCAAGCGTTCTGAGAGTTTTAGGGATGAGACTGCGCCTCCTGATGGAACTGCTCCCGCCAATACTGAGCCTTCCCAGAGACGCGGGAGTTGAAGATAGGGGAGTTTCGATCATATTACCACACGAGAGATCATTAATCGAAAATAAATATAACAACTTTTCACTTTGAAGTCCCACACAGATATACGTTTAGAACTTTTCGACAATTTATTAAAATTACAAAATTTAATTCAAAATCCAATCAATCAACACATCCATTCAACGGCTATTTGAATGGATGTTCATGTTTGTTGTTGGTTGATTCACTCGCTCACACACTTCACTCACTCACTCATTCCATTCCCCAGCCGAACTGAATTGAACATCTTTCAGTTCAAATGTCAAGTGCATTTACACAGTCAAGCATCATTATGTCCATTTTATGTGGTGTGGTGTGATGTGATAACTGATGGATGAGTCGTTCCATTCTTGTCATTTTATAGGCACAAAATCCATCGACAAGAGAACCATTATGAAGTTGTAGCTAACAAAATGTAAACAGCACAGCGCCCTCTATTCGAAATCTTCTGTCTGTTCCAAAGTTCATTTATTTTTAATTTTTTTAAACATATTCGATTAAAAAACATGCAAAATTTGCATAAAAATATTAATTTATAGCCATTCAAAGTAAACATTATTTAAAAATAATGATATCAAACGAATTTGGATAGTAACTGTGGAGTAATCTGAATACAAAGTTTTGAATTTCCCCGCTCAAAACAGCTGTTTGTAAACGTAGCGCTTGTTGCTAACTTCGCGTTAGTCATTTTATTCGGTGGCTGAAATTTTGCGGTCGACGAAATCGTAAAAAATCTTTGTCATCGTAAAATAGTTTATAAAGTGACATTATGAGTACTGGAATGCCCGAATTGGGCTCCAAGATAAGCCTAATATCGAAAGCTGACATTCGTTACGAAGGCCGACTTTTTACGGTTGATCCTCAGGAATGTACCATCGCTTTAGCTAGCGGTAAGTTTGACAAATGGATACTGTTATTCTCTTCTAAAATACATAATTTTCGTATGTTTTGTGCCATAAATGTACTGCTACCTTAAAATTGTTCCCCCACGTACGAGTTGCTGGTAATTCTGTAGGCTTTTTTTGATGTTATTAGTCGTTTCCCACCTTACGTTTTTCTGAAGATAACTGTTTATTGTTTGCGTAAATCAATTGCAGAAATCTTACTGTGTGCTAGATTAACAATTGGATTTTCTTTATTGAAGCCCTGAAGACAATGCACCACATTTTTTTACTCCTACCCTCAAAGTGAAAACACTGAAGGGTTTCTGACCGCGGTTTCACATTGATGACGTTGATGTTATGTTTATCCCACTATAAAGCAGATGTAACTACGTAGCTACTACGCTTTTCTACTGAAATCAACAGCTAGGACTCAAAAAATCCACTTACAAATTATTATTTTTTTGTTGTGGGTAGGGTCAACCTTTTTCTTTGAATAGACTAGACAGTCTTGGATGATGAATATAGTCCACTATAAACAGTATTTTGAAGTGTAGACATAAGACCTACTAGATTTAAAACAACAATACATAACACCTGTTGTTTGTCCACAGTGAGATCGTTCGGCACAGAAGATAGAGAGACACAGTACCCTGTGGCCCCTCAAAGTCAGGTGTACGACTACATCTTGTTCCGTGGCTCTGACATCAAGGACATTCGAGTATTGAACAATGTGCCCTCTCTGCCCAACGACCCTGCGATCATGCAGATGTCCGTCCCGCCCACGCTGGGCACAGGCCCCGCCCCGGGCCAGTTCACGGGTCAGTTCACCCATCCGGTGGTTGGTCAAAACCCGTATCCGCAATACCACCCAATGGGAGGCTTCCCGGGAACTGTACACACTCAGCTCAGCAAGCCCAGTGAGTTGTGTCCACAAAACTCAGCGGACCTGACCCCGCCCCAGCCCTCGGCAGGGCCCATTGGTTCAGGAGTGCACCATTCCAACCAAGTGAAAGACCAAGGTTTTTTTCCAATCTATTTTGTAATGGCTTTAGCTTCATTATGCCATGCCACCTTGCGATTTTTGTACTATCACAACTTGATATTTTGAGAATTGATTCAACAATTCGAGAGAGATCTAGCTGTGATGTGACTGATTAACAGCTTAACACTGGTGGTGCTGGTTTGCAAAAACATTTTTATTATGTATTCCATATTATGTTACATTTATTGATTATATTGAGTATTTTATTTTCATATATATTGTTGATATCTAGATAGAAGTAATGTAACCACATTTTAACCACTAACCCAATAACACTGACTAATTAATCTCTAAATAAAATAACTAACTATCATTTATATAATTCGACGAATTTAACAAACTAATAAATATAAAAAGTCGCAATATGTATCATGAGCAATCCTTGGTCTGTTGCTTGCTGAAACCAATTACACAAACCCAACTCTCACCATGCAGATAAACAAAAACACTGGAGCATCCAACAAAGCTTGCTTTATTTCCTTACATTGTCAATTCCACATCACATCACAGTTTCATTAATCTAAATAAGTAATTTAAAAAAATTTATTGTTCAAGCTAGTGAATAAATAATATCATGAAATCACTAAATCACTCACCCATGCTGCTTAGCTTGGCAAGATTAGACCTAAGACTAGAAAATGGAATTATTGATTTAAAATTGTATAAAAAGGTCAGTTTAGATTTCCATGCTTGATTTAGTAATTTAGACAACCTAGGTATGTCCCAAAAGAGCTTTCACTAAGATATGGTCTATCCCTGCATATCTTAATACCATGCTAATTTTAAAATTATTTCATGACACGTTTTATGAAACTTAGATAAGAATTAAAACTAAGTGAAAATCTATTATGCCATTCATGCATTATACATTAGTGAGACATGATTTAACGTTGTTTTATATTCAGGCTCAATGCTCGATCTCATTGGGGGAGGATCTCAGCAGAATTCATCTAGATCAACAACTCCTGCGGTCGCAAGCCACAGGAAGAGCCCTACAGCGGATCAGGGAACTCAGGTAAGTCTTCAACTATTTCATAACATCTCGTCTACTCTGACTTCTATTGCTGTTTTGCGAACCATATTCATAACATGTATAACTCATTGTTTTGACTGCATTCTGTATAAACTAGATAGCTTAGGTATCTTAGATATTCACTTGATTCAAAGCCTATTGCGTAAAAATAAAAAACGAAAAAAGTAAGTCATAAACTTTCTAATAGCCATTGTTCGCAACGCAATCAATGTAGGTTTCAGTCGCCGCGTTTCGCGACATCTATAGATTTCGCATTGACTTGTACAGAGTCATTGACATTGCTAATGATTACTTCAATTTTTAGTAGGTATTTGTGTTTTGCATAAAATTTTTACAAATACGCGTATTTGATTATGTACTAATTGTGGTAACTGTTTTCCCACGATGCGTATTTGTAAACATGTGATTCTAGCCTTTCCACAATGTTTCTTAGATCTCACTCTCTGAAAATGTTTCTTTTTTAGGGTTCCGTACACGAAGGGTGAAAACGGATCCCTATTACTAAGCTTCCGCTGTCCATCCGTTTGTTACAGGGCTCTATCTCATGAACCGTAAGAGGTAGACAGTTGAAATTTTCAGAGAATGTGTATTTCTCATGCCGCTAGAACAACAAATAATAAACACAAAATAAATATTAAAATTAATGGGGGCTCCCATACAACAAACCTGACTTTTTTGGCTATTTTTGCTCTTAATTTGTCAAGGCTGTATCTCTTGAACTAGATTAGGTAGACACATGAAACTTTCTATAATTAAGTAACACTTCAACTGTAAAAATAACAAATACTAAAATTAAATTAAGTTGAAAATGTTCACTTGTGAAAATTTGATGTTCTTTGAAAAAGTTCGAAGTAGGAACCCTTCGTGTGCGAGTCGACTCGCACTTGGCGGTTTATTTCAGACCCATAGAACAATGACTGCCTTAATAACATTACAATATAACACCATTATAAAACGGTGACTGTATGATTATTACCAAACATAGGCTTTAAATGGACAAGAGAAACTTTCGAGTCAATGCAATATTCGCATCGTCTATAAAAATATCATCTTTGACCTGAATCTGAATACTTGTAACACGTCTCGCCGTCGTTATTTACATGACGTAGGCTTTTCCTACTTGGAGACAATTTACAAAAAGTAATTTGTTTCCAACTGTTACCTTATTTCTTTGAAAACTATTCTATTCCATAACCCTAATTTAGGATGTAAGACCGCTGGTTGGGTACATCTATACCAAACGCTTTTGGTTTTAAATCAGTAATTTATGGTAGATTTTACCATTTTGATTGGTCTATACTTGGTTCTAGAATCCAAGAATACTTGTCCATTTTCAAATTCGAATGTGCTCCGTTTCTTTATTTTACACACGCGCAGAGGCGCATTAAGTATTGTTGTAGTTTTTGTTACTGGTACCTTACCGTTGTTGTTGACTGTTATTGTAATTAGTTATTGTTGTTTTCTTAATTAATTGTCCATATTTACAAAAAATCTGAAAGATCCTAGAACCGAGTATAGGTAGATAGCTCACGGTACTGAACAAAGTTCACTGTCCTTACTACTAACCAGAATAATTTTAATATCAATTTCGATAAATTTGTATCATGCCATTCAATTCATTGTTATTGCATTACTAACGTACTAACACCGGGCAGGTGGGTAATGTGCCGAGTGGGTCCGGAGCTCGTCAGCCGCGGCGCGGCTCGGCGGGAGGCCCCAAGCCCCCGGGCGGAGCGCCGGTCGGCAACCGACCGCGGAACGACTCGCGCAACCGCCAGCGGTACCCGAGCGGCGGCGCGCCCCAGCCTAACCCGCATCAGAACCAACACCACCAGGTATAAATAATTCTTATTCATTTTAACCTTAACTTATCCATATCCATTACCCATATCCACAGATTGTCAATAAAAGAAAACATTTTTATACACAGGCAGAGACCCGTCACGTAGAACTGACAAGGCTTTATTAGGAAGGTTAACGCAGGTACAACGGCGCTGGCGTTAACGGATATTTGCGAGATGGACGAACGGAGTTCTAAAAATACAAAACTACCAGCAACTACAAAAATGTTAACAAATCTCTGTCCCTAAAAAAATTGTGTTAAAACTACTCAATGTTAAAGTATGTACTTACTTTTGTTTAGAACCAGCATCAACAGCAGAATCACCAACCTTCGCATCAGCAGAATCATCAGCAGAACCATCAACAGAACCATCAAGGTCCGCACCAGAACCACCAGGGTCCTCACCAGAACCAGCATGGACAAAACCAACACCCCAGCCAGATGCAGCATGGTGAGTGAACTAAATTACAAAATTTGTTTTGGAAAAATTGTTTCAGCTTCACATAAACTTGCTTCAAATAAAGCTTAAATGCTTGTAACTTGCCTTAGAGTTACAGCTTAGATAAGCTTTTGTCTAAGCTGTCCACAGTTTGATAATGTCGTACAAAGAAGTTAAAGGAAGTGAATTTCAAAACTTTACATATTTTGTGATGATTTGATGCCATTTTTGTCCATTTTATCCCAAGCAAGGCCTTGCCCAAGCCTAAGGCTTGGTAAGCCTAAGATATTTCTCTCATGATTACCTTTCTGGTATATGTTTTGAATGATATCATTTATTATTCACAGAAAGCATGTAAATAATATTACAAAAGGTGTGTATCAATAAAAGCAACTTCTATAAAGTACTACCTTTTTCGAAAACTCTTTATTTGGGTAAACCTTGTAGGCGGCTCCGCCTTCTCTCTTAAACTCGAAATTCGTAATTTGCTATGATTGCCGGCAAGCTACTCTCACCGATTTGACTAGCTAGAGAATAAAATTTTGCTACTTCTACTCCAAACAGTACCTATCCAGCTTTCAGCACCATAATACCTGCCATAACAGATCTTCCATACTGAATTTTAGATCTTTCTTCTCAAACGCTCAATTTTTTTGTTTATACTGGTTTTGCACGTTTAATGCGTTAGTGCCACTAACTTGGTCTAAAGACTCGCTCAGTTTTCGTAGTGTAGAAATAGATGCCCTCTATTTCAAAGCAGAAAGACAGTGGTTCGCCATTTAGCGCTCTGATGGAGATGTACGATGAAAGATATCATAAAGACTAATGTAAAGCCATCATTAGAAATCAGCCCGCCAGAATTGCTTCATCGCTTACTTTATCTTTTACTGTACTTACTTGATTCAACTAACCTTTAACTCCTTTCACAGACCTAGACAATCCTAACAACCATTATGTCGTAGGACAAAACTACAACCGCGGCGGATGGAGGGGACGGTTCCGCGGTCGCGGCCGTGGCTTCGTGCCTCGCAATAAGAATACCCTGAAGTTTGAGAATGACTATGACTTCGAGCAAGCCAATACTGAGTTCGAGGAGTTGCGTAACCAGCTTGCTAAAACGAAGATTAGTGATGAAGTTGTTGTTAAACCCGAGGTTAGTACAGTAATTTCGTCTCAGTAAATAATTTAATAATGCTGAACAATCCGCACAGCATCATCTTGCACCAAAGTAAGCAGAATAATGCATGTTGTTTTAGCTCTGTCTATGTTATAGACATACATCACAATCATAAAACTGCGTGATGCGAATAGTGAGACGTATTCGCAATTCGCCACTGGAAGGTAATGTTTACTTAACAGGCGGCCTTTTTGTCGAATGAAAGCTTTTACTCTTAGGTAGTTCAATAACCTCAATACCCTTAGATCAAAGCACCACACAAAGAAAAATTTTCAAAGATTATTAAACAATCTTTGAAAATTTTTGTCATTATGTTTTGTGTCTAGTTTGTTCTGTGTTTTTTTTATTTCCCACTATGCCCTGCGGTTCAGCAACCCAAAGTGGATCTTGACCTCCACCAAAAAGGCGTGTGCACGAAAACTAATTCGGAACTTCGTTTTTCGTTTTTACGAGTGCAGGCCCAGACTTCTCCAGTTTCAAATTCTTCATTATATTAACACCTCAATACTTTTCCCAGTATGAGCCAGTATTGATACCCCATTTGTTCCCCCAGGATGAGCCAGTAGTGGTGGTGGCCGGTGAGGTTGACAAGAAGGATGACTCAGGCAATGAGACAGGTGCAGATGTGCCTGAGGTGGATGACGATCCCTACACCGGATATGACAAAACCAAGAGCTTCTTCGACAACATCTCATGCGAAGCCATTGAGAGGTCAGTACAATATTACTTACTCCTGTGCCTTGGCGCTTACGCCAAGGCACAGGAGTAAGTAATAGACCCCTCCAACACAGCCCGTGGATGTCGTAAGAGTCGACTAACGAAACCCTCCAGGGGAAGGGTAGCAGCTTCCTTGTATGTATTTTCATCAGCTCCATTGCAATCACCAATACGCCGGCTAATAACCTAATGGTTTTCCCTCATACGCCGAGCAGAGCAGAGCATAATTAACCATAGCCTGCTTGATGTTGAATTTCTGGCTTTAATTTAGGACTGTTGGTGTATCAAAAAAACTGACCTTATTGTAGATGGTGAAAAAATTGTGAAACCTGCAGTTTATTTTAGCTTCAGACATATTATTATTTTAAAGCCTGCGGCTTCGCTCACAATTTTCCTAGAAGAAAAGTTGCCTTAGCAAGAATAATCTATTTCACTCATCTCTCAAACAACTGTAAGCGTGTACTTTAAGTTCTTAGTGATTCATCAGCGCTGCACTAGTTCAAACGATTTCATTGATAAAACTACGCTCGACGTATGTCAGTGCTCCCCCTTGGTTGAGCCCAGTAAATGTGTCATTCTTTTACTAATAAGATTTTGTGAATGTTTCCACAGGTCGAAGGGACGCAGCCAGCGCACGGACTGGCGAACGGAGCGCAAACTGAACTCTGAGACATTCGGCGTGGCGTCGGCGCGCCGCGGCAATTGGCGCGGACGCTCCAACTGGCGCCACAACCCGCACCACCAGCCGTGAGTCACTATAGCATCTACCGTAGAATTGCATCTAGGTTTAAAGAATATTTATTTTCTTATAAGAAATACATTTCACTTATCTGAGAAAACATCTTAGTGTTAGCACATGGGGTCCCACCCATTGGATTACTCGTGACATTCTACCAACCTTTGAAGAAAGCTAAGTTTGTTCCTAACGCGATATTTTCTCTGGAAATCTAACCTTGGTTTGATTACTATGCTGTATGACCCTCTTTTTTATTTACTGGGGCTAGCTGCCTATCGTAGGTTAGGCATGTGGGCTTAGCTGAGCCATAAGCTAGTAGGATGTCTCCTTGGAGTCTTTGAAGTGGAAATTTTAGAGCTGTGCTTTGAACTGCTCGCTAAATATCAGAGAGCAGTTGTTATAACTCATGTTCAGTATGTCTTACTTCCCTAGCTGGAGAGGGGGGAACCGCGGCGGGCGCGGGCGTCCCAACATTAACATGAACCAGCACCCGCACGCCAACAACATGCCGCGGATCAACCAGCCGCGCAACAACGCGCCCATGCCCATGCCGCAGCCGCCGGTTGCTGCAGGTCTGTACGTTATATACACACAATATTATATAAATAATGTTGGACAATCCACACAGCACTATCTAACCCCAAAGTAAGCAGAGCTTGTGTTATGGGTACTAGATTACGGGTATACAAAACACCCAGAACAAATATCTGCGGATCGTATAAACATTTGTCCCGAGGCGGAAATCGAACCCGCAACCTCCTGCGTCGCAGATGGACTCGGACCTTTACCCATTGCGCCACAGAGGTCGAACAGAGCAATCTCTTCTGCAATTACGGATCCGTTCGTATTTATCCAAAACTGTAAATTGACTTAAGGCGTCGAGATTTACAGTTGGATGTAACCACGATAAACCGCACTAAATTGTTCGCTAAATAGCGTATGTACTTTTTCGGTACTTATTGAATTAAATATTGGTACTAGCAGCCCAGCACAGATATCTTGCATGGGATGGGAGTGTATTGTGCGGATCCCCCTGCATACCAGGCCCCCCTAATCATTCGTCCAAGTCTTTGAAGTAGCAGAGTTGAACGTGGTCCCAGACAGCTGTTTTCAGCACTCAGTAGGCGTTAAGTCAGAGGTGTGGAATGTCTGAAGTGTGATGTAAATTTTTAATACCGTATTATAATATTCATAGCGATGCAAACATTCTAACAGAGGGCTTTCTTTGTATTTCAGCTAAGTAGAACGGACGCGACGTGGAGACTACCCTGAATCTTAATTTATTATCGCGTGGACTAATCACAAAGGGCAAAGTAACGGAAAAGTGTATGATGGTGATTGCAAATGTGTTTGATAACTGTAATAATTGGAAATGCCTTTACGGGAAGTTATATTGTGGAGTGGAATTAAGCAGAAAGAACATTGTTGTGGTGTGATAGTGTTGTATCCTAAATGATGGAAGGTTTCAGTTGGAAATTCCCGTAAGCATGACCTCGTCCAAGGGTAGGCTCGCTCACAGTAGTGTATGTGTAATTAAGGATTGTGTGAGCGACCGCGTCGTTTTAGGCCGGCATTGGCATCTTACTTAAAAATTGTACAATTGTCACAAGTCGACCGCTAACTGAAAGATATTAGGCTAATAGATAAAATTATGGATGTCAATGTCTTAGGTGAGAGAAAGAGCCATGTAAAAACCGTCTCGTGTGAATCACTCGAGGCTACGTAAAGTGCATAGTATAATTGAGTCTTTATTTATGTCGAGCCCAATGAAATGAAATATATTTTCATAAAAGCTTCTCACCTATTATGCGCGTATGTGCCTATTTAAAGTTGTAACGAATGTTAGTTTTAGTATCAAGTGTTTTGTTATTTACAAAGGGTCATTGCACTTCCATTTTTGTTTACTTGGCAATGACGATAAGACAGTCATACAGCAGTCCTACTGAGGTTACACAAAGGAGATTGTATTGTAAACACAAACGGGTTGCTTGTACAGGACAGGACCCTCGCTGGCCGACTCGGGTCTCTGTATATTAGGGTGCCTTTCTATTGCAGCAGAGTGGAGATAAATATTTAGCATCCTGTCGAAATGTTTTGGGTCTATCGTATGTTTGGGGTTGTATTCGTTGATTTTGTACATGTTTGTTGTTCTCTGCTGTAGCGTAAAGGCACCTTCGGTATTTGCAGTGGAGTCCTCTCGAATGCAGTGTGATTGACCTGATCAAGGTGTTGATAATGACTTTGGAAGTGTTCTTATGACTGTCGTTTTATTGTTAATTATAGTAAATGAAATGTGATAGTAGGACTGCTGGGGCGTAGTGGCAGGAACATAATCGCGAACTGATCAGCTGGCGACATCATGTTGATTCGCCTCTTAATATAAGCCTCAATTCATTGTTTTACTCATTAATAAATTTTAGTAAATGTATGTTCTAGAAAAGGACAATATTATTATATTTTTCTCGGAAAATTGGAACGTATTTGTCTTCAGAATGATGTAGGTATTTATTTGTGATAATTACTGACGCAAGTCCTTTTCGAGCAAAATTACAAACCACTTTTGACAAATAAAATGTTTGCAAAATCTCTTACTCAAACTGTACCTGGTGATTGTATTAATATGAGAAATATACATTTACTACAAATCTTCAAAGAGGTTATTTTATTTTTTAATGAACACATGCCTTTTTTCAAATTTTTATTGCAAATAAACAAAGCTTGTACACAGGTACTTAGCATTAATAGCATAACTCAACAAATAGTATAAAAATGTTATAAAAACATGTCAATTAATAGTCTAATGATGAACTTTGAAAACACACAACATAATGTTTCACATTCGTAACATGCGTTCTAAACCAATTTTAATACCAAAATGTTAAAATTACACACAGGTAAAAAATTCACATAGTAATACAGGGTAAAAGTTACATTGTTAAAAATATATTTTTAAAAAATATAATCGCAGTTTCTTAACACTATTCCTACTTAACATATTTACATGCCCAGTCACCCCTAAAGTTCACAATTCCACCATTCACGCCGGATACAATTAAAAGCTATGGATACTCTTCCTAGTAAATCATTCTTGTTATCATTGAGGATATCTACATCTTAATTTAACATCATTAAAATAGTTTAAATGGCTGTTTCAAATACTAAACCTAGGATTAAATATAAGCAATAGTTTAGAGTAAAATTTATAAACAGCAACGATCTCTTCGCGCACAGATCACACGATGCCTATAGATTTTCATAAAACCATTGTGTGACATGCATGAAGCTAGCTTGTGCTTCTGAAGTTATTGCTGTGTTATTTTTGAGAACAAATTTATTGGCCCTCTGCATATTACACAAAAACAACAGAGGAGAGGTGGTAAAATCTAACCCATAGTCTTAAAACCAGTGCTACCGAAAAAGGTTTCGTAATAAAATCAAGCTTCACTCAATACTATGTCCAAAGTATGTTGTCTTAAAACCAGTGTTACAGAAAAAGGTTACGTAATATGTTCAAAATTGTAAGTGTTGGTATGCTGTGGTCTTATCCGCGCCATTCGCGAGCAGGCTGCCCGTTCTCGACCAACCATATCGAGCCGCTCTGCCCCTTGTTCAACACTTCCATTAGAGATCTGCCTACGTGCTCCGCGCTGGAATAAAATTGTGAGTTTAGTTATACAATTATATTATCTACCTATCTTAGGTTCGTAACTTTTTACTGACTTCAAAAAAAGGTATCAGTTTTTACGTTCGGCTGTATTTATGTTCGCTGATCTCTCCGTCAATTACCTATTTTGAAAAAGCTTTTGCTATTATAAAGAGAGTGGTCCCGAGGTGGTCCCATAAAATTGTTACTAAAATAGTGATCAGTATTTACCCCACAATACTTAAAAACGTGTAAAATTAAGGAATTCGGTTTTTGTTCAATCAAAACAATCAAATCATTGTTTGTATGGTTTAGTTAAATAACACATTGTGCAATCGATAACCACGTTCATAATTTATTTTTCACTTGCTCAAAAAATATAATGAATATAGGTATTAGAGCGTAGCTTAGCGCGAGTAAAATTCGACTTTAAGCCCAAGGGCTAAGTGTTTTTCTTTTGAATTTTTGTTTGAAATCATCAGCCAGTACAAGACATTCGTCCTCCTACATAAAGACTCGAATTGGTGTTTTTCCCATGTAAGATTTTTAGTATTTTGTTACCACACAGGTACAAAGTCGACTGGCGCTAAATCAATAAACTGAGGACAATAACAACATGAACCGTCGACTCAGAGATTTGCATGTCGTTTTGTATTTCTCGAAAAATTCTTTGAAAAATTGACCGGCCAGTGCGCGCCGGTAAGTGTATTCCGTAATTAAAAGATTCCTTTTAATTTAGTAGCATATATTTAGTAGGTATCTACTTAAACGTTTATAAAAAGGGCTATCACTTCAATTTCAAGTGGGTGCTTACCTTTGGGTGTTATTGCTGGCGTTGTCCCGCTCCCACAACACCTCGTAATCTGAAGATATCAGCTGTTTGGTAATGTCCTTTACCAGCCCTGTGTCCGTGAGTCCAGGACAGATGGCCATGCAGCGCACACCTGTTCGCGCTACATGGTACGGGTCCTGAAGAAAAGAGAACGATGTTGTTGTTGTTGTTGTGTGATGTTAAGGAAATATAAGTACCTGTCTCTGTTTGGTCTTCAGTTCATCACACTAGTGTACCGTCGATCACTTTTACAGTCATTTGTTTATTTTTTTCCAATAACTTTTTAGTCTATAGCCCATAAACTTCGCGTTTTTACCGGAGGTGTGATACTTGGTTATGCGGTGGATCCTAGTGTGTCGAATCTAACCATTCAGTAGAATCGTTTGATTAGGTACTTATCTATTTAAAATCTAAATAATATTTTTATTGGGTATGACTAGTTCATATTTCTTCGCAGCTCCGTGGGCCGTTTAAAACTTTCACACACATGTCCGAGGAAGGGCACCCTTATCCACTGCTGTTGGGCTGGAATATAGGCCACCTTCGTAGTTTCTTCCGTTCTAGTGCCCATTTCGTTTCATTTACCTAGTCCGGGTCTCATTATACTAGTTAAGGCTTCTTACCTACGCTATACTATGGTCAACGCCAAAAAAACTGATGAGATGCATTGCAAATTTCGTTTAATGTCGTAGGTGGTCACCTTGTGGGAGTTTGGCCTTGTTCTGCTATTATTGTCATTGACTACATGAGGGAAAGTCAACTGTCACACACCCCGTAAGACCTGGTGAGTCCAACGATGGCATAGTTGGTAGCGGTGTAGATAGGCGTGGAGACCTGCGGCCGGACGAAGCCCGAAGACGCAGTATTCACGATGGTGCCGCCTTGCCCCCCGCGGTCCTTGCCCATGAACCGGTATGCTAGCATCGTACCGCGGATCGCTCCGTTCTGAAGGTGAGAAATGATTGACAAATTATTAATACAGCACATAACACGCATAAAAACTACACTAAATTGTTAAAAAACCCGTCTATCGATCCCAAAAATTCCAATACTCAATGAAGTATTAAGTAGATATAGTAACTAAATGTATGTAATGTAAACCAACATAATAAATAAATGATAAATTTAAAAAAGTTGTTATATCATCAGTCCGTAAATGACGTGAACCCTCGAGGGTTAGAGTAGTCTGTAATAGAACCACTTTTTTCTTATATCCATTGGTTACCCCATTATCAAGTTGCTGTTCAAAGCCTTTCCAAAATTTTGCAAAATTAGTAGGCGTTAAAAGTAGGAAGACGAAGTGCTTCAGCATACCACATTGACATCAACTTCGAGCTCCCAAAGCCGATCGTTCATGAAGCCAGCGTTATTGATAACTATATCCAGGCGACTGAACACATCCGAGGTGAGAATGAATGCCTCTGAAACAAAGATTTTGAAGTTCGAATTCATTCTTGCCCAGCCTCACCATCTTCCAGTCCTTATTCCCACTCTAAGCGGGGTGGAACGTGTATTTTTCTTCCACTTCGTCCTATCAGCCGTCATCTCTTTTCTTACCACCTGCACCGGTGCCAGTTGAACAGTGGGGGTAAAAGAGTTTCAGTCTTACTTCACCCCATAGATGCTTCTACAATCATACCTACCTTGAACTCATCTCGTCACATAGGATCCAATACTACCGTCTCCCCATCGTTAATGAATAGCGAAGTTATAAATAAAACGCGTTCGAACGTAACTCGTAAGCTCGAAACGTCTACTAAAGAGGGCCCTGTTTTAAATTATTCAGTGGTCCTTATATACACCCATTTGCAATGTAGGTACAGATGTGCTAATGAAGCGGAAAAACATCTATCTAATATCTCTTGGCCGTAAAGGTGTTCCCTAATATAAAAAATAAAACGATTCTAACGGTGATAAGTTGTGGTATAAGGTTATTGTATAGCAACGCTTAGCTTACCTTCGAACTGCGGATAATCAGTGACATCGAGGCGGTTAAAGTAGACGTTCTTGCGGCCATACTTTGCGCTCAGTTCGTCGTAGACATGCTCTCCGAGGTCTTGGTCGATGTCGCAGATGGACACCTACACAAATAATATCGAATTCTTTTATAAATATCCATGTTAAGGGCTATGAATGTCACTAGCCCACTAAGGCAAACATCAAAGGTCTTTGCAACACTTTAATAAATGCACCCTTTGCGTAATTTATGTAATGTGTGCTCTTTGCGTAATCTATCTACTGAATGTACAACCTTATGCGACATAGGTTTTCAGATCCTCAGTCATCTACAGAAAACAATAGTGGCAACGACCGGGCGCTGGAAAATCAATACAAATGAAACCGGTTGAGGAAAACGGACACGCAATTAAAATAATTTGCCAACCGCTAGTAAAGACGGTAGCCAAAAGGGCGTTACAAGGTTTATAGTAGTAAACTTATTCAACAGTTATTTTACCTTGAACCCAGAATTACTTTAAACTGCGGCATGCGCGAGGAATCCATTTCCTTCAACAAAGGACTTACCTTGGCTCCTTGCTTCAGCAGTTCCTCGCAGTACGCTCGACCGATCCCGGACGCAGCCCCAGTTATCAAAGCTACCTTTCCTTTCAACTCCATGATTATTTCAGGGAATATTTACGAGAAAGTGCGACCTAATGTGCAATGTCTGACAACCGCCCCGGAATAACATCGATCGCGTCGGGCGGCGCGGGGCGATGGGGGTAGGACACACCCGTGTCTCCCCAGTCCGTCTCCCCTTGCGTAGTAAATATACGCACGATCGCACGCTCACTCTTAGGTTTATTCATTCTTGTTTCAGAGTTGCTAACAATAACCACTTTCATTGTGCGTATGGGAACGGGGAATCCTTTGTTTAGTAAACGATAGGTACCTTTCTACTTAGCAGCTTTTGTTGATTTATAATCATAATCAAACACGGAAATGTTTTTGGTTTTTCTTTATTTGTAAATTTATCAATACTTCAAATATTAAATTAACTCTTCAGGTGCTTACGGTAAATTTTTCGTGAAATTAATAAGGATAATTTTACATTTTTATGAACTTTTTAATAAGAGAAATATGAAAAATATCACAGATACAACATATCACGAACGCCGACGCGATATCGAAATCATACAAAACGCGGCCTACTGATTATCCGCGGGCGCGAATTGTACACAAAATACTAAAATAAATATTTATCACAAACAACAGCAACATAAAAACTTGAAAATTTACAAATCCCTCAGGTGAAAAAGCTTTAAGTATAAAATAACAGTTTTTGAGGGAGAAAACAATACTCCTACTGACGGCGCAAGTAGGTAGGTACACCAATGGGTACCCAAAAAACTAAATAAAAATTTTAACAATCGATCACGATATGTACAATTAAAAAATCTATCCATGATTTACGTTATAAATAAAACGGAATCCAAAGTTCCTATGTACAAATATTACAGTAGTTTTTGTAATTACAAATCTGAAATCCTGCCCTTGTTTGGGGCGATATGGTGGTGATTAGAAATTTTTGGGTGTTTTAGTTGTAACTATGGATAATTTTGTTTATGAGTTGTGAACTTGGTCGGCTCCTGCAGCAGGGACCGCCTTGGCGAGGTAGGAGAAGGAGCGCGCGTTGGGTAGACCGGCGAGCACGCAAGCACTCAGAGCTGGAAACAAACAAATAATAGATAAGAAATCAAATAATATCCCAAAAATTATATTTTTTGTTAAAGTTACATTTAGTTCGTTTGACGAGAGGTGTCGCGTTGCTCAATTCTGAGATTTATGTTATAATTACAGTGCGTAAGCCCTCACACTCAGGGTAATTTCTAAGAAATCGAATAATATCACAAAACTGTTTCGACTTCGACGGGACTTGAAACCGCATCCTTCCCTCAGTACGGTAATGCACTAACCAATTACACCTCTAGATCAAGTGACGTAGGAGTCGAAAACCCTTGGGAATTACTTCGGATTTTAGCGCCGTTAGATCCACCTACAGGGGAATAATTCCCCTCAGTACGGGAATGCGCTAACCAATTCGCGCTGATTTCATCGAAATTTTAATTAGAATTACGCACTATAATAACAAAAATAATAGATATTTTTGTTATCTCTTTATCACACAAAGACTAAACACAATAGGTACCTACAGAAAGAAATCCTCGGTAACACACATACATCCACTGCTAAACATGCATCTACCAAACTTGATGTAGAAGATGGCCCTGGCGACCGCAGACTACGGTCTGCTACGGCTATGGGTCGTTTCATACGTGAAACGACCCATAGCCGATAAGGCTAGCGTCGACAGGCTGGCTCGGACGCTCCGCACTGACAGCATCAAAGGGATTTTAGTAAAAAATGAATTTATTCTTCAAAATTATATCTAGTAGGTATCCTTTGTATGGTTTGCCTTATCAGTGCGTCCACTGATCCGCACACAGAGCGGACGCATCGGACTGTCGGCAATACCGGCGATGCGTTTAGTGCGGATGACGTAATTTGGATTGCTGATCGGTGGACGCCCGCTCCTTCCGCTCCCGCGCTCCGCGCTGCCGCCAGGTCTCATTGGTACAAAATTCGTCCGTCGGCTATCCTGGTGCTGCGGTTACAATGAACGCACCTCCGAGCATTACGCTCAAAAAATCCGTCTGTGGGATTATCCCGGAGCGTCCGAAACCGGTCTGTCGATGATAGCCTTTAGTTAGGGGAATCTATCAGAGGAAGGGCAGCAGATTTCTTCTGGTTATTTTTAACAACTCCACTGGGACCGCCAATCCGGCTGCCAATCGTGGTAATAATGGCAAAACCCTTCTTGGTGCTGTCCGTCCTCTGCTGTGCAATTACGCAAAAATTACTTAATGCTGTATATGATATTTGAAAGCCCTTTGAAAGCCATTTCGATGGTCAAATCCATACAATAGCAAATGACAAAGACCATTCAAAGGGAATTTAAATGTGAATATACTTAGAATCGATGGTTTTGGGTAATCGCACAGCTGGTAGGTTCCCTTATCACGACATCAACGCGCTAAGTTGGGTGGAGAGGTGGATTCTTATTTTGCAACCACCACGGTCATCTTCTACACCCACAGAAATAAATGTAGAGATTCAAATACAACGAAATAACTATCTGAAGGTATCGAGTATTAGAAACCCACCTGATCGATTGAGGTTCATGGGAGCTGCGTCATACCACTCCAATGAGTCGCCGTCGTAGCATTCCACGTGTGGGATTGTGGTGGAACCTGGAAGTTAATAAAAAGATGGAAATCTCGGTAAATTTCTCCCAGGCTCATCCAACATTCATTAAAAAATTCCATCTACTTACTATTCCATTGTTCGCTCAAAGACCGTTCATAAGATATTGCTGACATTCAAGCCAAACTTTATATTCTTACTAAAATATCGTAGGTATATAACCCTTCGAGGGCCCGGGCTATTGATGTGATGAGTGTGTGAAGCTTTCGAGAACATAATAATTAAAGAAATCCATTACTCAACGGGTTGTACCGTTAAAGCCTCCAATGACGAAGATCATGTCATCGAGAAGCACAGTCGCGAAGTTGCTCCGAGCGCTGAACATCTCCGTCACTTCTTGCCAATCCCCGCCGCGTTGCGGGTTGAACTTCTCTCCTGGAAATATGTTGCTCTTAATCTTAGGCAATTTTGAGCAATGAAACAAAATTGGACGGCATTTTTGAAGGCAGGAATTCAGTTGCAACAACATGATATCTACACCTGCCTTTAAAAATGTCGTCCAATTTTGTTTGCCTGCTCAAAAATTGCCTTGTCCTTAAAACACGCAACAGCAGTGCAAATGACAGACAGACCACACCAGGGTTATAAGTGGAGGCCTATGTCCACCAGTGGACTAGTTTACACACAAAATTAATTCTCGATTTTTTAGCCGTTGATTTCAACTTAGAACGAATAATTATGGTGCAACTTGGCTCTCACCACTGCCAGCCAGCTCAGCGTGAGTAAGTAACGAGCTACTTATTCGATTTCAAAGAAAAGATGACAGCAAACCTGTATTCAATCGACTGTAGCCATTAAAACCACCCAGAGCATACAAGCACTCCCGATAAGCGATGAGGCTGACTCCAGACCGAGGGCTGAGCAAGGAACGGATGAAGTTCCATTGGCGCGTGTCAGAGTCGAAAACTTCTGCTGAACTAAGGACCTCTTGGCCGTTGAACCCGCCGACTATATAGATCTGCAACAGAATTAGGTCGTAAATAATGCGTTCTTCGCTACTGATGCTGAGTAACAGAAGATACTTCCATACTAATATTATAAATTAGAAAGTGACTCTTTCTGTCTGTCTGTCTGCTACCTTTTCACTCCCAAATGGCTGAACGGATCTCAGTGAAATTTGGCAGGGAGGTAGACGGTATCCCGGGGACGGACATGGGCTACATTTATTCCGGAAAAAAGCGCGCGAAGCCGCGGGCAGCAGCAAGTAAATAATAATGACAACGTTAGCTGATCCCATCACAAAACTTCTGTAAGCCATTGAGTTACTAATATACATACGCTAGTAATAATAATTCAGTGCTGTGAGAGTTATTTTTGCATTTAAAAGTATGGAAATGAGGTATTTCATCGTTCATGTGTTAATTTATTATTATTGATTCCTATGAGATTGCTGGATATAGGCATAGATGCTATCCCTCGTATTACTTCGTTTTCAATATTCAATTTTTTTTCTTATTCTAGCTTCGATCAATTATAACATAACGTAGCCTACGACTGACTTAGGCTATTATTGTAAATATAGTTAAAATTATTTTTAAAAATAATTTCTATTTAAGTTCATGATTAATAAATATGTCATAATAATTTCTGTATTAGGTATACACAAAATTTCAAGTGTAGCCCTTCCAGCGTTCCTGTCTTCCGTCTACAGCACTAGTTCTTTAGTTGAATTTTTTTTTATGTCATCTTGTTTGGAATTTCATTAAAAATCTCATTTTAGACGAAGCTCGAACGGCTTGGCTTAGTGCTTGCCCCAATGCTGCTCCCCGAAAATCTCTTTTGTCCCAACGGCAATGGGACGGGCCTCTGTGTGAGTTGACACGGAATTGATTGTTACAAACGTGCTCAAGCTCTGCGGATCGTGCCCGTCTCCTGGCCGTTTCTAAATGGGAGTCAGGACATTGGTTGCAAGCATTTCCTTCATTTAACACTGGCATTTTATTGAATCACGTAACTTTCCGTATCACAACATGTCTCCGGTTGGGTGCAATGTATTGCGCGCCTCATCAATGCCAGTGCGGTACTGCTGTCGAACAGCTTGGTCATCACGGATTATCGTGTACTAGGGCCGCCGGTCGGATATCTCGTCATGCCAGCCTTAACGATGTCATCCGGCGGGTCTTTGTCACCGCTAACGTACCAGCTATTCTCGAACCGAATGGTCTGTTGCGTGACGATGGTAAGAGGCCCGACGGCATGACACTAGTCCCATAGGAGTTGGGGAGGCCCATTGTGTGGGGCGCTACATGCGTAGACACACTTGCGCCGTCCCATCTTCCGAGGACATCCGTAAGGGCTGTGCGGCGGCAGATTTGGCCGAGGATCTCAAGAGACGCAAATATGCAGGTCTCGACAGAGCCTACACATTTGCTTCCTTTGGGGTCGAGACCCTAAGTCGGTGGGGTACCGAGGCTCTCTGGGTTTTTAAAAAGTTATCTGAGCGTCTGGTCGACGCGACGCGTGACCCGAGAGCTGGCGGGTATCTGGCGCAGCGCATCAGCATTGCCATACAGCGGGGCAATGCAGCCAGCGTCTTGGGGACGCTTCCGACTGGTATTGATGTGGATCAGTTGAGCTACCTGTAGATTGTTTGCAACAGTCTGCAGTTAGCTTAATTGTTTCAATTGTAAATACTAGTTCTAATTTGTTTTTTATTAAATTGTAATTTTAATTTCTGTATTATATTAGTTGAGTTGCCTTGATTTATGCGCTTGCTGTGGCCTCCTATAAATTAGAGAGTCTTGGCCCAAAAACCCTATCAATGTTACCTATTTAATTTCTTTTTGTGTTATCTCTAGTTGGTAGTCATAATAAATAAATAATTAGTTGGTCCTGTAATGTTGGATATAGGTAAGTGACTTGCAGGCTCAAAATTATTAGAATACGGGGCATATTACAAGAAACTTATTCTGACAATAGCTCTGTTACGAAGAATTTAATATAAAAAACATAGGTCTCTCTGTTAGTTTAATTTATAATTAATTTGCGCAACAAAATAACGTCTCAGGACCAACCTTGCCCCCAAGAGAAGCGGCACTCGCATCGGAACGCTGCTTGTTCATAGGAGTGGTCATCTCCCACTGGTTCTTATCGGGATAGTATCGCTCCACGGACGCCATGCGAGTCCGCCCGTTGTACCCGCCCAGGGCGTATAGAAGACCATCTGAATACAAGTATTTCTTATAACGCTGTAATGATCACAGGATGGATTTGTCTTGGAAATCAAATAAACTCCCAAAAATTTTACGACTTTTGACGGGACTTGAGTCAAAGTCAAAAAATTATTTATTTCCTTATCTACAATAAATGTACACATATAAAAGGTCAAATTCTTAATAATTAAACACTGACACAGAAATAAAGTGATATTTTTGATTTCAGTCGCTTCGGTATGCAGACTAAAGTAAAGAAGCGACGAAGAAACCTTTAGCCTGTTAGTTAGTGTTATTTTTCGAGTTGGAGCCTATCTCGTCCCAAGCTTTTTTATCCTCTAGATAATCTGATATTTTATAGTAAGCCTTTTTACACAATAAGGTTTTGAGAATTTGTTTGATTTTATGTACTGATAATTTTTGCAACTCACTAGGAGTTTTGTTGTAGAAGCGTATACATTGCCCTTTCAAAGATACATTAATTTTGTGAACTCTAGTTGTGGGCACAGCGAGTTTATGTTTATTTCTTGTATTCAAATTACGTCAAACTTCTAAGTCAACGCAATCGAAAGTTTTGTAATTTCTTAGGGAATGACACTCACACGAAATCTATAGAGTCGGTACTTCCCGTTGACCTAGAATTATGAAATTTGGCAAGAAGCAAGATCTTAACGCAAGTAAAGAATAAAAGACTAAATTTGTATAACAAAAAAAATATTATTTCTCGCCGTGGACCTTGGCCCTTTAAGGTAATTCCCGTTGACCTAGAACCATAAAATTTGCCAAATTTTATGGTTCTAGATTTTGGTCCATGACGAGTTTTTTTTTATTGAATAAACAACAAATTTATAGTTATCGGATATCGGATAGATAACTATAAATTTGTTGTTTATTCAATAAAAAAAAACTCGTCATGAACCAAAATCTAGAAGGTACTTCCCGTTGACCTAAAATCATAAAATTTGGCATGAAGCTAGTCTTATAACTATACGGAACCCTCGGTGCGCGACTCCGACTCGCACTTGACGTTTTATTTTGTCCAAACCTAACTAAAAAAAACACATCCCGCCGCAAAGCTACGCCGCTCCAGTTAGGTACTAGCAACTCTAGTAGAAAGAAAAGTGCATAACCCAAACTCACCATGAGCAACCACACTGACGTAGCACCTAGCCTGATACATGCAAGCGCGCTCCTGCCACGTGTTCGCCACGGGATCGTAACAGCGCACGGTGTTGAAGTGATCGCTGCCGTCAAACCCGCCGATCATGTAAATCAGGTTGTTCAGCGTGCAAAGGCCGTGGTACGCGCGAGGCGTGAGGTCCATGTGGATTGATAGGAACCACCGATCCGCCCTACAAGATGAAAAATAAAGATAAAAATTCTTTATTTAGGAACATATTAATAATGGGGCGCAAGTAACAAAAACAGGCAGCAATGCGATGCGACCTGCAGAAGTAGGTAAATTACTGTGTCGCAGATCGCAATGCCCACCTCCGGGATTAGAGTAAGATGAGTTCTAACAAAGTGTACGTAGGTAGGTACCTACATACATAAGTATATAATATATAAGTTAACAATAGGTTTCTTAATATAGTTAAATTTAAAAATATATATGTTTTAAATAAAGTTTCTAAATAATAAAATTGTGAACCTAACCATAGCAAAATAAAAGAAATTAAAGAATAATTTCAGAAAATTAGATACAGTTACATAAGACTGTGGCGTCTGTGCACTAAGTGCTCCTGAGGACGCTGGAAACGAAAGTTTGAGAGGAGATAAGAAAACGGGAATCGGATGTAAAATCACAATCAAAATCTCTTTATTTCCAATAAATATATACCTACTTAGAAAAGGTAAAATTCTTAAAACTAAACACTTGAACACACTTTATTTCCGTGCCAGTGGATATAAAGTGATATTTTTTATTTCTGTCGCTTCGGTATGTAATGTAGTAGGTATCTGTATACAGAATGTTCGGCAGACCGTGTGCCATATGATAACTGGGGGTAGGTGGAACCAAGTTCAAGAGCTTGGTGGCTTTTTCAACTCTGAAAAGGCGCTCGGCTATTTTTAAATGGTTTTTATTAATTTTTCAGGAATTTTAACGTTTTTTCGGGGTTGTAACTTTTTTGTAATATATCTACGAGGGCGGCCCCACGGCGGGGTCGCTTTACTGTGGAGAAAAAGTGTCTTTCGGTCAGTAAGTGTAGTGGAGTGCAATGATGTGCGTTTGACAGCAATAAGAGTCAAATTATGTGATAGATCCTTGATGATATTTAGTGTTTACATGCCTATTGACTGCTACGAGAACTTGCCGGACTTTACGCAATGTTTAGGTAAAATAAGTTCAATCATTGAGGATGCTAGAGACACGGATGCTATCTATATATTGGGTGATTTTAATGCACACCCAAAAGAACTATTTTGCAATGAGTTACTAGACTTTTGTACAGAGCAAAAATGGACGTGTGCAGACATAAATATGTTAGGCTCTGAATCTGATACCTATACTTTTGTCAGTGAGGCTCACGGGTGTGCGAGGTGGCTAGACCACTGCGTCGTTACTGGTGCTGCGCTGCCTTCTGTCCGTCGCGTATGGGTAGAGCACGGACTGCAGTGATCTGACCATTTCCCGCTTGTTATAGAATGTAATGAGGTAAGCTGAATGCTAAATTAGACTTAAACATGACATCATTTGTAAATAAAATTGTATGGGGAGAGCGTAACAATAATCAAATTGATTGTTATCATCAGTTATGTAACTCACGACTAAAAGAAATCTACTTTCCAGCACAGCTTTCCCATTGTTGTGATGGAATTTGTAATGACATGGAGCATAGAATTATATTGGATAATATGTATTTTAAAATAGTTAATATCCTGAAAGAAGCCGCAGCATCTTCTTATGAGCGAGGGAGAACGCGGAGGAGAGGTGGTTATGTCGCGGGATGGAACAAACATGTGGCTGGTTTCCACAGAGAGGCCAGGTTGAAGTTTTTGGTCTGGACTGAAGTTGGTAAGCCAAAGAGTGATAGAGTTTATAACGATATGTGTGAGAGCAGAAAGTTCTTTAAAAAACAACTTAAGTGGTGTCAAGACAGACAAGAACAGATTAAGATGGACAGATCCTTGACAGCTTGCTTAACGACGTAATGCTACGACACGTCCACCTACACGATGCCCAGTTTGGTTTTAGGGCTGGGCTCTCGACGGAGAGCGCGATCTTATGTCTTAAGCAGGCTGTCACATACTACACGGAGAGGAAGACGCCGGTGTACGCCTGTTTCCTCGACCTGTCTAAGGCTTTTGATACGGTTCTGTATGATAAGCTTTGGTGCAGGTTGGGGGCGACGGATGTCCCGGCTGATGTCGTCTCCGTACTGAAAAACTGGTATCACGGCCAGCGAAACCAGGTGAGGTGGGCGGGTGCGTTGTCTGATGCATACGGCTTGGAGTGCGGCGTGCGGCAAGGTGGGATAACATCTCCTCTGCTGTTTAACCTGTATGTTGATGATCTCATTGGCGAGCTCAGCAGCACCCACACAAGTTGTTTCGTAGACGGAGTCGCGGTAAACAATGTAAGTTACGCCGATGACATGGTGCTGCTGGGTACCTTCGGTGGGATCTGTTCGCCATCTGGTGAAAATCTGTGAGGCGTATGCGGCTGAACATGGACTGAGGTATAACTCTAAAAAGAGCGAAGTCCTCGTCTTTAAGAGTGGTAGAGTTCGACCAGTACATGTTCCGCCTATTATGCTCAATGGTGTGGCTTTACAAGTACTTAGTTAGGAGTTTTAATTATCTTGGGCACATTTTCACGGTATATTTAAGAGATGACGAGGATGTTGAAAGGGAGCGCAGAGCGCTGGCAGTCCGGGGTAACATGATAGCACGGAGGTTCGCTCGCTGCTCGAGAGAAGTGAAAATCACTCTTTTTAAGGCTTACTGCCAGTCCTTCTACTCGAGCAGCCTCTGGATAAACCACACCCGGCGGGCTGCCAGCTCTCTGCGAGTTCAGTACAACAATGTCTTCAGGATGCTGATGCGGCTGCCTCGCTTTTGCAGCGCATCAGGGATGTTCGCGGAGGCGCGCACGGACGGCTTTCATGCGATTATTCGCAAGAAAGTTGCCTCCCTTTTCCAGCGTGCGCGAGCCAGCAGCAACGGCATCCTGAAGATGATTGTAGCACGGACAGACTGCCCCATTCAAAACAGGTGGATGCAGATATTTATGGGCACCATCTGATCCTTATGTAAATTGGCAAATTCTAATTCTATTTTAATTTTTTGTGTGACATTTTATTTAATTCTTTTTATAATGTTATGTATAGTTTTAAGATTGTTTTTAATAATATTGTAAGGATAAATTTAATCTGAAATAAATGAATAATAATAATAACATGGCTTACATTTTTTTTTTAATAACATCATGGCCTTTGTTTGTAACCAACGGTATGCCACATGAGTCAGAACTACCTGCATAAAATACAAAACAAAAGTTTATTCGAAAAATCTGCTATTATGAATATCCTGCAAATAATATTGATTTCAATATTCATTTTAATAGTACGACCTATGTACATGTAATAAAAAAAATTAAGCAATGTTATTTCATAAAAGAAACGTTACAGTAATAACAAGTTGAAATTTCAGAACAAAATCGAAAATCTTAAAAATAGCTAAGCAGTCTTTCAGGATTAAAAATGCCGCCAAGCTATTGTACTTAGTTCCCATATGGTACACGGTTTGCCGAACACCCTGTATGTCTGTATATCTGTATAGTGTACTTATCTATCTATTTATTTATATAATATATTTTTTTTTCTTTCATCTGTCATCCAGTGTTGCAATAGCTGCATTAACTCATCTGTGGCTTTGCGGCTAATTAGCGCGGACTTCGCGCGTCCGCGACACAGATAATGGGGTGGTGGGTGGATTTCTAAAGTAGGTAGGAAATCCGAGTAAAAATTCAGCATAATAAAGTTAGACTTGAAACTTAAATCTACAGAGAATTCTGTGAGATTTTACATGGTACATGTTTCCCCCTATCTCCTCTTGTAGCGATAAGTTGGTACCCTACCTACCTACCTACATACCTTATTGTAAGTCCATATTAAGAACCTATTAGTATGTAAAATTTAAAACCTTGTGTCGTATGTCTCTACAAAACTAGTGGGACTTCCCGCGCTCCAACCGCCGACAGCGAAAAGAACCTCAAAAGGAATGCGGGGTCGCGCAAGGGGCTCGTTGAGGTCCGCTTCTGTTCCCGGCCTCGAATCTAGTAACGTGAGAAACACTACGGCTGGATACAGTGCTTCTTGACACTTCTGAAAACAATAGGTAGAACAGAAATCATTACCGGGTTTTTTTTGGCTTACAAAATAAGCTCAAGTAACATTTTAAACTATAAATTACTATTACAAAGAAATAAAGTGTTATTTGATGAACTGGTTAGGAATCTTAGATAATTAAAGAAAGGTACTTACCTAGTTATTATTACTATTTATCAGGTATTTATCGCGTTTATTTTACTATTTTTCTCGACGTTTCCACAGGTTCACATACTGTAGCGTGTAAACCTGCCGAAACGTCATGTTCTGATCGCGTAAGTTTAAAAATATTTAAAGAAAGTTAGGTTTCAAAATTGGTTCTTACCTCGTCTTCAACAACAGGCGCCCATTGCAAAATTTTGGATTTGAAATATTTAAAGCTAATGTGACCAAATCTCACACACGACAGTAGTGAAGGAATGTACAGTCTTCTATTTTCTAAATCGTGTTCTACCCATGTTTTCACTGCTTGAAATACTACTTCCTCGTTTCGAACATTCAGCTCATCATCTCTGAGCACTTCCTCCAATTCTTCGTGTGTGAGTGATTTGAATTCATTACATTCCTTTAGAACCCTACTAAAATTCTGTCTTATGTACAGTTTTCCCTTCTTCTCTAAATCTCCACAGAAGTAGTATTTCGCAAATTTAAATATTCCCAAACAGTTGTGTGGCCGGAGTTCGTTCAGGAAGTATTGGCAGCAAAGCTGGATAACCCCCACAACGTCGAACTGATCGGCGTAAGGTAAAAGGTATTCTACATTTTCTGCTGTTACCTTACATGTGCCGGTGTAAGCGTAATCTAAAATAAGACTCATGTAGCAGCTGGGGACATCTACAAATATCTCAGTTTCTTCCGGTTCCCCCTTTTTCAGTGAATTTATAAATATTGCCTTGAAATATGGACTAACAGCAGAGAGTATGGCCCGGTGTATTCGAATCGATTTCATGTCCCTACATACGATTGTACCATCACAAAGCTGCCCATTTTGTCGCAGCTCATTCCATATCGCTGGGAATTCTACAACTGAATAATTTTCAGGGAGGCACACGCATTTTCGTTTTCTTGTCACGATTTTCTTTTTTGATAAGCGCGATTTCGTGGTAGAACCAGAACGAACGGAATTTTTAGTTTTTGATAATTTTCGGTGTTTCGTAATAAATTCCATCCCTTCGAAAAACGGCGGTCGAAACTTGTTTATCTGTCGCGATCACGAGTCGCGATGACATACTTGATTGACCGATGATTTTCATTTTTTGAAATCGCTTCTTTCTCACAAGAAGTAAATAGAAAAAGGTTCCGCATGACCATTAATACTTTTTGAATTTCGCGCGGTTTGATATAAAAATTGTCTATGGTAAATGTGACACTGACATTTCTTTAAACTGTCAAACAATTTTTCGTCTAAGTTGTCAAACTTCTACATTGTCTATAGTCTCTTTTTCTTCCGATTGTCAAGATGGTGAGTTTCGTTGTGGAAAATAGGAAATAAATCAATGAAAATCCCAGTGAAAACGATAAATAGTGATAGTTTGTGGTGGTTTTTAGTTATACCAGTGAAGTCAATATTTGTTCCTTTACGTATTTCAGGGTATCGACATCAACCACAAACACGACAGGAAAGTTAGGCGCACCGAAGTCAAATCTCAGGATGTGTACCTGAGGCTTCTGGTGAAGGTAAGTGCACCGGTATACCGCTTTTTACTGTACTATATCCAAAACCCCAACCAATACAAGAAAACCGTAAGTCCATTTACGTCCATAACCTGTACTTGTTTTTGTTGACAGTTGTACAGATACTTGGCCAGGCGTACAAATGCCAAGTTCAACACCATCATCTTGAGGAGGTTGTTTATGAGCCGTATCAACCGCCCTCCGATCTCCCTCTCCCGCTTGGTGCGTCACATGAAGAAGCCTACTCGCGAGGGTCTGATCGCAGTGGTTGTGGGAACCGTGACCAACGATGTCAGGCTGTACAATGTACCCAAACTGACAGTGGCTGCTCTTCACGTTACTGAGAAGGCCCGCGCCCGTATCTTGGCTGCTGGAGGTAAGTTTGTTTATGTTTTGATATGAGGTTAGGAGTAGTCTTGTTGCTAGTTTGAGGTTAGACTTATCACCTGACAGCCTATTCATAATCCTGTGCAGTTGAATAGCATTGTTTTATATCAATAGTAAGATAACTTACTACAGACTCAAAATAGCCATTGTATCTGGTGGCTATAAGTGTAATGTGAATCCATGATATTCAATCAATGAGCCCCCTTGACTTAGATTTTATCTAAATTCTGAGCTCTTCTAGCAATCTTATCAATGTTCTATTATAGTAAATAACCAGTTGACACCCATTGTTGAGTATACCCCAGTGTTCTATTTACATTTACCGGACAGTCCATTGAATAGACCTGTCCCCTAATCAGTCTACTGGATTCAGAATTCCTCATAATTTTTCTAGAAGCCTTCTATAATTTATTCCTTGTCTTTTACAGGTGAAATCCTGACCTTTGATCAGCTCGCTCTCCGTGCCCCCACTGGTAAGAAGACCGTGCTCGTTCAAGGCCGCCGCAACGCCCGTGAAGCTGTCAGACACTTCGGACCCGCGCCGGGAGCTCCTCGCTCTCACACTAAACCATATGTGCGTTCTAAGGGACACGAGAAGGCCAGACCTAGCCGTCGCTCTAATGCGTAATCTTTTTAATATAAGGACTACAGCCTATTTTTGTGGTATTATTTTCATATCCTCGCCAAGCTTTAATCAGTGATCAGGAGCCTATAGGAATTAGGTATGTTAATGAAATTTTGCCCTGGAAATTCATTTTGCTCCTGCAAGCATAGGTTTTGTTCATAAGTAGGTCATGAATGTAAACAACATCTGAACTTATAAATATTACATGATTTATTGCCACAACTAATATCACAGATAATTTCACTTGTCTAGCACTAATTGTTAATTAGGCGGGTGCACACAGACCGAGCAGCCTCGCGAGAAATTTGCCGCGCGCTGAAACTGTCCCCGAACGAGCGAGGCAGCCTCGGTATTATCGCGAGGCTGCTGCGCGCGGCATGGCCAAACCAATTCGTATGTTCATTTAGTTGAGAGTTAAGATATCATGGCACCACCTTTATTCAAAGGGCACCACACGTACGTGTTGCGGCGGCAGCTGTTGCTTTTATCTTCATAAGCTAAAAGCAAAAGAATAAGATTATAAAAAAGAGAAAATGTATATGAAGACAATATATAATATAGAGGTATTGGATCAAGACATTATACAAAACATTATATATTTGATGGAAACAAATGTTAAGGAAATAACTGTACCAAGAATTGATTGATGATGGGGTGGAGAAAAATTTTTGCACGCATTAACCAGGCATCTTCTCCAAGCCCTCTATTTGTTAATTGACGGTAATTGAAGACTGAGGCACCTTTGAGCACAACAAAAAGCCAACTCTCTTGGTTGTTCGCACCAGTCGGTGCGCGCGCTTGACTCGGCCGAGGCACGTCCACACAGACCCAGCTGCTTCGCGCGGCAAATCCCTCGTGAGGCTGTTCGGTCTGTGTGGACCCACCTATTCACTAAGCGTCATCCAGAAACTGAGCAGAGTTTCATCATGTTGGGTCACCCCAAACACTTGTTTCAACTTCACCACAGCTGACGATTTTGCACCAGAAGATGCTATAGCTGCCTTCACTGACTTTGCTATTCTGGAAAAGTAAATTTGAAGCTTACTTAGCTGTAATTAGTGAGTAGCAGGATGTCCAAGCAAAGCGATTGTTGTCTAGTGTAGAATAGAGAAAAATGACATCACATCATCATAAAGTATTTGAAATTAATTCCTTCAACTTCAATAATTATTGAAATGTATGACGATGCTGTCATTATAGGCTTAGATGCTTGGTCTACTGATAGTTATTTGAATTGTTTTTATCACTTCAACTTACCCTAGCCATTCTAATTGCAGAGATTTTAGTTGCTGGTGTAAAACAGCATCATTGAACTTTCTATTGCTGATTGCAGCTTCTATTCTATTCATGATTGTTGGACCTGCATTATAATAATAATTGCATTATTTTGTAGATGTAAAATAGGCGAACCGAAATGATGATAGAGAGCTAGCCTCAATGTTAACAATAGAAAGAAATTAAAAACACATACCTACTTACATTTCACAGGCAAAGATCCTGACCACTTGACAGAGAAGCACCCACTGCTCATCTCTTCAAGAACACATGAAGTCTTCAAAGTTCCATTCATTAGTTTGATGTTAGGAGGCTCTCTATTTACCACTGGCAGGAGTCTTGATAGGGCAGTGGTTATAGAGGTAGGTTCTCTGCAGCTTGGTGATATTTGAATCTGAGTAATGTCATGATTTTATCAAAACCTGTTCTTAAGCAGGCCAGGTCATTAGACTGTTAATTCAGGAGAAAGATATTAAGAGGCCGAGGAGAGGAGATAAATTAAATCTATTCACATGCTATGTTGTTATACTTACATTTACTCCAGTCAAAGTGCAAAACATTAGGACCCTAAACACAGCTTTAGTCAACATGGTCTCTAAAACCCTCAATGGCATACACTCCTCATTTAGTAGGTCACATGCTCCAGCCTCAAATATTGACCCTTTGAGGGCATTGGGGTTCAGCTTTTTCAAAAGGTCCTGACTGGAGTAAAGCGTTTCTGAGTAGGTGTGGGCTCCAGCCTTGAGCATCCATGTGAAATGAGAGTGAAGGTGTTTGAATGTGTCTTCATCTCCTAAAAGAATTAGAGCAGTGTAGGAAAAACATTTTTTTTTTCTTATTTTCAGTTAGATTTTCTTGTTATCATTTTACCTGTTAGCTGCACCAGAGATCTAGACTGTCCAAAGTCATTCCTACCTGTTCTCAGCCGAAGAGCTCTTTGAGAACAGATCTTCTGTTCATTGTCAAACACCACCGTGCATAACTCTTGCAATTCTTTTGATATTCTCTAGAAAATAAAAACATTCTGTGCAAAAACAACTATCAGTCAGTTTGAGTAGTTAAATATACTGATTTTGTTAAGTGTAGTGATGTTACCAGCATATGTTCTGAAAGAACCGGTGTAATATTGAGCAACAGCATCTTATCCTTCATCAGAACTACTATAGAAAACCATCTCTTCAGGCCTCTAGCTCGGGTGTCATGCAGTTGAAATGTGAAGCTCAACACATGCCCTTGAGTGTCACTGAAGTAGACTACACCACCTTCTTTGCTCCAACTGACCTGAAAAAGTCAGAAATTACTTCTTATTTGCTTATTCTCCTCATTAATTTCTTTGCATGGCTACTGATTATTAAAGGGTCAGAAGCTACACAGTGGACCTACCTCGCAAGTAATACTTCTAATGGCTGCTTGTCTCAAAAAAGCTGTCACATCAGGGTTAGGAACAGTTTCCCTGCTGCAGAAAATCGTTCCATCATCGTCTCTGGATACCAGGACAGTCTCTGGACCCAGAGAAGTGCACCCGTTGCATTGGACCGTAGACTTTGAGGATTCCGTCGTGTGCTCTTCATTGTCAGTTGTAAACGTGCAGAATACCGGCCGTGGTCCATGGGCTTCACAAAAATGGCACAGTCCCACTATGGCATTCATGAATTTCTATAAAAATTAAGTTTTTTGCAAATTGGATTGGTAAATCAATAGGTAAAGATTGTTGTGACTTGTGAATCATCGAAAACAAGTCTTCAACTTCTTTTTATTTTGGCGCCGTTTGCTTTTCGCTACGACTCAGCCAGTGTCGTATGTGTAATAGTGTGATTTTGTGAATGAAATGAATCTGTCATTTTGATAATGACGTTGATAATTTACGGACTTTGACAGTACCTACTTAACCTTTCCTTTGCATAAGCACTGATTAGCGCCTACTACCTTTGTCTGCCTAAGCTCTGATCAGTGCTCTAGCACCAGCAATACAATTTTATTCGGTTTTGGTATTTATATACAGTGCAATACAGTCTAAATTGTTTTATTTGTTTACCTCTTGAAATGAACGAACCCAAAATCATTTCACTCATTCAGTGAAGTTCATAGAACCGTCAAAATTTGAACATCGGCATGCATTCGTTGTGAAATGGCAAATTTTTCGGTGTGAATTGTGTTTTTCAACATAGTATTTCTAAGTGATTTTTAGCTAATAAGGTTGTGTTTTTCATATCAATATACTTTAATATTGAACTAACGAGTGTTATAAATAAAATAAAAAAATATCAACAGAATTTCTAAATCTATCATTATTTCTACAGACCGTGTGTAAATTTTATGTTGGGTTCAATAACCTATGAAAGATAAAAGCGTGATAATGATTTAGCAGTAGATAAATACATTATAAGGTACAGTAACTATCTAACTTCAAAATAAAATCGTTAGTTATGCTTCCACTAAACAATTTATTGAAAATATTCAATAAATTCTGAACCCTGTCGAGTGCGCTCTCTGACCGCGCCATGTCGCGGCACACGAAGGGTGCATTTGTTTCCCAGGTCCGGCGTTCGAAAGGTTAATAAACTTTTTTTACTCGGAAGTTCTTCGGTTTAGATTATTATACAATCTACGACCCACACGGTGTCTTTAGAATACTATATTCTAAGACGGTGTCCCAATCGTAGAGTCGATTGCTACCTTTCGAAGTATACTAATACCTAATCTATGCTGCCCAGCGTTGCCATTTATACGGATTTGTCCGTATTTGTACGGATTTCGGAAGCCTAATACGGATGATTCAAACATACGGATTTATGTTACAGGCAGATTCAACTTTACACAGACTCTTTTAAGGCAGATGCAGTCGATGAAGAGCACATTTAGATGATGTTTTCATTATTTAAAACCATAACTATTATATTTATTTAAAGTCCTAACGGCTCGCATGTACTGGGAAATATTGCCGTTGGCGCCACACCGTCATTATGCATGTATTTACAAGCGGGACAGCCGATATCCGTTCTACAGCTGTAGTAAGAATGGTATTGAAATGCTTCACTATATGTCACAAATATTGAGCTGCTAGCGAATAATTTGTTTGACCAAGTTTTGGGTTGAAAGCTGTCCACGAAACCTTTGCAAAAGTGTGTGTTGTGTTGTGCCAAATCAAAACTAATGTAACGTAATTATGAAATCTTTTACATATTATAATAATTAGTAACCCCTGTCAAAAATGTAAAGCAGCACTATATTATCACGGCAACATATAGCCGCTGCCCCACCGCTGCGCACGGAGAGGTTACGTACGTATTTCTAGCTTCGCTTTGCAAGGAAATGTGTGATAACGTCAAGATAACGTAAAGAAAGTGATAATAATGTCCACTGCAACCCACGAATACGCTACTTATGGAAACGAGATTAATGACGTCATTGCTTTGCTACACGTGTGGTTTGAACACAGTTTAACGCTTTCAACGCTATGCACACGAGGTCAATACTGTGCTGCGCCACAGTTGTACATAGTCGTAGGTTAATTTTCATGTAAAGTGTGTGACATAATAAATAATAAAATAGGCACAGATACGATAACAGGCTTGTTACATGCAACTTTTAGGTAAATCACCCGATGATAAATAATGATATATATAAATAAAATTATTATCATAGATGTTTCATTTTTATACGGAATTTCACTCAAGAGTTACGGACTTTTTGAACGAAAATACGGAATCCATGCCTTATCCATATGGCAACACTGATGCTGCCTTCGATCAGGGAGTAGATTTTTTTCGATGATTGCTGCATAACGGCTACGCTGAGCGAGCGGCGCTTGAGGTTTGAGTGAGATACTACGGTCGTGGGTTCGGTTCCCGCTGCCTTTCACTTTTAGGGTCCAGCATTATTTGATTGTTAAATAAAGGGCCAACCTTAAACATCTAGGCGCCCCGGGTGAGTCATGAGTTTGACGCCCTTTTATATCTTAGGTATAGCTAAATAAAAAAGTTTATACGTAAGGATATATGGATGGATGTTTGTTACTCTCTCACTCAAAAACTAGATATTACTGAACGAATTTTCATGAAGCACATTATTGATATTGCACGGACTTTGCCCCCTCCCATAAGTAATTAATATAATATTTTTTTTTGTTGTTAAAAACGGTGGCAATAGTAATACCTACCTACGCACTATGTAAAAATTTCACTTGATTGAACCAAGAGAAACAGCCTTGACAACAAGAGAGAAAACAGAAAAAAAATATAGTTTTTTTTATGGATTCCGGATTTCCTCTCTAATTTTCATTTGTATTATTTGTTGATTTTGTAGTTACAGCGGCAAGAGAAATACACATATTGTGAAAATTTAAACTGTACACACGGTTCATGAGATACAGATTACATTATCTCTGATACAGCCCGCTGACACAGGCGCGGTCGCAGCGCACAAGATTTGAAGGGGGGGGGGGGTACCACTTGGTCAGGGCCGCAGGCAGGCATTTCGGGGGGGGGGGGTAGGGCTGAAGACCCCACCGAAAACCTATAAACGTTAACATAGGTAGAAATGTGATCTTAAATGGGTCAAGTTAGGGACCATGGGGAAAATGAGGCGGGCGGGGCGAAAATTTTTGCGGTGGTGGGGGCAAAAAGATTTTAAACGAGTGTCGAGCACTTGATAAGCAGAACAGCAAGATATTATCGGCGACATTTCTCGGGTCTAAAACAACTTGGCCAATTACTAGACAAGTATTCCGGATTGTGGAAGGAGGTCTTCCCGGCTTTAAACCCGAGATTCTCCCTAAAACTCTTCAATCACAAACGAGACAAACTCCGGCAAATCGTCGGTATTGTCACAGGACACTGCATGCTTAACAAACACCTATTTAACTTGGGTATCACGGACAGCCCCCTATGCATGAACGCAGAGGAGTCGGCCGCTTGTGCTTGTGAGCGTGCGATAGCGTAGCTTCTCAACGACTACACTACCTCGGGACACCGAGGACGCCTAGGGATGCATGTACCGGCGTCAGCGAGCTGCTGGCTTTCCTGGAGGACATCGGGTCATTAGACTAGCAGCCACCCCACCCGTCACCCAAAAACTTGTTGCGGAAACCAGTCTAGAAACAAGTATCAGTCCGGGATCACCCGCCTCCTTTCGCGTTTGCTAGCCTGTGAGTGGGTAGGTAGGTAAAAGTACAATTAATTCGATCTTCAATAACTCGTTTATTCAACTGTACACTGATTCACAGTCAACATTCAGGAAATCTCCAGGACAGCTTTAAGTTGACCTTCATCATTATTGTGTGAGTAATATAATAAGTTAATTTGAGGGTATCATCGCATTGCCGCACAAAAATGCTACGTAAGTATAACATTCATAAAATCACAATAAAACGGTAACATGATCTGAGGATGGATAAACGCGACAATATAAAATAAATTAATTTAAATTATAAACAAAATAACATGTTACTGTGCCTATCGAAAAAAATTGTCTAAATGTATACTCTAGGTATGTGGTGCGGCGGTTTTATTTCTTAGAAACGGGTTTATAGGCGATTTTTCTGGATTTCATTGTAGACCACTTGTGTCGTTTTAAATAATAGACCGTCGCAGCGAGTATTGCGCAGATGCCCATGACCTGGAATTGAGAGATTGACAATCGTTAAGAGTATGGCTCATTGTAATAAACCGCCAAGTGCGAGTCGACTCGCACTAGAAAGGTACCGTAAAAATCAGGCAACTTTTTCAAGGAACATCAATTTTTCACTTGGTTGGACACCACTTTAAATTTTTGACTTTATAACATTTTTAGTATTTGTCTATATATAGGTAACATTTCAACTCTAATAACAATTAGAGTTGAAATGTTACCTATATAGAAAGTTTTATGTGTCTACTTATTGTAGTTCAAGAGATACAAAAACCTTAACAAACGAAGAGCCAAACTAGCCAAAAAAAAAACACGTTTTCTGTATAGAAGCCACCTTTAATTTTGATATTTATTTTATTTTTATTATTTGTTATTAGTCATAGCGGCAAGAGAAATGCACTTTCTCTGAAAATTTCAACTGTCTACCTCTTACGGTTCATGAGATAGAGCCCCGTGACGACGGACTCTGCTGGCTTAGTGTTAGTATTTCCCCAAACAAGCTTTTTTTAGGGTTCCATACCCGAAGGGTGAAAATACTACAGAATGCTACAACTACGCAGATGGTGAGGCTGAACAGTGTACAAATTAACTTGTGTGTGTTTTGTTTATAGAACTTTTGTCTCTTTTCTGTGCTTGCAGGTGAATTCTGGACAAAAATGTCCTAAATCCTCAATGCAGGGGATTTTGGAATAAGCCTGTTTTCAGAGGTCCTCGACTTCCCTTTCTAAGTCTTGGCCATATCTTGTTTCGTTATTTATATTTAAAAAAAAAAGTAAACGTTTACCTGGATAGTCATAAGTCGCCGTTGATCGAGCTCGGGCTCGGAGCACCAGCGCAGGAAGGTGGCGACGTCCTTTGCGAGCTGCGACGCTGTGTTCGGCGTGCCGTCCGTGTATTCTGCAGCCTGGAATTACACACGTTAATATAAATAAAAATAGCACAATATATAATTTTACTTTTATGGGTTGGAAGTTGGTAGGCCTGCAAAACATCATGGTGCAAGAAACTCTTAGCCCCGTATTATGAAAGCTTACTCAGTCATCATCTCTGCTTGAGTAACACTTTTCTATGGCAAAAACGTCACTCAAGTAGATATAAATATACTGATCAAGCTTTAAATATTACGGGCCTTAGAGTAGAGACCAGTTGGACGGCCACAAATGAGATGCAAGGACGACATCAAAAAGATAGCGGTCAGTAACTGGCCCTTAAATGCCCAAAATATAAGAGGATTGGAGAGTTAGAAGGCCTACACCAGTCTACTGGTCCTTAAAGGATAAAAACAAAAAAAAATTGGTACTAGCTTCGGCTTCGCACGCGCTTTCTGGGATAAAAGTAGCCTATGTCTGTCCCCAGAATACCACCTACCTCCCTGCCAAATTTCATTTAATTCCGTTCAGCCTTCAAAAGGTAATATAGACAGAGTACTTTCGTATTTATAATATTAGTATGGATTTAAGTGGCGTCAGTCTTGATGATGCCACTTAATGCTAAACACGGGGTAGGTAGGTACAGGGCGCGTCACGTAAACAGAACGCTGGCCTTCACCTTCGCACTGAGCGATTAGTCGCGGTTTACCCGTGCACAGACACTTCCCCTATATCCACCTCAGTTCTGTTTACGTGACGCGACGTGTACCTGGATGAACATATCCATCATGGGAACTCTCGTGTTATAAAGGATGTTCGGCAGAAGCCCGTGTTACCCTTTGGCAAACAATCACATAGGTACGTTATGTTATGTTTGAATGCCAAAGGGGGGTACGTGAAACCAAATGCAATACCTTGGCGGCTTTTAAACCCTCAAACGCCACTCAGCTATATTTTTCTTTTTTAAAGATTTTCTGTGTTTTGCCTGAATTAGAACTATTTAATAGTACATTATGGTACAAGTGTGTAATGTTGGTGATTTCTGCTGAGGCGCCATTGAGACCCGAGCCGTTAGGTGAGGGTCTTAAGAGAGCCGCGGACGGTAATCATCAATACACACGTGTATCATACGACGTTTTTCAACACACTTGTGACGAAAATAATACCAAAAATCATTTTATTCCGTAGATAATAGATATTTTTCCTTGGGAGTTTTTAGGTAGTAAATCTTTCATAACGTTAAGGGCTTCAGATCTTATATCGGGCGGTGTACAACATAAATAATTTTCTTCATAACTAGTACTTGTAGACATTTTAATAATAAATAACTATAATTTCAACAGTGAAAACGAGTTGTGAAAAATGTTTCGCTATGGCGGGAAAAATTAATCAGTTTTCCTATGCGCGCGCATTGCGATCAGCCACAGACTAAAGGGATGAGGTTTTTTTTTTATTTTCCGCGCATAGGTTTTGCGCCTATTCTGCCACGTACAAAATGGGGAATTTAGTTTTCTTTTATTACAGAGAAAACAAAAGTTATATCTGAGTGAAAGTATTATTTGTTAAACACGTACGAGTTAAAATTATCTATTTAAATAAGAAGTTGCATGAAATGAGCAAGCAATAGGAACATTAATTTATTTGTTCTATTGAACACGATCTTTTTTTGAATTAAAACTTGTTTAAGAACATAGCACCTCAACCAATCAAATTAAAAAAAAATCTATAACTCACTAGTGAGTTATAACAATGAAAAAGTCAAAGTTTGATTATGGGTGTCATTCTGTGCCTAATTGCGGTGACCATAGAGCCACTTTATGAGCAAGTGTGTTGAAAAGTATTTTTTTTTCGTAATGTTATAAACCTAAACGATAAAAAACCGGTCTATAAAAGTATAATTCTCTCATAAATCGAAGTAATGACTCCTTAGACAACCAACTTTCCTCTATTTATCAAAGTTTCGGATTTAGCCATCCCTCCCACCGCAAAAAGCCATCCTGTATAGGCTATTTATATCCCGAAAGGGGTGCGAAACCGCGAGCAGAAGCAGTAAAAAATTATGAACTCACCTCATCAAATAATACCTGTCCCATACCAATAGCCCCACCAGGGAAGTATGGGTTGTAATTCTGCCCCTCTCTCAAGACGATCCCGGCTGGCGGGTCCATGTAGCCGGTGAGGAGCGAGAAGATGTAGTCCTCGCCGCCGTGGCGACCTAACACGATCAGCGATAGGTCCGGTGGGTACGCACCTGGAAACAAGACATAATACACTGTTATTTCGTATACAGAATGGAGAGAAGGGAAACCATATTCATTAGCAAGCTCTGGAGCTATTATAGATTATCATTACAGTTTGTGTTGGAAGAACGTTTTATAAACACAGACTCTTCTATCCTTCAGAGAATAAGGATACCTAGTTACCGTGAAGACAAGATACCTAACTGTACACTGACGCCTTAAGAGGGCGCAAAGCGCGCCATTTTGTGAAAAGGATAGGCATAGGATTTCGCGTTCGTAGGAACGGCACAGAGCATACGCCTATGGAACGGCGTAAGCACAAAAATCAAGTTTTTGCTAATTAACAAGAATCCAATTGCAACGGAAATGTTTTAACTGTCCTACTGTGAATCTTCGGAAACACCGGATCAATTTTGTTTATCTCGTCAGCACAGAACGTCCACTGCTGAACAAGTCTTCCGTTATACAAAGGGGGGTTTTGTCATATTCACCATGCTTAGCAGGTGGATTGGTGGCCGCAGTCGAACTGTTAAAAATACACAGAAGGACACTGATGCCCTTCCTCCATCGATATAAGAGGGCGCAATCCACCCCTTTTGGTGAAAAGGATAGGCATAGGATTTCGCGTTCATAGAAGCGGGACAGAACATATACGTTTTTAGAACCTATGAAGAAACTGGTTCAAGGAACCAAATAATTTGTAATAAACATACGAATCATAACATAAGTCACAGCAATAGACCGAAGGGTTCCTGAGATCTCGACCAAAGTATGTGCGAAACAGTTCACATTCATAATTTTATTTGTATTTTTTTATCCAGGAACCAAAGAAAAACATTTGAATTTTATGTAATTCTAGTTTTTTTACCACGGGGATCCCGTGAGTACTGAGATCTAGGCCTAGTTTGACCACTAAACCCTATAGGTTCGCCCCTTAACAATCACATGTTCAAATTAGGGCTATGCAACACAAAATCCTACAGACTCTGTGAGAAGGCGGAGGAAACGACTCTCCATCTGCTAGGAGAGTGCGGAGCACAGATCAAAAATGAAGCATTCATCTGGGCAAGCACCTGCTCAGCCCAGACGAGCTACGAGATAGGAACCATAGCTGCCGCAGTTTCAGGACTAAACGCATAAAGTGGCGATCACAATATAGGCCCTATCATGGCCGCAGTGATATAATAGATAAATAAGAATTTTTATTACGAAACGAATTTTTATTTTGTATACGAAAGCCACCTAGAACAAACAAAAAAAATATATAGTTGGTGAATTATCCCGTCCTTTATCATCACCACATAACACAAGCTCTGCTTACTTTGGGGCTAGATAATGGTGTGTTGCATTATTATTTGTTTTTGTTTACCCAGACTAAACCCCGTCCACGAATTTATATTCAATTTATATGGTATATGCACGACTATGAAGTTCCTTAATTGTTGACAGGTGAGTAGGTAAATGAAGACTGAAGTATTTCATAGATACAGTTACTTTTGACAGATAGAGATGCGAATTTGTCGTCTCGAAAAATATGAGGACGCGAAAGTTTAGATTATTATCGATCTGACTTATTTATAAATAAAAAAAAATAAAAATATTTTATCGAATAACTGAGATTTATCATTGATGTAACGAAGATTATTCTACATAATTTTTCCATTAAAAAGTATTTAAAACAGTATTATAGTTTACCACAGTAACTCAATCTGTCTTACTTTTTATCACGGAAAAATGCGTGTAATGCCGCGGGCAGAAGCAAGTAGCAAATAAAACAACAAAAATAATACTATTTTATTCTATTGAATATTCTGATTCCTAAAATAAAGTCATTTAGATCCCTTGCTTGAGCCGTAGAAAGTCTCAAAGATTTTCGACTGATCAGTTGTTCGCCGCAGTGACGAAATTGGCAACGCATTCCCATACAGAGTGAAATTCGAGTCAAAGTTGTTGATTTTTGGGATACATCCTGAATTCACCCACTGCTGTGTATACATATAAATAAAATATAAAGTGTATAATAACGTAATATCCCTTGCTCCGGGATACATAAATCTTATTGATAGTTACCGTTATTGGCGAATCTAGCGGCTTGTTCGTTGGGGTACGGGCTCGGGAAGTAATCCGAGAGCTTGCCCGGCCGCTCAAAGTAGTTGCCTTCTTCGTCCGGGCCGTCTTTTATCATCACCTGGAGATTGTAATGCAGAGGTTAATTAATATAAATAAATAAATATACCTAATGCAAGACAATCCACAGAGTATCTTCATCTTGCCACAATGTAAGCAGAGCTTTTGTTATGGGTATTAGTTAACTGATACACTTATTACATTAAATACGTAGATATATGTTTTATTATACACTCAGAACAAATATCTGCATATCGTGCAAATATTTGTTCCGGGGCGGGAATTAATCCCGCTACCTCCCTCATCGCAGGTGGACCTTCGCCAGCGGCGCCACATACAGTCGTGGTCAACTAATTAGGGGCATGCAAGATAGTGAAGAACAATAACCGGTTATGTACATACTAATATAAAACCCTATTGATTTCTCACTAACTATTATTTGCATAATTTGGTCCGATTATTATGCTATAAATGGCTGTAAATAAATGAATAAATAAATAGAAAAAAGTATTTAATATCAAAGGTTGAACATGTATTCAATTTTAAGGTATAATTCTGTAGCTGGACATTTAATTAAGGACAGTAAACTATAATGAAAAATAGAGTTAAACAAAACTAATAATCTGCAGTATTATAATATCTTTAACAGCTCCATTTTATTACGTGTAAAATCAGTACCCAGTAGCAAAACCTTTGTTAGTAATTACCGCTTGACACCGATGTGGCATAGACATTATCAGATTCTGGCATGTTTCGACAGGAATGTTTGCCCATGCCTCACAAAAAGCTTCATTAAGTTCATCTAAAGTTGTGGTACGATAAGTGGCAACTTTTTTCTTGATTTCGTGCCAAAGGTGCTCGATTGCGTTAAGGTCCGGGCTATTTGCTGGCCAATCTAGCACCGATACTGACTGACTGGTAAGAAACGACTTGACTGAACGGGCGGTATGTTTCGGGTCGTTATCATGCTGAAACGTCCATATAATAGGGAGATGCTGCTCAGCATAGGGAAGCATCGTTTCCTCCAATATTGCCTTGTATTGATGTTGGTCTAAGTTACCCTGAACTTTCCTCACAGGTCCCACTCCACGTGCATAAAATGAACCCCACATTTTAATGTTTCCACCGCCATGTTTCACCTGCTTTTTTGTGGATCTTGGATTCATTTCCGCTTTTACTGGACGCCGTACGTATTGCCTTCCATCTGAAGAAATCAAATTAACCTTGGTCTCGTCAGAGAATATGTATTATTCTCTGACGAGACCAAGGTTAATTATGGACATTGGACCTACGCCCAATGGTAACATGTATGTTACCATTGGGCGTAGGTCCAATGTCCATATTTACGTGCAAACGCTAAACGAGCATTTCTATGTACTTTCTTCAACAACGGTACTTTGCGAGCCACTCTTCCGAACAACCCTGCTTCTACCAGACGTCGTCGAACGGTCCTCGCTGAGACACTAGCTCTTTCGTCTGTCCCAAACACTTCGTGTTTAATTAAAATAGAGCCTAGAAACGGATCTTTCTTAGCTAACCTGGTTATCATTCTATCTTCTTGCGGAGTTGTTTTTCTCAATCTTTTTGTTCTGGGCACATTTAAAGCTGTGTTATTGCATCTGACATGTTGCACTGCATTGTATACCATAGTTTTTTAACAATTTAAATGTTCTGCTATCCTTCGGTATGTCCAACCATGCTCGACAACAAACTTCATGATAATTTTTCGTAGTGTTGGATCGCAACTTTTATTTTTGCCCATTTTTCTTCAAAATATTTTTCAAAACATAAAATAAATATCGGGATTGCCGCCAAAACTACCACGAAACAATAAGAGAAGAAGTAAAAAAGTATTAAGATTCAAATTTTGAAAATAGAACGCAATATCTCAGTGTCCCTAATTAAATGGCCAGCCAGCAATATTTGAACAAATAGCACTATGATAATCTATCAGCTATACTGTAAAGAGGTTTAATGTTTGAGAAGTTGTTATTGTTTGTATAATCGGGCACATAAATGACTAATTATACTTACATGTAAGAGATATGAAATATGGTTTAGACTCGTTGGAAAATAAAAAATAAATTCACAATTCGGTTTAACCAAAGAGTGTCCCTAATTAGTTGACCACGACTGTATATCTAACGCGGTGTCCTGCTTGGGCGATCTGGAAGCCGATTCTCGCCAATTTATCACTCGATAAATATCAAAAGATCTGTCAAATTTGACAGATCTTTCATATAAAAACTGTCAAATTTGCCATCATTCGATATTTATCAAAAGAACTGTCCAATTTGACAGATCTTTCATATAAAAACTGTCAGATTTGACAGTTCTTTTGATAAATATCGAGCGATAAAATGGTGAGAATTGCCTTCCTGGATGCGAACAAAGAGAATAAAATACTAAGGATGCGAACGCGAAGCGGCGCGGTGCGAAAAGAATAAACAGTCGATACCTCAATCAATAGGTACCGACTTCTTCAATAAGTGTCCTACCTACGTGACCAAACGCATGCAGGATGCACTGTGGCGCGGCGCGAATTGTAGCAAACGCGATCAGTTGGTTTGATATTTTACCGGGAGCTAGACGCGACGCCGCCGCCGCCGCGTCCATGACAAATGTTCCATGTCAACTGAACGGTGCGGCGAAGGGCGGTGGTAATCCGTGCGCACGCAGGACAGAGTCGCCGCATCTCATTGAATTCGCGTGACACTGCGTCGGATAGCTCGCAATCGCGTTCGCTTTGTATCGCCCACGCAGTACACCGCGTAAGGCGCTCACAGTGAGTACGTTTTTGTACTTATTTGCCATTACTAATATGTGGTCTCGAGAGAGCCAACGCATTTGGTCCCATTGGAGTCGAGGCAGTTATAAGAAAAAATAATTTACCTTTGGTTTTATTCCTTGTAACACAGAAATAAACCGCCAAGTGCGAGTCGACTCGCACTGAAAGGGTTCCGTACGTACCAAAAAATAAGACAACTTTTTCAAAGAATCACAATTTTTCATTTGTTCTGAGACCCCTTTAAATTTTCAACTTTATTTTATTTTAATAAGGTATTTGTTTTTATTAAGATTGAAGTGTTACTTATTCATAGAAAGTTTAATGTGCCTACCTATAGTTCAAGAGATACAGCCTTGACAAATGTAGAGCATAAATAGCCAAAAAAATCACGTTTGTTGTATGGGAGCCCCCTTTAATTTTGATATTTATTAACTTTTATTATTTGTTGTTATAGCGGCAAGAGAAATACACATTCTCTGAAAATTTCAACTGTCTACATCTTGCGGTTCACGAGATAGAGCCCTGTGACAGACGGACGGACAGCAGATATTTAGTAATAGGTTCCGTTTTCACCCTTCGGGTACGGAACCCTAAAAACAATAAGCCGCACAAATTTAATCTCCCAATGAAATAGAACATCCTTAAACTGCTCTGCTACACGTGCAAAACCGGTAGTGATTCCATTAGAAATCAATAACGTTTATATCTATAAGCTCAAAAAATAAGCTCTTAGATAAGTCAAATTTATTTATGATTATTGATTAGATATAAAAATATACTTACATCGGCCGCCTCAGCCTTCGCCTCCTCCTCAGTATGGGTGTTTCCAACCAGGTTACGGAACGCAATGTACTGCAGCGAGTGGCACGCTTTGCAGACCTGCTTGTACACCTCATAACCGCGACGCATACTGGAACATATCCCCATAATCATGTTTATTTTATTATATGTATAACAACTAGCCAAACTCGATGTATAATATTTGTAAACAAACCAAGACAAAAACTAAAGCTCACTAGCTTGGCGTCGTGTTCCAAAAATAATTGCCAGCAATATTTACAAATTACGTATAAAAAGACGCGGCAACAGAATGACTTTTAGGTTGAGTATAAGCGGTTTGTTTACAAATATTCTACATAGAGTTTGGCTAGTGTATAGGCTCCAAACTGATATGCTAACAACTAACTTCTAAAGTTAGAGTTAACCATTGTTATTGTGTAGGTACTTCTTTTTCAATTAATATTTTCATTTCATTTCTTGATTCAAGAATCTTTTAAAGGGCAATCCTAGGAGTTGCATAAATTATCAGTAAATAATATAATCAAACAAGTTGCCAAAATTAAAACCTCTGTGAAAAGAATTACTACAATATATCTGATTAGTGATTATCTAACTAGGGGATAATAAACCGCCAAGTGCGAATTGTTCACCCTTCAGCTACAGAACCCTAAAAAAGATGGGTTTTGCCCCAAGTCGAAAAGTAGCAACAGGCTAAAGGTAATTTAGGCTTGTTTGCTTTTGTCTACATATTAAAGCAAAGTAAACAATTTGACTTTTCTAAATGAACCTAGATCTATTGTGTCTACAGAGAGAAATAAACAATTAACTTTGATTTTGGATAAGGGGTAAGTTTTCATTAAATTAATTTTATTTATTTATTTAAATACTTTATTGCACACATTTAACAAAAGTACTTATACAAAAGGTGGGCTTAATGCCGATGGTATTAATTTTACCTTGTGTGAAGCTGTTATTGCTTAATCTAATGTGACATACTCGTAAAAGGGATAACTTTACATTGAATTCCAATATGAACAGCAGTTTTCAACCTAGTTCATCCCACTGCCCACTGCAGAAGTTTCCTCCAAAAATATAATCATTGAGAAGGACTATAGAATGCTGAACATATTATTGAAATTGACAAGGTCATTTCTTCATTCACACAAAAAAACATTCCAAAACCAAGCAAAAAATATTGCAAAGATAACAGTTGCTAAGCAGCATTATTTCTCACTCTGACTTACTTGTATGTCAATAGAAGAAGACAGTAAGCGATGGCAATGCTCTAAGTTAGCAGACTAATATGAATAAGGGGTTAGGTATTTATTTAGTATGCCAACATTGGGAAAAACTCAACAGCATGTAATAAGTCCATGACTAACCAGTCATTATAAGTAAATTTATTAAAATTTGGTGTATTAGGGCTGTGGATCCTGTAACATAACTAAAATAAATCCTCAGCCTTTTTCGAAATACAAAATGATCAATCAACATACCTAGCATGGTCAAGGGATTTGAACATGCCATCATGGCTCCAAGGCATATGGGGGGGGTGAGCTTCAGATCCTGAAGCCTTCACAGACTCCTCCAAGGCAAAGAGGATTGCCCCTACCCCACCACCAACGACGCCCAGTGTTGAAAGGAACTGTGGATAAGGAAATGATTTATGAGTAGGCAAAATAAGCGAGCTTTAGGCATGTTATGTCTAGAAAATTACAGGAGATTTATGTATGTAGTATTAGATTTAACTTCCAAGTAACTCTGCTGCAGAGACATATATATTATGCGGTCTTTATAATTCCTTACATATTTCACCATTTCTTTTGACCTACACCAAGCCCTATTCTTCCCTACACTTCAACAAGGGTAAAGTTTTGAGTAATGTCTAAATTAGAATACTCACCATTTTTCTACTTTTAGTCCATCCCTGGGCATTGGTGGACAGCTGAGACACCTGCAATGTATGGTCACCATTAGATTTTCCACTGTAATGTTACATAATGAAGACTAGGTTACCACTCGCCCATTATTACTTTTATACCATTCCACCTTTAGCATATATTGCCTATTGTTCCAACCAGGTATAAAAGTGGGCTAGCCCTGATCCAACCTCATTGAAACAAGGAAAACTGGTAAAATACAGCACTTCTCCATGACGTTTTCCACTTCACATTTTGTGTATAGAATAACTTATACATCACTCCAACAATATTTATTGTATAAATACTAAATCAAAATAACATTTTATCACTTTATTCTGTACCTGGGGTCCAAGAATCCCATATTTTTTGAAAAGTCTAGCCCCACAAATCCTACCAACGGAGGCCGCCATGATTAAAAACGTCGCAGTGAAGGATCAACCAACTGACACAAGCTGCCAAAATGTAGCCGAGTGGAGCCGAAGGCCGTGCGAGTGAATGAGTAAACTGAGAATAAAAAAAAAACAATCAGTTGGCTGTGTGTGTCAGAGCCGGAACGAACGGCGCGGCGCGGGACGGCCGGACAGGGACCAAATCGATGGCTGGCAGCTGAAGCGCGGCGGCGGCGGCGGCGGCCGGGGCGGCGCGGGCGGGCGCGATGTTTCTTTTGGACGGAATTTAGTACTATACTTATAAATCTGTGGACGGAATGTTATTGCGCCTGCAACAAGGTGAGGAGAGCAAGATATAAATTAATAACGCTAGACAATCCACACACAGTATCAAAGACGTGTGCTTTACAGCTGCTAACGTTGTTTTAAGGTTCCTCCCATAGTAATGCTAATGAGGCAATTAATAGTAGGCCAATTGCGCATTTATGAACGATTATGATTATAATCTAGGGAGGTTAAGTTTGAAATAAACAAAATAAAAAGAGTATAATTTAATCTCAATCAGGTTAATTATTTACAAAAGAAACCATAAACAACCAAATTAAAAAAAAATTAAGCTATATAAATAAACTGCCAGGTGCGAGTCGAATCGCGCACAAAGAGTTCCGTACCATAAAAATCAGGTAACTTTTTTAAAGAACATCAAATTGTCACTTGTTCGGAGATCCATTTAAATATTTATTTTTTTATTTTTAGTATTTGTTGATATTATAGTTGAAGTGTTCAGTTTCATGTGTCTACCTATTGTAGTTCAAGAGATAAAGTCTTGACAAATAGGCTTAAAAAGGCCAAAAACACGTTTTTTATATGGGAGCCCCCTTTAATTTTTATTTATTTTATTTTTATTATTTGTTGTTCTTGCGGCAAAAGAAATACACATTCTCTGAGAATTTCAACTGTGTACCTCTTATGGTTCATGAGATCAAACCCTGTGACAGACGGACGGACGGACGGACAGCGGAGGCTTAGTAATAGGGTCCCGTTTTCACCCTTCGGGTACGGAACCCTAAAAAGTACTAAAATAAACTAACATTTCCATCGAGCACGTACCCAAAAAAAAATTGCCCCTCATGCCCCTCCAAGTATCCCCCTTTTGAGATTGCTACCGGAGGGTTTTTTATTAAATATCCTGTCCAACCCAAGGTTGCCTGAAAGAGATTGCTCATAGCGATAATAAAGCTGCCTTAAGTACTCCCGTGATTCTTATTAATGGTAACTTCCTTTAAACCTAATTAGTTATTCTATCTATTATAGGTAAGAACGGCACACTTACAAGTGTAGATATACTCGTGTATGATTTATTTGCTTTTTAAAAATCACAATTTCACTATTGTTGAGGTATTTAATTTTCGCGACACTCTTAAATAGTTTATAGCATTGACTTACGATATCGATAAAAATATTTGCTTGCCCATCTCGAGTGTGATGCTTGACCTTGAGTCAGCCAATCGGAGCGCATCGGTCGCCGCAGTGAATTCGCGAACTTGTTGTACAAAACGGGTACGTGCTCGATGATCATTCTGAAGAAAACACAAGGCAAGGCTCTCGTCAACTAAAAGTCAATGTCAATTGTTGGTATTTGTTATTGTCAGTCACCCTCTTGTATGTCATCATCGCTGTCATTTTTGCCGAATGCATTTTTTAGGTTAGATAAATAAAATATCAAAACATGAAAAATTCGGAAAAAATTACTTGTTTTATAACTTTGCTTTTAGGAGTTGAGTAAGCCATGCATGTTATCAACAAATGAGTTTTAACTTATCTGGCAAGCTTATTAATTTTTTTGTAGTTACAAGTAGCAAGAGGTTAGTTAATCACAAATTTGTAATTTCGCCGAACTTAGAATTAGTACCAACAATCCTATCCGTTCAGATTCAGAAGCTGTGCAAGGAAATCTGATACAAAAATGAAGGTCTTCACTCAAAAACGAAACCCTCTAACTGGAAGTTCAGAGTGGGATATGGAAGATGAAGATTATGACTTCCACCAGGAGATCGCCCGGTCTGCTTTCGCAGACATGCTTCATGATACGGAGAGGAACATAAAATATCACAGAGCTCTGAAGTTAGCTATAGAGAAGATGCATAATGATGGGAAAATGGCCAAGGTTTTGGATATAGGTATGCAAGTAACCTTCAGTACCTACATATTTTTTAGTGCTAATGTGCCCTGCCTATTGGCATTTAATAGTACATACAACATAATAAACAACACAGGTTTGACCATGTTTATTATGTGAACAGATCAAGAATTTCCTAGTAAAGATGTCTTTTACAGGTACTGGAACAGGGCTTCTGTCAATAATGGCGGCCCAATGTGGGGCTGATTCAATAACAGCTTGTGAAGCGTTTAAGCCAATGGCCGAATGCTGTTTGAAGATCTTAGAGAAGAATGGTGTTGCTGATAAAATAACTGTTATCCCTAAGAGGTCCACAGAGATTATAGTGGGAGAGGGAGGAGATATGAAGGAGAAAGCTAATATATTGGTGACAGAGGTGTTTGATACTGATTTGATTGGAGAAGGTATGATCATCATGATCTAAAAAGTTTAACTAGCTTTGTTTGCAACAGTCTGCAGTTAGCCAGCCTTTAACAGTTATGAATTCAGTAACTACCTATTAGAAATAAGTTTTCAACCAGATTAAGATTTTGGTGATTGATTACCCAATACAAAACAATCTTACAAATTGACTTCTTTTTAATGTTGGTGTAAATTTTAAATTGACTAATGTATTTTACTGCATTTACATTGTTAGAACAGAATGCTGGACATTGTTAGACAATTTAACCTAGCCCCAAAGTATGTAGAACTGACTGATATACATAATACTTATTAGAAAACAATTTAAGTGAACCTCTTTGTTATTTTTTTGGTATAAATAAAAATCTTTAAACTTAAAAGTGAATCTGTTTGTTAGTTTCTGTGTAACTGTAAACCAAAAACACCCAGACAATATTTTAAAATTAAACACAATCCTAAAATTTTACTTTATTTATTTCAGGAGCCCTATCAACTTTCTCCCATGCACACAAATACTTACTAGAAGAGGATTGCATAGTGGTTCCAGACTCAGCAGTTATCTATGCTCAAGTCATAGAGTGTGATACGCTGCAAAAATGGAATAAACTAGATGATTTTGTAGTGCCTCAACATGATCTTGTATTGAAGACACCACAAAAGGTTTGTTAGAACATTATGTGTGTATGTGAAAGAACAATATTATTAATTACTGATGTAAGCGGGTTAACTACAAACCTTATTTGTTCCTCGTTAAGGGATGAAACGTTGGTGTTATTCTAACACAAGTAAAGTTTGTAGTTAACCCGCTTACATCTGTAATGAATTCGTCAAACTATGTCAGTTTTTATAGTAAAATAACTAAATAAAAGTGTGACAAGCAATTTTAAGACAGTCCTTCTCAGCCCGCATATATCCACTGCGCAGTGCTGAATGTGCCTCCCCAAGGAAGGGGGTTTTGCCATAATCACCACACTTACACTGATACATATTACAAATGCAAAAGTTTGGATGTTTGTTACTTCTTCAAGCCAAAACTACTGAGCGGATTGGGTGGAAATTTTGTACACAGGTAATTCTAGGCCTGGAATCAAACATAGGCTACTTTTCATCCCATAAATCAGTAACCATGAGATGGAAATAACCTATAAGAAATCATATAATAATCACAAAAACCCGACACCTCCGTCAAACGAACTAAACGTAACATAACATTGAACGTAACATTGAAGTTTATCCAATCCTGTTCAAAGACTAAAGTCTTTGAACAGGATTGGATAAACTTCAATGTTTCCCCTGTAGGTAGAGCTAACGGCGCTAGAGTCCAAAGTAAGTCCCAAAGTTTTTTGACTCCTACGTCACTTGACTTCGTAGTGTAGTTGGTTAGCACGTTCCCGTACTGATTCTTATAACCCAAGTGTGAGGCTTACGCACTATAAAAAAAAAACCTTTAAACACTTCCATAGAAACAACACGTGTGAAGCCGCAGGCAGAACTACTACTACTAGTAGTTTATAAGTCAGTCAATCTTATTGGAAAATGATAATAAACTAGCTCTGTGGCTTCACACGCATTTTTTCCAGATAAAATCCTAACTTTTATGTTATTCTAAGCCTATATTCCGTCCAGGCATTTATTTTCTTTACGACAGGTCGAGTGACAATCAATTAATCATGTCCTAATGGTTAACCGATTCGATTTTTTATAACAATCGATTCTGTTATTTTTGCTCATCATTTTGTATTATTTTACAGCAAAGATTCAAGTATCTACGTTCCTTTTAAAGACATACTCAGGCTCTATATTACTTTATTTTGAGAAGCCCGATATTCAATAGGTACTTAATTTGTTAGGTACTTGCTTCTGCCAGCGGCATTACACGCGTTTTTCCGGGATAAAAAATAAGACAGCCTGCTGATATAAACTATAATTTCTATACTATTTTTAAGGAAAAATCAATAGTAACAATAAATCTTTAAAATATCCATAATTTGTCGGTTCGATAAAAAACGACACTTTCGTAAGTCTCGATCAGGGTTGTTGCTGAGGCCGTTTTATGAAACATCAGCGGAGGCTGATGCTGATTTTGGGGAAACTGAGTCTTCCGCACTTATTTAATGTAGGTGGTTCTTCCAATCGAAACCGAGTCTCGAAAAATTATGCACTATTTAGGGTTCAGTACCTACCTAAAGGGTGCCAATGGGACCCTGTTACTAAGCCTCTGCTGTCTGTCAGTCTGTAAGAGGGCTGTATGTGTATCTCATGATTCAGAAAACGTAGACAGTTGCAGTGTGTATTTCTTTTGCCGCTGCAACAAATAATAAAAATAAACATTAAAATTAAAGGGGGCTCAACAAAAAACCAAAAAAAATTTTTTTGACCGTGTCTTGCTCGACCTTAACAATTTCTGTATTGCTTCATCATCTAGTCATCCTGTTTTACTATAAAAAACTATCGTAGTTTGACGAATTCATTACGGATGGAAGCGAGTTAACAACTCACCCTGAAGAAGTCCCTCGTTATGGGATGAATCGTTGGTGTTCCTCCAACACAAATAAGGTTCGTAGTTAACCCGCTTAATGAACTAGTCATCCTGGTCATCATCTAAGACCAAAGTGCTTGGGAAGACAACAAACATCAACTCGACGGGGTTACGGCGTTTCCCCATTGCATTAGGAATTCTTATGGCCACCTCCTGTCTCTATCATCAGACCAGCTCGATGGTACCATAAGATTGCACTGTCACCGTACTTATATAAGTATTCTTTCAGCTCAATCGGTTGAGTATAACTGGTCTAAAATTCGTTTACGAGTTGCAAGATTTGTCCCATACATAATATGTACCTACATACTAACAGGGCAAGTTAAATAACAGCTTGTAATGACGAATCTGTTTCTCATAACTTCAGATCAAAGACTGCCCCGGCTCAGCAGCTGTTCACGACATCCAGCTGTCTCAGCTCCCCCGCTCCTCATTCCGAGAGCTTTCAGAACAAATTCCAGTGTTTTACTATGACTGGTCGGGCAAGTCGCCTTTGGACTTCAACAGGACGGTCAAGCAGGAGTTTACTGCAACTGCTGGGGGCAAAGCACAGATGGTGTTTATGTGGTGGGAGCTTAATATGGATACTGAAGGTAATGAGCTTAGTGGATAAAGGTAGATTTATTTGGCACTGGTGTCATAATTGTTCAGTCTATTCATAAAAATACCTAAAATCTGACGACCGATGTGTAAAACAAGTTAGGGCTGATGTAACTGTCAAAGGAGAAACGTTAGAAATTGTTAACAGTACCGTATTCTTAAGAATAACCTTAGATAGTACACTTCAATGGGCCCCACACATAGACAATCGAAGATCTGCAGCGTATGCATTCAAAAAAATCCGTCATCTTACAGACGTTGATAATTCTAGACTAGTCTATTTCAGCTACTTCCATAGTGTTATGTCTTATGGCATACTGCTGTGGGGGAACGCTGCAGATATTAACACCGTATTTATGCTGCAGAAGAGGGCTGTTCGTGCAATCTAAAATATGGGTCCCAGAGAAACCCTACGAGAAAAATTCAAAGAAATAAACATAATGACAGTACCATGCCAATATATTTCTAAAAATTTGTTGTCACTCATAGGAATATCAATCGGTTCCCTAAAAATAGCGACATACATAATTTTAATACGAGAAATAAGAATAAACTCGCTGTGCCCACAACTAGGCTATACAAGATTAATGTATCTTTTAAAGGGCAATGTATACGCTTCTACAACAAAATATCAAATGAGTTGAAAAAATTATCAATAAATAAATTGTGGTCACATTATTTTCTAGTTTTACATAAGTAATTTGAATTTTGTGACGTGTCCAAGAGTCCTGTAAGGTCTAAAGGAAATAAAGCACTTTGAATTGGAATTTGAATTTGTGGCACGGCGGGCGAAAGTCCGCCTGCGACGCAGGATTGCGGGTTCGATTCCCGCCTTGGGACAGATGATTGTACGATCTGCAAATAATTGATCCAGGTGTTCTGGGTATTTTCTATGTATAATAAAAAATATCTACCTATGTAATGTATTGTATTAAGTCCCCTAGTCACAAGTCAAGCTCTGCTTTGCTTGGGGCTAGATGATGTTGTATGGATTGACCAGCATTATTTATACTAGATAAGGCAAAAATGGATTATATAAATAATAGTATTCTGCCCGCGGCTTAATCTTTTAAGTATATCAGTTATCTAGTACCCATAACACAAGCTCTGATTAGCTTGGGGCTAGATGATGCTGTGTGAATTGTTCTGCATTATTTATTTATTTTATTATTATTATTATTACTTGCTGTATAACTTGTAATCACAACAGCTTTATACATAAGTATATCAGTATCTTGACAACGATACACGACGCAGACATAAAGCAGGAGCTGGGCAGTGAATGCGTAAAAAACACCAAACAATTATAATCAATAATTTTGACCAATTGTGAATAAAATGTTATCAATTTCAGGTAGAATAGTACTAAGCTGTGCGCCGTGGTGGGCGCATCCAGCCGCCAACCTGTCTTCAGCCCGACCTCAAGACTCCATCCCGTGGAGAGATCACTGGATGCAAGCCGTTTACTACCTACCCCAAGGCACACACCTAACCAAAGGGGCTGAAGCTACCTTAATATCCTGCCAGGACGAATACTCCCTCTGGTTTTATTTAGAAGGTCAAACGAACCAATACAAAAGGCCTATTTGCGAGTGTGGTGTCCACATGGCGCTTTCAAGAACACATGTTTCATACCTGAACGATAACAGTAGAAGACGCAAATTTTTAAATAAACTGAAAGAGTTAACAAACAATTCTGTTGTATTAGATTTGAATGGCATTGGTTTCCTCGGTCTTTTTGCAGCGAAAATGGCGAAGAAGGTGTATGTAGTCGAAGATACTAAATTGAATCTGCAAATCATAGATGATTATATCAAAGAGAATAGTATCGAAAATGTTGAAATAATTCCAAAGTTGATTGATGAAGTACTAAAAGAAGTGACTTATGTAATATCTGATCCGAATTTCACCAGTGCTATCTTACCTTGGGAGAATCTAAAAATGGCGTATCTTCTTTACAAGCATAGAAGTAGTTTAAACGCTGGGATTTCAGTAACCCCGGAAAGTTTCGAATTCTGGGCGATGCCGGTGGAGTTTCAAGACCTGCAGAAGATACGGGTGCCTTTACAAGTTTGTGAGGGTATCAACATGACTGTGTTCGATGATCTTGTAGAGGTTAGTGTATGTTTTATTCAAGTACTTTAGTTAAAGGTACAGCTCAGTTAACTTATTAACCAAGCTGGTAAGTTTTTAACCATGCTTGAGCCATAAGTTTAATCTGATAATGTGTATTTCTCTTGCCGCTATAACAACAAACAATAAAAATAATATAAATATCAAAATCCCATACAACACACGTGATTTTTTGGCTGTTTTTGTTCTTAATTTGCCAAGGCTGTATCTCTTGAACTACATGAAACTTTCTATAATTAAGTAACACTTCAACTGTAATAATAACATACTAAAATTAAAATAAAGTTGAAAATTTAAAGGGGTCTCCGAACAAGTGGAAATTTGATGTTCTTTGAAAAAGTGGCCCGATTTTTACGGTACGGAACCCTTCGTGTGCGAGTCGACTCGCACTTGGCGGTTTTTTTCAAAGTTTAACCGACTTCGAAAGGACAGCAATAATGTGTACTGTCCTATTTCAGTGTTTAAACAACACCAATAAATCACGATTTGAAATTAAAACCATAAAAAATATTATATACATATAGTATAAATAAATTATCATTTAGATACTAGATGAAAATGTTACATTATCAGAATAAAATAATTACAACTAGTATATACACGTATATCTATTTCTTAAAAATCTAAGTCGTCACCAGAAGGCAGTGTGTCCAGAATGCTGGCAGCATTGCCACGTTGAACGGCAATGCTAATTCGTTGACAGAAACAGAAGCCAGCATTCCGATCACTTGTAGACTATGAGAAGTTTGGTAAGATCTTTATAAATGGTGTTTATATAAATGGTGTGGTCCTGGGGCACACCCCAGGACCACAAGGACCAAGGGTCTCAACCCCGAACGGCTCAAATAGGCAACGCCGGTCTTGATTAGAGCATTTAAAAAAAATATATATAATTTGTTTATAGTAGTATATTTGTTACTGTTAAATAATTACCTATGCTACCTACACTAAAATAGTTGTAATAATATTTTAATAATAAAGGTGCTTGCATATTTTTGGCCTAGTTTAAAATAGTGTATGGTAATAGGATACTTTTTGTCCCAATCTACAATTGTTTATGAGTTTATGGGTAGGGGATGATCTCTGGAATGTCTAGTCCGATTTAGAATCATTTGACAAATAAAAATCTACGTAAGTAAATATATAACAAAATTACAGACAAGATTAAAAGTGATGCTCTTGGAAAAATGCTACTACGGACTAAATGACTCTTTTTCACCGAACTCTCTTTTTCGATCTCTCTTTTTAAGTGATACTTTTGGTGACCTGTAATTGAAATCTTGCATTAATTTAATTAAATGACATACTTACCTTTCATACCATTTTATTAAATTAGTATTATATAAAATAATCTGGCCGTCCCCTAAACGGGTACATATTGTGTGTGTTCCATAATATAGTCAATAAGTCGTGACAAATGTATGTACCATAATACGATGCAATAAATAAATAAATACGTTATCCCTGGCTATGTTACACCTGCGTACATCCAATACATCCACATTTATAATATAAATTCGAAAGTTACTCTCTCTTTCTGTCTGTCAGTGACCTTTTCACGCCTAAACGACTGAACGGATCTTAATTAAATTTGGCAGGGAGGTAAATGGTTTCCCGGGGACGTACATAGGCTACCTTTTATCCCGGAAAAGAGTGTGCGAAGCCGTGGGCAGCCGCTAGTAATTTCATTAAACTCCTGTTAAATTTCCAGAGTTCTCGTATAATCAGCGACGCGGAGGTTGAAGCGCAGCCGCTCTGGGAGTACCCGTGCAAGAGCAGAGGGGAGCCTCGGAAGATCATGGAGATTAACTTCCACGCCCTCAAGCCCGTGTACACTTTAGACGGAACTTACAATATATCGTAAGTACCTATTTTATTTTAACAATATTCAGGAAATTAACAGCTAACTTATTGAGTAGTTATATGGCTACTTAAAAATTTCCACAAAAAGCGACTGAAAATAAAAAACAAAGTTACAGGACGGCTACTGATGGTTAAATTGTTATGTAAAAGTTTGTTCACAGATAGGTAAGAAATTTCTACCCATTTTGGTTTAATAAATGACATGAGAAAACTAATCAAGCAGATGCGCCAAAAAATCTACTACACTATTATTTTTAGTATACACTATACCAGCGGTTCTCAAACTTTTTTTGCGACGGAACCCTTTTAGGACTCGCAATATTTGACGGAGCCCTAGTGACAGATTGATACATTCCCTGAGCGTAGGCTGAAATATTTTGCAGCCCGCAAAGCGAGCCGCGATTTTTTTTGTGGATTTGTTTTGGCGTTTGGCAAGTAGATAACGTTATGAGCATCTTAACATGAGTGTATCAGGGGTTTGTATTAGCTGTAGGGCTCGCTGCGTGCTGCCACCCTCCTGAAATCTGGCGCTGCTGGGATCACAGCCCTCACAGCCAATGACACTGGGTAAAGCAAAGGCATATCAAGTGAAACTAAAAAATTAGCATTACTCAATAAACCATTGCATAAAAAAATATAAGAGGGCTTTTATCGGCGGTTTTAAGTACTAGTGGTGGCATTTAAACTACGCCTTACTGATATAAAAAATAACAATCCCTCAAGTATGAAACTAAAAAGTACCTACCTGCTTAAAATTATTTCATTAGTGAAGCATCAACTTATGTTAGTGCACTGCTGGGCATAATTAGTGAATGTCGTATAACATTACATTTTCTATGCAATCTTATTTTTCTTTAGTGTTTTTATTAATTATCACCAATATTTTCGCGGAGGCTTCGTGGACCTTCAGGGATCCGCGGAGCACACTTTGAGAATGGCTGCACTGTACAATATTAAAGAATAAATAAATAATACTGGACAATTCACACAGCATCATCTAGCTCCAAGCTAAGCAGAGAAACGTAGTAGAATATAATAGAATATTTATTTATTTAGAAAGTATACATACCTATGTATTTATCAATGTTGCACCATTTAACCACAATAGGTTTGAGTTGGTGCACACACTCGCCTTATACGTAAATGTACAGTACGTTGAATTTGGATCACTTATAATCTACGAGACAAAAGGTAGAAACTCGATATTCCACAATAAAATAATACGATAAATAATCTGTTTTACGACTTCTTGTAGGTCAACGTGCGTAACAAACTTAAAATATTATTTGTTTTTTGAATGTATATTAATATAATCTAGGTATTAATAATAGTAAATGTTTTACTAATTTATTTATTTATAGGTAGATATTACTACAATAGTAGATGCACACTATGTGGGTATAGTAGTGTAGGACGCCAACCGGCCAGGTAGTATGACGATCTGCGAAAGACTGCAGGCAGATGCTAGATGAGGCGCTCATTGGGGGAGTCTTATAACCATCAGTTCACAGCATAAGAAGATGTTATATCTCATGGTATAATAATACAAGGCATGGCATTCCGAGACATCACGGTCACGTGGGTGACACAAGCCCTACGTCATCGACGCCATCGGCGAATGAGAAGTCGAATCTGTTTTCAGGTGTTACCAGTAGCGTAAGATCGTAACTCCCCGAGCTCCGTAAATTAACTGGACGAATCTGATAAAACTATGTGGTTTGTACTAACCAATTATTTATCACAATAACTTGTGTTTAACTAAAACTGTTTTGACTGATCTAACAAACTAAATTGACGATTGACCTTTTTTATTTATTTTTTTAAATGACTATTTGTTTCCCAACTTCCATGTTTTGTTGAAATAAATGGCAACTGGACAGTGCGTAGCCTTTTGTTTTCTTGGACCATGATACATCTCATCTCCACAGTGATAAGGACACAGGAGTACCAACACCAGTGAATGGTCTCGCACTCTGGGCGGTCTGGAGGAATGGCGAGGAGCAGAGCTCGGGGCCTGTCAGACCCCCTACGATTGGAGCCTGGGTCGAATGGGACCCGCATACGAGGCAGGCGGTTAAAATACTTGTAAGTTTATTTTTACAGTTCTAAGTTGCTGTCATATAGAAACCCTGATCTGCTAACAAAGAGTACCTAATCAATTAAAAACTCGGTAAACAAACCAAACAAGTGCGATTCAAAGGTGATGCCAATTGTGGTATCTCGGCGAGCATATAAAAATAAATGAATCGAAAAATCATATTCTTTTTTACATGTGTTGTCAGTAAATATTGCTAGATACTAATTTGTAGTTGTGTGAATAATTCCTGTTTTTTTGTCTTTCAGAAAAAATCTCATCTCGTAAATAATTCTGAAAAATGGTGCTTCCAAATAGCCTGCGATCTGGACAAAGGACAGTTCAATGTGAATGTGGATTTAGTACTAGAACAATAATGCTTATATGTATATGAAACCTTGAAATAACTATATTGATAAAGGAATGTTTTTTTTTGATTTTTTTTTACGTAATTTTGCCCCGTGGCAGCGGCCTCCTAAACACAATTACTTCTTTAACAATTCATTCTCATATAATTATCATAAAATAAAAGAAAAGAAATAACATAATTTCTTGTTTTGAAAAAACTGAAAACTGACTTCGTATCTCTTAATTTTTCACTGTTTTTAGGTTTTGTTGGACAAATACACGGGAATAAAATGTGTGTGTAAAATAAAATACTTTTATGGGGTTATATATAACAGCGAAATAATTTTCAAAATCGACCCATAATTGACGGAGAAATCGACGAACTTACATTAAAAAAAACATTCATACATCTGAACATAGAACCTCCTCCTTTCTTCGAAGTCGGTTAAAAAACATCATTCTCTTGCCTTTTCCCACTTAGGTGGGGTCAGCACAACAAATTTTCTTACATTCCCTTATATCAGTCGTTGTCTCAGCACTCACTACTTTCTTACTCCTCACAGGACTGTGTGTAAGATGGACATTCATCTTTTCTTAGGCCTACCTCTACACCTACTTCCATCCACATTCATTATCTAACACTCTTCTTCTAACGCGACACTCTCCTCTCCTCATGACATAAATTAAAATACAAATCAAAGTGCTTTAATTCCTTTAGACCTTACGGGACTCTTGGATTCAAATTACATAAGTAAAACTAGGAAATAAAGTGATCACTTTCATTATTTGTTTACTTTAATCTTTTAAAGGTAAGGGTTTTTTATCCTCTAGATAATCTGATATTTTGTAGTAAGCCTTCTTACAAAGGCATTTGGTACCTATTTTGTTGTAGAAGCGTATACATTAATCTTGGGTACCTAGCCTAGTTGTGGGCACAGCGAGTTTATTCTTATTTCTAGTATTTAAATTATGTATGTCGCTATTTGTAGGGAACCGATTGATATTCCTATGAGAGTACAAGTTTTCATAAATATATTGACATGGTGCTGTCATTATGTTTATTTCTTTGAATTTTTTACGTAGGGTTTTCTGGGAACCATATTATAGATTGCACGAACAGCCCTCTTCTGCAGCACAAACACGGTGTTAATATCTGCAGCGTTCCCCCACAGCAGTATGTCATAAGACATAACACTGTGGAAGTAGCTGAAATAGACTAGTCTAGAAATGTCAACGTCTGGTAAAATGATGGATTTTTTTTACTGCATACGCTGCAGAACTAAGTCTCTTCGATAGCTTATCTATGTTATTATCTAAGGTGATTCCTAAGGAAACGGTACTTTATACAATTTCTAACGTTTCTCCTTTTACATTTACATCAGCCTTAACTTGTTTATCATTAGGTAGAAATCTAATACATTTCGTTTTGGTTTCGTTAAGCAAAAGATTATTGTCAATAAACCAATGAATACTTTTGAATCGTCGAAATTCGTGTTTTGTCGTTTCAGTTTAAAAATTAATGAAGTATCATCAGCAAACAATACAATCTCGTGATTAAGAATTTAACAAGATGAGGTCGTTAATATAAATTAAAAATAGGAAAGGGCCGAGGATAGATCCCTGCGGTACACCCATTGTAACTACAGACCCCGAAGACCGTTTCCCATTAATGTCAACTCTTTGTATCCTATTACTCAAATAAGATGTAAGAAGATCCAAAGAGGTGTTCCATAGAATGCAGAATCCTGATTAATGTTTCATGGTGTACGCAATCGAATGCTTTTGATAAGTCGCAAAAAATGCCTAATGCATCTTGGGACTTCTCCCAAGCATCAAAAATATGCGATACTAACTCTACACCGGCACCAGTAGTTGACCTGCCGCGAGTAAACCCGAATTGCTTACCATATAGCATACTCATACCATGCATGACATTTTGTATTTATTTATACAAAGTTGTCACAATTTACAGTTTGTAGTCTTAAATCCTATGTAAGGGTTATCTAAACACTAGTTTCTATTGTCAATAAATACATAATTATAATTTTTAAGCAAGCATCGGAAAGTGGTGCGGTGATCAGTCACGCACACAAGCACAGTGACAACACCGCCCGCTGCATGGCTCGGCAGCCGCACCACCAATCACGCCAGCAGTGATTGGTTGAGCGCCTGTGTGCGGCATGTATCATGTAAATATTTTAACAACATAAAATGTTAAGATTTACTTTTCGGTTGGCGAATCGGCAAAACCAAAGACTGAATATTGTGGGAACGGTTACGGCTTACGGCGGGTTACAGCTAGGTACGGCTAACTATTTTATGGAGGTACCCATCCAAAATGAATAAAATTGCACATTTTTAGTATCAATTAAGTACCATTAAAATGATTTAATCGATTATAATCACCTTGAATCATTTGAAAAAAGTTAATTGAAGAAAGTTTACATTAAAAATAGGTATCTAGTATAATTAAAGCAATAGCCTCAATAGCACCTGTAAACGCTTGCAACCAACTCAATTTATTTTATTACTTATAATCAAGCACTCGTAAATAGTTAATTTACGAGTGCTTGATTAAGCTAGATAAAATTTAATTATAAGTACTATTAAAAATTTATCTACAGACTTGCTATAGGTACAGGTTGAAACACACGCACGTTACCTGGAGAGCAAGTACCCGAAATATTTAAGGCAGCAAATTTTTCAAAAATATTATTTTCAAAAATAAGTAGAACGGCATTCACCGAATTTTGTAAATTTATTTGCCTTACCGGGAAGTAGAACGCCGTACATCCAAAAATAACACCTTTTACTATTATGACGCCGATCGGTGCAGTCATTCATAAGGATCTTGAATATTTCGGGTACTTGCCCTCCAGGCAACTTTCGTTTGTTCCACCCTGTATAGTGTAAGTGTAAAAGCGGTAAGTCTAGTTGCTTCAATCATCTTTATAGGCGTAAGTAAATACGATCTCTTCCGTGCTATTTTCAGGGAATTACTTCTTATTCAGAGTACAGGCGGTAACAGAAGCGTTTACAATTTTATTCCAGCATTTTTATGGGAACTTTTTTCTATGGTTAGGTCCATAGTTTGATTCTAATCCTCCTAACAGAAAATATGCGATATCGAAATCTTAAGTTGGTCGAAAGAATAAAATATGTAAATAAATCGTTTATTTGTAAACATAAACAAAATGTTACAAGGATAATTAAAAAGACCCATAGAAGTTTTATACTGTGTCATATTCAGATGACAATGCCCTCCTCAGAATACGTGAGACAGAAATACAAAAAAAATCCTACTTATTCATGTAAAGAAGTCCTTACCTACCTGTTTGAAACGTAGTATTTGAAACAACTTTTCTGTAGAAGTGTACTTTTATGTATTTGTTTTAATCTTCATAAAATCTACAGCTAATAAACTACAACATTCAAAAGGTACCTAATAACAGCAGCAGTCCCTTAAAATATATATGTATATATATGTATAGGTACATATCATCATTAAATACTATGATTAAGGTGCTTACGATAACTAATTATTGACGATGTTTTATGATATAACGGCCCAGAACACAATAATGTAGAAGTTATTCATTTAATGAACTTGTGAAACTTGTATGTCTTACTCAGTAGTTAATCAATTAGAAAGGTTTTAAATAAAAGGTTCTAGGTTCGTGTTATAAATTAAGTTTTTATATTTTATGTATGCGTAAATATACTTTATTGATAAAGAAAATTACAATCAAATAATAAAAACAAATTAGAACTAGTATTTACAATTGAAATAATTAATAATTTATGTATGTTAGTTATAAGGTATATATGTATCTATGGACCGTAGAGTAAGTTAATTAAGATCTATAAGGTGTCTGAAATAAATGATTTATTATTATTATTGCTAAACACAAAACCACTTACATCCAATTATTCAAAGTTTTAATTACATTGAAATACAATTTACAATTAAAACAGTAATACAGAATTTAGTTAAATTCAGTGTACCTACTAGCGCTAAAAGCATCTTTACGCGTCTTTAACAACTTCAGTGTCATGGGTATACATATATTGTCTCCATTGCGTATTCCCTCTGGTTTAAGGCTGGTGTATGCCCTAACGGCCTTGAAAACATAAAATAATTATCTATAGCCGTATAAATAATTTGTTTTATTCGTGAAATGTTCAATTTGTGTAAAATACTTTGACAAGTATTTGAATGAAAGAAAAATAAAGAAAAATACTCAAACTCAATAGCGTTTAGAAGAAATATCCAAATTTAGAAAAAAAAACGGATATTTCTTCTAAACGCTCTGTTGAGTTTGAATGAATGAATGAACACTTTATTGCACTTAAAAATAACATAATAAAAACCTTATATCTACATTTAACACATAATCAGTACAATAGGCGGCCTTATCGCTGAGAGCGATAAGGCTTCTCCCAGGCAACCGGGGGATGGAGAAAAAGATATAAATCTGAATAAGAGTTGGTAGAGCACAAAAATTAGAAGAAAATTATTCTTAAAATACATACTATATACAATATAATACAATACAAAACTAACTTAGGAGTATTTTTCTTTCACTCAAGTATTTGTCAAAGTATTTTACACAAATTGAACATTTCACGAATAAAACAAATTATTTATACGGCTACAGATAATTATTTTGTGTTCTCAAGGCCGTTGGGGCATACACCAGCCTTAAATACTTAAATTATTAAATAAAATAATAGAGAACTTTATGTAAACAAACATGGCAAATCACTTGTGCACAAGACTGTCCACCGTACCTACCGCAGTGGCGATCGAAAAACGGCGCTGTTTATAATTCCAAGTCGGCACAGTCAGCACGCTTTTTGCGCGCGATTCTCGCAGCCCATTATCACAGGCTAATGCGGCCCAGTAATTAATTATTTATATCTGTACTTGCGCCGGACACGACTTTGGTTATCTACCTTACTAGGAAATAGGTGGGTAATGTGATACTCTTGCATGCTGTTTTACTGCATTTGTGCCTCACATTTAGACGAAACTCTATTGAGAGCTAGGTGCAATTTAAGACAAGGTCTGCGTACAAGCCGTTTTTTAAAGAATTCTAATTGTTGTGTAATTTGTAAATCTGATAAAATAATGGAAGCAAGCTCTATCAAGCATTAGTTATTAAATCAAATAACGCTGTATTTTGAAGAAAACAACTTTTTTGCTGTATGAACGGAAATACAAATACAAAATACAAATACAGATCGTTTATTGGTACCATGTACATATTTAAAACAAAACAATGCAACGGTACTGACGCTAAACGTATAAAACTGTGTCGCGTTCAGTATCAATCTGGTGTCATCCATACTATCTAATATTATAAATTCGAAAGTAACTCTGTCTGTCTGTTATCTTTTCACGCCTAAAAGGCTGAACAGATCTCAATGAAATTTGGCAGGGAGGTAAATGGTATCCCGGGGACGGACAAAGGCTACCTTTTATCCCGGAAAAGAGTGTGCGAAGCCGCGGGCAGCAGCTAGTTTTCATATATTTTCGTAAATTCTTTCTCGTATCATTAAGGACAGGTACATTTACTTTTCTTTAAAAGGTACCTTTGTTGTCATCGATCTAAAAAAGGGGAGATGAGGTACGAGATTCAAGATTCAAATTTTTATTGCAATCAATTTTAAGACCTTAATGTATTAAGGTCTTAAAGTTAGGTACAAGCTTACCTAACTTTAAGACGTTTTTAGCAAGCCCGGGTGGTGCACTGCAATTTGGAACATAGATTCCAGATAACACAATTTTCTTTTGTTACGTATGTAATAAAATAATATAACATACAGGTAAAAACCCTAAGTACGTATTGTATAAAGTGTCGAGGGTATAAACTAGTTACATTACATTCGTACCTTTTAGTAACATTATTGTGTAAGCGCTGGGAGAACGTACCATATATACAGATTTTACTTATATCTACATAATTATGTTTGTAGTCCAGATATCTTGCCTATCTCAGTTAGCAACATAATAATAATAATTATAATAATTTTTTGTTTATTTCCTCTACACAATAGGTTTACTTAAAATTTAGTTATCATAAGCACAGAGATCTATATTTAAACCTGTATTGTGAGAGGCTGGAGCTTGCTATAGGTTTTAGAAAAAACCTGTAACTGCAAGTCTCCGGTGCCCCCCACTCCACATATCACAATACAATGAGAATATAATAAGTTGGACCTGAAACTAATCATGTATAAAATAAACATAGGTTGCATGACAGGGAAAAAGAAAAACATAAAGTTTAAATACATGAACCAAATAATATTAGTTAACCTACTTGTGCGTGAAAAGATTTATTAATGCACGAGATAACTAACCGATAAATCTGCTAACAGCAAAAACACATTCCGTAAAATCACCATTTATAATTTCTATGTCAATGTATTGCAGTAGGTAGGTTAGGTAGGTACTACATACATATTCAGGAATGTTAGTTAATCCATACTTATATTATAAATTCGAAAGTAAATCTGTCTGTATATCTGTCTGTCTGTCTGTTACCTTTTCACGCCTCTTAGACAGCTGAACGGATCTCGGTGAAATTTGGCAGGGAGGTAGATGGTTTTCACTGGGACGGACATAGGCTACTTTATATCCCGAAAAAAAAGCGAGGGCTAATCCGCGGGCAGCAGCTAGTGTACCTATAAATCACTACATTGCGCACTGCAGCATCTATCATTTATTCTGACATTTCGTAAAAACTAGAAAATCTTGTATTTTGTAGCAACTAACGAAAAAATCTGTGCTATTGACTGTCTGTTCTAAATAGTAGTATTTATCTTTACTAATTAATTCCCTGTTTATTCAATTCGATATTTAATTCATTACAACCTTATAGTGACAAAAATAATTCTATTCCACGTTGTACAAATTCATTATTTCTCTTTCCTCATGTGTAGGTATGTCAGGAATCTATGACAACAGAAAGAATGAAGTCAGTTTTCTATACAAATAGTATATGTGGAGGTAGTAAAATTGCAAGTTTGCTTCTATGCAATATCCGAAACTTCAGGTTCGATTAGACATAGACATAGACAATCATTTATTTGCTGCTCAAACACCTCACACAATAAGTACACAACAGATATAAAAATACATTTTGAAAAATAGTTAACTTATAGTACGACAAAAACAATTACACAAAAATATTTTCAAATAGTAGACTGGGCTGAGTGTTACAGCAGCAAAAAGGTCTCGGCTCAGCCTAAACGCCTGACCTTACCACTCAATAGTAGATAGGCGCTGAATTTCTGCCGAAACCATTATAGTCAGTAGATTACATAAATTATTTCACTAATAGGTAGGTACCTATATTATTCCTATGTGCTCCTTGGATCTCTCTTATATCCAGGAACCGCAAGCGAAGCCGCGGATAACAGCTAGTAGTCACATAAATTGTGGACAACGAAGCAACAGCACAGAACAACTCTATTAATAAATCATTGTTGCAATGAAATTTAAAATGGCAGCCGTTGCGCGCGCATCCATCATCCACGGATGGAATTGATAAATATCTATCGATGTTTCTGATAAAAATATAATTAGGTATTGCAGTTTCGCAAAAAGTTATTGTTTTCTACCGCTTATTGGAATTCTACAAGATTTAACGGATCGGTTTTTATAGAGTATCTACATACCTAAATATTTCTGGGCTGTGTTTGATTTGAGATTCAGATTTATCTATTTAACCATTTCGTTACATAACAGGACTTTGGCTGACCAAAATAACAATAATTTGTTAGTTACCATGGTAGTTATTTTATCACTGCCCGTGGCATTATTATTGTGTAGCTTCTAGATATGATTATTTTAGATCTAAAAGTATGCAAAATTTCAGTCCGATCGGTTCAGCAGTTTGGCTGTCACACACTGTTCGCGCACAAACAAAACCCCACCCCATAATTATCACAAACTTTCGCCTTGACAATATCACAGATGATTTAGACAATATAGTAGGATTCCATGAGGATTCCCATTATAGGGGCAACTAGGAATGATCGATCCCTTGGATGACGAGGTATTAAACGCGCTTCACATGTGGTGTAACGAGATTCCCATAAACGAGGATCGGTAGCTATGATGAAATAACCACTAGATTTTATCAAGTTAGCCAACATAAACACATTCTCTTTAATAAAAGCATATCCGAAACGAAAGTTTAACGTAGGTATTGTTGATACTACTTAGTTTGCTGTCTTCTTTCCCTTCCCTCCTATTATTTTTTAGGTTATTTAATAATATTTGCTCTAGACATGAGTAGGTATATTTAGTCCCTAATAAGTCACTTTTGTACGAAAGCGTAGCGAAGCGTGCGAAGCGAAAGTAGAGCGTAGAGTAGCGAAAAGTGAGTTTCGCTATTGACGCGACGTTCACTTGTCTACTGCGCTCCATAGGGGCCTACCTGTCTAGCATATCTGTTGCTTTCCCATCCGCGCTATCGTCGTTTTTTACTCAAACCAATGAATATTTGAAACACAAAGCAGGGCAATAAAACAAAACTAATTTATTGCTTTGTAAATGCTTGTTTTCTAGTGTTTTTCAAGATTATTAAGACTGTTGGAATTTTATGTTAGCTACAAGAGTAATTTCAATTTGAAATATTAACTGGGAAATTGAAATTGCTCTAGCTTTGTATGGCTTTTTTTACAATAAAAACACAAAGCGTGGAGTGTGGAGGTCACTAAGTCACAATTATATGACTATGCCACGTTGAGCTTTTTTTATAAAAGATTTTTCCTTAATAGGTACACTTTTTGGAGATTTTCATCAAATGTCCTAGAGAAAGACCAGACGTCACAAAAACTAAACTAGTTAAGTGTAGTTAAAAGTGCTGCCATCCTTTTTAAACGACTTCAAAAAAAAAGGAGCTTCGGCTTTATGTATGTGATATTTTATTTCGATCGATAAGAAAGGGACGACGACGGCGTAATTTTTAGTGCTGTTAAGATTAGTTTTGGCGATATCAGAATTGTCACCTACACTGAGCTTATTTTAGAACTCTCTGTCGTTTCTAACTCCTAGCATTCTACGTTTATGTTGTATCTTAACTTTACTACGTGTTTGTAAGGGCAAGCTAGCCCGATACTGTACTGTGTATGCGGATGTTGTACTGTGGACATCCCTAAAGGGAAACTGCGCCTGATTACGGTGGGCACTTTCCGCGAACTGAATAGCAATCTTTACCCTTATATGCAGTGTAGGGCTGCCAAAGATTCGTCTAGTAAACCATGATGGAACCGTGATGGTTTTGGGTCTTGACGAAACGGGTGAAAACGTAACTTGTATGTTGTGACTTCATCCTGTTATCTTATGTATGATCATCGCGGACATAAATATCAACGAAGTTGATTATCTCATCAAGTAATATAAAATAAGTAGGTATTTGGTTAGGTAGGTAGGTACCTAATTAGGTACTACAGTCCAGAGAGGTTATTTATACTATTTACTTGACAAAAATCTTGAACTTCTTGAAGTGCCAAAGTACTTCGTCTTACTTCAATTAGCCGTGTTGTACATCTGCTCCGTGTGCTATTATTTCATTAAAAAAAAATGGAAGGAACCCCTTTCCTTCTCTCCACCTCGCAGATCGCCAGATTTCCCGGTCTCTTGCCATTACAGTCCAGTAGAATTCACGAAGTTCTTGTAGGAAGTCTAAGTCATTAAGCTAAATAACTATTCTCATGTAAGTGACTGCGTCTTTTTTGAGAATAAATATATTTTAACCTATGACTTGTAGAAAGACTAGAGCAGCCCTTTTCCCTCGACATACATACATAGACATGGACACATACACACTCACCTGGTAGCTTCTGTTGCCCGGACTCTCACGAGAACGGTGTCCTCAGGAGCTCCACATACATACATACACATAGACACATACACACTCAGCTGGTAGCTTCTGTTGCCCGGACTCGCACGAGAACAGTGTCCTCAGGAGCTTCACATACATACATACACATACACACTCACCTGGTAGCTTCTGTTGCCCGGACTCTCACGAGAACGGTGTCCTCAGGAGCTCCACATACATACATACACATAGACACATACACACTCTGCTGCTAGCTTCTGTTGCCCGGACTCGCACGAGAACGGTGTCCTCAGGAGCTTCACATACATACATACACATACACACTCACCTGGTAGCTTCTGTTGCCCGGACTCTCACGAGAACGGTGTCCTCAGGAGCTCCACATACATACATACACATAGACACATACACACTCAGCTGGTAGCTTCTGTTGCCCGGACTCTCACGAGAACGGTGTCCTCAGGAGCTCCACATACATACATACACATAGACACATACACACTCAGCTGGTAGCTTCTGTTGCCCGGACTCGCACGAGAACGGTGTCCTCAGGAGCTCCACATACATACATACGCATAGACACATACACACTCAGCTGGTAGCTTCTGTTGCCCGGACTCGCACGAGAACGGTGTCCTCAGGAGCTTCACATACATACATACACATACACACTCACCTGGTAGCTTCTGTTGCCCGGACTCTCACGAAAACGGTGTCCTCAGGAGCTCCACATACATACATACACATAGACACATACACACTCAGCTGGTAGCTTCTGTTGCCCGGACTCTCGCGAGAACGGTGTCCTCAGGAGCTCCACATACATACATACACATAGACACATACACACTCAGCTGGTAGCTTCTGTTGCCCGGACTCGCACGAGAACGGTGTCCTCAGGAGCTTCACATACATACATACACATACACACTCACCTGGTAGCTTCTGTTGCCCGGACTCTCACGAGAACGGTGTCCTCAGGAGCTCCACATACATACATACACATAGACACATACACACTCAGCTGGTAGCTTCTGTTGCCCGGACTCGCACGAGAACGGTGTCCTCAGGAGCTCCACATACATACATACATACACATAGACACATATACACTCACCTGGTAGCTTCTGTTGCCCGGACTCTCACGAGAACGGTGTCCTCAGGAGCTCCACATACATACATACACATAGACACATACACACTCAGCTGGTAGCTTCTGTTGCCCGGACTCTCACGAGAACGGTGTCCTCAGGAGCTCCACATACATACATACACATAGACACATACACACTCAGCTGGTAGCTTCTGTTGCCCGGACTCGCACGAGAACGGTGTCCTCAGGAGCTCCACATACATACATACACATAGACACATACACACTCAGCTGGTAGCTTCTGTTGCCCGGACTCGCACGAGAACGGTGTCCTCAGGAGCTTCACATACATACATACACATACACACTCACCTGGTAGCTTCTGTTGCCCGGACTCTCACGAGAACGGTGTCCTCAGGAGCTCCACATACATACATACACATAGACACATACACACTCAGCTGGTAGCTTCTGTTGCCCGGACTCTCACGAGAACGGTGTCCTCAGGAGCTCCACATACATACATACACATAGACACATACACACTCAGCTGGTAGCTTCTGTTGCCCGGACTCTCACGAGAACGGTGTCCTCAGGAGCTCCACATACATACATACACACAGACACATACACACTCAGCTGGTAGCTTCTGTTGCCCGGACTCGCACGAGAACGGTGTCCTCAGGAGCTTCACATACATACATACACATACACACTCACCTGGTAGCTTCTGTTGCCCGGACTCTCACGAGAACGGTGTCCTCAGGAGCTCCACATACATACATACACAAAGACACATACACACTCAGCTGGTAGCTTCTGTTGCCCGGACTCTCACGAGAACGGTGTCCTCAGGAGCTCCACATACATACATACACATAGACACATACACACTCAGCTGGTAGCTTCTGTTGCCCGGACTCTCACGAGAACGGTGTCCTCAGGAGCTCCACATACATACATACACATAGACACATACACACTCAGCTGGTAGCTTCTGTTGCCCGGACTCTCACGAGAACGGTGTCCTCAGGAGCTCCACATACATACATACACATAGACACATACACACTCAGCTGGTAGCTTCTGTTGCCCGGACTCGCACGAGAACGGTGTCCTCAGGAGCTCCACATACATACATACACATAGACACATACACACTCAGCTGGTAGCTTCTGTTGCCCGGACTCGCACGAGAACGGTGTCCTCAGGAGCTCCACATACATACATACACATAGACATATACACACTCAGCTGGTAGCTTCTGTTGCCCGGACTCGCACGAGAACGGTGTCCTCAGGAGCTCCACATACATACATACACATAGACACATACACACTCAGCTGGTAGCTTCTGTTGCCCGGACTCGCACGAGAACGGTGTCCTCAGGAGCTCCACATACATACATACACATAGACACATATACACTCACCTGGTAGTTTCTGTTGCCCGGACTCTCACGAGAACGGTGTCCTCAGGAGCACCACATACACACACATCTAAACTCACTCACATACACATGAATATATAAATATATACATATTTTAAATTTGTACTTACTTTTGAATATTTATAAGCATACATTATTAACATTAATCATAGACATCTATTCATTCATTTAAAATTCCTAGGTACCTATCTAATAGTGCTGTTATACTGTTATTTGTTAATAAAAATTATGTAGCGGAACACCCTGTCTGTGAGGAGGGCGATGGTGCCTGCGACACAGTTTTATTAAAAACTACTGCGGGCATCATCGAATTCCAATAGTTACTGCAACCATGTAATTCGTTACTAAATAAATTACTAAATTACTAAAAAATTACTCTCCCCATCTCGCAGATTGCTAGTTGTCCCGGTCTCATGCCGTTACAGTCCAGTCGAATTCACGAAGTTCTTGTAGGAAGACTTGCAGAAAGACTAGTTCTTGCTTCACCATGTTATACGTCCGAAGTCCCAACCCTGTTCCTAGTCCAAAACTGGCACTGCAGGCTCGTGACCGCTAATAGTTGCAATTTGTCATGTAAACGGTACGACATTGTTAGTTTTTCCGGTACTCCTTAAGGGGCTTAGGCGTTAAGCTTCGTCCAACCAACGGTATAATCTAGGCTTTGCCACTAAAACGGGCTTATATGGGAAAGTAAACTTAAATCGTGTTGTTTTAGATTATATGTTTCGTATGCGGATTTTCTTAAACTATCGCTAATACCGGAGAAATAAATGAAAATAATAGGTTTTCTGAAAAATCTAAACGGCTTTCTGACTTGAGCTTGAGGCTTAGGTTTTTGGGCATATAGAAATGAATGCTGCAACACGACAATCACTATAAAATAGAGCCTAGCCTAGAGCTACTATTAACTAATAAATTGAAACGGGAATGAGTTTCGTCACGTCATAGCTAAGCAATTTATCATCACTGACACAAAATAACTTTATGCTGTCTAAGTGTCGGAAGTGAAGCATTTAAGACTTCTGTATCGTTTATTCAACGGCCGAATGCGCACGTATCTTTGAATAATGCACATCACTGCATGTCGATGTGACATCACTAGCTGAATGCGAATCAGGCACATCACTAGAATGGCGATGAAGGGACGTGGAGCGTGTAATGTGCATAAGTTCCTCACGTGCTTGTAAATTATCATTTGGTAGATGGTGGTAGATGTAAGTAGATATGAATGCATTGAAGTTTGATGCCGTGAAGAACATTAGCATAGATGGTCTAAGTAGAAGTTCTATAGGTTCCGTATTTGCCGTGGCTATGGAATCTCACAATTAAAAAAAAACATACCTTCCTACCCTAGGTACAACAGGTAAGTACCACGGGTACCACGAGTAAGTACCCGTGGTACTTACCAGTTGTACATCTATAAGACCTCGACGAAGAGTCGATAGAGCGTTTGTTCTTTCTTTTACTAGAGGCCGGCCTAAGCTCCACTGCGCCCTAGTAGAAACTGCATCAAAATCTGTAGTTCTCCGAAGTACTCCGAAGTTGCACATTGATAAGGAAAACCAAGGATTACAGTAGTGTATAGTACTTATATACCCAGGTTAACATCATCAGTCGTGAATTCGTTTTCCTTCCTTGCATTGGCTAATGAAATATGTAACTTCAAGAGAACGCAAATACCCCAGTCTCAGTAAATGGCATGCCCACTGCCCATTTCAATCGGCATTCGCTAATAAGATCGAACCGATGACATGCCATCCGATAAACAGATACCTACTATCGGATTCCTCTGGTTTAGCAACCACATTCTTTCACGCGATTGTGTCAAATCAGTGTTTTGAAAGGGCTGTGATGCCCTTGTGGTTTGCGTGTCTCGGGTTTCCTAATAGCTGATCTACATTGTAACGGTTGGAGTCCAGTGTGAAAGTGTCGTAGAATGGTAGCGAAGGGTTAAGTTCAAGTGAGTTAGGTACTCTAGCCAAAAGTGTCAAAATTGCAAATAGCTAATGTTTCTACTAAAGCAGAGTAGAGCTATATTCGATACCTTGACTGACGCTTTTCTATGGCATAAACGTCACTCAAGCATATATCTAAGACAAAGCTTTCATATTACGGGGCTTAGACTCATGTGACTCTATTTGTGTGGCGTTACGATCGCAGCGTAATAATCGATCGACTAAGGGAACATTCCAGAGGAAATGCAGGAGGGTCCTTCTGTGTACCTATATCGAATCACCTTGACTGCGATCCCCAATTCGCTTGCTAAGCGTGGTGATTATGGCAAAACCCCCTCTCGTTTGGGGGAGGCATTTTCAGCAGTGGACGTTTGTGTGCTGATGGTGTAATTTTATTTTTAAGCTACATGCGAATAAGTGGATACCTACCTAGATATCCACCCTACTACTTAATCGAAGCACGCTTTAGTAGAAACTAATCTTAAGCCTGGCTTCCAATATTTTATAGATAGCGCTATAGATACCTATCGTAAAATTAATGTTACGATAGGAATCTATAGCGCTGCTTTGCTTGCAGCGGAAGACACGCACGATGGCACTTGTAACACCGCTAATACAAAACAAGAAAATTGGTCTATTTGCCTATTAAGTTTCAAATGAACAAGGTTGAGACGTGTATCTTTGCTATCGCATTTCGATGCTCCCCACGCAACCGCTTTAGTAGGGCATGGTCTTTTGCAGCTACCTACCTACCTACATAATCGTGGTTTGCAGCCAGATTTATACACAGCTGGTTGTATGGCTCCTGAAGTTTGTGTCATCCACCAAGAACGAAGCTAGCCGCATGCATTGACACCCAGCATACTAAAAAGAAAAAAAATATGTTGATGTCCTAGCCGAGTTTCGGCCACGAGGAGGCCAGTCAATAGAGCCTAGGCATGTAAGCAGGACAAAATATTTATAGTGTGTGCGCAAACACTTAGAATTCTCTATTCCCAACAGAGTAGGTACTTTAGCATCGACTCACCTCGCAACCGCCACTAGGTACTTTAATCGATTAAATAAAAATCATTTAAAAAACTAAAAAATATGAATTAAGTGTAATTTTTTTTTTATTGAGTTTTACAACGTTATCTATCTTTAACCTTCCCGGTACGGAGGCTAGCTCTGAACCAGGGTAGGTATGTCCTGTAAACGTTTCCCAATAGGTAAGATTCAGTGAATTAGTTTTTTTTTCTCCTACTCAGGCAACTAGATCCAACTTAACTCTAAGTCGGATCTAGTTAGAGTTAAGAGGGCATCTTTCCCTCCAGATTTAAGATTGTTTTTATTATGATTGTGTTGCGGTGGTGGAATCTTGAATAAATAGAAATATTGCTATTTTTATTTCGTTCTATTTTGTAAAATTTAGTACGCTTGAATAGGTTAATGTTCATGCACGTTATCGGATTCCATCTCTACCTAAGTGTTGTTATCTTCAGATTCGGAGTAAAATTTCGCGATATGGTTCTGCTCTGACCCCATCCGATGACCTTTGAAAGCGCCTTGGGTCTTACCATCTGTGTATGGGAAATTGAAATAGAACATAAGTAATTGATTATTTTGCTATTTATGCTTGAACTAGCGACGCGCCCTGTTTCTTGTTTTACATTTTCGTGTAGATACCTTTATTTAACTTCGATTTTCTTGACGTTATGTATACGTTGGAATACAGTCGGACCATTGCAATTCCTGCTTGATATTAAAGACAAATTTTCACCTCGACTAGTAAGAAAATACCTACTTACTTTGTAATTTATAAAAGAGGTCGAATGTCAGGAACTCATTTTGGTGAAAAACTTAGAATATCTAGGTGAATAAGCCTACCTGTTTATTAATTGATAGTCCACGATTAAATTTACTTAATTTATTATTTTGTATATCGTTGTTAAAAAAATAATAATATTAATATATTAATAATATTTAATTTTTTTTTATATAAACCTCTTTCAAACCATGAACGAACAAAATTTTGCGTTTCTGTGAAGGTTGAACGCTGTCTAACCTCCTTCCCTACGATAAGCTAAAATGAGTGCAGCTCACAGAGTGCACCTCTGTGAGCTGCACTCATTTTAGCTATAAATTCTAGTCCCTTATAAATTCCAAACTTATTGTTTGGTAGATTATTTAAAATAATGGTCTTCACAAACAAGCCTAGCTGTCAAGGTAGACATAAAAATAGCGATGCCTTCAGTGAGAAAGTTTACGTCCCCTGGGGCAGATCGCGTTGTTTATTTTTTTTTTCGACACCGACCATATATTGTCAATAACATATTACACCATCGAAGTACAGCATTCTGAATTTAGTTTTTTTTGACAATTGGAATAATATCCCTTATTCCACATGTCAGCACAACTCGATTTTGCTCACTGTTTTCAAGCAGCAAAATTACCGTTTTCGAGCGAGAGTGCACCCACACTGTAATTATTATCTAACCGCCCAATAACTTTTTGACCATGGTCTAAAAGTTATTGGACGGTTAGGTAATTACACATTATACCTTACAGGAGTTACAGGAAAGGAAAAACCAACAACACCTAGTATTTTACCAAAATCCGTCTCATTACCTAAGTCCAAAGAAAAATCTAGCACCTTAAAGTAAACTCTTTGATACATTGCATTGCACCTAGTTGTTGTTATGTCCCATTGATCTCTCACCGTTTCGAAGCTGCGACTGTGCCCAACTAGTGTCGATTGCAATGTACCTTACCAATGCTTGCAGGTAAATGTCCCTCGTTTGGTGTAACTAGTACAAGACACGGAACGGAATGGTCAGGGTTGGATCCTATTTATTAACAAACAGAAGGTGCAGACATTTTGATGAAATAAAGAATTAATAGTTTTATTTACGTAAAGTTTGAAAGTTAGTGTGGTTGTTTCTTGAACCAATAACTAATAATAATACTGCAATTGTTTCGAAGTTTCGCACAAAGTAGTTATGATTCTTTTATAATATATCGAAAAGTTTCGTGCTGGTTACAGGACAAAGCTGGCGCGATGCTCTTTTGTTAATTTTTAGGGTTTCGAAACCCTTAAGGTCTCGCTTTTTCTGTCCTTTTTTCCGTCTTTAATATCTCAGCTCAGCAACTACAGCAGCAAATAACTTGCAATATAAAATAATGATACATTTAATAAATTCACCAATGCGTTCAATTCAATATTCACAAATCGATCATGGTATCAGAAAAACTTAACTTTAGAGAGTGGGCAACAGTACATCAGAGTAGACAAATGTTGTATGAACTGTATAGTGAATAACAATATAATTTTAGCCAGGAGTCCAAAGAAAAAGTAAAAAAACTACTCAAAAATGTTTAGAAAAGTTTGTCAAATAGCAAAATCGAATTATATTACCTCGAAAATTAAAAATAGTGAAAACGTAATAACGTGAAAATGTAATGTATCAACGTGAAAATAATAAATAGTGATCTATGTTAATTATTACAATTTAAAGATTATTGATTGCTCAATCAAAAATGACGTTGAAGTAGCCCAAGCATTTGGAAACTTTTTAACTGACGACATTCCAATTTCTACTACAAAGTGTCTAAACCCTTCTCAAGTACATTACTTAAAGAAAATGTACCTAAATGTGAAAATAAACTTAAATTCAACCATATCGATAAAAATGACGTTAAAAAAGCCTTTATACTTTTAAATATAAAGATAATTGCAGAGCTGTTTTTTGCGACTTGTCAAAAGCATTCGATTGCGTACACCTTGAAACATTAATCAGGAAACTACATCACTATCAAAAAAGATACACCTCTTTGGATCTTCTTACATCTTACTTGAGTGATAGGATACAAAGAGTTGTCATTAATGGGAAACGGTCTTCGGGGTCTGTAGTTACAATGGGTGTTCCACAGGGTTCTATCCTCGGTCCTTTCCTATTTTTAGTTTTATTAATTAACGACCTGCCTCATCTTGTAAAGGATAATCATGAGATCGTATTGTTGCATTCTTTATTAATATTTAATGTCTTATGGCAAACTGCTGTGGGGGAACGCTGCAGATATTAACACCTTGTTTGTGCAGACGGTACACAGAGGAATAAGCTTAAAATTCTTCAAAATTAAAAAAAAAAACAAAATTTAACTTCGGAGATAGGATTAATTTTTAGGTGTTCAATAAATAGCAAAGTCTCTAACCGATACCTATAGTACATATTGGTATACTTGACAAACGTTCGAAACCCGCGGCGCGCGAGTCACACTCGCACTTGACGGACTTTATTTTGGTTGTACAATTACACGATGTTTTAATAATTAAAATGCTTTTCTGAATACCTACTGGACTTCATATTTTATTTACACATACGAGTAGTTACCTAGTACAGTACCTAAATTAATGTATTCACTAAGCTTTGCTTCCTTTAGTTCGATGTTTTTTTTCAAGAGCCCTTGTTATGGAATAGAGATCAAAACTATGTTACGACGTTATTGCATTCGGATTTTTTTCAGATACCATTATCGCTGCTTGTGGTAGCTGAATGTGAAATCGAGAATCAATCAGTGTCAAAGTCAAGTATTGTGGTGTCCTGGTGATATCGCGTAGACGAAACTAGCAGAAGCCATCTGACAAGAAGAAGAAGAAGAAGACGAAACTAGTTGACGACTTTCGTTGATAGGGTTTTTTATTGTGTAGTTGGTGTGGTAATTTCTTTTAGAAATTAAATTGTGTGCGTGCTTAAAGTTGGAGGGTAAGTTACTTGGCAATTGTGTATTGCGTAAGTGTGTTTTTTACCTTCTCTGGTTGCATGGTATGCTAATTTGTGGGAGGGCGCGGCGGTGCACGCGAAATGCATTTTGTTTGATCTTATCAGAGAAGGTTTTGCGTGAAATTGTTACTAAATGTTGTTTCATCCTCATATTATAAAACCGAGAAACGAATACAAAAACATATTTTGACTTATTAAAATTGATTATATTCAATACCAATCAAACTTGATTACATTTACAGCTAAAACAAAAAGCTTCGACGCAAACAATTTTGTTTTAAGATTTTTAGTCTGTTCTCCAAGCAGCGCACATAAGGTTGAAAACAGCGTACGATTGTCGCATAGACTGAAAAAAATAACACGTTATTATGAGAAACATACCTATGTTCCTCATAATAACTAGTACGAACATTTCGGCAAAGAAATTCGAAAGAACTTACTGTTGCAAAGGTATCCAGACTTATGTTATAGAAGACAGTGCTGATGCACAGAGGTCGTGAGGCTCGGGTCAGCATAAGGAGCACTGTCCGTCGAATTTTCAGACTCGGCTCTTTCTCCCATGAGCAATTGTAAATCGCAACACGAAACGCTTCGCTCTTCGAAATAAAAGAAACAATGTTAAGTAACGCAATTATTTATAGAGTTTTGTATGCAAAACAAACTGAAAGTAACGAAAACTTTGTTCCAAAAGTTTGAAAAAATTAGATGGATTTGGATGTCCCCCGATAGTAAATCAAAAAACGACTGCTGTTTTTTGTTTTCGTTCAATATGTCAAAAGCTTGGAGGAGGCTTTCACCGGCAAGGCGGTCCTTACCGGACAAAAAACTGCTCCGTTAATGTAAATACCTACCTAGTTTAGTTTAGTTATAGATTTATTTATAGATACCTACTTAGATGTTTTATATTATGTATACTTAATTATTTTATGTACCTACTAGCTCTTTTTATTTTATTTTGTGTTAAGTAACAAAGTAATTATACCAAGCTCTCTTTCTCTTGATCTTTAGAAAACTCGAATAACTATCTGGGTGGTTACGAATATCAGCATACGCTGATGATCAGCAATTATTTAAATAATTTGAGTAGGTAATAGGGTCACGTTGGCACACTTTCGGTACTGAACAAAAAAATAAAAGTGCATAATTTTTCGAGACCCAGTTTCGATTGGAAGAACCATTTTTATTAAATTAGTGCGTAACACTCGGTTTGCGAGACCGACACGCACTTGGGCAAAATCAGCATCAGCATCCGCTAATGTGTCAAAAAACGGGATAAGCACCCTGATACCTATAAAGACGACCATCACTAGAATTGAAAATTGAAATAAACTTATTATAGCTAGAAATAATACTTAATATAAAATAAAAACTCTAAGCCGGAGTTACAATGGCACAGACAGAAACCTACGCAGATGAAAACGGCAAACTTATTACCCCTTGTTTGCGTCGTCGGGGGATACAAATGTGCAAAAAATTGGTATAATGTTATTATGATGTTTTTGACTAAATGTAGGTAACACGTTCAAAACTCACCCTTTCCATTAGCTTGTCACTAAAGTAACAAGGCATAAAAAAATGTAGAGCAGTGCCGAGGAAAAGAATAAAGAACTCATAGTTAATGATGTTGCGGCGAATATCCTGCAAAGACAGTCAATTATTATTAAGTATTACCTATTATACAGGGTGTTTGGTTTTGCGACCGACATAATTTTTTGAGGAGTTTGATGGGGTCATGGGTTACATTTCTCTGTTAAAATTAAAGTACTAGGTGTGTGTAGTTGCTGAGATATAAATATTTAAAGATTTTTTTTTAAATCATTCAACTTCTCACCTTTGAATCGTCAATCTTTTTTAGTTTTTTAGGTTTATTTAGTGTACACAAAAAATACAGCTCAAGTTATTTTATGTCAATACAACCACAAAAAAAATTATGACGATTTAAAGGTGAGATTTCATATTTTTTTTTAATATTATATCTCAGCTACCGTGACACTTAGGACATTGATTCTACCGGAGAAATTTAGCCCATGACCCCCTTCCCAAAAAAAATATGTCGGTCGCAATACCAAACACCCTGTATATTTTTTAATTAGCATAAACATATATATATTACTACTTTTCATAAAGACACTGTAAACCAGAGAACCTACCTCAACTACAAGAAATGCAATGAGAGGTAGAACAATTATTGTAGATTTCATATTAAATTCATTTAGAAGTGAAAAATTGTGCTGTACTTCATCTACAAATCTGAAAAATATTAAAAATAGTTATTAATTCAGTAATTATTAGAAAAAATAACATGTATCTTTGGAAGGCCCACAATTTAAATATCCAAATTCAAAGTGCTTTATTTCCTTTAGACATTAAAGGATCTTTGGACAAGTCAAATATTTTAAATTACATAGGTAAAACTAGGAAATAAAGTGGTAGTTTTAATAGGCACACAGTGCGTCCACTTACCTGTACAATTCCTGTAGTTTTATTATAATAATTTTTAAGTTTTCATGCATTTTTTCCGCCGTGTTTTCCTTAGATAGTGCTCTAGAAACCCTGCTACTAATTAAATCCATTTGCCCACAAACATGCGTCGTAAACAATGGTATGAGCGGATCAAACCCAACATATATAGACGCGGCAAAGAAACCGAACGTAAAACATAGTGCAAAGAATCCCCCAAACACGAGCAGCTCATCCTTGCGTTTCTCTATTAAGAACGGGAAGGTCAAATCAAACATAGGTTTCAATTGATTCTCTCCGACCCAGAAAGACTGAACGGTTAGTAGCCATGCCTTTGCCGGAAAGCTAAGGCTACCAGTTGAAGCGCACATGAACCAGAATATGCAAACAAAGCGTCCTTGATCAGCATAGCTTTGAATGATCTTCTGTTCCTCGGGTAGGAACTGCTTAGCCTGCTCATAGTCCTTATCAATGATGCGAATAAGATCAATTATGGATTGCCTGTAGTAGAGCATTACAAAAGTTTTCATACTTGTGTTTATGCAAATAACTAAAATTGTAATATTTTTACAGGCTTCTGTGAAGTTATTATTTTTAATATCATGTATGCAAATGGAGTAAGCAAGAAAGTAAAAACAAGTTGAGTTGATGCATAATACGAAGCTGATATGGATGATCCAGAGAATACTCCGAGCAGTGGGATACGTTGCATTGATGCGTAAAGCAATCACAGCGATTTTGAAAATGTTTTCAAACTTTATATCAATTTCAGGCATCGCGATCGCGACAAATATCCGGTGCAGTTGATTTCAAATAGAACAATGATTTCACAAAAAAGGTTGGTGCTTTGAGCTGTGATTTGAATAATGATAGGGGTTGCACTCTGCTATTCTGTTTGTAAGGGTTGTGCTTTCACTCTCGTATTTTCTCAAATAAATAGGTATTATTTCAGAAAATAAGTGAAATTATCTACTTTTTACTGTATAAAATTTGTCATGTCTATGTGCTAAGATTTTTATATTATAAACTTAACTAACTTATAAACTCTGACACTTAGTAATGGTAATAAATTGCTAAGAAATTAAATGATATCCCAAAAAATGTACGTCTTTGACGGGACTTGAATCCACAATCTTATATCAGCACGGGAATGCGCTACCAATGGCGCTACGAGGTGAAATAACCGACGAAGTCGATTTTTTTTTTGAATTATTTAATTGGTCCATGTGCTTTTATGTAAGCCATAAAAAGTTACTATAATTCTGATTATAAGAGCCCCCTAGGTTCACAAGCTGCATGCAGTTAGCGCTTGCCAAAATCTTGGCAACCCTCGTTTTCTAATAACAGCAACATTAGCTACTCGTACATATCTAAAAGAACGAAGCTATCATCAATCAGCCATTAAACGACCTGAAATCCTTATTTTGTTGTCAAACTGAGGAATCCAAGTAGTATTTACCTACATCTGGATTATAACGACTCCAATTATCACTAATGCTCAGGTTTTTGTAGTAAACTAGCATAATGCCTGCGACTTCCGTAGCCTTTGCTTACTAAGTTCGTACTTTTACGTTTGACTTATCAAATAGCTACCTTATAAAACTAGCCTAACCGCTTTCTGTAAGTAAAGGAACCTTTTGCTTAACATTTTTAACAATCATGCAGCTGAACACAAACTGTTTTCATAAGACGTTATGGTCGATAATCATTGTTCATCCGCTTTTTCACCATGGCGCTACGAATAAATTATTTATTCGTAACCATGGCACAATATAATAGTGCTGCTCTTTGTATTGCTTCATTTTTGGTTATTAGTATTATGGTATGTATACGTTAACAATGACTGATAGATATTATGTAGATATTTGACAGAAAATTTAAATTAAGTATTAATAAAATGTATATCGCGTACCTTCTGTTTTATTTTCCCCTACGTAAATAACCTATACTTATAATAAAACTGTAACAGATCTAATTCTGTACACTGACCCATATATATACATATATATTTACACATATATATATATATATATATATATATATACAAAGTGGTGTATATATATATATATATAAACACCACTTTGGGCACATAGTTGATCCAGCCGTAGCCCCGAACATATCTTACTCCACCTTCAAACCGTAATTTCTTGGCTCCGGTTGAATATTTCTAAGTCGGAGCGGCAACTTCTCAATCTCGTAGGCGAGGTTGCCAAACGTATTCGGTCACAAAACTTAAAACTCAATATTTTGAAGATTCAACTCCCGAGTCTAAGTTGATCCCTAACGGAAATTTTTCGCGTACTCGTAATTACTTTGTGGCTCCGCGACTTTTCAAAATTAGTACAAATGTGGCTCTATTTTATATAATAATATATTCAATATATGACGGTTATTTTAAGTTACCTATAAGATTTTAATGACTATGTTGCTCCAATAGATTTTATATTCGTAAAGCTTGGTAATTTTTAGATCCATGTTTCATACGGGGGGATGAAGGGGCAGGAGGGGGAGGAACACCTTCCGAAAAAAGATAAGCAGTGACGATTCGGAGGAAGAGGAAGAACCTCATAGAATGCAGAGAAGGCAAAATATTAAACATAAAAGATAAGCAGTGACGATTCGGAGGAAGAGGAAGAACCTAATAGAAAGCAGAGAAGGCAAAATATTAAACAAAAAAATATAAGCAGTGACGATTCGGAGGAAGAAGAAGAACCTGATAGACAGCAGAGAAGGCAAAATATTAAACAAAAAAAGATAAGCAGTGACGATTCGGAAGAAGAAGAAGAACCTGAAAGAAAGCAGAGAAGACGAAAAAAGACACATACTAAATGGAGCAATGAAGAAATTGCAGCGGTAATGAAACATCTTAAAAAATTTATCGTGAAGAAACAAAACCCAGGAAAAGCTGCATGTGTAGCAGTTCTACGCAAGGAGCCAATTCTCCATAGGCGAACCTGGATGCCAATTAATACAAAGAGGTATATTAATAATATCTACAAAAAGAATTTGTGAATAATTTTTGATGTGTGATTGATGTTCTATGTCAGAATTTTAAAAATTTATTCTCAGCGATAATTATGTAAAACCATATTTTGATTTCATTTAAAATGATGACTGGTATGATGGTGATCCTTATGAGCGTATACAGTGACCGGTGGCTCCCTTCCTCGTTAAAAATCCATAACTCGGAAAATATAGAAATTTCCATTTTATTTTCTCATAACTCCTTAGATTTAGACCCAAGGTTTATTTGGAAGTAATGAGTTGATAAGCAAATCGTACCGGACGGTTACTATCGAAATTATTGCTAATAACGGCCACTGTTGCCGGAAATTTCGATAGTTACTCCAGGGTACTGTACTACAGGGTAGGATTTTTTTAAAGTGATGAGTTGAGGAGTAAATACTCCTCAACTCACTCACTTTAAAAAAATCCTTAGGTCTAAATCTAAGGAATTATCAGAGAAAAAATTGGGAATTGTCTATGTTTTCCGAGTTATGGATTTTAACGAAGGATGGCGCCACCGCTCAGAATCTCCACGTGATGTTGGTTGATAATAATAATAATAATAATAAAAATCTTTATTTGTGCGATTGTTTTGACGTTTCTTTTAACAAAATTTAAAAAAAATATTCCCAGCTATAATTACGTTAAAAATGTTTTTTGGTTTTTAAAATTATGACTGGTATGATGGTGATTCTTAAGCTACTTTTTAAATTTATCTCCATATGTTGATGTTGGTTGATGTGATTGAAGTTTCATTTATCAAAATTTTAAAAATGTATTCCTAGAATATTCCTGCTGAAATAGAACCAATCCATCGAGAAAAGCACTGATGGGATTAGCTGGAGAATGAGAAGACAGAGGGGACTTAAATTACAAATAGGAGTGTCGTGGGTACTGCGGGATTAGTTACGACAAGCACAAAATGAGACGAGTCGGGAGACAGTCAGTAGGTACCTATGGAATAATGAGAGGACAGGAAGATGAACATTAGGGACCAAAAGACACACAAGGAAGTATAAGTGACAGAGGGAATGGTTCCACAAAAGTAAAAAGGACGCGAAAGACACGACGGATATGAGAAACGCGACAAACAAGAGTGCCTTGCAGGCAAATGTTACCAATAAATATAATCGTTGTTTTTTTAGGAATTGTACACTTCCCGCTAAATAAATGTAAGACCCTAAACGAATATTGATATCGATAAATTCAATTGACTGATAATGGAGCAACACTCGGAATATCTTATAATAATCGGAAAGTCACAAACGCTACTTTTTTCAAGAAATTTTAGGTTTAAACGCAAAACAATTTTGGTACAGTGTTGTACCAAAATTGTAAAATTGTAAAAAAGTAGCGTTTGTGACTTTCCGATTATTATAAGATATTCCGAGTGTGACTTTCCGATGGTAGGAAATTCCGTCTTTTCTCAAGGTACTTGTTTTATAATTTTTCAGACAAGTAATTATTGTGCAATGTAGATTTTTTTCGAAAAATATTACTATGCGGTACGTTAGGCAAAAATTGGGCAAGACTGTTTTAAGATTACAAGCGTTCTGACAGATATAGGCACTGAGTGCCTAACAGTGGCACGCGTGTCAAGCTCAGATCGCTTTTCTAATCGAGGAGCGCTAGCTTCATTTACTCTTCTGTGGAGAAAAGTAACGGGCCAATCAGGGCAGTCCTTCGCTGTGATTGGCTCATTTGAATTGGATCAAGAAGTGCCAGAATGCCTAAAAGGTGGATATGTATATGATGGCTTAATTATTATTATTTTTGGGGCCACTTTTGTGGCTCCGAGCGGTACCACATATGTACGGCTATCTCTCTCTGGATCAAGAAAAGAGGGTCGGATCAACAAGTGCAAACGGAGCCAACAAATACTACCTATATGACACGTCAGATCAACTAAGTGCCCAGGGGGATATCTATATATATATATATATTTGTAGTGTAGGGCACTCTTTTTTCGATACTGAAGCCAAAACTGTAATTTCTTTCATTTTGTCTCTCAGTCTGTATCTTGGCCGCGCATCACGCCGAAACTACTAAGTGAATTCAAATGAAACTTGGCACGATTTGAGTTCATACTACGAGGAAGGACATAAAATATTTTGTATCCCGGAATTCATTACCGTTCCCCTGGGAGAGGGGATGATAGTCAAATTCTTTGGCCGCGCATCACACCGAAACTACTGAATGATGTTCATACTAGAAGGACATAGGATACTTTTTATCCCGGAATTCAGTAGGTACAATCGTACCTACTTTCATCCCCTCCCCTTGGGAAAGACTCTCCCAAGGGGAGAGGGGATGAAAGTCAAAATGTGTACTTAGTTGTAGGTAATTCATTAACGCGTCGTCCGATTTTATTATTTTTTTATTAGAACCAGTGTTGCAAGATCGAATTTGACTAAATCAGTAGATAGTCGAGTAGAAAATCAGTTGATTGAAGAAAAATCAGTATAATTTGAAAAAATAAATGTTTTTTGGTAAGTTCCTCCTATCTATTTTCTTCCAAGACGCACCCATTAATTGGGTTAGGTTAGCTACCTACGACCCAATACCTATTTCAGGCAAAGTAAAATGTACAAATGGTCCATGCGATCTTGATGAACATGATGTTTGATGGTTCCGTTCAACTGGTCCAGTTGACTGTACCACCGACGAATTTCTTTTTCCTGTACTAGGTGCAGTTAACTGTACCGCAGAAGTTTTTTCATTCAGAAAAATATTTTTTACTGTGGTATACTACCGAAAAAACAATTGCGGTGGTTCAGTCAACTGGACCGTGGGCCCAATTCTGCTATTAAATTGCTTTACTATGACAATGGTATCGTCGCAGAATGGTTACGTAGAATCCTTAGATTAATGAAACTCCAGATAGTGCGTGCGGTGCTATTTGCACGGAGAGATAAATGAATAGATTCAAACTTGACACTTGGACGCGCGTCCCTCCATCTGTATTCATCGTCATTTCTTTTATCAGGTAGAATACCAAAACTTGTCATTCTGTGACGTCATAGTGTCATAGTAAAGCGATTAGTTTAACAGAATAGGGTCCTAGCTGGACGGAACCACGAGTAAGAAGCGAAACCGATCATATTTTATTTTCGCAGTTTATGACACTTCTTGACGCTGACACAGGCCGCGTCGTAGCTAAAAGTCGTGTAGATAAAGAATGGGATTGAAGCTGACAGCATGACAGCATGCTATCCCGCGTATACCCTACACGATGTATACACAATCTGGGTACCTACCTAAATATAGGTAGTACTTATATTAAAAGAACAGGTCCTATTCTGCACATTGAAGTTTTTTTTTGCACAACGTTTTTTAATACGGGTGGGCCAGAGTAAAATTCACTTTTGAAACCTTTGTAAAAATAGACTGATAGTACTTAAAGATTTTATTTAAAAAGTAAGTTAATGTAACATTACTGTAATTTATTTCTTGAAAATAACATCGTCTAGATGTTCTCCGTCTCGTCGCAAACACTCTTCTAAGCGGTGCTTAAAATTTTCGAAAACGCGCCCGCACGTCGCTGTCGATATAGCCGCCATTTCCGTTTGAATGTTTTCTTTCAAGGCGGTAATTGTCTGCGGTTTATGCGGGTGTACACCTTACTTTTGAGGTATCCCCATAAAAAAAATCCGGTGGACTCAAGTCTGGACTTCGTGGTATGGTCATCATGGCTAAGTTTCTGCACTAGCTGGATTTTGTAAGGATGAAGCTTTAAATCACGTAAAATTCGCCTTAAACTGCTTCTTGAAATCCCCAAAGCTGCCGAACGTCGCCGCGTAGAGAGTTCCGCATTTTGCTCAACAGATTGGCTAACCTCCTGAATCGCTTGCTCTGTGCGTAAATTGCGGGAACGTCCTTGACGTCTTCTTGGAAGCGTCGAACCAGTTTCTTGGAACCTCTTCAGCCATTGTTTAAGTAACTGAGTGCTAGGACACTGGCGGATACTCGTTAAATTAAATTTAACTCTAAACTTACGCCGCCGCGCCGTGCAACAACGTAAGAATGACCATTATCGTAAAATGCTTGAACAGCGAACGCGCGTTGCTCCCCCGTGAACGAACTCATGGCGACTAAAAATGCGAAAGACGCGTGACCCGACCACACCCCGCGCACCCCGCTACCTGCCGCGGGCAATGTTCTATTTGACAAGGGAAAATGAACTTTAATATGGCCCACCCTGTATTAGAGAAACTGGTCAAATGTGAATACCTACCTAATTAGTCGGCAGGTATGGCAATCGCGAACGAAGTCTGCTAACATATTAAAGACTAGTTGTCCCCGGGTACAGCTAGTCTTTAATATGTTAACAGATCGCGAAAGTTCAAATGTAAATTGTCGTGTAAAAATGCCTAAAATACTGATCCTTGCTAACTCTAACATCCAACCGCTACGCGTCTTGGCCCGTGTCGGGGTTAACCTCTGCGCCAGCGCCGATCCATTGAATCCCTCGCTGCCCACCGAGGCAAACCCATTAGATGCTATCTACGTGGCTTTTGGTGCCTAATGATTTTAGAGGTTAATGTATATGAGTATAGTATAATCATCGAATCATGAATCTACCTCTAGATGGTATCTTCACTTTTCGAACAATCCTACTGCAAAATTAAAGTACTGAACGTAGGCAGAGTTACCTAAAATTTTGACAACTATGCCTATTTTTTAAAACTCTGTAGGCTCAAATTGAATAGGTTTTTTAGAATGACACATGCCTACAATGTTAGCCAAATTTCTATTATGTGTCATGAAAAAACAAATATTGTAATGCATCCGTTAATAAGGGAAATATTGAGATTTTTGTCCTTGACTACGTTTTACGGTAGGTTAATACATAGATAAATAAATTTCGTCCATGGTTAATACTAATTATTTGGGTCCTTGAACCAGTTTCTTCGTTGTGAAGATTTCTTGTAAATAAAAAAAACTAGATTTTTGCGCTCCGTTCCAAAAACGTACCTACGCTCTGTCCCGCTTCTATGAAAGCGAAATCCTATACCTATCCTTTTCACAAAATCGCGCATTGCGCCCTCTTAATGAATTGTGACAGGGAGGTAGGTGGTATCCCGGGGACGGAGGCTACTTTTTATCCCGGAAAAGAGCGTGCGAAGCCGCGGACAGCAGCTAGTAGATTAATAAATATCGAGGCTGTGCAATGTAAATGTGCCGTGTGGGATGGGCTTGAGAACCGGGTCAATTCTGTTGGAAACCGGGCCCTGATTCTGGGCGACTATTCAGAAAAAAGCTTTAGCTGCTCAGCAGTGTGTCAAAATTTGCTCAACAGTGCGGAGGTCCAGGAGCAGTTTATTTCTGTAACTTGTACCATTTAATGTACATGAAATGGTAAGGTAAACATTTCTTAATCAGTTTCTGTCCAAATTAGACAATTTCCCTGCAAAAAATAACAGAAAACTTCGTTTTATGTTTTGAGGAACACAACAGTGAGGGCGGCTCATAGGGCTGAACTGTTGAAGCCATTTTGCAATTTTTTTTAACACAGTTGAGCTTTTTTGACAGCGGCCCCATGGACCTTCGCACTGCTGAGTGGATAGATGGGCTTTGCTTTGAGTCGAGGCTCTAGAAAACGATATCAATTCGTGGTTTTCATTCGTTGCATTGCAAGGAAGTTACTGTTACAAATATAATGCTCGGTCCCATTTATTTAAATGGTGGTAATGTTTTGAGTCCTTTTTTTACTCCCTTTTACAATAAGGTTAGAAGGTCTAAGGTTATTCCAATTACATAAAATCCTTACTAATATTATAAATACGAAAGTAACTCTGTTTGTCTGTTACCTTTTTACGCTGAACGGATTCTTATTATGGTATCCTGGGGACGGACATAGGCTACTTTAAAAGCAAGTGTGAAGTTGCGGGCAGCAGTTACTGTAAAATAAATATAGAGAAAACTAGCTGCTATCGTTTAGTTGTGAAAAGGTAACAGACATAGTTACTTTCGAATTTATAATATTACTTATAAGTATAAGTATGGAGTATGGATTAAGCTCTACCTACTCTTGTCATACTTTTGCTTCTCTACCAAACGAAAATTTTAATTTGTCGTGTCGTAATCTTATGTTGTATTGTCTCTTTCCAAATGAATCAAAGTAGGTCTCTAGAGTCGGTGCCTAGAATCTACTATTGCAACGAATGTTAGGAATGTTATGAAGGGCCCTGTTGTATCTAAGGTGTAGGATGATAATTTCGATGGAATTATCAATTTGTTATTGATATTACATGTAGGTTGAGTATCTGTAGGCTTATTCAAAGAATAAAACCGCTGAGCAGGCATACTTACAAACACTACTAACAAATCATAGTGGATGTTTCATCAGGCTATTTTAGTCCACTGTTGGACATAGGTGTCCCCTAACGAGCGCCGTAGCGACCTGCCTTCAGCTTGTCGCACCTGCTTGCAGTCTTTCGCAGGTCGTCATCCCACCGTGGAAAGTGAAGTAGTTGTCACTGTTCGGATTTTTTTCTTGTCGACTATAATACTTCATTGTTGTCGAGTGTTCCTATTCCAAGTAATGAAGTATTTATAGTTACAAAAGTTCTAACGATGAATTGAAATCATTGCTATTGAATTTTACTCATAATTTCGCATTAGCATTATAAAAGAAACGGTAGAATTTACACCGGTCATAAGGTAAGTATAAAGTCGCCGCTCACGCGGGATATTCTTAATTTTTTGTATTCTAAGAGTTCTTCAAGTAATATAGTAGGCTACAATGAGTTACAAATAGTAATAATAATTCAAAGGCTAGCAGATATTAGTTTGTCAAAAAACAAATAATGAATTTCTCGCGCCAACGGTGACGTTCTACCTCAACACTGATGTAAATTCTACCGTTTGTTTCGTAGTGTTCTAACTTAACTCATCATGGGTAAATTATCTTGAAATATCTACGCAATTCTGATGTGCCAAAGCAAAACACATTTCTGCTAAGTGCTTTGGGTTCCTTCTTTCTACCACTTCGTCCGGCAAGAGCACAAAGTAAAAGGTCCCTGTCAGATTAAATTACACGGAAATTCAATATAAACCCACAACTTCATTCCGTAACGAATAGTGGGGTGTAATTATAATAATCAATCTAGCGTGTGCAATCTAGCCAGCTTTTCTACAAGTTAAATGGATCCACTTAAATGAGTGATGACGTGTCACTCTGGATAAACATATTAACAGATGTTCGTTGGAGATATGGTAAACACCAGTGGTGTTGGATGGTTAGAGGCATTGGACAAGAAAAGTCAAGATAAAGATACATTTTATTGAGCTTTACAAGAATAGCACAGACATATGTATGTATATACAGAGAGAACAAAACAAGAAGTCAGCCAAATAGGCACTTGCGATTGTAATATTTTGACAAGAAACATTTTATTCAACGTTTAAAGTGACCGCAATTACAATATTAACAATTACAATCACGAAACCTATTTAAACGGAATCTGGGAAGGGGATAATGTTATGTGTTTTAGGTTGTCATCATCATCATCAGCCTATTTTAGTCAATAACTGGTCTTAGCACCTTGTTTTCAGCTTATTATTAATTACCGCATCCAGCATCTGCATCCAGTCTTACGCAGATCGTCATCCCACCTGGTTGGAGGGCGTCCTACACTACGTTTGCCGAGTCGCAGTCTCCACTTAAGAACACGTTTACCTCAGTGGTTGTCGATTCTTCGTGAGATATGGCCGGCCCACTGCCACTTCAGCTTGCTAATTCATTGAGCGAAGTCAATAACTTTGGTTCTCTGTCTGATGTATCCGTTACGAATCCTATCCTTCAGAGAAACTCCGAGTATTGCTCTTTCTATAGCTTCATGTTTAGGTTGTAATGTTCTTCAATTATCATAAACTTAACTGTCAAAAACATGGAAGGCGTAGTGTAAATATATGTGTCTATTTGTTTTCTTTTAAAAATAACTCTTCTTAGTAGGTATTATTAATTTCGTGTCCAGTGCTTCCACTCTATTAACTGGTTTGAGACCACTTGGTTATAACTGTGACATCTCAGTCTCTGGTTGTAGATGGCAATGCGTGGCGATGGCCAGATACGCCAGATAGCCCGGGATCAACACGGGATGCGAAACTGGCTTTACTTCCGCGACGGACAGACTGGTTGGCGTCTAGATTATTTTATTTTATTGCATTGAAGGTTGTGGTAACTGCTGTTGGATGAGCCTGGGAACCGGACGTTAATAAAAAATCTGATGTTAACACAAGAGGCTAACATGCTTGGTATTACTAAGCGATTTTGTACAGAATATCTTGACTACAAATACGTAGGAGGTTCTATGGTTTGTCTGGATTTAGCATTGCAAAGATAGATTTTACGTTTGGTTGCTCAGATTGATCTCAGTGGTAGCCTCAGAAGGTTTTCGCTCTGTCACGGCCGAGCTATGATCCCTGATTTCATACCCTAGGCACGGATGGCAGGATCCCTCAAAACTACAATCAAAACTAACAACCATCATCCTGGTTCCCCGGGTTGACGAAGATATACAACCACCGGCCACCATCTATCTGTGCTGCCGCTAACGTGTGCCATACATCAGCGTGTAGCCTCGACGGAGTATGTAATTAAGTAGTAACCCGGGCTTCAGCGATCATTTGACATTGGATAATGTTGTGGACTCCTTTACTGATTGTGATTAGCTAGACGAGAGTAATGCTTTTGATTCGGCTCAAATCTTTTAAGGTATTTTCATACATTCTAGAGTTCACATACAAATCTTTAATTTGGAGACAACGGTTTAGATACTTCATAATGTTCCTTTAATTATAAGCAATGTTTATTCGAAAGCTTTGATTCTTATGATTTACTCTACCAAACAATGTCATAAAATATTTTGTTATTTTTTTATATTTTAGCTGGTTCGATTACCGGAGTAGGTACTTATATAATTTTTCTAAACACTGTTGAATGCAGTTCGTCTTATTTAAAAACATGTTCCGTCAAGTGCGAGTGTGACTCGCGCGCCGAGGGTTTCAAACGGTTGTCAAGTATACCAATATGTACAAAAGGTACTAGTTAAACCGATCTCCGATCTTCGAAACCCTAAACACAAAGGAATGTTTCGTTCGTAAAATCTGCTATCTTGAATATTTTGGGTACTTGCCTGGGAATATTTTGGGTAACGTTCGTTTGTTCCGCCCTGTATACCAAGCTTTTGCTGTTGTTGTGTTGTTTGCTGTGGTGGTGATGTGATGATGATAGGATATCACCAACTCCTAGCCATATCTCGACCACGACCACGGCCTGTCTCAACGAGACCTATATGAACTATGTTCGCAGGACATAGATATTATAGTGTGGCGCACAAATCCAGGTGTATCAACAACACTTATAACGACGATGTATTTCTGCAGTTGGCACATGTTTCAATAGCTGGCTAAGGTTTATTTTACTGGACTGGTAAACAATTAGAAAGTTTTCACGGAATACAATGGCTATTAGGGTGTGGTCTGTATGTGTTTTAAAAATACGTCGATAAGGACCAAAGTTTGATGTTACTGTGAGATAAATTTCAAGTCATTTAGATTTCCGATAGCCTGTAGCTCCATCGTTTGTTATTCTTCAACGTCTCAGTCTCGCTGTTCTGCTAAAGTATTTATTACGAGATTGCATCTAAAACAAAGCGTGTAAACTATGAATCTGCAGCAATCGTGATCTGCACTTTCAGCATTGTTAAATTGCTTGTCAGAGTAAAGATCACAGCTCGGTTGTCATAAATTGTGCTTGATTTAGCTGGAGTTAGGTCTGACAAAATGCTGAAACCTGTGGCTTATGAAACTCAATCATAATTTTTTTCTTTAAATTAGTGTTAGTGTGGAGGTATTTCTGGTCATTTTAAATATCTAGGGTTATATATACACAGGTACCTTTTTGACTGACTAAAATCACTTACTATTTGTTCTATTTTTTAAATCATTTCTTTGGAATTCGAAGATTCCCCGATACTTTTTATAGAAATCTCCGGCCTTTTATCTTCAGCATTATATTCTAGGAACTATGCTCGGTTTCTAAAATTCTCACCTCTCAAGTTTCACTATTCCAAAGTTGTCAGTTGTAAAATTAGCAGCGAGCTTTCCCAACGCACCGATTTATCCATAACTATAAATATACCAGCTAGAAAGAAAGATTCCAAGAAATTCTGATTTGCTACCGATGCGTGATTTTACTTGGAAGATCCAGTTTTATTCACCTTATTGGGCACGTCTGCAATCACTTTGATTACGTGACGATTTTCTAAAGAAAAAGATGATTTTAGTCCATTTGTAGATAGGAATTTCCAAGGGCCCTTACTCTACCTTGCATGAGGATGCATTTTTGATAAAAACGGTTGATATCTAAAGTGGATCGCTTTTGCTGGTGTGTCCATAAAGGAGACCAATTTCAAGCTATATGTAGGAACCAACGTATATAGTTCAATAAGTACCTACCCACGCATGCAGTCTTTGTTCATTAAGATATTTAAGGATGCAAATTCTACACCAATTATACAAGGTGCCACGTTATTCATGTACTAAGCCGAAACTGGGTTGTTGTGCACCCTATACCCAACTGATCCGCATGGCTGATGTTCAGAAAAACATTGTTTTAAATTTTCATAGTAAAAAATAACTTTACGCATACGCTTAGAAAAATTACAACCCTATCACTAACGCAAAACCGACAAAATTTTGGGTTCCCTTTTCATGTACAAATAAAGAACACATTCATTCATGCTAAAAATAAAACTAGGCACGTACGTAGCACTTTTTTAAAATTTCGCGATTTTTTTTTTTAACTGACCTACCTAATGAAGATTATTTATCGGGTATTTATCGCGTAACTTTTATTAAAATATCGATAAATAGTCTTTATTAGGTACCTACGTAGACATACCTACTACGAAACAAACGTACCTACCTACAGATAAACAAAAAACATTGTAAGTTAAAATAATAGCTTAGAAGAAAAATGTACGGAACCACCGTAAAATTGACAGCATTGGCTAAACAAAAGGGATTGAAAGGTCAAGCACCTTACTGATGAACAGCTGATGTTAGGGTCGTTACATGGGCTAGTTGCGATTAAAGTTTTGAGGCCTTTTTTCAGTAAAAAAACCTTGAAACCCGGAAAGTGCTAGAACAAAAATGTTCGTGGGAGGGGGTAGAACCCCCCTCTCCGCTTAGTACACCAATTACGTGGCATCTTGTATAGTTCAACCAAGTCACAAGTGACTTCTGTTTTTCCACGATCATGGCGCTTTAGGAAAACTGAAAACATCATAAACCATTCCAGTTCGTCATGCCATGTTCGTTTAAAACAATTTGTCAGTGTAGGTAATAAATAGGTACCTATAGAATGTGCTGCAGATTTCATAATGGAGCTGGCAGGGTGTTGTGGATTTTCCATAATTGCGCGGTCTCAGGCGCACATCAGAGGCCAGGAAATTAGTGCGAATTATTGTTTTTATACGATTTAGCGGAAATTCCCGCCGTATTCCGCTATTTCGATTTACCGTGGTGACAGAGAGCTGACCGGTTTGTAACTGTTCAAAATGTTGAAGCTCTCATGATTCACAGTTGCGGTTGATTTACTAAGATAGATTCAACATTATTTTTTTGACTGATTTTCCGCTGAACGTCTTCGTAAATAGTCCCCAAAATGTCCAGAAGAAACAACGAATAAGTCGCACACACTTGTGCGCAATAAGATGTTCTGTGCACATGACTAGTCTAGGCTAGTCCTTTGAGATTTACCGCAGCCCCCGTGGCCGAAAATCGGCTATGAAAACATCATCATCATCACGTAAAGATAAATTTTTAAAAAGCTGGCGTGATTGTCTTTTGTTTTTCATACAATTATTCACGTTGACTTCACAAATACACGAAAAACAAAAGGAGAGACCAGCTTTTTAACATGTATCTCTAGGTAGGTAACACAGATCTGTAATCGGCGCAGTGCGTTTGCATAGTAAAGTGTCGCTTGAGTGTTGTTTGTGAATGAAATGGCCTACCATGACGAACGCAGTGAGAAAGCCTAACATAGCACAGTAGGTTGCTTGCTACCTTACATAAGTATTGTTCTTGAATACGGGTGTTAGATGAATAGACGTAAGGGAAAGAAAAATAGAAAGAAATAAAATGTATTTATTGGTTCACCTACAACACCAACAAGTAACCTACAGCTTGCAACTATTATAATATGAAAAATGAAAATGAAAATATGAAAAATGTTTATTACTGTACATAGGTAAGTGACATTATCATGGGTTGGAGTTTTCGATTAAGCATAATATGCTTGTGTTAGAGTACCCCGCTCTTCCTTATCGTGTTCGTTCGATAAATACAGAAATTATTTAAAATAAATACAAAATTTAATAAATTTAAGTCCTTCGATCAATTACAATTGATCGAAGTTTAAGTCTGTTTAAAAAGAAAAAAAATTAATGAGACCACGACAAATAAAAACTACCTAGTTCTAATTAAAATAGCAACAAGTATCTCTACGCAGCGAACCAAAAGGTCCCAACTCAGCATAATGTTGCTCTACAAATAGTGGAGTAACGCTGGTTTGGTTTGGATGGTGCAGGCAGACCAGTGTACCTAACAGACTCTAGTTTTTAGGCATACGAATCTACGCTTGTGGTTAACAAGCTTGTAGGTGTCAGTTTACATCCTAGTTTCTGTGATGACATGACAACAGGCCTAAAGTATTTGTTCTTCGCCTGCCTAATGCACTATCCACTTCACATGTTACACGCATTAACTTCTTAACAACCAAACTACACTACTAATCCTCAACAATAAGGTTAACATTCTCGACAAACACACGTTTGCGGTCAAGTATCGAGTCGATTCACTGATCAAATAGAAAGGTTATGTGGGCGCTACCTTTGCTCGAGCCCTTTACAAATGTCTTGTAAGCTTTGCGATCTGGTATCGATCGTCGATATGGGTCCACACGGGTGCGTTTTCACAGCATATTTTTCACATTAATATTATAAAAGCGAAAATTTGGATGGTTAATTAGATGTTTGGATTTTTTTGTTACATCTTCACGGCAAAATTACTGAATTTAACAGCCTTATTTTTTTTTTTTTTTTCTATTATAATTATAACGCTTGCGAAGCCGCGGTAAGAAGCTAGTTTTGTGCCTCCAATACGAGCCTGGGAAGATTCCAAAAGGTAGCGTTGCGATATTTCAAATATTAAAGTCCTTTTTTAGAGTTCCTAGCCTCCACTGTCCGTCCGTCTGTCACAGGGCTCTATCTCATGAACCGTAAGAGGCTGACAGTAGAAATTTTCAGATAATGTGTATTTCTCTTGCCGCTATAATAAAACATAATAAAAATTAAATAAATATCAAAATTAAAGGGGGCTCCCATACAACAATTTTTTTGGCTATTTTTGTTCTTAATTTGTCAAGGCTGTATCTTTTAAATTACAATATGTAGACACATGAAACTTTCTATAATTAAGTAACACTTCAACTTTTATAATAACATATACTAAAAATAAAATAAGAAACTTTAAAGGGGTCTCACAGAACAAGTGAAAATTTGATGTTCTTTGAAAAAGTTGTCTGATTTTTACGGTACGGAACCCATCGTGTGCGAGTCGACCCGCACTTGGCGGTTTATTTTCTTTAGATCTTACTCGACTCTTGGACACGTCACACAATTAAAATTACATATAAGTAAAACTATCAAATAAAGTGGTCACATTGATTTAATGTTCACGTCAATAATTTTAAGGTAAACTAAAGAAGCGAACAAGAAATCTTGTCCTTGCCTTATGTCCGTCCGCCATTGTTAACCTGTGATTTCCTCTAATTTCCTCTGCAGAAGGGAATATTATCTAATTGAACACAACGTTTTGCACTAAGCTGAACGTTAAAAGGTTCCTACAAATACACATTAAAACCAGTAATTTGCCGAAATGGTCGATTCAATAGTCAAATGCGACTATTTTGATCTTCTTAGGTTATTCTGGCCGATTGAATAGACCATCAGGTCGATGAATATACCTCTATGGACGGACGAACGAATGTGCAAAGCGATAAAAGTAAATTTGCGAAACGCTTCTCTGGTTGATTGGTTTTTATGTTAAATACTGTATCAGTTACTTGAGTGTCCCTTGAGTGCCCGTGCTCACCTTAGAACTCAGTTGAGTAGATACCTAATGTTTCGTGATGTGGGGCGCACGAACAAATCTACAAGAACGGGAGCCTTTCCTGTCATGCTCACTTCACATTTTACTAGAACTTGGTCACTTGGTTGAGTAAAATTTAATGATTGTAGGTTGTTTGACAGATATTGCCTTTTTAGAGATCTTAAAATACAATACTGTAGGTATTACTACTCTTTATTCATCATCATCACTGTATACTAGTCCACTGCTGGACATAGGCCTACCACTTAGCGTCATAGTACCCTGTCTTCAGCTTTCCGCATCTAGCATCTGTCTGCAGTCTTTCGCAGAAGAAACTCTTTATTCACCGCAAATAAAATACAGCATAGACATTAACATTATACAGAAAGTACAATGGGCGGCCTTATCGCTTAGAAGCGATTTTTTTCGAGGCTCTTTCTCAGCATAATAGCCCTTTAACCAGACCCAGACAACGATTGTTGGCTTTAGAGATAAAACCGCTAGGTATTTTCCACTTTGTAAAAAATGTTCAATAAATATTTTTTTTTGTTAAAACTACTATTTATCCAATTCGCTGTCGCGTGTGGCATCTGTTTTAGATAGGTACCTACCTTATTTTTGACTGTTGCCTTTTTTTTTCTTTTTCTTTATAGTTTTCACCTCTCCTCTGTAGTTTTCTCTGAGTTACGTCGTTACGATGTACGTTCTTTCCTGCTAGCTCCCGATCCTTACAGTGCACGACTGAACCTATGTTTGGCGTGGTTTGCCGAACTGCGACCCCTGACATTTGCACCAGATATTTCGCCCATTCGACGATATCATTAGCAAAACGTGAATCGTTAGCTCGAATGCGTTCTGTTTATAGTATTGGTATTTTACAGTGCCACCACATTATTTGCTCAGTTGACAGCGACATTACACAGCGTATTTTAATTTATTTGGGCCTTGGCTTTGATGAATTTTGTCAACCACTGGTACTTCGTTTAATGACCAATGGACCAATGGATTCGTTTAATCATAATAATTGAAGCTTAAACTCACGAGGAGTTTGAGTTTCAATTATTATGAGTTTGCTGGTTGCTTCATTGAATTCAAGCTTTCAAATACCAAAGAAAACAAGTCATTGACATGAAAGAACTTAAGAATTGGGTCCAGTTTCGCGGGTAATTTGGGTGGCCTCCTTGGGTAACTCAAGTTTGAAACATATTTACATCCCTACTCGACACGTTCACAACAGCAGCCAAACCACCTTACCGTACGCCACGTCGTCGTCCTTTTGACGTGGCGTCGACATGTCATCATCGACAACACCTAACTCAGAGTTCTGCCAAGTTGGTGGCCCTGTAGAAGGTTCGATTTGGAGCGATGCTTATTGGCTGCCGATGGTTGTTGATGGCATTTCCCGAACTGTAAATCGTGATAGCTTCGGTATAGATTCATAACAGTTAGGAGGCGCCGCACGACTCGAAACTTGCGACAAGAAAACATAAACTCTACGATAAAGATTTTGAAGTTATGATTTTGAAAGATCAAGCATTCGCATTGCTCTGGCAGCTTTATACGCTTCCTCCAGTGCAAAATGCCCATTTTTTTTATGTGGTTTATTTATTGCAATGGAGAGTGAGATTCTCTTTTCACACAATGACAACCAAAACATTTTACTCTTTGAAATATCAAAAGACTTCTCAAGAGTCTTTAATTTATCTTGTGGGTAAAGTAGAATCCCTCTGAGGTAGAACCATGACTGTTATCTTTTCTTTCCCGAAACAAAACACTATCTGGAGTCTTCAAATCTCGAGTGAATAAGTTCCTTCTGGGAAAGGGTGCTCCACAAAGATAATTATACCACTTGTTGCTCCATCTTAGGCCATATCTTCACTTTCTTTAGTGAGAAGGTGGTCAAACACTTTATGCGTTTGCTTCTTCACCTTAAAAAGATTGAAGTGAACAATAAATTCAAGTGAGCACTTTGTTTACTAGGTTTACTTAATTATTTTGAATATTGTGACGTGTCCAAGACAAGTCCTGTAAGGTCTAAAGGAAATAAAGCACTTTGATATTTGATAAAGAATAACTAAACAAAACTAACACATACATAGATTTTAAAAAATGTAAATTTACTGAAAATAAAAGGCTTGTTTATTTTTATTTTATTGATTTCATACCATTTTTTATACAAAAAACACTTTCTTTAAGTATCCAATATCCTTTATGTACCTACCACTCAGTTCCCGATCCTAGCGAATAGGCAGAGTTCCTCTCGCAGATAAATGGCAACTCTGCCCGACAATTTACACTTTAACTTTCCAGCAAACAGATAAATCCAATCATACAGAATTATACATCCTCGCATAAATAAAATGCAAATGACCGAATACCGAACACACGAGATGTGTTCAATAACTAACAGGTTTATGACAAGTAACAATGACTTTAGGAAATAGAATGTTAATCTTTACGATGTTGTTAATATAAATTCTACTGACCGGGATTTCTCTGTTGGAAGTATCTTTATGATGGCAAACATCTTAATATTTCACGCCAGTACGAGCGCTCTATACTCGGTTCTAGAACACTAGATATTTTTTGTAAACAAAGGAATAACAAAATCAAGGAAATTTTGTGGAAAATATTTGATGATACTGGTATCATCGGAGCAAATCGCAGAAGTTCGAAGCCATTTTTTGGTTTTGAAAGTTTTTATCCGTCATTTAATTTTAATTTAAACCTGTTTCTTTTGTGCAATAATAATGCGATGTTGATTGTTGTTTCTTTAGTGATGACTTGATGTTATCTAGTTGTTTTCTGTTATTGTTATTAGTTTTTGACAAATTTTAATTTATAAATATCTTTGTTGACATAAAGTATCTTGGTTTATTAATAAAATAATTTACCTAAGACAGCGACAACAGTCGGCGCTAGATAATTTGGTGTGATGTTGCCACCTGCTGATAAATAGAGTACAGAGTTATGTTGGACTTAAGTCAGGTTTTATATCATCAAGGGATCAACATAGTTTTAAGATTAATATGTAGATTGCAAAACAATTTCTGAGCACTGCTCAAGCTCATAGCTCTGACACAGCTCTACCAACATTTCTAAGCTATTTGAAACAAAGTTCTTTGGGTGTCGTTTGTGACTTGATTATATCTAGTTATATAACAAAGACTAGAGCCTATTAATTGGAATTGCCAAATATACCTATTTTTAACCGAGATCAAAAAAGGAGGTTCTATTTTCGGCTGCTTGTATGGTTTTTTTATGTATGTTTTTCGATTACTCCTTAAACTGTATACCGATTTTGACGATTTTTTTAAATTAATATATAGAACAATCCCAAGATGGTTCTAAAAAAGTGTTATTCCCGAGGGATAAGTATTTGTCCCGCAAAACTTACAAAAACTGCAAATATTAAGGAATTTTAGGTCAATTTATACTTTTTTCAAAACAATGAAATGAAACCCAGGGGGGTTTCATATTACCCTTTTACCTGCAAAGTTGCTTCTTCGGATTTGGCATATGAGTTTACAATTGCTGCGGTACCTACAATTATCAGAGACCTACATACGTATTTATATAAAGTCTGCGAGGGTAGTAACCCTTGCAAAGGTAAAGCGGTTATAGGAAGTATCCTATAACCGCTTTACCTTCGGGTAATTGCAAACAGTCCCCTTCCCGCCCAGTATAGAAAGTATCATTTGTTTTATTTGAATCGCGTACAAAGGCATCGGAGCCCATCCAGCGCCCATACATAATTGGCCGTTTGACGTAGGTTTGATGCCAGCCCGGGCTTTTTAACCCTTGATTGCATTACCGGGTAGTCTTTTTGTTCAATTAGCAATGTTTGCCCGTCGTTTTAGTAATTATCGTCCGGCAAACAGGGTATAACACAATTATAATGGTTTGAAAGCTCGACTGGCGTGTTTTTACTTTGTTAAATAGCTAATGATATGAAACAAAGGCTAATTATTTCACGTTGGGTCGATGGCCGTCTGCTCGTGCAGCCCTTGGCCGACAATTGGTTTATTTTAGATGGCAAAGATAATTGTGAACCAATAGGTTGTTATCGGTATACACTTTACATACTAAGTAAGGTACATAATTGCGTTTGACATGCGTTTTACCGTCCACCAACTTAATAATGTTTGTAGTAGAACTGGGGGCCTATTCTGCTACACTAATCGCTTCACTATGACAATAGTATCGTCACAGAATGGGCTCTTTAGTCAACTGATCCCGCTCTAAACTCATCCCGCGGGATGACACATTTTGGCATACTATCTTAGATGAAGGAAACCACAAAAGGAGGGACGAATGTCAAGTGTCAAGTTTGTAACCGTTTTATCAATCTCTCCGTGAAAGTAGCACCGCGCGCACTCTAGAGTTTCATGCATCTAAGGGCTCTAGGTGACGATTCTGCGACTGGACCATTGTCATAGTGAAGCGAGCCCGATTCTAGTAACTATACTAGAATCGGGCGCCTGAGTATTTACTGCCATTATAGTCTCATCTTTTGTTTTGGTCATAAATTGTATCCAAGCGTGTAAGTGGAAAACCAAGTTGCCAATGACAAAGGAGCAAAGTCTTCTTTTGCTTTTGGAGTACCTCAGAACTACTAGAGCTTGCCTACTGTTTGTATAAGTTTCTAAAGAGACTACTTCGACCTTTGTGGAATGGACATCTGAGCTTGCGGTATCCATATCCAATAAAGATTAATACAATACGGATAATTGCACATTATCCGATAACGTTTAAGGCATTGCTTCCAATTGCAATAGACCAAGTATTATTACTATGGATTAATGATTATTGACTTTATCTATTGGTTTAGCTATTAGCATTGCTATGCGGAGGGAATCCATTACTCAGGCACTATGGCGTTCATCAATATTGCCTCACTTGATTTGGATAACGGGAGACATTCACTTGGATTTGCTTCGTAATCTCTAAGTTACTATAGAGGCTATATTGTGATGTAGAGTTTAATCTATTATATTTATGTAGCCGACTGTACTAATGTTAGTTTACGCAGTGCGTGCACCGGATCGGAATCGGAGCGTACGCAACGGATTTGTTTCTTAGGATGCATCGATCTAAGTAAAAAAGGGAAGATGAGGTACTAGCGTTTCGAAAGTGGAAGGCTCAAATTAGGTCCAATTAGGTCCACCTGACTTAGTCACAGTCGGACCGCGCCGTTCGTGTTACGCGTGCTCGGTACGATTTACTTTAGTGTGATTTATTGACTAAAAGACTACAGCAATGCACTCGTGTTTGTTCATTATAATTATTGCACAAGATTGGAAATGTAACTGTGAACGAGTGTTTGCGTGTAGTTGTAACACAGGCCAGTTGTTGAGTAAGCGCTGGGAGAAATGGTACGATCTACAGATTTTATTTAGATGTAAGTTAGGATGTATTGAGTTTTATTGTACAGCGTGCACTGGATCGGCATATCTGTCGATACCGATGTCATGTATATTGTAAATGCCAACGTCACGTACGCTCCGATTCAGATCCGAAGACGCACAGCTCTTTTCAACCGTTTCCAGAAAAATGAACTGAGTCGTGAGTTTGGATACCAGATAGTTTCGAGACGTTATCGAGACGAGACGATTTTTGTGTGGTAAGTATATGCGTAGTTCCATGTCGGCACGCTAGAGGCGCTTCACCAAATCCTATAATAAGAAGGAATATCTCAATATCGTCTCAATACTATCGAGTAGTGAACTGAGGGTTCTGGTCAATGCATGCTAGTATCAGAAAGCAGAGTAGGTACGTAATTACCCAATACTAAATCATTTGCGAGAAAAATAAGGAGCTGAAAAAAGATAATTATAAATAAATAAATAAATAATGCTGGACAATCCACACAGCATCGTCTAGCCCCAAGCTAAGCTGAGCTTGTGTTATGGGTACTAGATGACTGATAAACTTAATACAATACATAACATAGATAGATATTTTTTATTATAAGGTATATAGAAAATACCCAGAGCACCCGGAACAAATATTTGCAGATCGTACAAACATTTGTCCCAAGGCGGGAATCGAACCCGCAACCTTCTGCGTTCAGAGGCAGAATTGTATTCTCGAGGAATTTGATGTTTTTTACAAAATCTAAAAACAGACTTAAATTTTTCAAATATATTTTCTGTTTTTAAAATTTACGGGGTAAATAGTAATTCCTCGAGAATAAAATATAAGTTATAGCACCACCTCGGGATTATTTTCTATACAAAAATAAAAGAATTATCAAAATTGGACGTCAATTGGCAAAGATACATACCTACATAAAAAAAAACATGCAGCCGTATTGAGAACCGCCTTCTTTTGACTTGCTGTCGATTCGGACAAAATATATTGGGACACAGAGTCCCAATTGACACTTTTGATTTTAATATTTTTGTTACTGTCGATTCGGACACTATTCAATATAGCTGCGTTGTACAGTCAGTTAAAAAAATGGTTTTTACCGAGGCGCGGCGGCGGCGCAGTGGCACAGCAAGATGACGAAATAGATGCATAGCAACTACGATCAATTATTTGATCGAAGCATAGCAAGGTCACACTTTGTCTTGTTTTGAAAAAACTCAGTTTATTTTCGATAATAATAATATTCTATCGAAGAAGAAATAATTCACTAGATATGAAAAAGGTATCTTTTAATTCCATTACCAACATCATAATCCCCCCAAGATTTCAAAGTTTTGTAATAGCTGAATACAGTCTAGGATCTTGGTTTTCGCTGGAAAATATTGCAAGGAATTATTTAAAAAAACTAATCTAACAGTCATATGCGATGGAACTTTTATATTTTGTTTAAGACTGTTTCAGCAAATAAGACTGTTTCACTCTGCATGTGGATTTGGGGAGTAGTGCCACTCATTCCAATATAATTCCAGTTTTATATGCACTACTGCCAGCACAGCAAAAACTACAACTATTAACGTGACTTTGTTTAACCTCATTAAAAGCGAAATTCCAGAGTTTTATCCGCAGACCTTTGTGCTGGACTTTGAGCAAAGTGCCATTAAGGCTCTGAAACGAGTAATCTCCAATGTATTAAAGGTTGCTATTTCCATTTTACGCAGTCTATGGCGAAAAGCCAATCAATTAGGTATTAAAAAAAAAGTAAATTTAAATTGGAAAAGAAACACATAATATAAAATATAAAAAGGTTTTGTGTTTTAGTTGATTAGCTTTATCACATTATATTATATTTTGCTTAAAGTTTTTTACATGACTGTACTCAACAGCTTCAATAATTTGATGGTGTCCGAATCGACAGTAAAAAATAATATTAAAATCAAAAGTGTCAGTTGGGACACTGTGTCCCAATAAATTTTGTCCGAATCGACAGCAACTCCTTCTTTTGTTTTTCGTCGGTTGAAAAAGATAACCCCTAAAGGCAGGTAAATCTGTTCGTTTTCTAGCTAGGCATGGAATAACAGAAAACAAGGTTACAAACCTCATTTCCAGAGAATACCCGCGATAAACTTTCGCAAGAGGTTTGCGATTAAACGCAGAGATTTCGAAATACCGACAGTATAGTATACTCTTCTAATGAAATGTTGCACATCTCATAAAATATGATAATCAAGAGATGACCGATACCGCGCGCCATTAGGGACTCTCACTTGCTATACGAGTTAATACGGTGGGGTTGAACTTACATAATAAACAGAGTCCTTTACTAGGTACCTATGGCTTTTTTTTTTGGCTTGTGCATAGTTTACGTATACGAAAGTTTTCCATACATTTAGAGCCTTGCAGCGCCACTACCGGACAGAGAGGAACTACTGTTCGATCAAATAGTTTAATACGAACTCGTCGTCTTCGTTTCATATCTTTTGGGACTGTTTGCCACAATTCTGCCAATTCGATTGTAGTTTTCGAATGATTTTGATTATTCGTTCCATTTAGCGGTACAATTTTGACAGGTCAGTCAGTGGTGGTAAACGTAAACTTTTTTGTTTTGGTATTATGGAAACACATACTCCTACTAGCCACTCAAGTCGATGTGTTGTTTTTCGTTTATCATTCGTAGTTCTTATGTTATTATAAACCAGCTTGCTATCTTAATTTTAACGTTCTAATTAGTTTTTATTGTTTGATTGTAATTTTTCTTTGTTAATAAAGGCATTATAACGAAGATTCTAGTTTTTTAGTATTTCCGTATAATATGTGATTGGCTTCCAACTTGCCTGGGCAGTGTTACCTAGTGATGTAGTGATACAGCTTTCTCTCTGTACCTGCTTAAAAAAAAGAGTAGGTACCTACCTCAATAATAATTTTGCACTGCTCTGTGTACGACTCATTTAATTTTTACCTATTATTTTTATATCAGTGTACTTACCAATTTATTTTTTGTTTTGACGGTGTATTCAATCTTATTTTTTGAAACTTGTACCTTTTCTGTTTAAAATTATTGACGTGTATATTTTCTTGTACCAACAAATGGATCTGAGTCTGAGTATAAACGTTGTAAAACATTTGTTATGGTAGGTACCATTTTATATTTTAACAGTACTTGCAGCTAATTACCAATTTATATATAGTTATTTAAAAATCTACAAAAAATCTATTCCGTTCTCTGCCTCTGGCTTACATTTTTAGGAAATTAGATAGATAGATATCGTTTATTTTTTTGGTTAGTAGTGTCTTAAATCCTATGTTAGGTTTATCTAGACACTAGGGTTCTCTAAAAATAGCAATAAGTACAATAAAATAATTGGTATAGGTTAGTGTAACTAGTGGTATTTTGTGTCTATTATTGGAAATACTTTGCTTTGAAAATATACGACTCCTTAAGGTAGTACTGACTGGTGTCACGTTACGGGCTGTAACGTAACGTGTTACACAGCGAGCGTTCGCGCAGTCAGTACGGGGAAAGAAGGCGCTCGCAACGAGCAACGAGACTGATTTTAGTACACGGTGTCACGTATCATGCTCGCTGCGATTGTACGTTACGAAGCGTAACGCCGGTTATTACCCGGTGTTCCGTTGTTCTTTACGAGTGTATAATGTGTATATCCTAGGCTTTCTATGTAACACCATTCCTGCCATTCGTGAGAGGTACTTGAATAAACCCTTATCTTCAATCGCAATGCAGAAATCTCCAGACAATGGTGCGTTTCCATCTAAACGTGCAAAAAACGCGAAATGGACAGAAGCGTTTACGGTGAATATCTCAACGGTAATTTGCATGGAGGTTACCTACCAAGTAATCATTATCATCAGCCCAAAATAGCCCACAATAGTTGCAAGAAGTCAAGTCACGTCAGTTGGTTTATTGAACAATGTACCTAAATGCATGAATCTTTGTGTAAATGTAGCTTGATTTTCTGTGTTTTTAATCTATGGTATCTGCATCTCGCTGTTGATTTGAATATTTGATTTCTTTGGAAATAATCTGTTAATAGTCTGTTTTGGAATAATCTGTCGGTGATCGTCACGGCTTGGCGCGAGATTCAAAGTTTTTCGTGGTTTTTAATTTATATCTGCGTTCTACAAGGAATAAAACAACGGAAAAGTAATTTGCCGCAAATCATAATCCATTTTCTATTAAGCTATGAAAATACTAACTTCGTTTAATTTATTTTTAATTTTTTAGCGTCCGAATAGTTTGTGAATCTGTTCAATGTATAAATCATGATATTTTATTTATTAATTTATCGCTTGATTTTATGTACTTAATAAAGTAATAATAATATTAGTGTACCTAACTTATTAGGTACTGTGCCGTCACTCCGTAAGGGCCATAACTGAAAACCAGCGCAGTATTGGGCAAATATCTAATACTGCAAATGCTGAAATAAGAATCCATTTTACCCTAAGTGTAATATAAATTGTTAGATATAAGGATTAGTCTTACTTCATATTACTGTAGGTATGCACTTTTTTCTTGTTTATTCAATTAAATTCATAGAATAATAAAAACTACAGTAAAATAATAACATCTTAAATTAATGGAACGCACAATCTGGGACAAATAATCTTCATAAGCGCATGCCACTATGTGTGCGCGTCCAGTGCTTCATGAAAGCACATGAATAGCATGTGAAATGTTCTTGTGTTCTTTTTGGGTAAAATAAATGTATTTATCTTATCTTATCACTTTACATTTTCTTCTTCGTAACGCACTTGCCAGAGCGGTCGTGGCCATCATGGCCGTTCTTGTGGAGAGGATGCTGTTATTCGCCTTACGATGACCCGCCGTCTTTTTATTTTATTTTGTTTTGTTTATTGGTAAATCAACAGCGTAGCTTATCAATATATGGTAATACATATTAATCTAAATATTAAGCCAAAAAATATTTACACCTATTATGTAAATTATTAGCTTTAGGTTAGATAAAGTGCTGTATGTACTTACAATTAATAAAATACAACAAAATAGGTAGATAGGTACAAAGATACTCACTGCAATGAATGTGTTTGTGTGTGTGTGTGACTACTCCACTGGAATCTCTTAAGAGTTTAGGCAACGTGAGAGTACTGTGCGTGTGTGTGTGTACTAATGGGGGAGGGAAAGAGGGGTGAGGAGGGGGGGGGTTACTGGTTGCAATGTAGTATCTTTTATAGCTTTCCTGCTGCATTCTGTAAGGGATCGCCTACCGAGGATTTAATTTGGTCGGTCCATCTCATGGGTGATCTTCCGCGCGGTCTAGTGCCTTCTGCTTACCCTGCACGACAAGACGCTCTATTAGAATCTGCTGGAATCGGGCCTCCTAATGTGCGCCATAGCGCCTGTCTTTAGCTTGCCGTATCCAGCATTTGCCAACAGTCTCTAGCAGGTCGTCATCCCACCTGGCAGAAGGGAGGGAGGGAGGAGGGAGGGTATTCACTCAAGAACACGTTTATCCCAGCGGTTGTCGGTTCTTTGGGTGATATGGCGGGCTCACTGCCAATTCAGCTGGCTACCAATTAATACATGTATTTTGTTTTAACTGGGCATATAAGCGCACACATAACTTATGAAGGGACAGGGAAACGTTTACTCAGATCACCCATGCCCGGTACAAACATCTTCAGGACGAAATGTTTGTAACATTAGTGAATCGACGGGAATCGAACCCACAACCCACGCAGACAGACTTTCGCTCGCTGTGCCACAAAGGTCGTCAACTTGTAACTGTATAATTGGTACATTTTATAAGACCATGATTTAATTTCGCCAAATGACTGTCGATAAACCAGTGCCTATTGGCCAGAAACCAATCAGAGACTTGTTCTTCTCTAAACCAGGCTCTTGTGTTAAAAACTCCTCTCGATGAATTATAAATATAATCCTTATCCATATTAATATTATAAATTTGGAAGTAACTCTGTCATCTATCTGTTTGTCTGTCTGTTAACTTTTCACGTCTAAACGGCTGAATGGATCTCAATAAAATTTGGTAAGGAGGTAGAGAAGTGTGCGAAGCCGCGGGCAGCAGCTAGTAACAAAATCAAAAAGCCTTAATTTTCTACTGCCAAAGAAACAACCAGTTAGTCCCTCAATGTACGAGTATGTATTAGATTTAATGTAATAGGTAATTGTGGTTGGATAGTTTGCAGGCTTTGCAGCTCTATTGTTATGTAGTGTTTAATAGCTACGTCCCTAAAGATTTGTAAGATATTCAAAGTTATTTTGAAGATATCTTGTTACTGCCCAGTTTCAGTTTGAAACTCGTTTCAGTGTTCAGTAATTACAAATATTTATCAATTTCCTCAATAAGGCTTTTAAATCACTTTTGACAATGATGTTGAATTTACCCCGGTTTGGTCTTAGCTACTGCCCGAGGTTTTGCAAGCATTTTTCCGGGATAAAAAGTAGCCTAAGTATATGTTAATCCAGATAAAGAGAACGCAAAATTTCAGCTCAATCCGTTTAGTAGTTTGGCGTAAAGAGGCACAATCATCCAAACATACAAACTTTCGCATCACACTAATAATATAAATTAGTTTCTGCCCGCGGCTTCGCACGTGTTGTTTCTATGAAAACGTTAAAAGGTTATTTCTATCCCACGGAAACTTACAAACGTAGCCTATGTTTTATCCCAGGCCCAGAATTACAAATCAGCAAAATTTCAGCACGATTCGTTCATTAGTTTTGGCGTGAAGGATTAACAACCATCCATCCATCCATCCATCTAAACATACAAACTTTCGCATTTATAATATTAGTGTGATACGAAAAGGATGATTAGATGTTTGAATGTATGTTTCTTACCCCTTCACGCCATAATAACTTAACATAATAACCGAAATTAAGCCTAGAATCAAACATAGGTAACTTAGCAATAGGAAAAATCCTAGTACTGATAAAATAAGTCCTGTCGATAATTTACATCAACAGAGACGTAACTTTCTATTCCACCTGGCTCTATCGGGCTAAACCTTAGCAACCAGGGCCTCTCCCACCCAATGTCATAACTCCAAACGAGGCGTGTCTCGTAAAGCAGCGACCTGTGACCGCGTCCTCCTCGCCCATACATCTCTAGAACCATTACCTACGTTACCGTCGTATTAGTAGTTAGTAGATAGATAGATAGATATCGTTTATTGTCAAAGAGATTACATGTTTTTGGTTAGTAGTGTCTTAAATCCTATGATCTCAATATTTTAATTGTAGTTTCAATTAGATTTAATGTATTTTAGTTTTTAATGTTAACAACACAAAGCTTATATATACTATTATACTAAGTATAGTATTAATAATGTTTTCTTAGTTTTAGTTTTTGTTATTTAAATTGTATTATTATTTTTAAATTTGTTGTGTGTGTATGGGGCCACCTTGCGCGCCACGGTCTCCACGGAAGACCAGCGCTATGGCACGATCTGCTCTACCATAGCACATGCTGAGTGGAGTCCGATTTTGTCAGATTACTAATTAATGTATGGTTTATTTTTATATGTATATTTTTCTCTATATCTTCTGGCAAAATAAATATCTTTTACTTTACATTACTTGATAGGTTTATCTAGACACTAGGGTTCTCTAAAAATAGCAATAAGTAGGTATAGATAAATTTGTAAACACGGTAGGCAGTTACGCACACAAACAGTAGAAATTACGAAGTAAGATTACCTTATCTGTGGTAGAGTTCTATGGGTATTGGTGTCCAGCGATACCCATAGATCTATATCAACCGTTCATACAGTCAACAACAACAAATTAAATCTATGCAATATTGGGTAATCTCAATGCGTTCAGTACAGTTTTTGCCCTATCAACTTATGATTTAGGTATAGTAGGAATAAAAACATTATTGATAGGATCAATAAAATGTTTTTCACAAGTAAACACAATCGCATTTTCCACTGGATCTATCAGGATTAACAATAGCAGCCAGAGCCTCTCCCATTCGGTGTCGTAACTCAAACTCAAAAGCTCACAAACCTTTGACCGCGTCCTCTACGCTTTTACATCTCCAGAACCATTACGTACCGTCTACCAATACCCACTATCTCTACCAATGCCTAAAGATATCTACCAACTAATCTGTCAATAGGTATCTGGTATAGGTACCGACAGTCAAGCACAAAAACTACTGATCATTGTCGATTTTCAAAGGTATAGAATTAAAAATAAATAAATTAATAAAAAAATACACAACATAAACATAGATCTAAGTAAAATTCTGTACATATGGTACTTTCTCCCAGCGCTAACTCAACAAATGGCCTGTGCTGTGTTACATCGCAAAGACATGCTATTTCCAATCTTTCCAATCCCTACTGAACAACAAAGATGGAAAGATATACGTAGACAAAAATGCGATCGAGACAACAATACGCACGCGAAACACGAACGCCGCCGGCGGCGCTGCAGCGCTGGTCCGACTATGACTGAAGTGGACCGAATTACACCTAATTTGAGCCTTCCACTTTCGAAAAGCTAGTTAGTCCAATCTCCCAGTCTCCCGAATTTTACTTAGATCGACGAACATACATTAATTTTGTAATTGTACATTTTGTTTTGATGATTAATACTGGTTACTGAGAAACTGGACTATTCGTTTAATAAGGTGCCACAAATTTTGTGTACCTAGTGATTTTTACATATTTTTCTAACGGTTCTTCTACACGTTTTCGTGCATTATTAATTATATACCTTAGATATTTTAAAGTGCTCCCCGGGGTACAGAAACCTCTCTAGCTACGTTATGAAACGCTTTCTGAAAGAAAGGCCGTGTTTACCAATTTATGTCGCTGACTGTACGTACAATCAATGTACCGTCATTAGTTACGATCTGATTGTTCTAACTCCTACGATAACACGATTTTCATTATCCGTTCGGGAGATTGTTTTCTTTTTAGTGATGTTGATTTATCAAGATAGCTTCTTGTAGTCGAGAAAAAAAAATAAGAAATAGAGAAAAATGTATAAAAAGTATGTTTGTTGGATGTGAGACTCCCAACGATAAAAAACCGTAGATGACTAATGTATAGGGAAATGAAAAGAGATCTAACTATAAGTTTCATTTCTGTTGACAAGAAAAAAAAATTTTTTTTCGCCAAATGAGAGTCGGTTTTTTTTTCTTTTTCGAAAGTCTACAAAATGTAGCTAAGAACCATAGAGAAGACCAGACGAGTAGGTATTTTGATACCTTATTTAACTGAATGCATACCTACTTGAGTTCAAGTCACTGTATTTTGATACCTTATTTAACTGAATGCATACCTACTTGAGTTCAAGTCACTGTATTTTGATACCTTATTTAACTGAATGCATACCTACTTTAGTTCAAGTCACTGTATTTTGATACCTTATTTAACTGAATGCATACCTACTTTAGTTCAAGTCACTGTATTTTGATACCTTATTTAACTGAATGCATACCTACTTTAGTTCAAGTCACTGTATTTTGATACCTTATTTAACTGAATGCATACCTACTTTAGTTCAAGTCACTGTATTTTGATACCTTATTTAACTGAATGCATACCTACTTGAGTTCAAGTCACTGTATTTTGATACCTTATTTAACTGAATGCATACCTACTTGAGTTCAAGTCACTGTATTTTGATACCTTATTTAACTGAATGCATACCTACTTGAGTTCAAGTCACTGTATTTTGATACCTTATTTAACTGAATGCATACCTACTTTAGTTCAAGTCACTGTATTTTGATACCTTATTTAACTGAATGCATACCTACTTTAGTTCAAGTCACTGTATTTTGATACCTTATTTAACTGAATGCATACCTACTTTAGTTCAAGTCACTGTATTTTGATACCTTATTTAACTGAATGCATACCTACTTGAGTTCAAGTCACTGTATTTTGATACCTTATTTAACTGAATGCATACCTACTTGAGTTCAAGTCACTGTATTTTGATACCTTATTTAACTGAATGCATACCTACTTTAGTTCAAGTCACTGTATTTTGATACCTTATTTAACTGAATGCATACCTACTTTAGTTCAAGTCACTGTATTTTGATACCTTATTTAACTGAATGCATACCTACTTTAGTTCAAGTCACTGTATTTTGATACCTTATTTAACTGAATGCATACCTACTTTAGTTCAAGTCACTGTATTTTGATACCTTATTTAACTGAATGCATACCTACTTGAGTTCAAGTCACTGTATTTTGATACCTTATTTAACTGAATGCATACCTACTTTAGTTCAAGTCACTGTATTTTGATACCTTATTTAACTGAATGCATACCTACTTTAGTTCAAGTCACTGTATTTTGATACCTTATTTAACTGAATGCATACCTACTTTAGTTCAAGTCACTGTATTTTGATACCTTATTTAACTGAATGCATACCTACTTGAGTTCAAGTCACTGTATTTTGATACCTTATTTAACTGAATGCATACCTACTTTAGTTCAAGTCACTGTATTTTGATACCTTATTTAACTGAATGCATACCTACTTTAGTTCAAGTCACTGTATTTTGATACCTTATTTAACTGAATGCATACCTACTTTAGTTCAAGTCACTGTATTTTGATACCTTATTTAACTGAATGCATACCTACTTTAGTTCAAGTCACTGTATTTTGATACCTTATTTAACTGAATGCATACCTACTTTAGTTCAAGTCACTGTATTTTGATACCTTATTTAACTGAATGCATACCTACTTTAGTTCAAGTCACTGTATTTTGATACCTTATTTAACTGAATGCATACCTACTTTAGTTCAAGTCACTGTATTTTGATACCTTATTTAACTGAATGCATACCTACTTTAGTTCAAGTCACTGTATTTTGATACCTTATTTAACTGAATGCATACCTACTTGAGTTCAAGTCACTGTATTTTGATACCTTATTTAACTGAATGCATACCTACTTTAGTTCAAGTCACTGTATTTTGATACCTTATTTAACTGAATGCATACCTACTTTAGTTCAAGTCACTGTATTTTGATACCTTATTTAACTGAATGCATACCTACTTGAGTTCAAGTCACTGTATTTTGATACCTTATTTAACTGAATGCATACCTACTTTAGTTCAAGTCACTGTATTTTGATACCTTATTTAACTGAATGCATACCTACTTTAGTTCAAGTCACTGTATTTTGATACCTTATTTAACTGAATGCATACCTACTTGAGTTCAAGTCACTGTATTTTGATACCTTATTTAACTGAATGCATACCTACTTTAGTTCAAGTCACTGTATTTTGATACCTTATTTAACTGAATGCATACCTACTTTAGTTCAAGTCACTGTATTTTGATACCTTATTTAACTGAATGCATACCTACTTTAGTTCAAGTCACTGTATTTTGATACCTTATTTAACTGAATGCATACCTACTTTAGTTCAAGTCACTGTATTTTGATACCTTATTTAACTGAATGCATACCTACTTTAGTTCAAGTCACTGTATTTTGATACCTTATTTAACTGAATGCATACCTACTTTAGTTCAAGACACTGTATTTTGATACCTTATTTAACTGAATGCATACCTACTTGAGTTCAAGTCACTGTATTTTGATACCTTATTTAACTGAATGCATACCTACTTTAGTTCAAGTCACTGTATTTTGATACCTTATTTAACTGAATGCATACCTACTTTAGTTCAAGTCACTGTATTTTGATACCTTATTTAACTGAATGCATACCTACTTTAGTTCTAGTCACTGTATTTTGATACCTTATTTAACTGAATGCATACCTACTTTAGTTCAAGTCACTGTATTTTGATACCTTATTTAACTGAATGCATACCTACTTGAGTTCAAGTCACTGTATTTTGATACCTTATTTAACTGAATGCATACCTACTTTAGTTCAAGTCACTGTATTTTGATACCTTATTTAACTGAATGCATACCTACTTGAGTTCAAGTCACTGTATTTTGATACCTTATTTAACTGAATGCATACCTACTTGAGTTCAAGTCACTGTATTTTGATACCTTATTTAACTGAATGCATACCTACTTTACTTCAAGTCACTGTATTTTGATACCTTATTTAACTGAATGCATACCTACTTGAGTTCAAGTCACTGTATTTTGATACCTTATTTAACTGAATGCATACCTACTTTAGTTCAAGTCACTGTATTTTGATACCTTATTTAACTGAATGCATACCTACTTGAGTTCAAGTCACTGTATTTTGATACCTTATTTAACTGAATGCATACCTACTTTAGTTCAAGTCACTGTATTTTGATACCTTATTTAACTGAATGCATACCTACTTTAGTTCAAGTCACTGTATTTTGATACCTTATTTAACTGAATGCATACCTACTTTAGTTCAAGTCACTGTATTTTGATACCTTATTTAACTGAATGCATACCTACTTTAGTTCAAGTCACTGTATTTTGATACCTTATTTAACTGAATGCATACCTACTTGAGTTCAAGTGACTGTATTTTGATACCTTATTTAACTGAATGCATACCTACTTTAGTTCAAGTCACTGTATTTTGATACCTTATTTAACTGAATGCATACCTACTTTAGTTCAAGTCACTGTATTTTGATACCTTATTTAACTGAATGCATACCTACTTTAGTTCAAGTCACTGTATTTTGATACCTTATTTAACTGAATGCATACCTACTTTAGTTCAAGTCACTGTATTTTGATACCTTATTTAACTGAATGCATACCTACTTGAGTTCAAGTCACTGTATTTTGATACCTTATTTAACTGAATGCATACCTACTTGAGTTTAAGTCACTGTATTTTTGCTACAAATTAAGAGTTTCATAATCATATTAATTTATAAAATTGCTTATGCTATTTTGATGTTTGGAGGTACTAGGTATTGAGTTTTCGCAAACCACATAAGAACCACCCCATTGATGGGGAGGTTAATGGGGGGAATATATCGAAAAACTTAACTTACCTACAGAAATTCAGTCTGCTCCCGACCTCATTCCACGTGAGACGTCAGGATATAAAAACAAAATGCCTTGTTGTTCAATAATTAACTGTTCAAACACCACCAAAAAAGGAAATTGTGTAATATAATGGTATTTTAGATGATACTGTGTGGATTGTCCAGCATTATATTACATTATATTGTACTATACTAAACTACACTCGTGACGTCAAAGTACCTATGCAAAATGTTACACGCTCAGTTTCAATACAAATCTGCGAACTCTTTGCTTCTGTCTATAATATACAGTGTATATCAGTGAACCCACCCCTTGCGGGTAAAAAACTATTCTCTACACATATTGGTACCGAAACTCTTACCTTAGTATGTATCTAACTATCGGTTAGGTACCAAAGCAAACAGCTTTAGGTGGGCGGGCTGTGTTTTTACAGCATATTAAATTCCATTATCGTTTTTGCAACTAGCAAAACAACTAAATCGCAAATAGTACCAGAGTGGTACTACTTGTTGTCCTACTTACATTAACGAAACGCATGAAAGATCGAAAACTTGAGAATTGGATTCACATGGATCATTCATTCCGAAACCGAAGACCAGTTGAATCCTTAGACAATACCAACAACAATCTGACTGGGTCGACCACTGGTAATCGACTTGAAGTTCAAGTCAGACAATAAGGCTGCAGGTCTTGTACCTACCTATCTACTTGGTCTAAGTCGGGTCGATTGAATGTTTCTTGAAAAACGGTACCTATAAAACAACTACCTACGCTATTAGACCGTCTAGAATAAAGCACAAGTCACACAATATTTCCCCAGATTACACATTACTACGTCGGTAGTGATAATTCAGAACAATTATTTATTGTTTAGAGTTAATTTCCACCGGCTGTGGTCTGTGGCGAATCGATAACTTGCTTCGGAGATAAACGCAGCGGCTCTGCTGAGTTATGTGTTTGGGAGTAACGGTCATTTAATGCACGGAGGTCTACTACACTACCACATACCTTACATGCCGTGTACCTAGTGCGTAGTAGGCTGATTGTGGGTCTGTGGCTCGCATTGTAGAATGTTCTTAAACTCCAGAACGTAGAGTACTAGGTGAATCGTTCTCGTCTTTCGTTTTTAGATCGTCTTTTGTGTGTAGTTTTCGGGGTAGAACGTGAATTTTGAATTTCGTATAACAACGGGTTAAAGTGCTTAGTCTTTTTGTAATATTTAATAACATTTTGTTTAGCTTGTCATCGGTAGGTACAGCGCCAGCGTGAAAATTTCACGTTTTCGAAAAGTGTCAAATCTTTTTTAGCACTGGTCTATGATAGGGGAGAGCCCAAAGGTGTTGTATGTAAGTATGTTGTTAAGCAATCAGTTTTTTTTAGATTGAGCTACTTTTATTTTGTTTGCAACAGTCTGTAGTTAGCTCAATTGTTTTAATCGTAAACACGATTTGAAAATTGGTTAAATTTTATATATGAATTAAATGTTATAATTTGTTTGTATTATTTGATTGTAATTTTCTTTGTTAATTTAGGTCTATTAATAATTATCTACTTTCTTATCTTTAACACAGCTTGAATGTAACGTTACATTCCGTTTTACTTTGTCTACTTACCCCCATCACGTGGTAATTTAAAGATTGAACTTTGTCTAAAGAAGTGCCGTTTGTAAATAATTGCAGCAATAATAATTGCGAAAATGTCAGTGCATTTTATTAATCAACACCGGTTGTCACTCAATAAGGCAATTTATCGAGTTATACACTTTTTAACCCTTTACGATCGCAAAATAAATTATCATTTTGTATAATTACTACTGGTAGTTATCTATTACTTATAAATTATAATGCGAACTGAAGGAAACTGGCTTTAAATTTTTTTTTTACGGCGCGGGATAAAACTTGCATGTAAAACTTTATTCTAGAGAGGTAGGTACTCAATATAGCAAAAGCGAGCTTAACCCTGAAATAAGTTCTCTTCCAGCAAACCTTAGTTGTAAAATTCTAGAGAGAAAAAACTTCGAAATGTAATATATCTTACACAGAACAAAAGTTGGTCCCTACGTGGAATCACCCCATTTCGGCATATTACACCCTATTCCGGGCATTTTAAAAACCGGCTGCAAATGTTGATAGGTACTTAACGTGGGTAGTTAAAAAACACTACCGCTTGGCACCTTTGCATACTAAATACAAATAATTACGTTTTATTTTTAAACAAAAACCATTCAAAAACCTCTATCTTTGATGTTGAAATTTCCAAAAACTTAACTTACCTCACGGCAGTCCATAAAAATGTCGCATTAAATTAAAAAGGGTAGATAGACGTTCAATATTTATTATCTCGATTAACATACAACATTTTTGGAAAGTTCCTTTGAATAGATAAGGTAATCTTTGTTATACATCGGGCCTGAATAGCACAAAGAACCTACAGAAAAGTAAACGCTGTACACAAAGCATTATTTCTCAAACTACCCACACTTAATAATAATTAATGACACATAGTTTATATTAAATCAATTATAAATCAACCATCCTCGACCGCAAACGGTATTTTCGATAGGCTTTTGCATTAATAGGAATCAGTTGCAGGGAAAAATTATATCTTTACTGCATACCTATAAAATTTAATTCAACGACTCTACAAACAGGTTCCGTATAAATGTAAAGTTTCTGTTAAAACGTTTAAAATAAAACGGCTCTATAGCTCACCGACGGTGGCGGCGCAGTGTCATTACTGCAGAACACTGCATAGCATTAGCATGCGTTGTAGGCAGCTGCGCGCGCGCATTCTATGTACGCACGAGCGATTTATTGAAGACTACAACTGAGACTTTGTTCCTGTAAAATTGTTAACACACACAGTCCCTTTTGTAGCTACACAACATGCTGTTCAAAACCATGTTAGAAAATATTTTTTTGATACTACACTATGATTAAAAGTTTTGTAATATTCAGAATGGTAGGTGGTTCATAAAATACACAGAATAATCAAATACAAACCAAAAATATGATCGACGTCCTAAATCTAAATAGATTTTTGTTACCATTTAAGTAACTTAATATCTTATAGTAGAAATAAAAAGAATCCTGAAAATATGAATACGAAAATGACTTCTAAAACCAAACGGAACGAATCTGAAGGGAGAAGTTAGTATTTAAGTGCTTCCTAATTATTTGGGGCAGGATAAATATAGGTAAAGGCACTGAGAGGCGTTTTATAGCCAGCTGAAGTCTAGATCTTATCAAGCCAGATCTCATTATTTATTAATGGCATACCTCTAATAAATATCTAAATAACACATAAACATGCGTTTACCCCTCACTCTGGTACTGAATCGCAATTATAAGACTAATGCACTGTCATTACCATGCCTTTGAGGAAATAATCGGTTGAAAACCAGCAAAGACTAGCTCATTGATATGCGTGGCGAAGGCCTAGGTTCTATCTAGATGGGTGAATCTGATAGATTAACTAGCTTGTTTCTGCCAGTGGCTTCTCATGTCTTGTTCGGGGATAAAAAGTAGCCTATGTCCTTTCCATAGTATCCTATATACCTTTCCAGGTACCATCAAACACCATGTCAATTTTCATTTAGTTTTGTTTAGCCGTTCAAGCGTGAAAAGGTAACGGACCGAATTACTGTCGCATTTTTATTGTTAGGTTTTGACGTTGACAAGTGTACGTATTGCTCTGTACCATCTTGGAAATCAATAATTTTAAGTGTGAGTTTGAGCTTCGCACTCGTATTTCCTGAATGAAGATAGAAAAATCCCAGGTTATTTACGGTGGATTGATAGTACAAGTCTAGAACTACAACAATGCAAAATTTCAACACGATCCGTTGAGTAGTTTTGGCGTGAGGTATGAACAAACAACCACAAATCTAAACTTTCCTCTTTATTATTATTACCTCATTACTCAGGCTGTAGTACCTACCTAAATCGTTCTTTTACAAACAAACGACAAAAATGTTTTGGAAATCTCTCGAAGTCAGCCAAAACATATCAACGATCGGAAATATAAATAAAAAATGCTGGACAATCCACACAGCATCATCTAGCCCCAAGCTAAGCAGAGCATGTGTTATGGGTAGTAGATGACTGATATACTTAATACAATACATACATAGACAGATATTTTTCATTATACATAGAAAATACCCAGAACACCCGGAACAAATATTTGCAGATCGTACAAACATTAGTCCCGAGGCGGGAATCGAACCCACAACCTCCTGTGTTGCAGGTGGATCTTCGCCCGCCGCGCCACGTCGGTCGCCATATCTCATGTACGAAGAACTTGTCTCTCGACTCTCAGTCTGATCATACGGTCTGCCCACAGCCAGGTGATCTATCTTCCTGACGCGATGATCTCCGAGATCCCTCGCTTCAGGAGACGAGATTAATCATCACCTTTCTACCGACAGCTGTGCAGGATGCTATATGTCTGTTCGCTGACTCGAATAGGGTGTGCCAGAAACACTGAAACAAAAAAACAACACTTTGATTCAACCCAAACCACGTCATTATTACGTAAGAATCAAAAACAACTAGGAATCTTCAAAAATATGAACAAGAACTATCTTGTAAAAGCTATCTTTAATTATTGGTATCATTATATTTTAAAGGGAAATAGGAATAGGATCTTCCGTCGATTGGAACCACTAGGTTAGAACTTATTTGGCAGATAGGTTAAAATAAGTTGGATCAGAATTCCGTTGTTTAAACTTTGAACTAGTTAGGTACCTACTTCATCATATTTAGCTGAAGCTGATGGATGATTCTACTTAATCGGAGTTGCTGATTCCCAAAAACCTCCCCTATATCACTTCACTACATGAGATAACTCTAGATATACTAGCACACCTTGTATAACTGGCAGAGGCCCCCGGCATCGCTTCCGTTGAGCACATCCTTTGAGAGCCAGTACAGTTTACGATCAGGTAATTGGCGGGGACAAGCAGCAGTATGATCGATGCCACACTTTACTGCAAGCTAAGACTTTGTAAGTCGATAGCCAGTAATTTGCTAAAACACTTTACCTATTCTTGTGGTTCAGCGAGCCATCCATAGACCTTGGACTCCGAGACAAGGCTTCTCCAGACATCTTTCTACGGTCTTGGTGGGATTGGTGGCTTGGTGGGCTAGGGTCAAGGTCACGGAGATCGTCTTCCACTTCGTCAATCCAGCGGTACCTGCGGTGGCAAAAAACACATGAGTATACAACCTTCTTTCAAGTTATTTGTTTTTTAATTATTTTTAAAAAGCTGGTCATTGCTACACTTCTTTATCCCCTAAAAAAGCAGAGCTGGTTTCATAGGATCCTGGTGGCTGATAACGTGGCAAAGTTGTAATATCAAAACCCAAGATTCTCTGTCTAGGGCTGTAGTAGGTAAAGTAAGTAGTTTTTTTAATCTATGCAATAATTATACACTCAAAAGTCAAGGAGCTATGACCTAAATCCTTGAACTTATGTTTCGGCGCACCTACTGGGTGCCATTTGTTCCACCATTAACTACAAGTAAATGACAAATAATTTGGCGCGGAACGGTCGCCTCTGGCTGCGCGTGAGTGCAATTGTTGTGGCATTTGTAGGATTGAATCATTGTGCCCGATACGGCCTTTTGTACTGACAATGCCAGAAATGGGACATGATGGTGCCGAATTTAGGACTTGATAGCCAACCTTTTGTGGAGTTGACTGTAGAGAGCCGGGAATGCGGAATCTTTGACAATTGCATTTTGACTGTCTTCTAAGCCAAGTATACTATCTGGCTGCACTTCATGATACTAATAAGAATAGCTTTTAATGTTAATAGCTATACTTAGGTACTATCGGCAGCGGCCCAAAAAACAGCTCATGTGGATCTATAAGTAGGCATATCTTCTTCACACGTCATTAAAGTTGGAGAAATTGAGATGAGATCAGCTGTACCTATAGGTCTTAGGTAAGTCTTCCACTCTAAACTTGCCCTTGTCGTTATTTTGACCAAATCAAGAAGGTATCAGGTAAACTAGAAAATTTACCCTGTGCAGTAATTAATTGCGCATCCCACTCCTATTTTAGTTTCGTCGTGTTTTTAAAATTCCGTCAGGCCACGAGCAACTTCAAAGGTGGGAGAACTACCGCTTTAGTAGTACTTGCAACAATAGAGCTATCGCTTTAGCTTTTTTAGGTTATTAATAATTATTGGTTATTTCAGTGCCAATGTCCTAATTCCTCTTCTAACCCTGACTGTACAACGTAGAATCCCGATGCTTATCATAGGCGTTTATATGTCAGTCGTCGAGGCGTGATCACTTCAATCATTCTGATGCGCACCTTTAGGCCTCGGGCACACGTATAAATGCGGAGATGCACATTGCACGTACCCTTATAAGTATAACTTATAATCAGTCTACTATTACGTTTGAATCTTTTAGGTACAAACGATTATTATCTGGACGCTTTTTGTCCAGGTGTAGCGTAATGCGAGCGTCGCCGCCGGCAAATGTTAGTCGAATGCGTCATGAAAAGGGAAGATAACGTTTTGAAATAATTATTGTGTTTTAGAGTAGAAAGTCTTGGAGAATTATGCAGAGAAAATTTTTGGATTGCACGTGGATACTTACCTACCTAAATTATTAAATAAATCATTGACCTAATACTTTAGGTAGGTACTTTCTAATAATTCATGTTAAAAGATAGTAGGTAGGTAAAGTACGGATTGAATCCCCAGGACAGGAGGGATTCGTGCCCCACTAGCAAAAATCCTAACTTCTGATATCGTACATAATACTTTCGTTGCAAAAATAAGGAAATGTTTTCAAAACCTCACCAGTTACAATTACTTTAATAAAGCATGAACGAACATGGAGACAACCAAGTCTAGCAGCCGGTTCTTCATTCGCTGATTGACTAATCAATGATAATTTTGTCAAATGGTTTTCTCTCACTTTGACAAGATATTTGATAATTTATTTATGAATTATCGAGATGATCAGCGTTCGAAAAACCGGCTGTAGGTATTCAATGTGAGCGCTGCCTTATCGCTAGACTATGTCAGTGTTCAAGGCGTGATCACTTCAATCTTGCTGATTGGCACCACCTTTTAAGTAAATATCAGACTCATTGAAACGTTTACATATCGCAAACTTATCGCAAAGCCTAAGGGCAGGGCATTTTAAATGCAGCTTGTGAGGTAATCCTTACAAAAAAATAATAATTTGGAATGTTTGCTTTCAAGATCTTGGAGTCGTCATAATATTGTAAAATTTATACATAACTGAGAAGTCAGTTGGTGAGTTTAGGTATGTACAAAACTGACAAAGAATTAAAAGATAATGGGAGAAACTGCGATCCCCAAACCGCATGCCCAACGTGGGTATTATAGGCATTACCCCCCGTGTGATTAAAGCCAACAAGGCGCTTATCAGGGGGAGGCCTGGGTCCAGCATTGGACCAATATAGGCTGTGGAGGTGGGAGAAAACAGCGCTATCGTCATGAGCATGCCGGGCACCGGGCATCGATCTGGTTTGTCAGGAAAGCACTAGAAGTACACCGTTCTTTATTAAATGCAGTGCTTGAGTGCATGCAATAACAAATATTTATTATAATTTTAATTGAATTGAAGGTTCAAGGTTATAACATACGCCAATCTGGTGGCGTAACCTAAAATTAATAATTGATTTATCGATAAGAAAGTGGGCATAGAAATGGGGCTGCAGAACATACCGAAGCGAATCTTGGTGGACTCGCTTCGGTGTGGTCTGCAGGGCCGCTGCAGCCAGTCTGGCAGGTGGTCTACACCGGACTACAGTTTACCCATTTCTATGCATTCCATTCCCACTTTCTTATCGACAGTCAACGACAAAAATAGCTGAAAGGATCAACTTTTCAAAAGCTAGAAAAAATTAAGAAACACTTCTTGGAAACGAGAGTAGGTACAGGTTTCACGCACTATGTGTGAAATTTGTGCACAAACTTTCCCCGCGGTATAAAAATCCTAGAATACCCCATTGGATATCTAGGTGGTGGACAACGGGAGTAATCCGTGGATGGTACAAACTTTGGTCCAGGAGGTGTGTTTTACCCAGCAGTTGGTAAAGCCTGGCTGTAGATGACGATCATCACACTATTATTATAAATGCGAAAGTTTGGACGTTTATTTTATTTCTTCACGCCAAAACAGCTGAACGAATCAGGCTGAAATTTTGCATCATGTAGGTCAAGACCTGGAACAACAGAGGCTGCTGTTATCCCATAAATCAGTTCTCGCGCGATATAAATAATAATTTTATACGTTTTCATAGAAACAAAGACTGCGAACTCGCGGGTAGAAACTAGTAATGAAAAACGAGACTATCCAACTTTTGAAAAAAGGAACTATAGGAATTTTTGTCGTTGACTGTGCAGTTTTCCGTCCACCTTAGTGTCGAAAGTTGACCCCTTGCTCGAAGTTGTTGCGGATAATAGCTGTACGTGCGATTTGAGGCCCTTATGGGCCTTATCCCAGGGTATCATTGACCCCGGGGTGAGCCCTAACGCTGTATTAGTGAATAGTTGTTTACATAAACGGAGCTGGATTAAGCTTAGGGCTCGGCTGTTTCTAATTTTTGCTGCAGGTTTTTAAGCTTTCGAGAGATAGCTAAAAAAAGTGTTTATAATCAGTGGGAGAGCTATTAGGCACTAATCTTTTTGCGTAGTCTATATACAGGGTGGCTTTTTAAGATGGGAGCGGATGACCAAATCAGTAACCATGAGAGTTACAGAAAAGTCGTGAAAGGAGCCATGAGCTCAATTTATGAGAAAATAAAATCTGGATATTTAGTTTTATTTAAACAATTGATTTTTAAAAAAATATGTCTCCTGTATATTTGTACCAAAGGATTTGGTTGCTAATAAGGATCAATCTTTGCAAAGAAATCTATTATTGAAAACGAAAGAAAAATGCTATTTCAAAAATAAAATCTATCTAGGTTTTTTCCGTGATAAAAAGTGGCCTTTAACTGTATCTAAACAAAAAAAAAAAAAGAACAGCCTGCTCCGTTCAGTTTTGGCGTGAAGACGTAACAAACATCTTAATATTAAAACTATCGCATTAAATATTGGTGTGACTTCAATATTAGAGACTGTCAAAACGGTTTTCATTATCACAAACGGCATTTGCGATGATTTATGATGATCAGCCGTCATGTGGAAGTGCTATAAGTGCAAACAATTCAAATCTGTCTATATATCTAGTAAAGAAAGTAGCTTAGTGAGATATCACGTGTATATATTTTTCCCTTGAACGGGCTAAAAAGTTGCTAAATAACATCTCGCGATTAATGTTAAATGTGATAAAAGTTATACAGCCTTATTTTTATTGCGATACGACCGCTTTTGTACCTACTTCGTCTACTCTTAGCATCTATTTCTGTATTGTTTTCTGTCTTTGTGTGGTACAAAGTTTTATCTATATATCTATGGTCAGGCTTAAATTTATGATCCTGAGTAAGTTGAGGTCCGTGGTCACCACTGTACAATGTTTCCCTGGCTCCTGACCTGACCACAAGAGCTTAAAGCTCGATCATTATATTTCACGACCTCTCCACGCTTCCTTACGATCTTTTCCGCGACTTAAATATCTAAAAACAATAGGCCTTCAAAACCTCGTCAGCTAGGTACTATCTTTTGCATACGTACTCACACAAGTTTTTCCTGGGTTTAAAGTAGTCTTTACGTTATTCCTGGAGTAGAACTAACCTCTAACAAATAATGACGTATGTAAGTAGTAAAGGTAGTCATGTACATATCTGTCGCCGCCAGATCGTAGAAACAGCCCGTTTGTAGAATGTCTAACGTTTACAAAACGGTGCTATTTGGTTAAATACCTATGCCGATTGTTGAACGATGAACGTTCGAATATATGGCTAAACGTCACTTCCCAATAAATCAGCGTTCGTTTTGTAAGATGGGCTAATTCTACGAACCGGCGGCGTATATAGGGTCACTGGTAATTCACTGACACTGCGTAAACTGCAGTGTCTGCCCATCATCACGAACACGTTCCTGAAGCCAACACACCCTCATCGAAAACTAACAACCTAACATGGTAAAGGTTTCTTGTTCGCTACTTTACTTTACCTTAAAAAGATTGAAGTGAAAAAAAAATCAAAGTGATCACTTTATTTCCTAGTTTTACAAAAGTAATTCGAATTTTGTGATGTGGTCAAGAGTCCTATAGGTCTAAAGAAAATAAAGCACTTTGAATTTGAATTTGAATATAAATTCATCACAACCTCAGCGGCTTATTGTTGGTCCACAACTGGACGCAGGGCTCCGCCTGATAAGCGGTAAAGTTTTTTGCGATTTCTGATTTTTTTGTACTTCAACATCAATTAATCATTAGAAGTTTTTGATTGGTACATATAAGAAACAGGACCGATTTGCATAAAAAAAATGTTTTTGTGGAAAACGCCAAATTTTTTGCTTACCATATTTTTTTTTTAAATCTGTATATGAATGAGTCTTAGATCACAATTTTTGGAACGACATCGCATGAGTCTGCAATACTTTTTACATTTTTCCTCCTGATATATGTACCTACCTATTATTTTATAATTTTTAAGACTTTCATAAGTGCAATGTAACGTGTATGTAACGCCTATGAAAAAATAAAAAAAAAATTATGGGGATGAAAAATTCTCTAAAAAATATGTATAGTCTCCTAAGACCATTTTTCCATTTTTCTGTAGCTACACCGGTAAAGGTTACTGCCGCGCGGCGGCCCCGTCCAAAAGATCCTGTATACCATAGCTACACAGAGTAGGTATTCCAAAGTACTTACGTAGGTAATGGAGTAACTGTGGAATGCGTAAATTATTGCCAGCGTCAGGTATTTGCGAACAAAGCGCGAGTTTAGTTTATTGCGGGTTAGAGCCGTTTCCTACACGAGTAGGTGTACTTACATGGAATGGAATGTTAAAGTCGTCAACAGCTAGTTATAGTTCTCTTATTGGACATATATAGCTTCTTAAGAAACAGTATTGTTGTATGGCTTAGAATTTGCACCACCCCAACTCTTCCCGCGGGTGTCGTAAGAGGCGACTAAGGGATATACACCGGGGGCGGGCAGCAGCGCCCCCTGTAGAACAATTCTACCTCCGAACTGCGATCCTCAACCCGCATGCCCAGCGTAGGGATTATGGGCATTACCCCCATAAGATAAAAGTCACTAAGGCGCTTATCAAGGGAAGGCCTGGGTCCAGCAGTGGACCAATTTAGGCTGTGGAGATGGAGCTTCCTAAGCTGTAAAGTTTAGCCATGTACAGGTTGGCTTTTTGAGATGGGAGTGGATAACCAAATCCGAAACCATGAGAGTTAGAAAAATTCATGAAAAGAGTTCTGACCTCGATTTATGGGGCGAACCTAACGGGTTTGGTTGTCAAACTAGGCCTAGATCTCAGTACTCACGGGATACCCGTGGTAAAATACTCGAATTAAAATTCAACATTATTTCTTTGGTTCCATGAATGTGAAAAGAGGAATACGTCAAAAAAAATACGATAAAAAAGAACATGAAAGTGCACTGTTTCGCACATAATTTTTTCGAGACCTCAGGAACCCTGCGGTCAATCGAAATGATTTGTGTTTTTATCCGTAGGTTATTTTATTACTAATTATTTCGTTCCTTGAACCAGTTTCTTCATAAGTTGTGTTGTTTTCTTCTAAATAAGCAAACACTTGATTTTTGCGCAAACGCCGCGCCGTTCCAAAAACGCATGTTCTGTCCCGCTCCTATGTACGCGAAATCCTATACCTATCCTTTTAACAAAATGGCGCGCAATGCGCCCTCTTAAGAAAAAACCAAATCTGCATTTTTTTTTAATCTTACACTTTTGCAGGATATCGAACCGATTGTTTTTTCAAAAAATATGTGTAACAACTTGTGTGGTTGCCGCTAGCCAGGATACTTAACCTGTATTTCAATAGGGTTTATCAGGGTTTCTCATTAGAATGTAATATGTTCTTCATTGAATGTGCTTAAGTACATATGATAACTGATAACAAAATCTGGTAACAATATCGTAAGACATCAAGGTAACAGAAACAAAAATTTCAACAAAGCAAAATCGCGCACGCGCAACGAAAACATTGCACTGGCTAGTTACCATTTAGAACAATCATAGCAGAGCTCCCTAAACGATAACCTAAACGACAACTCTATCATTACGATTATGAGTTTCAGATAGCCATCAGAGCTTTGAATTCAGTTTGACGATAGTATCGAGATCGAGAAGTCATCGTGACTTTAATTTTTCTATGGGATTGGTACAGCGCCTCTAGCGTGCGTATAACCCCATTCAAAAATAAGACGTCTTGCGATACTATGGTCAAACCGAACTCACTGATCACAGTGGAAGTAGCAGGATATTGCGCTGATAGTACCTACAAGCAAATAGTTTTACCGTTATTTAATAACACAAAATCATAAAACTTATAGAATTTCCGACGGTTTGTTAGTATTCGATGTCGCTTGCGAGACGCTCATCAAATATGACATTTATTATCCAATCAAACTTGGACCCCACCTGCCTATACTTCCACTAGAAACCCAACTTCTTATTCCATCAGCAATAAGATCCAAAATCCTTTGTCCAGGACAGTGGACAATTTAACCAGTATTTTAAGAACAAAGCACACGAAAGTTCGTGTTGTAAAATACCATTTTACTTTAACAATAACAATTTACTTTCAAGAATTGCCTTTTAGGGCTTCAGTGCTTATAGGCCATCGTCTCGGACTAAAACGACCGATGATATAATAAATAGGTATTCAGACAAAAGGGACTGAAAATGGCTTTCCTTATTGGGATAATCGGTCCACTTCACACCATCGTCGAAGAACTTAGGCACGTAGTTCGGGTACACACGTTTTTGTATAGTTAGCCTGTGCTATCTAAAACGTTTATAGATTAAGTAGTACTACGTTTAGGCGTTCTGTGGCCATTTCGTAAAATGCATTCTAGATTTTATCACTTCTTGAAGTATGGAGTAGTATACTTTAAGAAGGACCTTTTCTGGATTTGACCACTTCTTTTATGCGCACCCTCTGTAGAGCATGCAAAAACAACGGAGATATTTTGTACCATTATATACGAAGCGTGTAAAATAAATAAAATGGCGATTGCCGAATTTATGTCACTAATAGCATCGGATTGCGACCGATGCGATTAGTATTTTCTAATGTTTTTTTTCGTTATTTCAAAAGGTTCTTCGGAACGCCATTTAAATTTGTACCTAGCGACATCTATTTCTTACGTTGAAAACATGAACTTCTACTGGAAGTCACTAAAAAAAACATCCATAGCTTCTACCTGTTCTGGCGTTTTCGTTTTGGGTGGTAAGAAGTTAAATTAAACAAAAACGTCAGCTACAAAAAATAAATATATTAATACAAAAAAAGATCGTTGGGTTTTATGCCTGTCTGGTTTTACTTCGTGGTCCGGTACTATCCTGGCTGTCCTGAAGGCTGCTCAGGTTGGTGGACACCGACGGTGAAGCTGAAGAGGCCTGTGACGTCAGCCGTCGAAGATGGTGGGTCTTAGCCGTGTTAGGCGTGGGGAATGTAAAGATTCCTTAGGGATAGAACCCTAGTGTCGTACCCCTATCGGGGTGCAGAGCGACACTTATATTATTTTAGAAACTCCCAAATACGTCGGAAGAGGTGACAAACTATGTACTTATCACGGGAAATATATAAGAGTGATTTGAGCCGGAGTCAGCACGTAAGAAGACACTAAGCGTACCTACGTAGATAGCTAGTGAACGCACTCGACACACGTCCGACGCGGACAAAGGGAATTCCCGGCTCTGATCAGCTGAGCAACCGCACCGCGCTCTCGAATGTTCTTCCCCGAACAAAAGAATCGCCATCGGCCAATCAACGCGGCGAACGTGTACAGCGTCATGCGAACCGGTATAGTTGTAGTAAAAACTGTTTTGTTTAAGTGACTTAATATTAAATAGACACTTTTTTGTATCTAATTAAGAAAATGTATATAGTAAATATTGTAAAAAGTAAAAAAATAATAACAACAGTAACAGCAAATAAATAAACATGTACGTGCAACGTTACACTGTAAAAGTCACGCTACGTTCTAGGTAGGTTATTAAGAGGCTTTAATAACAACCAACTTTCATTTTCCAATTTCTTGGAACTTTATGTGGTATGTTCTAGAAAGGAAATGCGTTCTAGGAACCGTACGGTACGACGGAAACGCAGGGAATTTTATAAGCGGCGGTAACAAGCAGTGATAGCTTTCATTGTGGTTTCTCTTTCTTACAGCTGAGACTCCATGAGTTTGCGTAATATCAAACCGGCAAAAGTGTTCACGAACATGACAGTTTATTACCGCTAGGCAAATATCAAAAAGTACATAAAACTTTATTAAATCGCTGTCATACTACGTAAAGTTCCTTTAAGTATGCGGTAGAGGCGCTGCTGGCGCCTCTCCCAAAGGCCTCACCTCCTATCTAGCGGATAGTTTAGGCAGAGATGCGAAAACAGATTTTGGTGGCAATAAGAGTAACTTCGCGTCTCTGCTTAAACTATACACAATAAAACAATTACAGAGGCATTACAAAAAAAGCTTAATAAAGGTATCACAAACTGCCCAATGGAATATGAAATTAATAATGTTTATTTCTGTACGAAAGTTACAATAACATGGGTTGGATGTAATGTATTTTAGAAAATTTCTATGTTTAACGTAATAATAAGATGTGACGTCACTAGTGTGAGTCGGGGAGGCATTCCTCGTAGCGCACCTAGATGAAGCGCAACAAAATACTTCCACATAGCATATTTCATTCATTCAGTAGGTATAAATGTTAAGATTTTATTCCTCGTTGCGCACCAATAACAATGTAGGGTCTAGTGATGGGGTTGTTTTCATCTAATTAGTAACCTAAAAGGGCATTTTCACTAAAAAGTACACCCCTACATGGGGACGCCTTAAATTTAATAATTTAATTTATTCATCGACCGTTTCGTTTACGTTTTCGTAAACAATGCACAATCCATACTAAGATATCTGCTTAAAAGGTATCTTGCACTGAAAATTTGGCCTTTACACATAAGGCCTCTTCATGATACATTTTAGATCAATTCTTAAACGAGCTAACCAGGACATACGATACAGGAACTTTGCATCTTTAAAGGAAAGAGTAGAGTTAAAAAGGTTTGATTAAAAACAAAATTACGGATTTCTGATGTTTTTCGTTTAATTTAAACGGAGATCAAGACACGCACGGCTTGATCCGTCGATGCATAGGATGTAATGACGACTAACTCCGTTGAAGGTAGTTTTATAGGTTGTCACAGATCATAGCACCGCTACCGCACAACAAAAAATGTGCATTCAAACATATAATTAACTCGTAAAATTGAAATGTATTTCATATTTACGGCATCAGATGATAAACAGCGCGCGGACCGCTCGTTTTTACCTTGTGGCAAGCTATTTTGTCACTGTAAATTGTATATAAAAGAAAGTCGTGTTAGTTACACTATTTATAACTTAAGAACGGCTGAACGGATCTCGGTGAAATTTGGCAGCGAGGTGGATGGTATCACGGGGTAGCATAGGCTACCTTTTATTCCGGAAAAAAGCGTGCGAAGCCGCGGGCAGCAGCTAGTTGTATATAAAGATAACGAGTTTAAGCCAATATACCTATGAATGCACATTTTTGTGCTGTGCGGTAGCGGCGCGTTGGATTAATGTGCGCAGAGCTTTATGCGGCTCCTGGTTTTGGCGTTGGTACATACTGAATGCAAATACATACCAGATAAGTAATTTATATTGTTCTGTAGGTAGAGTATGTTAACTTCCTACATGGTAATAAAGCTAGAGATATACCTGAGTACTCGCATTCCTACATAGATATCAAAGCTAAACAAAGGCAGTGCTGACCTTCATGCAGAGTGATGTATTAGTGAGTAAACCGAGGGATGGGGCACTACTTGTGGACTTCGGAGTCCGAATTCCGTCCGAAAGAGCTAATGCGTCGTCGACGATGTACGAATTGCAAGAAAGACCAGAGAGGAATCATTCCAATTTAAGAAAATTGCAATTGCAAGGACCAATCTATACGAATCTATTATGCAGACACTAAAAAAGCTCTTAATACCTACCGGGTTCATCAAATTACTTTGTACAGCTGGGTATATTATTGAAAATAACGAATATACTTTATTGCTAAAAAAAAAACAATATGAAACTATTATTTAGAATTGAAACAATTAAGCTAACTGCAGACTGTTCTAATCTACAGGTAGTTCAACTAATCCATAACAATAACAGTCGGAAGCGTCCCCAAGACGCGCTGGCTGGATTTTATTGTAATTTTCTTTGTTAATAAAGGCCATTGCCATTTCCAAATTAAGAGTAACAGCGGTTACGCACTGCATCCGATCCGAATCCTTGAATCTCCAATTCGGACCCGTCGATATTCTGTTTCGAATTGGATGCTGTGCGTCACCGGTCCAACCGTAATAAATAGTGTTTCACGCAAAATATTTCAAAAAGTATAAAATCTACAGAAATTTCAAAAACTCATCATCATTCATCGTTGTCGTCATTTTCGGAGTAATTCATTGGGAGTTTCGGACTATCTGTACCATCCCTACCCTGCTGCATATGGAGTATGTCAAGCAGGCGCTGGTTATCTGCCGGTAATGGATCTCTAAGTGGGCAGCACTGTACTGCGGATTTCACAACCTTTTAACTTTTATGGTCGAGATGTTTATGTTATTGTCATTTGCGTAGCTTGATTGGCTTCTGGTCTATCGACTGTCAGGGGTACAGGCAGCGTCATCTATAGGTTACACGCATAAGCACGTGATAAATAGACGTGAACAGTTATCAAAATACACATTCCTACATTTATAGGTTATTTATGTAGCTTCTCAAGTTTTGTTCTTGTTTGATTAAAATAGTGGTTTCTTATATATCTTATATATATTATATATTTCTTATAATTCTTATATATAATAATCTAATGTAATAATAAGTCATGCCATAAACATAAATAATCCATAATAATATTCCAATATATAATAATTATATTATAATAAAACTCCATAATTTCGCCTAAAACTAATTCAATTTAAAATTATATTCGTGCCGTAATTTTAGTATGTCATTATCCATTAAAAAACTTATGCATGTCTTAAAAACAATTCTCCAGAAGCCAAGAAAAAAGTGTATTTTGCATCGGTTCCCGTCTAAATGTTTGAAGTATTGGCCCTTAAGTTTACCGTGTCTAGTCCAAACGGATGAACAGATTATGGTTTAGTGTTAAAGGTGACTTTTATGTATGTATTTTTTATTCTTAATTTCTCTTAATTCTTTATTGCACTAAATAAAACACATTAAAAAACATAAAACTAGAGAAGGAATGGCAAAGGCGAGCTTAACCCTAAAAAGAGTTCTCTTCCAGCAAACCTTATTGGGAGAGAGAGAGACAAGGTTGTTCCACCGTAGGTACTCATGTTACACTTAATGTCGTTTCACTCACGTAAAATTTACTTGCAACAAAAGGCTTGAGGTAAAATTGTTATGGATTAATTTGTTATTAATTCATAACAATTGCCCCAGAAGGCTGATCGATGCCGCTGTCTGTACCTCTTAGTGAAATAGCTAGTAACATACGAATTGCCTGGTTGTCGTGTTTATTTCTGATATTAAGTGAGCTTGTATTTATTAGTTAAGTTACCCTGTCCTTTTGATGTTGGTTCCAATTAACGTAGATTTCTTTTACACTCTCCAATATCTAATCTTTCGTTACCTACTCCATTTGAATAAATAAATACGTTCTTAGTACCTACTATAAAAATCTGTACCTAAGCACTTTGGAATGTTCTAGAACGTCTAGACCCACCTAGAAAACTAAAAAAAATGTTTAAATTGGCAACAAACCTGCAAAGTAATTTTTCGGTAGGAATCCTTCACTCTGCCCAATAAACAACTTTTAATATGAATGAAAAATAAGACCGATTCCGAAAGAGAAGAGAGAATTCCGAGAAGAATGTTTTATACAATATTAGGGAGTTGTAATTTTTTTCAACTTATTCTTAGTTGATTTATTTAAATGTGGTCCTGACTGTAGCTGTTTATTTCAATTTCAAGTTGTCAGATACGGTAATACACACATTCGCAAGTAGTACTAATACTAATTGCGATTGTGTGAATTAAAAACATTCTCTACTATGACTATAACAGAAGAGAATCTTTTTCAAAATACTCGTAACTATACAACAAAAACAGCTCAATAAATAATTTAGAAGGGTTTCGATGAACATAGATAAACAAAGGTCTAACTATGTTCATCGAAACCCAGGTCGGTTTCGATGAACATAGATAAACAAAGGTCTAACTATGTTCATCGAAACCCAGGTCGGTTTCGATGAACATAGATAAACAAAGGTCTAACTATGTTCATCGAAACCCAGGTCGGTTTCGATGAACATATATAAACAAAGGTCTAACTATGTTCATCGAAACCCAGGTCGGTTTCGATGAACATAGATAAACAAAGGTCTAACTATGTTCATCGAAACCCAGGTCGGTTTCGATGAACATTGTTAGATAACCACTTCTTTGTATGGGTAGTAGGAAAACTAAAGATGAAGGAACCTCATCTTTAGTTTACGTTACGGAAATATGAACATGATGCACTACCATGATAATACCATGATGCAATAATGGATGCGTCTAGATATTTATAAAAGCAACATTCCCATGCAAGTTGAAGTCCGAAACAAATGAAACTCAGACAAGTACCGTTTCGTAAACGTTTGTACACATGTCGAATCATAAGTTTGGAGTTATTGTAAACATTGCATGCGTCAGTCTTTGGAGCCGGAGCCTACCAAAGCAGGAGGTATTTTGCTGAATTCCATTCTGACGACACAATTCCATTCAACGCGAAATGCACTCCAACCTTTGCATGGTAGGTTTTAAAAGTAAACTAAAAAAAAACGCGCATGAAATAATTTTTCGGATATTACATTTTTTTTTGTGTTGTAATCTTATAAGAGCTTGAAGGCCTATTTATGCCCAGTTGTGACTGAAGTCAAGCTGTAGTTATTATATTATATGGCTAGTAGCATACGAAATGCCTGATTGTCGTGTTTATTTCTGATATTAAGTGAGCTAGTATTTATTAGTTAAGTTACCCTGTCCTTTTGATGTTATTTCCAATTAACGTAGATTTCTTTTACACTCTCCAATATGTAATATTTTGTTACCATTTGAAAAAATAAATACGTTCTTTTATGCTGATGATGAATCATAAGTAGTCTACGAGTACATCTACAAATCAAGGTCAGCGGGTCGCCGCCGACATGTTGACGAAACACGGACGGTTGCCTACAATATGCATGCCTAAATATCACATCAACCCACCGGGCTGTATCGGCGGGTTCGGTGGTAGTCAAATACGCTTCAATGTCGTTGAATGTTGTTGCCAAGGCGGTTGGTCAAGTGTGAAAAAAACGGGTTTATATTATTTTCTAAGTTGTACAATTAATTTAGATAGCAGATATGAAGTTTTGCGCACATTGTATAACATTTGCTATGAATCTTTGCTAAAACCAACTATCAATCTCACTCTTTAATCTTAAAAAAAAATAATTTAAATTTTCACGCGTGACGTTAGGTCACGTGTGAAAATTCCTTAAGTTTTACCTTAATGTATAATGTGTTTTTGCTACTGAGGCTCATCAAAGTGTTTTACCAGTGGTATCAATAGTTGCTAGGTAGAGCTTCAGTAGACAGTGGCCCTAGGAGTATTGTTATAATAATAAATATGCATCGGGTCGAATCCGAGATCTCTTGGGATTGTGCCAAATGACACCAATTTCCTTACCAGAAGGGCCTTGCTTGTATCCAAGTAGGTATGTGTTCCTGATAGCTCTTGTAAAATGTAAGCAATATTGTGTGGATTGTTCATTTCTTACACATCATCAGCACATTCAGCACTCATATGTCTGCCGAACTGCCTCCCCACAAGGGGGGTTTGCCATACAAATCAATAAATAAATTATCAGAGCGTATGGTCGAAGCGACGCGTGACCCGAGAGCTGGTGGGTATCTGGCGCAGCGCATCAGCATTGCCATACAGCGGGGCAAAGCAGCCAGCGCAGCGTCTTGGGGACGCTTCCGACTGGTAGCTACCTGTAGATTGTTTGCAACAGTTTGCAAATAGCTTAATTGTAAATACTAGTTCTAATTTGTTTTAATTATTTGATTTTAGTTTTGTTTGTTACTTGAACATTGTAATTATTATTGTTTCTTAGATTAGAAAGGAAAAGACTTAGGCAGCTTTTATATGACAGCTTTTATAAAATATCTAAAGATCTTTTTTATCGTTGGTTAACCGTCTTACATTAATACGTATACGGGTAGGTACGTAGGTACTTGTACGATTTTACCAGCTTGTATAAAAAGGTTGAAAACATTTCTTATTAATAGAACTGACAAAATATGCAAGAGCTACTTATAAGGCAATATTGGCAAATACAAGAAAATCTCTGTCTTATGAATATCTTGGAATAATGCACACACATTTATGCTAAGCAGAGAGACAGACAAGGCGGACTGTTCAATTGAGATGGACAGACTGACAGACAGACAGGCAGAGCAGGTAACCACTTCCTGCCTGTCGTATTATTTTGAATTTGATATTACTTAGGACTACCTAACATCAGTCAGTTTAGTCAGTGTTAAGTGCCTACCTCTGGGTATGACAATATCGCAAGTTCGTCGATGCTCAACTGCGAATAGTTGAGCTAGGGCCTGCTGGTCGATTCAGATGTATTTGTGAGTGTATCACATATACTATTTCCGCCGATCATTGGCTGCATTTTGATTCCCCTACCCAAAACCCAATTAGGTATGTGAATGTATTAAGCTATCATCGTAATAAGATCGACTGACAACTCCACCATACAGGTGATTTCAGATCAAAGAGCCGAGTTACCGTGAAAATCTAAAATAAACCGCCGTCCGGCGAATCACTAATTTAATTCTGACCACCTTTAAGCATGTTACTTCAAAGGGTTCGACCATGCCTAGCCTATTTGTACCTATCAGCCGGCCATAGGGAGCTGAAGTTCACAAATTGCTATCTAATTTCATACGCGATGCTGTAGTGATGTTCCTATGGACGCTTGTACCTGTGGTCACAATCGATTCTGACGAAACTAGCAAAGTCAAAGTCAAAAACTCTTTATTTCCATAAATACAATAAATGTACACTTAGAAAAGGTAAATTCTTATAATTAAACACTGACACGGAAATAAAGTGATATTTTTGATTTCAGTCGCTTCGGTATGTAGACTAAAGTAAGCGACGAAGAAACCTTTAACCTGTTAGTTAGTTGTTATTTTTCGAGTTGGAACAAATCCCGTCCCAAGCTTTTTTATCCTCTAGATAATCTGATATTTTATAGAAAGCCTTTTTACACAAGAAGGTTTTGACAATTTGTTTGAATTTATTTACTGATAATTTTTGCAACTCACTAGGAGTTTTGTTGTAGAAGCGTATACTTTGCCACGATACATTAATTTTGTGTAGCAACCCTAAAATTCTAATTTGAACGCGACCGTAAAATGTTGTCTATGGTTGACAGTTTTGACTTATCGCCATCTTAGTTTTCTGTGTGGTTGTTTTTATGCCGGCTGTGAAACTTTTTGCGCCAAAAAGTAAGTTATTTCCCTTCATTTACGATATTGTTTTGATCGTGTTTGCGTAGTATCATCTGTGTTGTTTATTGCTTAGATAGTGTTTGTTCCCTGTCTGTAAGTCTTTTGTATCCTCAAAGTTAGATCAATTTATTTTTTATGTCTAAATTTGTACCTGTGGACAAAAATTTGAGTGTACCTGTGGACTGTCTACGTCCACAGGTACACTAAAATTTTTGTCCACAGGTACAAATTTGTGTCATAATATTTACTTACTAAATCTGATCAGCCGTTTTGTTTATTTTTTTCAGTGCCTCGCAGTAAAACTGGTTTAAAAACAAAGGGAATATGCTCTGATACACTCACAGCAGCAGTAAAAGAAGCAAAATGTGGTAATTCAATAAGAAAAGTCGCTGAAATGTATAAGCTGCCAAAATCAACCATTTTTAAATACTTGAAGTTACATAAAGACAATGATTTGAGGAATAACATTCAGCTATTGAAGAATGATGTTAGAAAGGTTTTTGACCCGGAAGAAATTTTGCTATGCAAATATTTAAGAAAAGCTGCATTCCTACACATGAGTTTAACTACAAAGCAATGTAGAGAGCTGGCTTACCAATACGCTGTTTTAAATCTGCCTGCTAGCTGGGAAAAGCATAAAATGGCAGGAATTGGATGGCTCCGGAATTTTCACCTTCGTTTCCCGGAATTATCTCTGAAACAACGAGCATAGCAAGAGCAACTAGCTTTAACAGGGCAAACGTGGATAATTTCTTCAACAACTTTCTTTAGAATCGGTCACTGTCCCTAGGTGCAACATCGGTCGATGTTGTACCTAGGGACAGTCACAGGTACAATTTTACTGTACATAGGTACAATCGTCTGTTGTACCTGTGGACAAATATGTGGTGTTTTTAAAAAAGTTGATTGTTTTCGTAAGTTATAACTAACTTATATATAACTGTTTCATTATAAGTGATATTGAGACTAGAATTTTATTTTAAGAAAGGCTGATTATCCCTTAAGACATGTGCAATGCTAAAATTAAAGAATAGGTACTTTACTAATTCAGATATAAAAATGTTTTATTCCAAATTCTGGAAAGAGTCCACATGTTCCACACTTGCCCCTATATTGTCAGGAGTAAAGCCTTGCTAATTTCTTGCAAAATAGATTTCGGCCTTCGTGAGCGTTTGGCGATTCAATTAATTTACAGCTGTTGGTAGAATATATCCATCAATATTCTGATTCAGTAAGACAAGCTTCTCAGGGTTCTCCTTTATATAAAAGATAATGAAGAAAATTACAACTTAATCATCATCTTCATCAGCCTATATTAATTCGTCCACAGCTGGACATAGGCTTCCCCTAATGAGCGCAAAAGCGCCCTGTCTACAACGTAATAATAAAAACAAATTAGTACTAGGATTTTCAATTCAATGAAACAGTTGAGCGATCTGCAGACTGTTGCAAACCATCTCGAGCTAGTTCAACTGATCCATAATCCATTTTTTTAATAAAAAGCTCTAATCTTCGTTACTTTTAAGTAAAAGATGCAAGGTTTTTTGTCCAGAACTTCTAGGCTGAAGGCAGGCGTTCATCGGCCTCGAGCTGAGTCTAGCCAGTCGTCGATTCAACACCGATCAGCAGAAAATTGTAAATGCCATTTTTCATAAGTTTTACACGCCGCCGCCATGAAATTATATTGTTCCGTAGATAATCCATAAAGCTTCTGTATTCTGTATAATATTATATTACCTAATCTACCCAGATCTACAAGTACCTAGATATCTAGACCGCATAACTCCAATTCAGTATTCCTAACATCAGTATTCAAACTATTCGAATGAACAAGCGGCCTGCATTCGAATGCTTCCTTGATTTGCGATTCAGCTTGCGCTCGCGCATTGCGACTCGACAGTTGATAATCGTCATCGGACCAATGATGAAGTAACTACAGATGCGTCTTTTGTAAAATACTGATGCTGGATTCGGCAAGCTGAAGACAGGGCGCTATGACGCTCATTAGGGGAGGCCTATGTCCAGCAGTGGACTAAATTATATAGGTTGATGATGATGATGATGACATACTAGCTGACCCGACGACGTTGTTCTGTCTTAACTATAAATATTAAAATTTTCTAATTTTCCGCGCAACTACCGTTGTAAGTACCTTCTCCTGACAATAACAAACACAACAAAAAAAGAATTACCGAAATCGGTCCAGCCGTTCACGCGTGATGCCGTGACCAAGGGAAATAGGGATTCATTTTTATATATACTACTAGCTGCAGCCCGCGGCTTCACACGCTTTTTTCCGGAATAAAAGGTAGCCTTTGTCCGGCCCCGGGATACCATCTACCTCGCTGCCAAATTTCACCGAGATCCGTTCAGCCGTTCTTGAGTTATAAATGGTGTAACTAACACGACTTTCTTTTATATATATAGATATACATATAAGGTATCTATCTTACTTATTCTTCTCTTCTTCTCTTTACTGAAAGATAACTCTTTTTAGGGTTAAGCTCGCCTTTGCCATAATCCCTCCAGATTTAAATTTTACATCTACCTAACTATGTTTTATCTCGTGCAATAAAGGATTATGTGTCATCTAGCCACATAACACAATTTCTGCTTAGCTTGGGGCTAGATGATGCGGTGTGAATTCTCCAGCATTATTATGAAATTAAGAAATGCCGTCGTTTTTAATATTCACAGATACATTACATTTCACCGTGTCTTAAAAGTCAACCATAGCATGTTTTATAGTCAATAGCGTCGAATAATTATTATGTTCTTTGTGTACAGCGGAATAAACAATAAACTTCTGCAACAAAACTCCTAGTGAGTTGCAAAAATTATCAGTAAATATATTCAAACAAATTGTTAAAACCTTCCAGTGCAAAAAGGCTTACTATAAAATATCAGTTTATCTAGCGTAGAAGATAAAAAAGCTTGGGACGGGATTTGCCCAACTCGAAAAATAGCATCTAACAGGCAAAAGGTTTCTTCGTCTTTACTTTAGTCTACATACCGAAGCGACAGAAATAAAAAATATCACTTTATTCCATGTTAATGTTTAGTTTTTCAGAATTTGATCTTTTCTAAGTGTATATTTATTGTATTTATGGAATTAAAGAGTTTTTGATTTCATTTGATTTAATAGAGCCGTGAAGAATCGTGGCACAAGATTATAACGAGGACGTCAGCGATAGGCGATTACCTCAGCGTGTGATGATGGTAATGATTCAACCAAATAGTCCAGGCATCTGGCCATGTGGGACCAGTTAGATAGGCATGTACCTACTTAGTTCATAGTCTAAATTATTCGTAAATAATTAATAAAGTAAATTATAGAAATAAGGAGTTCATGCCATACTTGTATCGAAAACCATGGCTCTTACCGAAGAGCAAATACGACGAGATGTACGGAGATACATCGGGATTATTCCCCTTGTCCACCTTACTCCACTAAAGGACACTAGGGGGGAGCATGGAAAGTTTTAAAAAAAAAAAAAAAGTTCTGACCTCGGTTGGTGGTGCACAAGCACAACGGCAATATTCCGATACATCGTAGGTGATTTCTACGCAAACAAATAACTCACAAAGAATCATCGCCCGATTAAGATATACACATGAGGATAGAGGACTGCAAATATTTTGAGAGCATGTTGCCCATCTGCAAGTAAAACATCGACGAATAATCGAGATATCGATCGCGATCGATCCACTCGATGCGTGCGCAGCCGACGCGACATTGACAAATTGCAGCGAGTAGCTTTACGGCCGGCTAATTGAGGCTACTCGTATTTTAAGTTCTCTTCTACAATGAATCGTTATCGATTCTTTATCGATTGGATTTTAATCGATGTTTAATTCAGTTGATGCTGATGAATTGGAGTGGGAGATCGTAAATTGGAGAGAGCCAGCGTCGTCACTGGCCCATGACGCAAACAAAACAGACGTATAAATAAATAGCCGGAATGACTAATCATAGAAGGCATTTAAGCAATAATAATATCTGCAAGAAACAAAATAGTATCTAACTAGATATTATATATAGATATATAGATGAATATAAAATGGTTACAAGTGGGATGAAACACAGCAAGAATCATTGTAAATGTTTGCTCTACAGGTTGCAAAAGTTGTTTTGCAAATGGTAAACACATTGGAAACTCCAATGAAGACTTGACATTGTCTACTGTCTTGGAGAATCCGTTCTAAAAGTTATAGCAAATGCGACCTTACCTTTAAAGAATTTGAGCTACCACATTGTCATACATCAAGATATGTTAATACGTACCAAGGAACCGTTTCCGGAAAGCAAGTCATTGTCGTAAACGGCCGTTATCCACACAGCAGTAATAGCATAGCTGTTATAGCTGCTATGGCCATAACCATGTAATGTCACTAAAGTAACGCTATAATGATGTTTTGGCACCGCTTTATTTGGGCACCGAACATACAGTGGGCGATGCAAATATCGGGTACTATCGGGGATAAAATTGGTACGCCAACTTGTGGAAGGTGAATAGAACTGAGCATATCATAAGTACATTATAGGTACTTACGAGTTTGCACAATACCGTAACGGAAAAGGCTGCTGATTTGTAAATAATTCGAAAACTATAATCGAGTTCGCATGAAACTATTGGATCGTGGTCATACCATGAAAAGTAGTTTCTCTCAGTATCGGAAAAAAAGCTCCTTAAATTATGTGCAAGACTTATCATGAAGCTTCAGAGCTTGACGCGCCAAAGAAGTAGCCATCTACTCCTTTGGCGCGTCAAACTCAAGTTTTTATATATTCTAAGTTAGAGCAGCTGAATAAATATAATTTTAAACTTCGTTTTATATTTATACCTCGTATGATACTTGACTAGGACAGAATTGATTTCTTACAATTCTATTCATTTTGCCTCTCGACGCGTTCAGTTTGTATAAATGTGCTAAAATTACAACGTCGTATCATCATTCAATAATATCGTAAATATAATCTAATATTAAAATACAATAGCTACTTCCCATGATAACTTAATGCTTTTCACGCCACCAGTACACCGAAGCACGCTCGGACATCAACCCGCGCCGCTATCTGGCATCAAAGACGCCGCGCCTTTGGCGGCAGCCGGTGAAAGTACCAGTTTCAAGAAAACCTCACTCACTGGCCAACTGCCTTTGGTAATCAAGTGAACTGCACTTACTAGATCTTCCAGACCGAGTAGGCGCTGCACTTACTCTACCTACACAAAATAAGGGTCGTGGCGATCGGGGCGTAAATATCGACGCCTCCAACTCAGTCCGTTAATTTTATTTTTTGTTTTTAACAATATTCAAGAAATTAACAGATAACGTAGTGAGTAATTATGACTAAATACTGATGGCTACTTAAAAATTCCACAAAAAGCGACTGAAAAAAAAAACAAAGTTACAGGACGACTACTGATGGTTAAATTATTAATAATGTACAAGTTTGTTCACAGAGTAAGAAATTTCTACCCATTTTGGTTTATTAAATGACATAAGAAAACTAATCAAAAAGATGCGCCAAAGATCTACCACTCACTATTATTTTTAGTTTAGTGGAAAAGTTTTAGGGTACCTGTGAGTTTTAAACTTTGTCGTAAGGGTCGACTAAAGGAACTTGTCAGAGGAAGGGCATTAGTTTCCTTCTGGTATTTTAACAGTTGCACTGCGACCACCAATCCACTTGCTAGTCGTGGTGATTATGACAAAACCCCTCATTGTTAAGGGAAGGCACGTTTAGCAGAGGACGTACGTGTGCTGATTGATGAGATAAATTAAATTGAACCGTTGTTTCAGAAGATTCACAGTAGGACTGTTCGAACATATCCGTAGCAATTGGATTTCTATTTCTCGGTACAGGACCAGCGGAGCTGACAAGCTCGCCTCAGTGGAGCACAGGTTGGCGAAATCCGATAGGCTCACTCATGTGCTAGGACCTGCTGTCTACAACCGACTACCAGAGCATGTTGTCACCGCACCTAGCTTAGCTTCTTTCAACTCATCGATAGGGCGTACTACAAGGTATAGGATATTCTCGACAAAAAATTGTGATCTCATATTTATTTTGATATGTGATTGTGAATTAATTTATTACTTATTGTATTGTTTATTATTTTACTGTAAGTATATTGAATTGAACTTATGTTTCCTGGTACTGTACTACTCGTACATTGACAATTTTATAAATATTTTAGTATTTAAGATTTAAGATTTAATTTAATTTTTTATTTTATTACGTACCTGAGCTTTAATTTCTTGACCTGTAAATAATATTTTTTATTAATAAAATGACTATCTGACTATCTCCCAGCGTGTGCTATAATTTTCGTTGAAACCATGAACTGCTAAACGCTGCCAAACTGAGTGTGAGTCAGCTGACAATTTTTAGCACTGTTCGTTTAGAAATAAAGGGTTGGAGAGGAGTCACTTTCATTTAGTGTTCTCATTTCCTGGATTTTTAAGAGCCAAAGTTGGAAGTGCATCTTCCAACTTTAACTCTAAACTTAAATCTAACTCATCGACCGGTCGTAATCCGCCTCCCGTATTTTTCTTGCGGTAGCAACATTAATTGTCTCCCAAGTTTGGAACAATTCATGATCGTTCCCGTAATCGTGAATTTTTCAAGCGGCTTTACCATCCGTTACCAAGCCATTGATACGCATTCCCGTTGCTAAGCAAGCACTATCCAAATGGTAATAGCAAGTGTCAACCAGCAATTGGAATAACTAGTTCTTCGAACAGCCGTTGATGGACGCCGTAGGCCTCCATTATTCAACACCTTTGTCGTGCGCCTGCGCACAGTGAATGAAAATTGAGGATAGAATTCGTTTGGGTTGATTATAAATGTCTCGTATTAGCAATTTCATTGCCCATAATGCGATGGGCGTCTTTAGATCTCCTGCACGGCAGTGAATGCGATAACTAGCCCAAAGAATGGAAAAACAGCGACTTTGATCAAGTTCAACAGGTTTTTTAGGGAAATGGAATACCCATAGCAAAAGGCTTTAGTTAATTTTAAGCTCATGCTCCATTCCACTCTGATCCACTGCGGTAATCCATTAATGGGTTAGCTTCCACTTTTTTCCACTTTGATCCACCGATGGATTAGTTTCGACATCAAGTTCCACTCTGATCCATCATACAAGTCGTACTTAAGGCTGGTGTATGGCCCAACGGCCTTGAGAATAAAATGATTGTCTGTAGTCGTATAAATAATTAGTTTTATTCGTGAAATGTTCAATTTGTGTAAAATACTTTGATAAATATTTGAGTGAAAGAAAAATTCAAACTCAATAAGCGTTTCGAAGAACAATTCAAATTTAGTTTTTTTTTTATAAGGTTTACCAAACGCTCTGATGCTGTTTTAAATATGTACACTTTTTAACGCATAAAACGATATTTTATTTTTGTTATTGATTTATTCTTATATAATAGTTAGTAAGTATTATCTAACGCATCCAATCAATCATTAGTGTGGCCAGTCATATAGGTATCTATTTTTATGGTTATCAGTTCTAGAATGTGTGTTCAGAATGCGTAATTTTCCTTTGTTCTTAATGCAATAGATGCGTCATGTTTCAAATATGTATCTACTGCATTATCTTCGTTTTATTTACTAGAATTCTACATGCATATTCTTTGATGCAGGTTCGCTTGAGTTGTGCTGTTAATCCAAATAAAGGCGCGCAACACCTTGCACCCAACCGAAGACATGTTGCGATATGGAAAGTAAGGGGATTCAATAAAGTGCCAGTGTTAAATGAAGGAAATGCTTGCAACCAATGTCCTGACTCCCATTTAGAAACGGGCAGGCACGACCCGCAGAGCTGGAGCACGTTTGTAACAAACAATTCCGTGCCAACTCACACAGAGGCCCGTCCCATTACCGTTGGGACAAAATGGTTTTTAGGGGAGCAGCATTGGAGCAAGCCCTATGCCAAGCCGTTCGAGCTTCTTCTAAAAATGTAATTTTGAATGAAATTCCAGGTGGAACCAAACAAGATGACTTTAAAAAAATGTCAATTAAAGAACACACTGAAAAAAAAACACACACACAAACACACTAAAACACTGAAAGAGCTGTAGACGGAAGACAGGAACGCTGGAAGGGCTACACTTTTAAATTTTGCGTATACCTAAGCCTCCCAATTGGACAGGCAGGGAGGCCTGCGACCATGCCTTGTCATGTCATCTAAATCGACATTCAAAAACGATGATACAGTATTCTTCATTATGCTGTCTAAGCCTTCCAAGAGCTCGGCTGTGTGTCCACAGTTGGCTACATCTCAAAGAATACGTAAATTTTGGTACAAAAAGACAAAAGCGAATTTTTGTAAATATGGCTATTAATTTTGACCAGTCTGTCCGAAGTTTTGTTGAAATTTTGAATTTTCTTATCTACAAAGGACTGAAAAGACTCATCAAGAATTTGTCAAGGAGGCGAAGTGAACATTTATCTACAACTGTAATGTTGAGGGCCAAACTATTTAATTTTTCAATTATTTTTTTGTCTACACCAGAGTCCGAAATAAAAAGCTCGCACTTTGAAAAATTTAATCCCAAACCTATTTTTCATCTGTGATGATTTTTAGATAATCAAAAACTGTGTTTACCTCTCCACCTAATGTTCCGTCATCCAAATACCAAACATTGAGCTTGGATTGGAGACGTTGCATTATCGGTTGGATGGCAAGGCTAAATATGGCCGGACCAAGAGGGTCTCCCTGCTGACATCCAACAGCGGACAAAATGACTTTGTTCTTATAAATTAATTATGACGGTTAACTATAACATTGCCAGAGAAAAGGGTAAATTTCTGGAATTTCGTTTTTAATTTCTTTTAGCAAGGCGCCCCTGTCTACAGAATTGAAGGCGTTTTTGACTACCTTCATAGTCGGCTTCTTTCCGACAGCAGACTTTAGCCGCAAGGCGGCGGTATGTTTTGCCCACGGCTATGGATCTTATACCGCCATCCTTCTTTTTTAGGGCGCAAAGGTTCGCACCGTATAGCACCGTTATTTCAATTAATCAAAACTTAAGTAGTTATATTTTTTATATAGATATTACTAGCTGCTACTTTCGAATTTATGCTGACATGACCTGAGATAGAAGTGAATGGAAGAAGAAAAACTGTTGTGCCCCCCTCCCCCCCCTAACCTAGGTGGAAAAACAGCACTTTTTATGATTGTATAATGTTGCACAAACTTAAGTAAGTACTCAAGTATGCAGGAACCTTCGCTTCTACCTGTCTACAATTCAATATAATAGAATTTGCCAGAGAGGTCAACTAATTCAACCCAAACCATACAAGGCAAGATGAAAACAGCTTCTTGATATCAGATAGGCAAATCAGCAGATTTTGATTTGACTACCATAAACATTGACAGCTGTTATCTACCTCTACCATCTTATGGGGCGAACCTAACGGGTTTGGCTGTCAAACTAGGCCTGCACGCACATCTATCGCACATCTTACGGGATCCCCGTGGCAAAAACTTGAATTACATAAAATTCTACATTTTCTCTTTGGTTCCTTGAATGTGAAAACACGGCTGAGAAAAAAACTATGTTAAAAATAAACATAAAAGTGCACTGTTTTGCATATAATTTGGTTGAGATCTCAGGAACCCTGCGCGGTCTATTGAAAAAAAGACTTATGTTTTGATTCGTAGGTTATTTACTGTTATTAGGTACTAATTGTTTGGTTCCTTAAACCAGTTTCTTCATAGTTTGTGTAGTTTTCTTGTATATAAGCAAAAACTTGATTTTTGCGTAGCGTACGCCGCCGCGCGCCGTTCCAAAAACGTATGCTCTGTCCCGCTCCTACGAACGCAAAATCGTATGCCTATCCTTTTTCTAGTAATAGCTCTGCTTAGCTTGGGGCTAGATGATGCTGTGTAGATTGTCTAGCATAAATGATTTATTTATTTTTACAAAATGGCGCGCACTGCGCCCTCTTAACGTGATTCCACTTTTAATGTACCGTCATCGCGTCAGTTCTTGCAACTATCATCTACAAGTCGATTGCGTTATATTATTTTATGACCGATGTGGCGCGCGGGCGAAGGGCCGCCTGGTACGCAGGAGGTTGCGGGTTCGATTCCCGCCTTGGGACAAATGTTTGTACAGTGTGCAGATATTTGTTCCGTGTGTTCTGGGTATTTACTATGTTTATTAAAAAACCCGATGTATGTGATGTATTGTTTTCAGTATAACATAATTCATAACATAACACAAGCTTTGCTTAGCTTGGGGCTAGATGATGCTGTGTGGATTGTCCAGCATTATTTAGCCAGATAATATTTTTATTTTATTGAGTGAAGTTCTTTGTTGTGTGGATCTTGTAACTGAATACGACTTTCACTAGACTAGATCTTTAAGTAATATATCTTTTTTTCAGAATATTAAACATGTTTTCATATTTTCTATTTCTCAGATGATTTTAAAAATCATAAATGCGCGGTCTCTGCTGGAATACCTAGCTGGAGTAGGTAGGCTATTCGATATCTATCGCTTGGAGAAGAAGAGGCATAAATTGTATAGGTACAATTGAAAAAGGGCTCTTAAACAAGGTCATAAAAATATACAATTGGTTTGGTTATGGCTACCATAACCAAAACAATTGTATATTTTTATTTAAACAGATTATTTTTAAGAGATTTATGTAAATTATTATTAATTAGAATGAAAAGTAATTATGTAAATGACTAACAATATAATAAAACAATTACAACTAGTATATACACTTATATCTATTTCGTAAAGTCGTCACCAGAAGGCAGAGTGCCCAGAATGCTGGCAGCATTGCCACGTTGAATGGCAATGCTAATTCGTTGACCGAAATAGAAGCCAGCATTCCGATCACCTGTCGACTCTATAAGAAGTTTGGTAAGATCTAACAATTAAAATGAAAATTGCAGTGCCCAACAGCGTGTATGTAACTTTATTTATAGTTCGATCTTAAGCTACCAACCTATGTACATATTTCAGTTTTCTCATAAAGAGGCCTTTTTCAAAATAGAAAAAGTTGTTACCTTAGAACTCAATAGACACTGATGATGGCGCTGATCTTTCGCGGAAGAATAAAGGTTGTGATGCAGTGTCATGTCAGCCCATCCTGCATGGGCTGAAATTAAAATGGCATAGACCCTGGTCTATGCCATTTTAATTTCCCTAAAACCACCATCTTGTTTTATGTCGGACATTATGAAAACGCGTCATTGTGGTCGCATGTCAGCCTAATTATGATTATGCAGAGACACGAAACTCTACCCACTTTACTCTACCTCTATTCTTAGCTAGTCGCTTCAATACAAATAAATATCTTACTTCTCCAATAAAAACGTCCAATAAACTGTAATAAAATTATTCAAACGGCTTCAAATTTATTTTAACCCATACATTTCATTAAGAATGTCCATCTACTTTTAATAATTAGTTTCGTGAAAATACAACAAAAATAGCTCTACAGACGTCAAGTTAAATATTAATTGACTGCAGTGCGTTTAGGGGAACGACGGAAACAAATATCATGTTCCAAAAATATCAAAAAGTGTTTTGACGTGGGCAACACTCCAGGGAAATATGGCGAGTATTGCCACACCTTGGGTGGCAGAGTGTGGTTATTTATTAACAGGTTAAATTCCTAATTAAACCACGCCCCGTTAATAACTGCGTGTGTGGTGTTTCACCGGACTATTGTGGGATTTGATTGAATTTTTCTTTAAAATTAGCTTGCATTTACTCTGCCTTATGGTTCACTGTAGGATCATTTACTAAGACCTTTGAGAGCTACAGGGTATTCGCTACCCAGAGCGGCAGAAAAAACTATGCTCGGTTTTGCAAGTCCCGCCAGGCATTTTGCACGTCCCACCAGGCATTTTGCACGTCCCGTCAAGCATTTTGTATGTAACGTATACCCTCTCGGCTTTTCTGGCCTGGGTACCGAATACCGCAAAGGTCCTTAGTCCTGACAGGCTTTTATAAACCTAAACAGGTAACTTTTTAACAAAGTTTCATATTAATTAAAGCTTTGATAAAGTCGGAACAAATCAGACAATACACATCGTCTCATCATATCTAACCTACAAATCGCCTCATAAAAGTTCAATCATAGATCCCATCTGTACGTACTGACATAATGATGGTTTCCATTTAAAGGCATTTAATAACAATTACTTGTGCGTGTTTTTGCATGAGGCTCATAGCCATAGCCATAGCCATAGCTTACTGACGAGCGGGGTGTTATATCGTGCACTTATCTCTACAGTAATTACCGTGAGGAACAGTGTTGTGTACGTACTGCAATATGGTACAGTACAGTACAGTACAGTACAGAGTACAGGCATGGAGAACAATGAATAGCAGGACTATGGAACAGAATCATATTCTTTCATGTCGCAAGCTTAGACGAGGAGTTTCTTTCATCTAAGTTTATAAGTTTGAATTCTGTCACCGAAGACCCAACATTCGATCCGTTTAACATATATTTTATATTGATTTACAGCAAAAACAATCTTAATACAGCAAGTTATGTAGTTAATAGATAGGTAGAGTTGTATTAAGATACATTATAATATATTACATATATAACGGATAAAAAAGTTATTGCTGCGGGCTTACGAGTAGAGCCTAAGATTTTACCGATAGATCTCACACTAGGCCGAGCCTGTGTCGTGCTGATATTTTGAAATTGATAATCACAAAGTTATCAACTGTTTGGAACAAATTGTTGACGCAACGCTTCAGTCGTTGCATTCAATGACAATTAAAAGTCCTCTGGTACAGTTGCATTGGAGTTTGACTAAGATTTAGTAGCAGACGTTTACTTTCTCTTAGAAGTTTGAAACTGTGTGGAACAGATTCATAAGGCCAATAACTTTGTACTAATCTGACTCTATCCTGTATTATACTAGCTGCTGCTCGCGGCTTCGCACGCGCTTTTTAAGTATCCTATGTAGCAGGGAGGTAAATGGTGTCCCGGGAATGGTCCCGGGACCATTTACCTCTCTGCCAAATTAATTTGAGATCTGTTCAGATATTTAGGCGTTAAAAGATAGCAGACATACAGATAGACAGAAAGACAGACGGAGTTACTTTCGAATTTATAATATTAATATGGATATACTTTACTCTTTGGGGTACATTTTCGACGACGGCACAATGCATTGTAAGTTAGAGGGCTTAAAGAAGGAAAGAAGAAATTTTAGGTGATATTTATATCATTAAACTTTTGTCAATGATTTCACACCCAGAATTTAAACTAATAAGTCTCATAACAAAGATCTTCCCACCCAAAATGCGTTTTCCACTTTACGCTACCGAATTATGGTAGATAGTAAAAACTTGAGCGTCGGACGGTCGTCGTCGTCGTGTTGAAATGGTACCTACTAACCACGTTCACCCAAAGAACTAATTATACCAAAGTAACGTTCACGCAATGATAATTTGTAGGGATAAGTAGCCCTTACCAAGGTAGCGCAATTACGTCAGAATAACTTATTTGGAGGTTATGAGGCTCTGTTCTTGGTTATTAACATTCTTGGAACATAAATTACGCTGTTATTGGGTAAGATTAAAACTATTGTTAAACCCACTGTTATGTTACCTGCTTATTCTACTTCTGAAACCATCGTGGTTAACAACCCTATCCAAACGGAATATTTACCCGTTGTGCTGAATGCACAAATACCTATCCTAGACTTGTAAAATTGTAAAATAAATTCCTAAAATATCTCAAGGAGAAGGTGGTAATGTGGCCCCCCATTTTGTGTTTAGCCAGTAAAATTTTAAATAATTGGTCCATAAATCAATATTCCTTTATCCTTATTTCCTTTTTCCTTATGTAATAATAGCTTGTGTTTTGTGTCCTATTTAAATTTAGTAAACAACGCCATCAAGTATATAATGTAATACCTACGCTGCAAATAAATGAAATGAAAGTATTGTAGGTACGTTAAAAGATTCAGCAATTTTCTTTTCAATGTAATAGTCCTATTTAAATTTAGTAAACAACGCCATCAAGTATATATGTAATACCTACGCTGCAAATAAATGAAATGAAAGTATTGTAGGTACGTTAAAAGATTCAGCAATTTTCTTTTCAATGTAATAGTCCTATTTAAATTTAGTAAACAACGCCATCAAGTATATATGTAATACCTACGCTGGAAATAAATGAAATGAAAGTATTGTAGGTACGTTAAAAGATTCAGCAATTTTCTGTTTATTCGTGTCTGAGCCTGTATTTTAATGAAATCTAATTATTATGTCATGAAAATTGTTTATAAATATAAAAAAATACAAATTTAAGTAGTTGGTATCTGAGGAGTGTATTATGCCCCCCAATATACATTTCGCACTATCTACGTCAGGTTTTAAATAAAGAAATAAGTTACCTAGCTTAATTGTTTTAATTATAAATACTAGTTCTAATTTGTTTTTATTATTGAATTGTAATTTTCTTTGTCAATAAAGATAATAATATAAATAAATTATTGCATGATAATCTGCTAAAATTCAAGTCACTGACGTTCTACACCTAAAATAACCAACCAACGATCGACCAACTCTAACTATCTATTATTTTGCAATGTTTTTTTTCAAAAATTCGTAAATTTCCGAGGCGTTATCCTCAGAAATTTACGTAATTAAAGACGTGGAAGAATGTAAACACCTAACACAAGTATTTCATTATACTTAAAAGATGTTTTCAACTATAGTTATGGCTATTATATGTTTTATTACCGAATAAACATTTGTATTTGTAATGATGATTGATGTAATGAACACAAGGTTCGTAGTAAACCCGCTTACATCCGTAATGAATTCGTAATACTACGATGGTTTTTCAAGTAAAATTTGTATTTGTATTTGAAATTAAATGCAACCTGTGCATCCAGAATAACTTTTTGGCACAATTGTAGAATATAAATAAACAACGCGCGCGAAAAACCTATCGCCAGTACACGTTACGACTTGCTTGAATAGCAAAAAATATGAAAGGCCGTTAACGCCTGCTAACTGCGGTTTTCGGTATAAATGAACTACGCCGCGTTATCTACCATTAAAGCTACTTCCTACGCGGAGCTGTTTCGATAAGGAAATATTAAAGGGGCCAAAATACCTGTAGGGCCACATTACCACCTTCTCCCAATACCTATCACATAAAATATATTGTTCAAAACACCACAAATTACCGTTCACATCAACACTTTAAGCTGAGTCTCTTCAAAACACGAGTGAAGACCTCTTCACTCGTGTTTTGAAGAGACCCAGGTCTTTTAGACCTTCGTGATAAATCGTCGGCCACATTATCACTTACGATCTGTGAGATTGTGGTCAAACGAAGGTATATTAACTATAAATAAACAAAACATACCGCTATAAGTACGCAAGTGATTTTATTCTACTTATGTGTAAGATGTTTTTTGAATGAGCCCTCATTCAAAAAACATCTTACGCGCGCCATTTTGTAAAAAGAATAGGCATAGGATTTTGCGTTCATAGGAGCCTACGCATACGTTTTAGCATACGTTTTTGGAATGGCCTAAGCGCAAAAATCAAGTTTTTGCTTATTCACAAGGAAAATACACAACTTATGAAGAGATGGGTACAATACTAAATAATTAGTAATCTACGAATCAAAACATAATCATTTCAATAGACCGCAGGGTTCCTGAGATCTCGACCAAGTTATGTGCACTTTCATTATTTTTTTCCTCGTATTTTATTTTCTCTATCATTTTAATAAATTCAAATACCAAAGATTTATTTTTTATTTTATGTAATTTGAGTTTTTTTACCACGGGGATCGCGTGAGTACGGAGATCTGGGCCTAGTTTGCCAACCAAGTCCGTTAGATTCACCCTTTAAAATCGTATTTATTATTTCAAAATATCTTTAATGAACAGAATACATAAACAGATACAGAATTGGACCTGTTACAGTTTTATTATAAGGCCCGTATTATGAAAGCTCACTCAGTCATCGATCTATGCTTGAGTAACGCGTCCGCCGTAAATCGTTACTCAAGCATAAATCTATGACTGAGCAAGCTTGTATAAACGGGCCTAAGTATAGATAATGTCATTGTAGCCACCAGGTGTTATGGGGACCTGAGAGGTAGCAGCCTTAGGGAGCAGGACCTACCCATCTCAGGTCCTGCTACCTAAGTAGGTATCTACCATAGCGACCTTATCGTTATTTCAATCATTTGTATCTAAATCTGTGTGCAATACCATTGTTCAGAGCTGAAATAAATCAAGTTTGTTTCGTTACAGATCTCCTAATCCAGCGTCCGTTATATTACGGCAAAAAAAATCGAGCAATCTATTCAATTAACTAGGAGAAGATTATAGGAGGAGCGGAGACATCTACCGTGATACCGTGTGCCATTAAATAAAAGCGGTCCTTCAAGTAAATGGGACCCGAAGGGTCTCTTATTATGACTGTAAACAGTAGACAAAGGATCCTGAGTTTTCTTCGTTCGCAGATAGGTAACCATTTTAGCATAGCTCGGTATTGGTTTATATCTGAGGGGTGTTTCTATTTGACGTTAGTAACGTGATCGTGACGTCTCCATTTGGTATGGGATTTGCGTGGTTCCCGGTTCGCACGATAGAGGCGCTGTACCAAATTGTATGGAAAAAGGATAAGGAAAAAGGAGACGTCTCGTTACTAATGTCAATTAGACTCACCCCTGTAATCATTTGTTTCCGTAGTAAATTTATGCCAAATGAGACCACGCGACGCTTAATTTTGGTATTGCGCCCCAAAATGTTAGTGTCTGATAGTTGATTGACTTAGACCTTTTGAGAATCTGTCTTTAATAGAACCAACCATTTATTTATTTACTCGTTTCTGCGCGCGGCTTCTGTGCTGTGTGGTGCCGGCTCAGAATTTGCACTACCCCAACTCTTCCCGCGGGTGTCGTGAGAGGCGACTAAGGGATATCCACCGGGGGGCGGGCAGCAGCGCCCCCTGCAGAACTATTCTCCCACCGAACTGCGATCCCCAACCCGAATGCCCAGCGTGGGGATTATGGGCATTACCCCCCGTGAGATAAAAGCCAACAAGGTGCTTATCAGGGGGAGGCCTGGGTCCAGAAGTGGACCAATATAGGCTGTGGAGGAGGTGGAGGCCCGCGGCTTAGGACGCGTTTCTATGGAAACGTTTAAAAGTTATTTCCATCCCATGAGTACTGATTTATGGGATAACGTAGTTATGTTTTATTCCAGGCCTAGAACTACATCAATGCAAAATTTCAGCTTTATCCGTTCAGTAGTTTTGGCGTGAAGAAGTAACAAACATCCATCCAAACATCCAAACTTTCGCATTATAATTTTAGTGTGATTTAGCCATTAACTTCTTTTGAGATATATTTAGCCATTAATACTTCTGACTTCTGAGTAAGCCTTACACCTTTTTTTTACGAATGTTAAGAACAGCCACCGCTATTGTCAAAAATCTATTTTATTACATTTAGCACCGCCTAAATTAAAGCCCGCTCTGTTCACAACAAAATCAGTTTCCATTGTAAATCACGATTGTGAAATTGACTTTACGATTGATATCAAAGGTTAGCCTTAACGCGCATTGCGAAGAAGAATTTGGGAATCAGGTTTAGTTAACTTTTCGATGTTTTGCTAAATACCTATTAGTGTTTCTCTGTACCATGATTCCAGGTCACAAAGATACATACGTACTCAGTTCTATAGGGGAAATCCCCTATAGAACTTTTTATTTTTAGCTGTTGGTTTTAGCGCGTTTGCGCAGGGCTAAAACCAACAGCTTAGAAACCCTTTCGGAGAGTAACAATAACTATTTGGCTGCCTGAGTAAAAAGTTTACGTACTTACCGAGTTATTATTACAATTGTTTTGATGCTTGTAGCTGACATTGCCTATATTTTCCAACTACTATGTTTCTATAATTACCACCTAAGATAAAACAATGTATATGTATGTATATGTATGCAATAAATAAATCTGAATTTGAATCAATCTAAAGGCGAGGGCTACACCATATTATTATCACACAAATATTATTAATGCAGAAATTAGGATGTTTGTCACCTATCCACGCCAATATGCTGCGCTACGCTGTGTGGATTGTCCAGCATTATTTATTTATTTTTATTTATTTATTTAATACCTCTATATCCGGCTAAAATATCATGTATAGATGTAGTTGTAGACCGGCATTAACGGTCAGTTTTCGCAACTTTATAGGTGCAAGTGTAAGCTCTTGCAAGTGTAAGCACGTGCTCTTGCCCCTAAAGAGGAGGGGAGGGGAGACTTGTGTTACCTACACAACTCTTACTTGTGCCTTTTCTCAGTGCAACCAGCAAACTATACTCAAGCAACGTGTCAAATGTGCAATTTATACATTGCTCAAGTGAATGAGTGGGATGTGCCCGTGCAATCTGTCCAATAAGTTATTTTACTTGAATAATTCCTAACAACCTCCGAGTTAATTCATGATAAAGTGCTTCTATTGGAACGCGCAATTGATTAGGTAGATTAGTTTTCAACGGGCTAAGCTTCTACAAATTGGTTATTATTTTGTCAATATCTCATGAGAAAATAAGACCATAAACAAGTGGTATTTTTTTTTTAGTTTATTGTCAGAGTTTAAATGTTCTTGGTTAGTAGTGTCTTAAATCCTATGTTCCTATGTTAGGTTGTTCTAGACTAATGAATGAAGGAACTCAATTCATTTTTTTTTGAGTAAAATTGTGGAAAAATAAATTATATGTATATGTATCTCCCTTTCAAAAATGATGGAAAATCATGAATGAACTCCCAATGGAAAATAAAAAAAAAACGACGAAAACGAATGAAATAAATAGTACTGTACAATTCACACAGCATCATCTAGCCCCAAGATAAGCAGAGCTTGTGTTATGGGTAGATTCAATGATTATGAGCCTAGCGGATTATCGGCGGTTTATAAAAGGGCTGTTCGTGCAATCTATAACATGAGTCTTAGAGAATCCCTACGTTTATCACGTAGGGATTCTCTGACAAATTATATATATTATACAAAGAAATAAACATAATGACAGTACCACGTCAATATGTTTATGCGTACACTCATACTGCCCTCCCTGTGACGAGTGCAGTAACTAGGGTTTTTAATAAAATTGAGTTAGATTCATATTTGGAATCACCGAAAAAATCTATAATATCTGTTCTAACTCACGTGTCAAATTTCTTTTATTACCTAGAATTGTATGAAGCAAGAATGCAGTAACTAATCTATTTAAAATAATTTCCTTAATAAAAGTCAATAAGTTAACTTACTGCCCTTTTATTGCATATTTTGTTGAACTTGGTAAAGTGTAAAATTGAGTACCTATGACTATCAATAAACGCAGCATATATTGTTATTGCGTTAATTTCACATGAATTTGATTGAGTTCACGATTGAGTTTCATTTGCTACGAAAGCAGGAGCCAAGAATATATTTGAAAGATAATCATGTCTGTAAAAGTCACAAGAGGAGACTTCCACTTAAAATTTAAAATAGGCATGATTCCGAATGGAAAGAGCTGAACTTTCTACAAACTAAAAAACAAAATATGGAAAGTCTTTTTTTTCCTATGGTTACAAATAAAACTTTGCCAAGGGGAATAAAATCTGAACGAAAAGCTGAAATAATTTATAAATTGGTGGGCATCAAGCCCACCAATTTATAAATTATTTCAGCCTGAAAACTAAACACTGTAGTAACTAATTTTACTAATTATGAGTGCAGTAACTATGGTACTTACTTCTTTTTTATAAGGAATACTAGTTCCGCCATAAAAATAATAACTAAACATAAACATATTTTAAGTTTTTTTACTAAAAGAAATCAAATATACTAAAAATTCTTATCTTTATGTATTTTGGATATTTTTCCCTTTCTTTTGACACCTTCCATGTTGCAATAGCTCGTTTGGTTACAGAGTATTATCAAAAACATTTTTATTTTTTTTAATCGGTTTTTCTCCAGATCATGTTTTATTAAGTTAATGCACTCTTCTCAAGGAGGGCAGCATAGGAATATCAACTAACTACACAAAATTAAAGTATCTCAAATATTATCAGTAAATAAATACAAACAAATTGTCAAAATATTCCTGTGCAAAAAAGCTTACTTAATTATAAAATATCAGATTATCTGTAGGATTCAAAAGTTTGGGGGAGCTAAACCCAGCTCCAACTCGAAACGTAACAACTAACAGGCTAATGGTTTCTTCGTCGCTTCTTTACTTTACATTATTTATATAAACACACTAAAATCAAAAATATCGCTTTATTTCCCTGTCACTGTTTAATTTTATTATTTGACCTTTTCTAAGTGTAACATTAATTTACTGTATTTATGGTAATACTCGCGCGCCGAGGGTTTCGAGCTATTGTCAATTATACAAGTACTAGTTACAGATTTCGCTTTATAATTAACTTGCAGACCCGACAGACTGTGTCCTGTCTTAACTATGAATATTGAATTCGAATTAGTAATTATGGTCGTTAAGTTTTCTTAAATTTTCTAATCTTAAGAGTGTTTGATTGAATTTGAAAAAAACTAGCCATGTGGAGGACATTAGTACCTACTATAGTGCACCAGTGGCTTCGCAAACACAGATGCACTCTCTATTCCCTCACTTTCATTATCTGATGACAGCAGACCGACAGAAAAAACCTAATAAGCGGCCTTAAATAATTGTAAATGAACAATGGGAAAATAAATAAGAAATTAATATACTTATTGTTTTATGTGTACCTAGGTGCTACCATCCTACCACAGTACCAAACTAATATTAATTTCTCCTGAATTCTTTAATTAAAATTTACAAGTGTCAAGATGTTTTTAAAAATAACTTAGCTGTACACTGTGCAATTCACACTAGTGCTACAACTTGTGTCTTTCCAGTCGGTTTATTACATTGCAATGGTCCACCCACAACCGTCGTCGTAATGCGGCCCACACAGGTTGTAAAACGTCAACACCCAACACACATTCAATATTCTGCTTCAATAAGCTGTGATTCTAAGCCTATAATTTTAGGGTTCCTTTGAACGTGACGACGAAACCATCTGCCATTTTTGGCTCTGACTGGTTCGGTATTAGACCACTACATTATTTTCTGTCTGTCATTATTTTGTGCCTATTGACAACCTCAGTGGCGCAGCGGGCGAACGTCCGCCTGCGACGCAGGTCCGATTCCCGCCTTGGACTAATTTTTGCACGGTCTGCAGTTGTTCTGGGTGTTTTCTATTTATAATGAAATAATTATTTATGTCTTGTATTAAGTATATCAGTCATCTAGATGGTACTAGTACCCATAACACAAGCTCTGCTTAGCTTGGGGCTAGTTGATGCTGTGTGAATTGTTCAGCATTATTGATTGAGGTTAAAGAATCTTTATTTCTCATAAAAACTATACAAGTTCATTTACAATGAGAATACGTAATTCGTAAATAATGTTTAAATCACATATTACCTCTAGGGCCTAGGTACTTATGTGTAGGCATAGCTAATCTAATTTCTTATATAATAGTGCTATTTAACATAATTTAGGATAGATGGGTACAAACAAATGTAATAACAAACCGACAAATAACAAAAATAAACAGGGTAGATTGCAAAACTATTAGCAGAAAGACTCCGATTGATATAAAATAATGATATAATCACACACATAGTGTAGCGATAATTCGATAAATATCACCACGTTTGATTTTGGTCCATTTAACAACATTTTTATTCAAGTGAGCAACACAAGTGAATTTCGACTTAAAAACCACGCTTATTTAAACACGAAGAAATGGAACTCTCGGTAAATTGTGAAATTTGTTCTTGACCGTGATAATATATTATTGATTTTATCATGCCTAAAGCTATAAATAAATAATTAAGCTTTGCGCATAAAAACGTGTGAAATATGACTTGGTAACGATTCGACAAAAGTTTATGTTAATTCGTTTATAATTGAATGGTATTTTCGATTTAAACTTTTACACAAAACTGTATTTGCCAACTCATTCGTGGGACGAATTACTGTTAAAAACGTTAATAATTAACTCGAATTAGCTTCTTCTTGGTCCAAGGTTTATTACAAGGTTGCAAAGGTAACAAATCGTTTTAAAACAATAATTCAAAAATTCCGCTGTTCAATGCAATCTCTTGACTTGCAAATGCATATTTCCTTTTCATCGGCATTAAGTTCAAACATCTTTCCTCACACTTCTGTGTAAATTAGAACATATTTCAACATAAATACGAAAAAACATGATTATAACCGGAAACATAAAAATAACTGATCCTCGAAATACCTTATTTCGCAGGCCATGCATCATTTTAATATCTAGGTACGTGCAGTTTTGTAGAGCAGGAGATAGTGGTAGCTTTCTATCGTGTTCATTGAATGTTTAGTTTTTAAGCACTGCTCAAATGAGATAAGGTGTATCAAAAGTTATGTTTCCAATAGGCACCCGATATTTATCGGATTGTGATGGACTTTATTGTTGGTAGATAAGCTTAAACGATTGTTGTCTATTCCGATTATTATACCTACCTGTTATGACCTCTTATTAAACCAGGTGAGAACTCTGTGTCTAGTTGAACCTAACTGAGGCTTTAAGGCACTTCTAACCAAATTGTAATGTAGTTTTTTACCTGAATAAATAATTATATTCTAGTTAGCAAGCTTTTGAGCACACACTCCGTCCACTGCTGAACGTGCTGGGCGTCCTATACTACACTAAAAAAAATGTTTTGTCAGTTTTTCGGGATGGTCGGTCCACTGCCATTTCAGCTTGCTAATCCTTTGAGCTATGTCGATAACCAATAATACAAAACAATATCATTATTCATAACACCAAGTTATAAGTGTCATATATATCATCATCATCATCCTATATTAGTCCACTGCTGGGCATAGGCCTTTCCTAATGAGCGCGCGCGTAGACATGCGCGCGCTCATTAGGATACTTTAGAAAAATGTGTTTTCTAAAGTGTCTAAAGTAGACACTTGAGATCTCTGCCATCAATTACAATAAACGGATGAATTGGATATCTGCAATAATTTGCTTGATTTAGCCTATATACAGGGCGCCACGGAAAGGGTCTGCCAAAAGAGGCCAAAAGAGGATGATTCTGGACCCCGAGGGGATCAACTTCAGGTTTATTTTTTGCAAAAAAATTGTTAATTTTTCTTTCTATACGTTTTCTTTTACACGTCCTCTTGTATTATTTAACATTACAAAATATTTCAAAAATGTTTTTTGCTTGTTCTTTCAGCAAAACCAGTAATTTGTCATAAAATTATTACAAAATAATTATATATTTCCTTTGAAATTTCAAAAAATAATAATAATGTAAGAATGCACGTAAAAGAACAGAAATACGACAAAATAATGAAACTGAAATTAAAAAAAAGATTTTTTGAATTTTGCCGAATTCCCTCGTCGGTCGTCCAGAATCACCCCCTTTCGACTTAGTACATCCTTTCCGTGGCACCCTGTATATATAGTTGGATGTCATAATGGAATGTTTATTCCTGTGTGTTTTTTATTGATTGGTCGGGCATATTGTAGCAAACTAAACGATGGCTCCCTCACTTCTTCGAAAACTACACAGGAAGTCAATGGATCGCTTTTGTAATGCACTAATTGTATCACAAGCTATTTATTACGATTGCACTATCATTAATTAATAAGCTGGAGTTACAATTTTGATTCTTTTGATTTATTTCGCATTCAGATAAATAGTAAAACTTTAAAAATTTCTTTCCTTTTGTTAATTTTTTATGCTCTAATTGTCAATTCGAGCTCTTTCGAACAACGCATAATACTGACAATAATAATTATTTTATCAAACTCGACGCCATACAGATAATTTTGGATTTTTGTGTTGTGAGTTGTTTACAAATATTGTGCCTTGAGAATGGCTTGAGTATAGGTAGTTACATTCGACTAAGTTGCTGTTCAATTCATATATTATCTTAGTAGAACTTTTCCTACCAATTTAAGATGAAACCGGTCTATCGTTTTCATCTCACACTGTATCAATTTTCAATTAAGTAAATTAAGAGTGCTTATAAATTCATATCGCGTAGGCGTGTTATTATGAAGACTCGCCTTATGAATCAAATGTATCTGAGAGTAATGATGTATTAATTACGGATGTAAGCGGGGTAACACGAACCTTGTTTGTGTTGTAACAACACCAACGTTTCATCAGTGTCGGCGTAGCGTGGGTTGGCACCCAGGGCGTAAGCACCTCCATCCGCTCGCTGTTACAACAATAGTAAGTAACGGCGAGCGAAGCGATCTCTTGAACTACAATACACATTAAATTTTCTATAAATAAGTATCACTTCAACTGTAATAACAACAAATACTAAAAATCTAATTTCAATTTTAATTCATTTATTGATTCAGACAACACAAAGATCCATAGATTAGAGTAGTTTAAGTTACACAGTTTCAGATAAACAAAAAGGTAACAGAATTAATTAAAATCATAAATTTGTTTGGCACAAGTGTTGATCAGGCTTGACATCTAGTGCCTTTGCAGTTTACTGCAATGTCTGTCAGCCACAACCCCTATCAGACTGTTGGTGCTGATAGTGAAAACAGTCTGATAGTGTTTTGTAGATGTTATTTTATTGCGAATCACAGCGTAAAAGTCCTTTACGTGTGCGTCAGCAAACATGCCCGACGCACTACAGTATCTGGGCAGCCCCACCATTGCTCTAAACAAATTGTTATAAAGGACGCGTAGGGCACTAGCGGACGCCTAATAAAGCTGAAAATTGAAAGGGGTCTCCAAACAAGTGAATTATGACGTTCTTTGAAAAAGTTGCGTGATTTTTACGGTACGGAACCCTTCATGTACGAGTCGACTCGCACTTGACTGTTTATTATAGTTTAATGATGTTACAACTACATCATTCACGCAGTTTATTTTATTTTATTTTTATTGTTTAACAAAATCAACAGCCCTTATATCTAAACAGTTCTAACCTTAATAACCTAACTTACGGCCAATGAGTTCCTAACTACTTTTGTCAAATACAGGATCAGAAACCAATTAAAACGGATTACCTGGATGGATGAATCTGAGCCCTATTCTGCTTAACTAATCGCTCCACCATGACAATGGTCATTGAATGACACGTTTTGGCATTTTATTCTAGATGAAAGGAACTACAGATCTAGGGACGCGCGTCAAAAGTGTCAAGGTTGAAACCATTCTTTCAATATCTCCGTGCAAATAGCACCAGTTTCTTCCAGCGATTCTACGTGACGATTCTGCGACGATACCATTGTCCTATTTGTTCATAGTCCGCATCATCCCAAAGTTCGTACTCTGGAACGCTCTACCGAATCACATCTCTGTTTTTAATCCGTTTAAGATTATACTAAAAATATGGCAGACTATGATATGTTTCTAAATTAATCCCATCCAAGTACTTACACGTTCAGGTTTGGTCGCATGTTAATAATAAATCAGCCGTATATGGGAATAACTGTTTAGTGCCCGTGATTAGATTTTATAGAAAGAAATACTACCGCTAAGAACCCACTTGGTAGTTAGGTAGGTAGGTGAGTACCGACTATTCCTATAATTCTTATAAATAGGCACATTATCGCTGGTATAACCCGCGTACTTAATGATTGGAATTGAGAAGGACGTCAGCTCTCATGCTGTCAGCTTCGTTCGAATTGAGAATGACGTCAGCTCTCATGCTGTCTATCTTAGTTCGAATTGAGAAGGACGTCAGCTCTCATGCTGTCAGCTTCGTTCGAATTGAGAATGACGTCAGCTCTCATGCTGTCTATCTTAGTTCGAATTGAGAATGACGTCAGCTCTCATGCTGTCCAGCTTCGTTCGAATTGAGAATGACGTCAGCTCTCATGCTGTCCAGCTTAGTTCGAACTCAATATGGATAATTCTCTTAGTACGCGGGTTATACCTTAATGTTAGTGTGTTATTCTGCTAAACGTGAAAATGCAGGAAATTAACTCTGCGAAAGAATAGACATAACGTTACATTTTACCCTAAAATGCCTATTCCTGACTAAGGTCCACTATTCTAAAAGAAATGGACAGGTCAGTTTATAAAGACCAACTTTATAAAGTCGTACTGACCGGTGTTACGGGGCTAATGGTATAACCATTCGCAGCGACCATGAAATCTCAAAAATCCGTCTCGTTGCTCGTTGCGAGCAAAGATTTAAATCTTTGGTTGCGTTGCGAGCGCCTTCTTTCCCCGAACTGACTACACGAACGCTCGCTGTTTAACATGTTACATTACGCCCATTTACGCCGGTCAGTATCGGTTTAATACGAATATGTATGTAATAGTAGGTATTCAATAGTTAGTGTTCTGTCTAGATTCGTACAATACCTGCTTCCCTAGAGCTCAAAGCGCCGCTCGCGAACCTTTTTGCACGATTACGCGCAATACAATAAATATCTGCTTCTTGCCTTTTTCACAGAAAAAGATACAGAACTGCAAATTGCTGGCCATTACATTAGTACATAACATACCTACTTGTGATGGAATAGAGTTTATTTATAAATTACTAGCTGTACCCGCGACTTCGTTCGCGTTTGCCATACCTGCCGACAAATTAGGTATTCACATTTGACCACAGTTTCTCTAATATTAGGTAAGAAACGGTGTGCAAAATAAACTTTAATGTGCAGAATTGGACCTGTTACACAATCTAGGTACCTAAATATAGGTATTTCCTATATTTAGGTACCTACCAACACTGTTTCGAAAAGTTTTTAATCAGTGAGTCCTACCCGTCATGACCCACGGAGCTGAGACTTGGACCATGACGGTAGGGCTGGTCCATCAGTTCAAAATCGCACAGCGAGCTATGGAAAGAGCTATGCATGGACTAATAAAGGCTGATGATGATGATATTGTTGACTGTTTAACGATCTTGCAACACTATTTCTAACACAAAAAGAAGACTGAAATCGGAAAACGCGTTGATGAATTATAACTCATTTCGATTTTCATCCCCTCTCCCAAGGGTGGACTAATATAGGCTGAGATGATGTTGACTATTTTTTACAATCTTGCAACATTGTTTCTAACAAAAAAGAATCAATGAAATCGGACAACGCGTTGATGAATTACAACGAAGTACGCATTTTGACTTTCATCCCCTCTCCCAAGGGAACCGTTAGAGTTCTGGGATAAAAAAGTATCCTATATCCTTCCTCGTAGTATGAACTCAAATCATGCCAAGTTTCGTTTGAATTCATTCAGTAGTTTCAGAGTTATGCGCGGCCAAGGTACAGACAGACAGACAGACAGACATGAATGAAAAAAAATACAGTTTTGGCTTCAGTATCGATAATAGATTGCCCACAAAAAAAAAAATTCAATATATCTTCAATGTACAGAATTTGACCTGTTAGAGTTTTATTAATTATTTAACACAAGCTCTGCTTACTTTGGGGCTAGATGATGCTGTGTGGATTGTCCAGCATTATTTATTTATTTATTTATTTTAAGTATAGATGGTGTAGCTACTGTTGGAAGTAGGGACTACTTTTTAGGGTTCCGTACTCAGAGGATGTCAACGCAACGGATCCCTAATAACCCTATGCTGTCCCGTGTCTGTCGTTCAGTCACATTTACACGCCTCTATCTCAGAAAACGTAATAATATAAAAAAGAGAGTTCACTGGGTTTGCACACATCACTTGTGCTCTATATTATGGGTTCGTGGGTTAGGCCCCCGGTGTGTGACGCCCCCGTCGAGGAGGCACCCGAATTCGTTTCAGTGCGATAAAAAGTATTAGTTAAATATTTTTATCCAAAGTACAGTCAGATAGCAAAGTGTAACCTAAATTATAGAAATGATTAGAAGTGTCTACATGAATTGATTCAAAGTCTTAGTTTTTTAATATAAATCTTTATTAATAATGTCGGCGAAACAACTATTTGTTTGTCTAATAATATCACAAGTAAAGTTACAATTTAAAAAAGATATTTAAAAATTAAGATGATTCTTATGTAAGTACCTATTATGTACTTGCTAAATGTAATTTAAAATATCAAATAAATGATATGGGAATCTACTTTAATATTTACAACATTGCTAACAAAATAGTTAAACATTAAAATATAACAATATTAACATGAAAAATCACAGGTATGTCCTGCGCACACGGCTAGTCTCTGTTGAGACTAGCCGCCGTAGCTGAAATTCGGAAGACATCATTAATAAAAAAAACTACTTTTACCCATTACTTTATCGACTTTGATGTAAAATTTTTTTCACAATGCTGTATCAATTAGTTAAAATTGTGTTTTTTCTCGAAACTTGATTTCTTATTGGCTCATAATAATAAAGTTAGATAAATGGTTGCCTGACACATTGATGATTATTAGATGACTTTCTGGGTTAAAATAACTGGAAGGTATTATATAATCTGTGGATTAGGTAATTTTTATAAGCTGGCGCGATCCCCTTGTGTTTTTCGATTTTAGTTTTGGTTCTTAGTAAAAAACATCAAATTGCTTATGTTCCTCAGGTACAGGTACATACTTACTATCTAGGGCTAGATAGTAAGTATGTACCTGTGTTTGTATGTATTAGTTCAAAGCAAGAAGATATTTATACATTGAAAGATATGATTACCTACCTCAATTGCCTAATTTATCACATTAATTCAAAGGTCTTTAGTATCAAGGCACACATAATTAAAAACAGTCAGTGTACTATGTGTACCATGACGTCACATCCTCCAAAGAACACATAATTAAGTAATTATATCAGTTAGCAATGCTATTAAATTGAATGGCTCATTCGTTTCGCCGGAAAGAGTGGACTCCATTCCCTTTTTATACAAATTGATCGTAAGAATTAACTTCATATTTTTGGAACGAATAAAAATATAGGAACGTACATAGAGAAATAAATAACTACATGTGCCTCTTATTTGTAACGATAATGAGAAAACCGAAATGTTGATGGATATGATGTTGGTAGAGCAAACATACTTTTACTTTTATTTACTCTTGGTGGCTTTTGTGTCACTTCGGCCATGATAGGCCTATTGTGATTGCCACTTGATGTTTTACGCCCCTGAAACTGCTTCGTTCATAGTTCGCCACTACCCCTTGCAGTACAATTTTCTTCGGGGTGATGTCTCTTAGCTCGTCTGGGCCGTGTAGATGCTTGCTCAGATAAATGCTACCTACGTTTTTGTATCAGTGTGCAAGGCCTTTTGACTCTTCTAAGTACCTACTAGAAATTTGGCGAGCCGAAGTGATACTAAACCGGTATTTGTTAAAGGTGGTCAAAACAAAAGAAACAAAAGTTTGAGAACAGTGGACAGCCTGTAGCAAATCCCTGTAGCCCAACTATAGAGATCATATTGATCTAGTCTGGGGAACAGAGCTTCAGGTAACTAACCTAACTACCTCCGATACTTTCGCTAGGTAAATTGTGTCGAACTAAATTTTCAGTAAATGTGCAATTGCGTTCATCGTTAACTGACCCCCCTGGGAGGTTTCGAGTGTCGTAATTACATCAGTTTTGGTTTTATATGATTAAATTTGTTGTTTTTAGGGTTCCGTACCCGAAGGGTGAAAACGGAACTCTCTGTTACTAAGCCTCCGCTGGCCGTCCTTCCGTCCGTCTGTCACAGGGCTCTATCTCATGAACCGCAAGAGGTAGACAGTTAAAATTTTCAGAGAATGTGTATTTATCTTGCCACTATAACAACAAATAATAAAAGTAAAATAAATATCTAATTTAAGCGTAATGGATTCAATACAAAAAATGTGTTTTTTTGCCTAATTTTGCTGTTTGTTAGTCAAGGCTGTATCTCTTGAACCACAATAGGTAGACACATGAAACTTTCTACAAATAAGTAACATTTTAACTGAAATAACAAAAAATACTGGAAATATAATAAAGTAGAAAATTTAAAGGGGTCTCCAAACCAGTAAAAATTTGATGTTTTTTAAAAAATGTGCCTGATTTTTACGGTTTGGAACCTTTCGTGTGCGAGTCGACTCGCACTTGGAGGTTTATTATATAAAACGACTTGCTATCTTAATTTTGCTGAAAGATTCTAGTTTTAAAATAGTTCCATAATCATAGAAATTTACCTCCAATATGACAGATGTATGACAGTGTTCGATTATCGGTACTTAAGTACGTAGTTGTCTTGTATGTACATACGAGTAAGTAAGGCCTATACAGGAACGACAGCTGCGGCCGCAGTTAACAAAGTATTGATCCCGAATTTAGTACTTATCCAAACAACGAAAATATGCTGATCTTGACAGAGGTTAATACATATTTGAGCCTTTTGGGGCGGAAACCCTAGGTCCGTGGGGGTCCTGGGACACATACAATATATAAAGATCTTACAAAACTTCTCATAGGGTCCACAGGTGATCGGAATGCTGGCTTCTATTTCGGTCAACGAATTAGCATTGCCATTCAACGTGGCAATGCTGCCAGCGTTCTGAGCATTTCTGGTGACGGATTGGATTTTTAGGAAATTAATATATGTAAGTGTTAATACTAGTTGTAATTTGTTTTTATTATTTAATTGTAATGTTCTTTGACTTATTAAGAAATTCCCCCTTGGTACTTATCTAAACTACCTACGTTGCTTACTGATTATTGCGAGAAACAACGGGAAACCTGATTTTAATAGGTACGTTAATTAATTCGACCCTCCAGGCGTGTTGATGTTATCAATCGACTCAAATCAAAAGGGTATGGAAGTAATTTGCGGACGTATTATTGAAATTTATAGCTTTATTCGATAAATTACAGCCTGGCAGAATGTTCCGGTGTCGTGGTCGACAACCGAAACTTGTTTTTGCACTATTTAAAAAGAAATTTAAAATAATGTTCTCCTTAGTTTTTTTTATTAATTTTCTTTTGGTGACTTGTAATTGAAATCTTGCATTAATTTGAATTTTATTTGAAATACTTACCTTTCATACCATTTTAATAAGTTAGTATTATATAACGTATCTGGCAGTCTCAAATTGCAACACTTAGGGTGTTGCACTAATATGCGTTGATCGCTAGTATGTTTGATCGTGAGTGTTTTTCGCAAGCAGCAGTTTGGTATTTTAACCAACTTTGAAAAAAAGGACGAGGTTTTATGTTCAGCTGTAGGTACGAAAGTTTTTTTATGTATGCTCACCGATTTCTCCGTCAATTGTTGACTGATTTTAATGTTTCTTTTGGTTATGCATAGAAAATGATCTTGGAGTGGTCCCATAAATTTAATCCGGAGGGATTACCTACCATTTGTCTTGCAAAAAACTAAACAAAAAAAACAGTGTTTATATTAAAGGAATTCGAAGTCGGTTATAAGTTTTTGTACAAAAAAAAATTTCAACATTCGACCGGACATTGTTTAAAACAATGTCCGGTCGGATGTTTGTTTAAAGTGATTATAATTTGTGGTGAAATCCACGAATCAAAAGATGGTCCTGCACCACGTAATCTAGCCATACGTTAATATCTGGATCCTCAGTAAATATTCAATATAACATTTTAATAAAATCCATTTTCAATCGCCTCACGCGCCTCATTTGATGCGCATTTTAGCTTATTTTTGAAACGCGGCGTTTTTAATTTCAATTAAAAAGCCTTGTTTTTAGCTTCATTTTGAAATAATTGAAAAGGGCGTGTTTAATTTAAAGTTTGTTAGAGTAGTAGTCTTGGCTTGATTGAAGAAGAACTTTATAGAAAGATATGTAATAAAAAACTTTGTTCTTACAAAGCTTCTACTTTTTAGTTTTTATGTTCCGTTTTCTTTTTCGTGTGTGGCTATCTGATAATCTTTATAATCTGTATAACCTCAAAGCAACCAAAAACAAAGCATAGCTGAACCAATTTTGATAAATGACGTACCTATTAAAAAAGTTGTTATTGATAAAGGATCATGTACTTAAGTACTAGGTACTTTATGAAGGTCTAACTAAAATATAACTGTCACTACATTAAGACATCTGCTTTTTAGTAGAATTCAAACTTGACTTCTCTACCACTACGCCTTTGAAACTCACGTTGAAATATATCCAAGGATTCCAGACTAAAGCTCCAGATTTATAAATATCATCTTGAATGATTTTACAAATTTCAGCTATCACTGAACATAGACCGTTTATCATTCAAACAGGCGTTATTTGTAAACGTGGGGCGATCTAAAAAAACTTTAAAATCAATAAAAATATCTTCTAAACCTCTGTGATACATCGTCGGGCGTATAGTCACTCGATCAGGTGACGATGTGGTCAAACGAAAGTCTATTGACTATATAAACTTACGCGATCTGACACACAAACTATTATTAGTATGGGTATTTATTGTGTTTTTTTCCCTGTTTTCCCGACGTTTCAACAGGTTAAATTTAGTGACATGGTGATACGTGCCCTGCTGTCAAAAATATAACTCGCAATTAAGACGTATCGTTTTTATTTTTCTAGTCTACCTTTTTAGGGTTTCGAAGATCGGTTCCGAAACCCATCTAGCATCGCTTTTTCTGTCCTTTTTTCCGTCTTTAATATATCAGCAAAAAAAATAAATTAAAAATTAACAAAAAAAATTCAGTGCAAATTGTGATGTCGAAATTTTAAACGAGACTTACAATGTCAAGTGGGGTATCAAATTAAAGGTATCAATTTGTACATTTCAAAACAGTTTATGAAATTTCGGTAAGTTTCATACTTTTTCAAATATTTTGAAAAAAGTCGAAAAAATACCCACCCCCCCTATCTCCGAAGTTTGCAGAGCGGTCCATCTAAAATATATGTAGCGTTTGCAGATATGGATCTATATTTTACAGAAAAAATATAGAAGTCAAAAAATATAAAAAAAATATAGTAGTAGAGAAGTCTGTTAATAGAGCAATTTTTGAAAACTGGACAAAAAGAGGGGGGATCATTTTCATAAGGGGGGGGGGGGGGCTACTTCACCCAGTGGTTAAATGAAAGGTATTGGTTTGTATGTTTCAAAACAGTTTTCTAAATTTCTATAGGTTACATACTTTTTGAAATTTTTTGAAAAAACTCGAATATTTTACTATACCCTCTGTACCTACTCCGAAGTTTACAAACAGACACATCTGAAATGTCCTTTAAGGCCTAGAAGACACCTATTCACGCTTGTCTTGAATAGACTTAGGTTGTAAATGGCCGGAAAAAAGAAGTTGCAGGCAGCGTGTTCCATTCCTAAGCGGTGCGAATGATGATTGTGGAGGAAAATCGCTTAGTGCGAGTGGAATGTACATCCACCTTAAAGGTAAGGATGGTATTGCGGTATTGCGCCGTCCGTCCGTCTGCTTATCGGAGTGGAAGGGAGATGGTGGGATCAGGTCATGAAGTTGCTAGAAGCATTCACCGAAATACCTTTCATAGATAAAAAACTTCGTTGCGATTTTCGGAAGTTGAAAAAAACACCGCTAGTAAATACACGTTTATAAAAAAGCCCGTGGTAGTACAGCTCTCTTGTTATAACAAAGACAATCAATCAGAATCCAGATAGGTAGTTTATCATAACGAGGATCTACCTAAAGTACCTAGAATCATACCGTACAAGATAATAAAATATTTTCTGTGTCCCCAAAAAAGTGGCTTCTAGGAAGGCAAGTTTCACTTACTTATACGTCCACTGCTCAACTTGCCTCCCCAAACAAGAGGCTTTTGTGTGCACGTCTAAGGTACCGCCTTCTGCAGTTGATTTTGTGTGTACGTCTGAGGGACCACCATCTGCAGTTGATTTTGTGTCCAGTCTGAGGGAGTACCTTCTGCAGTTGATTTTGTGTCCAGTCTGAGGGACCACCTACTGCAGTTGAATTTGTGTGCCCGTCTGAGGGAACACCTTCTGCGGTTGATTTTGTGTGTACGTCTGAGGGACCACCTTCTGCAGTTGGTTTTGTGTCCAGTCTGAGGGAGTACCTTCTGCAGTTGATTTTGTGTGCACGTCTGAGGGACCACCTTCTGCAGTTGGATTTGTGTGCCCGTCTGAGGAAACATCTTCTGCAGTTGATTTTGTGTGAACGTCTGAGGGACCACCTTCTGCAGTTGGTTTTGTGTCCAGTCTGAGGGACCACCTTCTGCAGTTGATTTTGTGTGTACGTCTGAGGGACCACCTTCTGCAGTTGATTTTGTGTCCAGTCGAGTGAACGGAAAGGACTAATTTACTGATTTTTTTTTGTAATTTACTTTTTAAACGTTGTAATTTATGGAATCTATGAGCTTTGATCAGTTAATAAGATATGACGATCTCCTACCTACCCTAGGTAGGTAAACCAGTCGGGCCGCGGTAGGTTTAAATGTTCCCGTGGTTCGGCGAAAATGGCGAGCCTCTCTCGCCATTTTCGCCGAACCACGGGTCACCGGAGAGGTTTTAGTGGGTATTACGTCCTTATCAGAACGTCGAGTCCCACATAGTTCTGGTCCCCCCCAGACCAGTCTATTAGTAAAAGAATTACCTCGGCCGAAAAAAAAAGGTACGTATTCAATAATCTGCCATAAGACGACTTCATCGCAAAATACCATTCCCATCCACTCGTGACGTCGAAGACGGTGGATGAAGCAATAAATAAGGCGATGCATTTGAAATTGTTTCTGTGAAGCGCCCGCGCAGCCCGCGGCGACTGAGAAATTTACGAGCGGGCACCGATTCCTGTATTAAGGTGAACAAATAAGGGAGAAATGGGCTTTAAACACCTATAGTGTATGAAGGTTTAATAAGGTCTATAAATTGGTGTTTCCTAGCTTAAAGCAATAAGGCCGCCTTTTGTGCTGTTTCTTATTTAACTTAGATATCAGTTTTTTTTTCTAACCATTAATCGTGCAATAACGTGTTAATTCATTCATTCCTGATTAGGTAACTTTTATTTATTTTAGCTCAACTCATGGCCCCTTTTTATAAGTAGTCTCTCAATACTGAAGTTCGGCTGCCACTTTAGAGGAGATAAAAAAACTGTGAGAATTGTTTAGCATTATTAATCGACTTAAAAAAAGGAGGATTTTTTCAATTCGGCTGTTTTTTTATTAATATTAATAAGCAAGGGTCCCTCTTGAAGTCTTTATTATAAGGCCCAGATAATATTATACTAGACCTATTGCCGGTATTGCCAGATGTGTATGTGATTAATGTCCATGAAATATGAGACATCCTGTATATCAGACTAGCTTGCCCGCAGCTTTGCACGTGTTTTTAAAAAATATCATCCTTCCCCGGGATACCACTAACCCCTTGCTTCATTTTATCAAAATCCGCTTAGTCGTTTAGGTTTGAAAACAGACTGACAGATTTACTTTCACATTTATACTATTAAATTTAGTATGGATACTTAGATAAAATTAGTGGAGTGGCGGTACTTAGAAAGTTACATAAAACATAGAAAATAGTTCTTAATGAATAAAAATTGTAGCTTTATAAAATTATTTATTACTATCTGACCCAACAGATGTTGTCCTGTCATACTCGTATCTATGAATATTAAGTTTACTTAAATTTTAAAATTTTTCGCGCAACTTCCTTAATTTTTTTCTTTCATAGTACCTTCTCTTGACAATAAAAAAAACAACAAAAAATTTGCGAAATCGGTCCAGCCATTCACGCGTGATGCCGTGACCAAGGGAAATACGGTTTCTTTTTTATATAGATAGAAGCTTTATATAATATACCTTAATAAAACGCAAGGCGTGTAAGATACCTTTCAAGTAATAGAAGACCAATAATTACCTACTCAGATGGGTAAGTATTCCGTTTTACCGACAGCACTAAACATGTTACTAACACCGGCATTATGAGCAATTATTACGTTAAACCTATTATTATCCACAATTATTACAACAATTCAATTATTAATAATGAAAGGTCACAAAACACTGCCTTCAGCATGTGGTGAAAACTTACAATTATGGTGTACATCTACACCACGCATTAATAAACATGCGAAAGTTTGTATGTATGTAAGTTTGTTACTTTTTCAAGCCGAAACTACTGAACGGATCGAGGTGAAATTTAGCATACGCTACTTTTTATCCCATAAGTCAGTGCCTATGGGATAGAAATCCACTCAAATATTATAAATTCGAAAGTTACTCTGTCTGTACCTTTTCACGCCTACACAGCTAAATCCCCTTTTTCAAAAGTATGGTTCATCAACACTATCTGTACACCCTTGATAAGTCTTCCTGATTTCTTTTTGGCGAAATTGCGACAACCCAGTCGCAGAAGCCATCTGACAAGAAGAAGAAGAAGAAGATTTCTTTTTGGTATTTTGTTAATTCTTAAATTAGTGCAACTTGTGTGTAAGTTAAATCATACTTAAAAGTCAAATAAGTTAATCATTCCTGTTTTCTTGTGTCTTTTTGTTTTGTTCTTTTTTGCGGTGAAAATATTTATTATTTTTAATACGTCATCAGTTACGCCACCCTCAGCTTTATCTATCCAAAGGTTGCCTGGAAGAGTTCGTTGTGCTGCGATAAGAACGCCGATTGTGCCACACAGTGTTATAGTTTAGTATTAAGTTCTTATTTTATGTATTGATGGCAATAAAGTAATAATCTATCTATCTGCTGCGTTTCCTCTGGTAGGTTCTATGGTCAGCTCTTAGGACATGCACGAGCTGAGTTTGGGCGACGCGAACGCCACGACAGTCTATTAGACAAAAACGTGCTTTATTTATTAAAATAAAAAGGTTTACATACCACATACATAACAATCATTTGAAACAAACTTAAAATTAGGTCCTGTTCTGATAAGCATGTTACTAACAGGTAAACACGACATTTATAGGAATGACCTTCACAAATCTACTATATATATTATACAATAAATTGTATTTTTTAAACGTATAATAAAAATTAACTATCTGAGAACAAAGCTTTGCTTTGACAAGGGAAGGTGTCGTCCTACTTTCAGTCAACCGTACTTTTGTGTTTGGGGCAGCATTTACTGAAAGGTCTAAAGTGAAACTGTATGCTTTTCTCTATCTTTTTTACAATATTTTTCTACAATTTTGAAGAAATAATGAGTTATCTAGTGCTACTCAAACAACTTAATACAGGTTAGAGGTCGTCCAATAATCCCGTGATGTCTTTTAGCAACTTTTTATTCCCCTCCTACCTACCTGGTGCTGAGGTTTCTTTTGATATAATGTTCTCTCACAAAAAATACACTTGACAAAAGGGGGGTCGGCAAAAATTTTACTTGTAGACAACATTCACATTTTTTTGGTAGGTACTTTGTTGTATTATAAGGGCTGCCCCCCTTTCCGCCTGTCTATTCAGACAGGCGGAAAGGGGGGCAGCTTTTGATCCTCACGTGATAAAGCGGTAAAACAAACGAGTGGTCAAACTTTACCTTTACTGGTAGATGTAGATAGGAAATAACATGAACGGAGGTAGTTTCTTTGGTGCATACTCGCACCTGCGCAGGCGAAGCCCTAAGGCCTTTACGAAAATCAATTTCTGATCAATATTTACAGCTAATGAGTTTTTTAAAGCACTTTTTAGGACCCTCAGGGTTTTTATTGAAATTACTGACAATAACATGCTGTCGGTGAATTATTATTATAGGTTAAGTAAGGTTTTTATTATGCGCCAGAATTGTTGCACAAAACTGTTTTTATTCAGGATTTTGTCCCCTACAATAGTTATTTATTCAACAAGTCAGTTAAACGATTTTTTGTTGTACGTGACGATATTAAATCGGTAGAATAGTTTTATAGCGAGAAAATAATATTATGTTGTTTGTAATATACATATAAAAGAGGTCGAATGTCAGGAACTCAATGTGGTCAACAACCATGGAGGGTGCGAATGCTATAAACCTCTTTCAAACCATGAACGAACGAAATTATGCGTTTCTGAGAAGGTTGAACGCTGTCTAACCTCCTTCCCTATACGATAAGCTATAATGCAGCTCATAGAGGTGCAAGTCCTATATAAAATATTGTGAACTTATTGTTTGGCGCTGTCCGCCTAGAAGAATAGTCTTCACAAGCCAAGTTGTCAAGGTACACATAAAAATGGCGACGCCTTCAGTGAGAAAGTTTACCACTTTTGGTGCAGATCGCGTGGTTTATTCTTGTTTTCGGCGCCGACCATAGAGTTTCAATAATATATTACACCATCGAAATTTAGTACAGCAAAGCAAGCAAAGCAAAACCCGATTTTGCTTACTGATTTTGAGCAGCAAAGTTACCATTTTCGAGCGAGAGTGGTGAAAAACCATTTTTAGAAAATTTTATATTTGAAACTTTTTATGACAACGGTAAAAATGCACGGAATTTCGCTGCAAAACCATGATTGAAAAAGTAGGATCCTGAGGGGTGAGTCTATTTGACGTTAGTAACGAGACGTGATCGTGACGACTCCTTTTTCCATACAATTTAGTACAGCAGCGCCTCTATCGTGCGGACAGGAAACTATGCAAATCCCATACTAAAAGGAGACGTCACAATCACGTCTCGTTACTAACGTCAAATAGACTCAACCTTCTGATTCCTTAACTACATGAAATTAGGCTTTCCGAACTTTGATAATTTATCAATAAGTTATTTATGTTGTATTTTCGGGAGCGGGTTTTTGTCAAGTTTAAAAGAACTGTGAGAAATCCACTTCCATGTTTGATCTCATAGACCACTTACTTAATTTATAACTTCTTGCCAAATGTATGGCACCGCGGTGTGACCGCCGCCGGCACTAGAAAAACCTTCTCTGGTTTATAATCTTGTAAATAAGAATAAGTAGGTAGTATAAGTTTTAAAATAATTACAATGCAATACCAAAAACCCAGCGGATACTGCAGCTGATGCGTAATTTACCTAATTCTTGGCACTAGGTAAGTACTTTGTTTGCTACCTACTCGTTAAAATCTTAATCAACATAAACTAGTAATTTTGTGGAAGGGAAAGGTGAACAAGGCGAACCGTTGTAAAAATAAAATAAAGAATTAAATAGCCAATCTCACATAATGCATTCGGAGTTCGGAGTATCAGGAAAAAAGGAAATGGAAAAAATAAAGAAGGAATGTTGATTTCTTTATAAAATCCTTAAATTTATATCAAATCCAATCCCACTCCTAGGCTAGCATGGCATTTTAGTGTCTTCCACAAAACCAAGTGAATGAATGTTTTGTAAAATTGGCATAGATCGTTTGACTAGAAGTGAAATGGACTAAGATCTGAGCCTGGAGAGATTCTCTCATAGCGATATAGCGATAAAGCCGCCCTTTGTACATCCACTATACATAGCATTTTTTTTTGTCCTTGTGTACTACAATAATGTGTAAAGTGTTATCTATCAAATTACTTTTGCTCAAAGGCCCAATGGGCATTCGACCAACGTCATCCGTCGTAGTCGGACCCGCGGATGATTCATTTATCTGACTTTATTAGTAAGTTTTATCATCAGTGGTCTTCAACATTCGACTCTACGTTGCTCTACGTCGTCAAATGCGGGCAAGAAACGATTTGGTGTTCTTTTTTCTGTCTGCAACGTCGAGAAAAACTTTTCTCGAGTCATGTGCCTTGTAGGCTTCTCGAAAGCTGTTCGTTAGCCTGTTGGCTGTGCTAGTCTTCTTGAGAGATAATGTCGGAGAGCTCTAAATGCTCTCGGGGAGGGGACACCAGGGAGTTCTTGCATCCGGCGGTCTTGTGTGCAGAGGGGCGAGTCCGTTAAGGTGCACGTGGCGGGAGTTGTCCGCACGATCTTACATTCTGCGCTTTATCACAAACTCCTTTACCGAGAATAGATACAGGTCTCGTGCAGCTATCCATAATTACCTCTACCGACTTCAAGTCTGTTTTGAGCCTACTGTCTTCGACAGGAAGTAGGTAAGTAGTCAATCCAGAGTGACATGCTATGCCATGACTATGAAAGGATTTTGAAGATTTTTATATGGATATTGTATGGTCAGGGCCATACAATATCCATACAAAAATCTTCAAATTATTGATTTGTATATTTTTTCAAAAACGCAGCGCACAAATTAATTATTGTTTTGATTTAGAAAAATAAACAATATGGTGACTGATGTTAGGGCCAGAATCTTGAAACCACTTTCCATGAACCGGACACTGACAGCAAAGTGGCAACCCAGACTCATGTACCATCTACTAGTTCTTTGGTTGCCAATAACTAATAAATAGAAGAAGACGCGCACGCGCAAGTGTTATGCGAGTTCCCTGAAGGGCCACTTTTTCTTTGTTTCACGCCTAATTGAATTGACTTAGCAATAAAATCATTTTGGACTATTAAAATATAAGCAAGTATTTATTTTATGTAACATGATTTCATCTTTAATGAATGTAATGTTTAATGAATTCTGAATGTTAGTAATAATATTATAGTAATAAATAAGGTACACTATTGCATTAGGTTTCCTGTAAAAATAGTTGTACATTGTAGAAGAAAATAAATAAATAAATAAATCTTAGTAAATTTATATTTCGTGAAATGAAGCAAAAGCGAACTTTTCTGGAACGGTTCCTGCATGAAATGGACTTATAATATAAATATTATAATAGTTCTTTGCGTATCTAGTGATCTCTATAGCTTCATCTAGTCCACCCTGCCCTACAATCAGTAGGCAGTAATTTGTCAGGTACCTATTCATTTACTCAATCAGATCCAGCGGATACGACCGAGGGCGCTGCAGTATTACAAATTACGGCGAACTAATTACTTTGTTTAGGCGGTGGAACTCTAAATTGGGCAAGAGGGAAGGAAGAGGAAGGGTTCCGTATGAGCAGTTGGTCGCACTATGCTGTTTTGCACCTACGACATGGTATAAAGTAGAGTACCTAGTACCAGTTACCTAGTATCTACCTATAACACAAGCTCTGCTTATTTTGGGGTTAGATGATGCTGCGTGGCTTGTCCAGCATTATTTATTTATTATTAGCGTCTACCTGCAGCTTCGCACGTGCTTTTCAAGTAGTCTATGGGATATTGTTTACCTCCCTGCAAAATTTAATTAATCATTTCATTTATTTATTTAATTAGGACGGTCATAGCACTTACACTAATTAAAAATACAAATTTCACATAAAAAGTAGTAATAAAATCTGGTAAGTATTAAGATCCGTTCATCTGTTTTGTCTTAAAAAGGTAACAGACAGACAGAGTTACTTTCGCTTTTATTATTTTAGAATGAATTTAAAACATAAATAAACAATTTAGTAAGAAAATAGGATAGGTAGGTACTTCTACTTACTTTTATAAATATTTTAATGTTGTCTGCGTACAAACAGCCACCTTTACAAACTTTCGACTTTATCACCCGCAAACTATCATCAGTTAGTAAGTTGTCGTCTAGGAGCATATTATGAGAGGCATCCTTCCCTCAGATAAACAATTTTATGAATAAGCTCAAAAATAAAAATCTAGACGTTTTTTGCTATCCCACTGAACCCTAATAATATCCCTTTGCTCCAATTAACAAGCTAATAGGCACCTATCACAGTTCCCGTTGACGTTTGAACAAGTTTTTTAGTAAACCTTGTGTTTTAAGCTTTATTATTATAAATGCCATGCAGGTAATTTTACTTTGTTAATTATAAAGACATTAAAATGGAGTATATTACTAAATGTATTATTATAACCACTTTTGTACGTAATTGTACAAGTAGAGCAATATTTTAAGTCGTGGAATTAACGTGTTTGTATTACGGGAATGTACAGTCCGGAACGCAAGTCTAGAATATAATCTTTCCGAAAAAGCTTTCATTGAAGTTTAACTAACATTTTTATAAATATGCATTTTTTAATACCTGGGTAAAGAGAAAACAACAAAATTATTTATACAAAACGTAAATCCTTTATTGGCCATATGTTTGCGAATAAGCTTATACATTTTTAGTCCTTAAGGACTGTGGATTTTGTTTCATAAATAAAATAAATAAATACAATTTTATGTTGGGAGTTTAGTTTATGTTGGCAACAACGTTTAAATATGATTTTTTAGAGGTATTCAGTTGGATAGTTGTAGTTCTTGTTAAAAGATATTATCAAGATGTGATCGTGACGTCCCATTTTTTTATGGGATTTGTGTAGGTAGTTCCATGTCCACCTGCTAGAGGCACTGTACCAAATTCCATAGAGAAATGAGACTTCACGGTGGCGAGGTGTGGATACTATCGTCGAACCTATTTCAGGGATCTTGGTTGTCACAACTCTACTAGTAAAAGTTTGAAAATGCACTAAGCACTTTTCGCCTCACCACTCCACCGTCAAGCCACAGCGCATCAATCAAGCACGCCCTCCGCACACGAGACATTTCGTGACAGACTGACAGCTCGTGTGCGCTTGCCCTTAGCTCGTGAGCATTGATCAGTGTAAGCCGATCGTAAAGGTCTTTGTAATTTGTGTAAAACGTTTATTATTAACTTTATAAGTTGGTTAAATAATTGTTTGTAGTAGTAAACGGATGGCCGTTATTTTTTAATTTGTATATAATATGGTAGAAAACTCGTACCTAATAACTAATTATATCTAACATCATTGAATAATTCTAAGGCCCGTATTATGTATGAAAGCTTGCTCAGTCATCGATCTATGCTTGAGTACCTAATGCTTTTCTATGGAATAAACATCACTCAAGCATAGATCGATGACTGAGCAAGCTTTCATATTACGGGCAAGCTTTCATATTACGAGCCATCTTTACATAAAACATTTCATTAGGTTTCAGAGATCCTGCTTTCTAGAACTTTCTACAAATCCTCAATTTCATAGTGACGTCATCATTTCAATCTTGATAAATTGCAGATAATGTCACAACAGCCTGGCGAGAGCGGGATGGAGATAGGTATCTCATTACGGATTGTGTGGAGAGGAAGTGAGACGTCGAGGGATGCAATGTTCATTAAAGAGGGTCAGTGGGAGATCGTCCCCCTGGATCTTGTGGTCGTCTTTTTAATTTGCTTTTCAATTTCAGGGCTGTGATTTTTCCTATGATAAATTTACAGATTATTCCTGTTTAAAATCTGCATTTTATAACTATTTTAAGATTCAAAGGCGACCATAATGCAGCCTTAGTGGGTCTGTTGCGTGTTTTAAGGGGCGAACATAGTGGATTTGGTTTGTTAAACTAGGCCTAGGTACTCATAGGATCCCCGTGGTAAAAAACTCGTTTTACATAAAATTCAAAATTATTCATTTGGTTCCTCTAAAGTGAAAACACAAAAAATTATGAAAGTGCACTGTTTCACATAATTTCTTGAGATAATTTCTTTGTTAGAGATCTCAGGAACCCTGCGGTGTATTGAAATGACTAATGTTTTGATTCGTAGGTATTTACTAAATATTTGGTTCCTCTAAGCCAGTTTTATAATTAGTAGCGTAGTTTTCTTGTAAATATTAACTAATAGCTAGATTTTTGCGCTGACGTTTTTTCCATAAACGTGTGCTCCTATATGAACGCGAAGTCCTATGCCTATCCTTTTAACATAATGGTGCGCAATGTGCCCTCTTAAGGTAAGATTTCGATTTCACTGTACTTTAGCCGTTCGCTAAGCAAGAAGAATTAAAAATTTGTATAGAATAAAATTCACTACGTAACATCTCCCTATGTAATGAAAACCATGCCTATTTTTGCACAGCTTCGCAAATTAAAATAATGAGTACCTAATTTAGTACCTACCTAAAAACCCCTAAGACTAACTCATTAGGAAGGCACCTACTAATTAAAAACAGCTGAGGGAGTCGTAGGAATGGTCTCTCTTTTCCAATAAGGTTTGCTGGAAGATAACTCTTTTGGCTATATTTTAATCTTAATTTTTACATCCAGAATTGCCCCTCAATGTTTTTTCTTATTCCATTTTTCACTCTTGAGAAAAATTGTTAAAGGGGGAAAACTAGAATAGGGTTAAGCTCGCCGTTGCCATAAACTCCCTAGTTATAAGTTTTACATGTATGTTTTATCTCTTGCAATAAATAATTACATAAGAAATAAAGAAAGGAAATAAGTTTAAAATTAGTTGTTAAATCGTATCCTCCCCTCACACAATTGATAACGCTGCGGCACACGATCGTATATTCATTTGTTAATATTATACATTATATATGTACTCGAGTTACCTGTAGATTGTTTGCAACAGTCTGCAGTTAGCTTAATTGTTTCAACTAAAAATAATGTAATTTGTTTCCATTATTTGATTCTAGTTTTCATTTGTTTTTATTCAATTTTTTAGCTTACTCAGGACTTAGTTTTGCTTAGATTATGTGATAACAACAGTTTACATATAAAAATGACAGAAATAATAATATCACCGTCTTTCCTTGTCCATTTCAATTTTAAGAATTTGTGTTATTCTTATTTTACCTACATCTATTGAATCTACAGATAGAGCATGTCTTTTGTTCAGCGAATAAATTTTTAAATCCATTTTCCATTTTCTCCAACCTAGTAATTTTCCTGTTCCGTGACTCCATCGCAACCATTAGAAACCTCACCAAATCAAACAATTTTCCCATTTTCTCCGTTTTCCGGACAGCCCTGGATCCGGAGACAGCATCGCCGGCAGCAGCGTCTTATCAAGAAATTAATTCTAGACTAACGAAGACCGGGGACCACCCCGCGATTAACACAACCACCCCTCTTGTGACGAGCTTAGAATCGTTTAGAAGCGGCAGATGGAAAAGCACCTTTATGAAGGCTTTGCAGAGAGATGCTTAGATAGGCATATCCTACTGTGTAGTTTTATAAATAAAATAAATAATGCTGGGCAATCCACACAGCATCATCTAGCTCCAAGCTAAACAGTGCTTATGATATGGGTACTAGATGACCGATATGTGTACATAAACAACACACACTTACATAGATAGATATTTTTTATTATACATAGAAAATACCCAGAACACCAGGAACAAATATTTGCAGATCGTACAAACATTTGCCCCAAGGCGGCAATCGCCACATCGGTCGTCAATTGGTCAGTTTTATACTTTTCGTAGAGCAATATAGTATTTTACACCACGCGAGATACATTTTGCAATATGTAATTCCTAAAGATACACACATTTGTCGAAATGAAAGCATTTTACAAAAATTGGCTCAACAAAAAGTAACTTCGACAACGTTGACGGGGATCAGATAGTTCGGTACACCATAGAGAAACTCTTGTAACTGGCTACCGCCCGTGGCCGAAAATTCGGATCGATGGACATTACGTGTATGGTTGCACCTAGCGAGTACCTACTTTAGCTATTGTAACAAAATACCTACGTGAACCCAAAAATTTACTTAAGAAATTAGTTTTGAAATGAAAAAGAAAACGTCATTCGAAGAAAAAAAATAATATTTTGGAATTTCCGAGCGTTCAGCTCTACTCGTTCGTAGCTCTGTGGCCCAAGGTCCGAGCGGGTGGCATTTTAAGACGAAGTTGGAAGTAAAAAAAGGCGAAAAAGAGTTTTATATTCTCTCTCGAATGGAAAGAAATAGGAAAAACCTTTCTCATTTAGCCCACCAGTGCGGGTTGGGGTGTCGCCGGGTACAGACCAGCTTAAAGTTTAATTTTAAACTTCTCAGTACGTTAAAACTGAAGGAATCGAAGTGCAAAGTTCTTAGGAAAGTGGCTTGGAAAGTTTTAAAGTGTGACGTCAGTGAAAACTTTATGAAAGTCCTTTTGTCTTAAGATAGTTGCGATGAGCTTTTGTGTGACCTCATGGATCCATTGGCTAGGATTTTCACCTGATTTGGTCATCATTTGGCCTTAACGGGCTGTTACTGGCTGGTCGAGGAGCCCATCAAACAAAAGTTTAAGATAACCATGCCCGGGCTAGAATAGACGAAATTGACTTTTTGTTGGTCGGCTGGATTACAGTTCAAGGTAATTATTTCATTATGATTATGATCAAGTTGGCTGTGTCGGTCACGGCGTAAGAATAGACCCCACAACTCAGTCCGTAGATGTCGTAAGAGCCGAATAAGAGAGCCTAACAGAAAAAGGGCAGCCTCCTACTGTGTATATGTAATACTTTACTGCGATCCTAAATCAGAAGAACATTTATATAGCAAAATACAACGACCTCTTTCTTAACCCCAGTTGTACAGGAGTTTCATTTTGTTGTGGAGACTATATTTAGGTATCATTCAATAATCTATTTATATAAAAATGAATCCCTATTTCCCTTGGTCACGACATCACGCGTGAACGGCTTGACTGATGAAAACATATTGAAAGTTGCACGGAAAATTTGAAAATTTCTATATTCATAGTCATTTCACATCACAACGTCTTTCGGGTCAGCTAGTTCATCTAAATTTGAAACGAATTCCATACAAACTTTGGCACTGTCCTTGTGTTTAGTTTCTTCCCGTGGCTTTGCACGCGTTGTTTCTGTGGAAAGGTTTTAAGGTTGTTTTTATCCCATGGGAACTGATTTATTGGGTAAAAAGTAGCCTATGTTTGATTCCAGGTTTAGAGAGCCTATGCAAAGTTCCAGCTGAAGGCTGTGGGCTAAAAACTTACAAACATCGACCTATCCATTTAAACTTTCGCTAACTTTCTTAGCGTTACTTCTAAGTATTAGAACAATGTAGTATTTCCTATGTACTAACCTTAACTAGTATGACTGGAGTCCTGATTTCGATTTCTCGATAGTATCGACTGATCTTAATACCAGGTATTGAGAAACAAAACTAATGCTCTGCATCAGTCTGTCTTTTCTTCTTATCCAAGTGAAGAAATATCCATTTTATTACCAGATAAACATTGCTGATATTTCCGCACTCGCGCGTGTAAGAGCATCCAATTAGCATGTGTTTGTGTACAAAACGTGATGTTTTCTTCACAAGCGTGTTGTTTCAGTGTTTGTTCGTAGGTGTAATGACCTCTTCTGAAAACATGACCTTTTGTTCAGGTTGTTTTTTTGTTTGATGAGTCATCGATCAAGGTCTTTGGAATGTTATTTTTCTTTTGTGGGGGAATGTGTAGGTAATAACACTTCAATTCTCATAGCATTTAAATATTCGATCTCTCAAAGGGATAGGTACATAATATGTATGTATTTTTTGAGAATCTAACAAGCACAAATTTTATTATCCGCGAGGGGTTTTGAGTGTTTCTATAAGACTAACGGACAATCTTTATAGCTTACCTTCAAGTATCAAAATGGCTTAAGCGATTTTGATAAACGAGTCTCGAGAATCTAAATACTCGTCTGGTCTCTTATATGTTTCATAGCTACATTTTGTAGCCTTCTCCCTCTCATTTGCCGAACAAAAAGTGAAAAAGCGAGGACCGAGTCGCGTTTTTTCATTGCTTTCAATTAATAATTGCTTGTAAAATTAACTATCGTGTCGCGTGTCTGTTGAATTGCATAGTTGCACTTCCATGGCATGGTCTAAGGGCATTTAAAAAGTCTAGGTAGAAGTGAATTTTCCTTCTTCTGCAATATTTGTTTCGAGTGTTCTGGGTATATCAGGTAGGTAAGTATATCAGTCATCTAGTACCCATAACGCAAGCTCTGCTTATCTTGGGTCTAGATGATGCTGTGTGGATCCTCCAGCATTATTATTATTATTATTTAGCATACCACGGTCAAGCAGTACTTTGTTTTTATCAGACTTCAAAAAGAAGGAGGTTCTCAACTCAATTCGTCTGTAGCTATTTCTTTGTATGTATGTAAATATTTATTTAATTTATCTGTTTTAGAAGTTTATTTTCTCCTTCTCTTGCTTTACCTACATCATTTCTTCTACTTGCAGCATTTGTCATCTATGTAACTACTCCTCATGTGTTACTTTATCTACCACCTTTTCGAATAGCTTGTACTTACATATTTATATCTGATTGTCTGTGCTGTTCTTGTGAAGCTATATAAATGTATATGCTTATGTATATTTATCTTTATCTTTATTTATGTTACTAGATATCACCGCCAATGGGTAACCGATTTTGCAGATTCTTTCACTAATGTATAAAGAATTTTCCCGAGGTTGCAGTTTTATTCCCAAGGGTTTATCAAGTATTTATCCCGTAAAACTTCAAAAACAATATAATATTGTAGAAGAATCGTGACTAGCTATAATTAATTTGGTGCTAATGTGCCAATTGTTAGTAGATTTTGATGATTCTTTCGTTGTTGTATAAAAATTGTTTTTGAGATGGTTCCCTATAAGTTTGATTCTTGAGGGATTGCTATGTGCGCCGTAAAACGTAGTTTTATAAAACATCGTCACGTGATAATTTCATTGCCACCTAATAGTTTCCATGGCAACGGGCGTCAATAGTTTCATCCATGTGTTCAACTAAATTAGACTTGAACTATAACTACCAGTAGATGACGCCTCTAGGAAATTTAGATCGTGCTATCGAAGTGTAAACCAAATTTTATACAGGTGAACATAGATGAACTCTATTTAATGGAATTTGAGGTCGGTTTGTAGATTTTTGAACACGCCAAATTATTCTAAATAGTGTCATTAAATATAAACAAAACACTGCTTAGCAATTGCTTATATGTTAAAGGTTGGTGCTAGACGGGGTTGCGATTTTTTCTTACACGCTATGTACCTACATTTAGTACAATAATCCCTGGCTGCACCAGGGAAAATTCAAAAGCAATATATAGATAGATCAAATATTAAATGAAGAGTATTCTAACTAACAATGGACCAGGCATTATTATGATTATACATAAAAATACTACCTCTACTCAAACCGAGGTCTTCAAATAATTGTGTAGGGACACCTAGAGTCCTAGATACTGCGTATAGATTTTCCATTTAAAATCTAGAGGGATAAAGGTATTGCCATATGCCATACGCAAATACGGGTCCCGAAATAAAATATTACGCACTCCCAAAATCAATAAACTCCCTAAAATTCCACATTTGGGTGGTTTATTAAAAAAGGGCACTTGAAACAATAATCCGGGTTCGGAAGGGTCACATTCTTGCAGAGTACAAAGTACAGTATACAGGACCTTCGTTATCCCTAAAATCTACAAGCGGAAAATTTCATTTCGATAGCGGTGTAGTGTTGCCAGCTGAGCGGTTTGCGGTTGGATTCAGATTTTGGGAAGATGTGTTGTTTGCAATTATTATTTTATGTGTTTTCTATTTTTGGTATTTTAATGTTCCTGTGCCAATGTCGAAGGCGCTATCAATAAAGAAATCTAATTGAAATTAATCTATGGTTACTAAAATGAAAACTGTGGAGGAATGGGACTTTATTTAGTTTATTTGTGCTATAATATGTTGCCTTTTCTCTTTTTATTAAAAACATTCTTGAGCTGCCTCCAGATTGTTTGCAGTAGTCTGCCGTTAGCTCAACAGTTTTAATTGAAAATACTAGTTCTAATTTTGTTTCTATTCTTTAATTGCAATTTTCTTTGTTTATAGAGGTTTTTCTAATTTAATAACACAATACTATTCTACTGATTTTAATAAGGGACTAGAAAACCTAAATAATATGTTTTTAAGTTTAAACTGCCTGAGAGGGTAACACTGACCAGCGGCGGGGTCCCCGCTACCTCACAAAATACCGGCTTAATATGCATTAAGGGTATTCCCGAATTTTCTCCAGTAAAAATGTATGAGAGCAACCCGACCATAACCTATAAGTGGATTATATCACGCCTTTCGCTCTATCGTAGAGCAGTGTCCTTTTCACGCAAATCCTGAAACGCGGGGTCTGGTTGTTAGGGATATAGATTTTTTTGTAAGTATAGGTATTTTAGCCTAGTATTCATTTTAGGTTTTTAGGGTTACGAAGATCGGAGATCGGTTTCGAAACCCTTATGGTCTCACTTTTTCTGTCCCTTTTTCCATCTTTAATATCTCATGTACTACAGCAGCAAATACTATACGTTAGTATTTGCCGTGCGCTTGTATAGATTAAAAAAAAAAAAACGTAAAATAATCAAAATTAAAAATTTTTCTACAAATTGGGATGTCGAAATTTTAAGAGACCTACAAGGTCAAATGGGAATCAAATGAAAGGTATAAGTTTGTACATTTCAAAACAGTTTTTGAGATTTATGTAGGTTTCAAAGTTTATGAAATATTTTGAAAAAATCGAAAAATAACCCATTCCCCCCCCTATCTCCGAAGTTTGCAGAGCGATCCATCTGAAATGTATCTAGCGTTTGTAGATATGGATCTATAATTTACACGAAAAATTTAGAAAAGTCTGTATGTGGAACAGTTTTTAAAAGATTGATAAAAAAGGGGGGAATCATTTTCAAAAGTGGGGGCCTATCTAATCAAGTGGGGTATCAAATGAAAGGTTTTGATTTGTACATTTTAAAACAGTTTTTATGAAATTTCTGTAAGTGTCATACTTTTTAAAATATTTTGTAAAATTCGAAAATTTTATTATTACCCTTACTCCGAGGTTTGCAAACCATCACATCTAAAATGTAGGTACTTTTTATTTTTAGGTATTCATTGAATAACAAGTCTCTAACCGGTACCTATAGTACATATTGGTATACTTGACAAAAGTTCGAAACCCTCGGCACGCGAGGAACACTAGCGCTTGACGAATCTTGTTTTATAGTCGATAGACTTTCGTTTGACCACAATATTATCTTAGATGGAAAGTGAAAAATTGGTCGACGATGTATCGAAGAACTGAATTAAATGGATTACGGTAGATTATTTAAAAATAAAAGAACTTGACATAAACAGTAAAGATTTATTCTATCTGCTTAGATAATTTATTTTAGGTTCGCATTAAAATATGCTTGATTTTATCTAAAATCTCCTTGTGTAATCCTACACACATTAGGTAATTAATTTTTAAACATGCTATTAACGTAACTCATTTATATTAAACACAAGTTTTAATTACTCTACAACATTGTGTAGGCAGATGCGCGTGGGCCAGCATGTGTTAGCATCTTGTTCATAAATTAATGCAATGTGATTTACCTTCTACAACTGCTTTTGGTATGAATATGATAATGTTTTGGTATGAATATGATGCAATTTGTGAATGACATGACTTAATTTTATAAATGTTTATAACAATATGGGTAAAACTAATGAGTCAAAGTCCCAATAAGTGGCGATCCTTTGTTTTTAATTTTGAAGAATTAATTAGAATCTGAGTTTTACTATTATGGTGACGGTGATGAGCTCGCAATTTGTTTGTCATCTCTGCTTTTACATGCATGACCATTATCCGATCATAATTGAATACCTTAGCTTTAACAATGGTATAAACATGTGGTTGCTGTATTTTATATGACAAAATAAATATTTCTTGACAATGTGCCATACTGTTATTGTTTACTAAAATGTAAAGTAAAAAAAAATATATAATATAAAATCCGGAGACATGACAAATACCTGAGTTTTATTTTTATTTGCTGTGTGTTTTTTGCATTTTATGTGACAAAATAAATATTATTTTTCATTTATATATTATTAATTTTCATTAGGTATTCCATATAGCGCTGGCATTCCGTGGTGACCGTGGTGCCTGAGGTGGCTACATACACATACCTAAAAACAAAATAAAAACAAAAACAAAGTGGACAGAGACAAATCACGAAATAAATAAGAAAATTTAGTAAATAAATATATAAGAAGTAGCTCAGAATGAATAATTTTTTTTGTTGTTGGTATGAACAGTACTTAATACTATAAAACAATTATAATATAATTTACTATTTCAGGAGAGATATAATTTAAATATATAATGTAAATAAAAATATAATGCTGAACTACGTTATAAAATTGCGACCTGCTTGAATTACCTGTTTGGACTGAAATATTTGAAATATTGTTCTAGAAGTACTATTTTAAATGATTTCTTGAAAGAGTAATTGATATTTACCCAAAGATATGTAAATCTATTTAGGGCTACTACAAAATACGTGAGTTTTTATTTGAATACAAATAAAAAAAAAGGTCCGCCATCCACACTCACCGAACATCTACATCTCTGTAGCAGAGACAAAGGCAGTGTGAAGTAAGCATATTTTCTCCGGAGTTCGTTCAGAAATCAATACTTTCTGCTGAATAATGTCTAGGGAAACTATTCTTAGGAAATTTTAATAATAAACCTCTACCTTCTTCAACTTTATTTAGATCGGACAATTTTTTTTCCATAACTATGTTCTTTGTGTGTTACCATTCATGTGTATTAGTCAAGTCAGTTATCTATTGAGTTAAGGTTAACCTCTACTTATTGGGGACCATAATTATCATGCCTAATATGGCCGCCACTGAGACACCAGTAAGTTCCCCAGCGTCGTCGCGTTGGTCGTCTAAATGAAATTTAAATGAAATAACAGACAGCGCGGGAAAGTGTACAAAAAGGCGGGAACATCTGTAGCGAGTTCAAACTACGAGAAATAGCCAATTTTTATTGCAGACAGACGGACACTGTGAGTCTTTATTGTGGAAAGGTGCAGTCTTTTGCTGTATTTTGAATTTTCGTTTGTTTTATTTATATAAGTTTAAGTGGGTAGGTAGGCACCTACCTAACTAATTTTTTTCTCGGCTTCGCTTACGCGGTAGGTCCGTATAAGCGGGACCTAGATAAATTTTAGGTTATGATTTATGCACAAAGTAACTTTTTGTAGCATAGATATTTTGACGACCGAGGTGGCGCGGCGGGCGAAGGTTCGCCTGCGACGCAGAAGGTTGCGGGTTCGATTCCCGCCTTGGGATAAATGTTAGTACGATCTGCAAATATTTGTTCCGGGTGTTCTGGGTATTTTCTAGGTATAATAAAAAATATCTATCTATGTTATGTATTGTATTAAGTTTATCAGTCATCTAGTACCCATAACACAAGCTCTGCTTACTTTGGGGCTAGATGATGCCGTGTGGATTGTCCAGCATTATTTATTTATTTTTATTTATTTTATAAAATGCTATAGTGACATGATATTCAAATCAGACCTATCAAGCTCTATTGTCAAACTCATAAAAAGAAATAAATTTAACCCATTTATAATATCACTGTAGAATAGTGTAGTAAATTTTTTTTCATAATAAGAAAACGAAAACAAATTGTCGCTTGTACATTAAGCAGAATTCTGCGTTTTTAATTGAAAAAAAAAAGTAGCCACAATAGTAACGAAATTCTAAGAAATAGTTGCAAAAAATTAGACAAACTTATAATTTGGAAATACCCTAATAAGTTGGTACTTATAGATTTAACCCTTCATAGTTAATTGTAATTTCTAGTGAGCTCTTATTTTATTACTATAAATCTAAAACACTTGTGAATACCTAAGGCAATTGGCCGAATGAATGGTATTGAATACCTAACATCGCCTATCTATCACCCTGCTAGTAATGGCCAAGCAGAGAACTCTGTAAAAACTTGTAAAAAATGTTAAAATGTATGTTATCAGAAAGTAATCTTTGTCAACGAAAAAATTTAGAGAAATTACAAGGTTTTCTGTTTAGTTACAGGAACACGGTTCATTGTGCTACAGGTTTCACGCCGGCGAAACTGATGTTAGGCCGTGATCTGAGATGCAGATTAGATTTGATTTTACCTCAAAATAATAAAGGCGAGATCAGAGCACACAATGAACCAGCCCCATTCAAACCTAATAGATGTTTTATAGTAGGTGAAGCTATACAGCTTCAAGTTATAAACCACCTCGCCCATACGGGCGAGGTGGTTTATAGCAAGAAAAAGCATTTGGAGTGCAGGAATAATAAACAAAGCGGTAGGCTCTAGAATGTTTGAAATTTATTTTAAAGATTATAAAAGTTATTGTCATAGGCATATTGATCAAATAAGGAAAAACCTAATGTTAAAGATAGGGTAGATGGTAATTTCGGTGATTCGGCCGGCACAGGTGGCTCATCACTACCAGAACCGAGCGATTCACCAGCGCCGCCGCCGCAGTCTCCGCTCGCTCCTCCGCAGCCCGTCACGGCGGTCATGCAGCCGCTCGCGACGCCGCTTTCGCCGGTACTTGTCTCACGCCCTCTCTTGGCCACCGACGTAGGAGTGGGAGAAGTGCCGGCGGTGGCCGCACGCGAGGAGATTGTAGAGGGAGAGGAGTGTGTAAGGGATGATGATATGGATGAGGAGTGGGCGGAGGCCTGCGAAGAAGCGGATGAGCCTCGACCGGCGGAGTCTGTTGTGATACCGAATGTGGCAACACGGGTAGATAGTGACACTAGCGCTGCGAATGAAGCGCCGCTCGTGCGCTCTAAGAGGGAGCGAAAACCCATTAGTTATAAGAAGTATTTTTAAGTAGGTATGTAGATGTAGTTAGTTTAGGTTAATAAATAAGTAATATGGTATTGTTGTAATTGTTACAGGTTCCCTAATTAATGTTGGAGGGAGATGTAGTGTACGTACCTATCTGTAAGATTGTCATAATATATACGTGTGCTTGTGGGTATCTACCCCAGTAATAAACCAGCTACGGAGCTAAACGGTCGTTTCACTATCACCCGACATACCATATTCACAAGACCCCAATAACCCTAAGCTGATGACCCCACAGAAGGTTAAGAGCTCATTGAATGTTAAGTTTCTATTAAAACTGATCAGTTATAAAATTAATTATGTCCTAAGCCCATGGAACTAAGACTAAATTATATCTAACTAATATTAAACTACCGAAAGTTTGAATGGATATTCAGATTTTTGTTACTTCTTCACCTCTTACGCGGAGTAAGGGAGGGGGCGGGTCCACCTCGGGTACCTAGCTTGCACACCTTGAGGTAACAATGACAACTTACACGCACATCAGGTAATAAACAACATTCCCGGCTCGCTTCGCTCGCCGTTGATTCTGTAGAGTATAGTCCGTTGTCCTCCTATTTTGTTGTAATATTCGCCAAAAAAATATATAATTGTTCGTAGCTCATTATCTGAGCTTCCTTGTCTTGCTAAACATGCCTCACCAATATCAGAAATCGCTGCAGCTCACTCCACTCGCCGATTTTTATTGTATATTAGTTTCTCAACAATTTTCTGAGCCGCCGCAAACTCTCCAAAACTTTTTGGCTCGCTCCATTCGCTGTTATTTATTTTTCATACCCTTCCTTACTTTCATCCGTCTTGGACGGATCCGTCCAAGACGGATGATCACCGACAGGGTAGCGGTCGAATCTGCAACCCGCAACCCTGTCAAGTGCCAGTGTGCCGTCAAACGAATCGTCTGGTGACGAGTGGTTTGACGACGCTCTGGCACTAAGGTGAGAGAGGAAGTAGATATGGGTTTTTGGTTGGTTGGGTAACACTCTATTAGTAACTTAGTGGAGAGCCCAACATACCCCTCTTGCCCTCCTCAGGCTAGGTAATGCGTAAATAGCATTTTCACACAAAAAAAAAGTGCTGGTGGGTGCTTGGTAGAAAACCACCCCGGGAACGTCCGGGACAGGAATAACATAAATGGTACTTTCATCCCGGAAAAAAGCTAGTTAAAATATTTTAATGGCGTATGTAAACAAGGATAGTTTAATTTATATTCATGTTTATTCATGAACACTATAAAACATAGGTACTTAGTACATTTATCTACAACCATAATGTTGCTTTATCATTTTAATAGAAAGTTCGAAAAAATACCTGGGAAACAGCATGGGGCCATCGAATTTCATGTAAATCCCACCTTTTCATCATATTTATACCTACTATAAATGCGAGAGTTTGGATAGATGGATGTATATTTGTTACTTCATCACGCCAAAACTACTGAACGTATCGGGCTGAAATTTTGCGCAAATGTAGGTGTAGACCTGCAATAACACATAGCTGCCAAGTGAGTTTACGATGGAAACAAATACACTTTAAACGTTTCCATAGAAACAACGCGTGCGGAGCCGCGGGCAAAAACTAGTACTAATAATTAATAAAGAGCTTAAACAAAGTGCCAGTAATTACCGAACTAAAAGCACCTTATGTTTCTTAAAGCTCTGCCTAAGTTTGGTGCTAGATGGCGCTACGAAAAAACCCCACAATATTTCATAACCGAGAAAAATGCACAGAAATGGGAACTCTACGAACAAAATTAAACAAAAGTTGAAGTCCAATATTGCAGCAAGCGCTTGTTCAAACTCCTTTGTAATAAGTTAATAAGTTCAGAGGATATCAAACAATTTAGCAGACGGCGAGTATGAAAATGTTTGCTCTCTACTCGGTTTTTTTCAGCGGATACCTTTAGCTTGCCTTTCGGTTTTTCACTGTCGGGAATTGAACAGATATAGGGAATGCTTTTGGGCCGGGATTAATGTACCTACCAAATTACCCTCATTAATTCGTTTTTACCCTTTATTTTCCTTTTTGAAAAAGGAGTTTTGCTACTCATACAACTTGCCTTTTCGCAGGTAAAAATAGGCTTATCGAATGCTAGATGTAGAAAAACAATTTGCAAATTTTCAGCCCGATTTACACTCTAGCTTACGCGTAAATAAGTAACGAATATAGTACACAACAGTTGACTATGACTTTGTCATCAAATAGTTTGAGGTATGTATATTATTGGTCAAGTTTTCTTACAAATGCTAGGTTTCTGAAACAAATCGATTGAATTAATTAACAAAAACATAAACAATGCTGGGCTATTCACACAGCATCATCTAGCCACAAGCTAAGCTTGTGTTTTGGGTACTAGATAACTGATGTACTTAACAATACATAAGATAGTTTTTTTACTATTTACTAGCTTATTCCCACGCGCTTTTCCGGGATAAAAAGAAGCCTATGTCCGTCCCCGGGATACCGTCGACCTCCCTGACGATCCGTTCAGTCATTTTGGTGTGAAAAGGTAACATACAGATAGACAGAGATAAAGAATTAATATCGAATGTATAACATTATTTATAAGTATATGTAGATACATAGAGAAAGTTCAACCGAGGGACCATTTTATCCGTAATCCGGCACGAAATATACGAAATTCCCGAAAGCTCAATAAAACATACGTTTCCCGCCCCCGAGCCTTACCCCCTTTACCCCCGTTTCCCGATAATACCCCACCAATAATGCATGTGTGGGCGGGGTTGCGAATTCTTTCCACGATTCTAAGATATGTGAGAATCTCATAATGTGTAAGAATGAGGGTAGATTGGGACTGTAGCTGAGATAGAATAAAACGCGTGGAAACGTGCGATAACGTTTCGACAAGCTCGATAACTTTGATGCTAGTTTTTCTTTCAAAATCTATGCAAAAGAAGGCATAGATCCTGCATAGGCCGTGCATACTGGACATTAGGGTGGAGTAAAAATATTTTGCATTTTTAGGTTCCTGTATTATTTATTAAACGATCATCCACAGTATTAAAACAGTTCATGCAAAATTTCAGCTATTTACATTTCAGCTATGGACATCTTGCACTCTCCGCAAAAAATCACCGTCATCTCTTGAATTCTAAAGCGCCTAATAAATAGGTGATATTCTTTTTTGGATAACACAACATTATATAATTTCTCTGCAAGGATGAATATTTATCTAGTTACCAATATTCTTTTTCACTTTAATCCAACAACTTGTAAATTCCAACCCTAAGACAAAAGTCATACGACTAGCAAAGTTGGGCGTATGAGCTACATCTCACGCAACAGTTTTTTCATAAATTTTATAGGTCTAAATATGATATATATATATATATCTTCATATGCTCAAAGCAAATCCTAAAGTCCGAATAGATATGAATGCCCAAGTATAACTTTCCAACTTCTTTCATCGTATAATTTGAAACTAGCTAAACTTCCCAGGGAACTCATATTCATTCTAATAAAGTATTTTAACACTAAAGAGCTGGAAAATATTGAAAACTTCTTTCTGAATGAAGGATATCATGTGTAGCACTGAAAATTAATAGTTCATGTGAAATGAACTGTGTGGTGTTGGATTTAGGGTTAAATTTTCTAAAGTTTGATAGCAGACTCAAATTGTATTGTATTTCTTTAATAAACAAAACTAGCTCTATTCTTATTTATAAGACACTTTAAACTATAGAAGTTTTGTCTAGTGTCAACAGTTACATCGTGTTGCCACACATCTGGCATTAAGTTCTAGATAAACAATTACTTAATCTATCTATATATATAAAAGAAAGTTGTGTTAGTTACACTATTTATAACTCAAGAACGGCTGAATGGATCTCGGTGAAATTTGGCAGCGAGGTAGATGGTATCCCGGGGCCGGACATAGGCTACCTTTTATTCCGGAAAAAAGCGTGCGAAGCCGCGGACTGCAGCTAGTAATTTATAAAATGGACCACCATGGATAATCAAACGAGATAATTACCTCCAGAGAATTTCACATAATTTTCAGGAATCTAGAAAAATTCCAAACAGGTCTCCAAACAGTAAAATATTGTAACTTAGTTTGAGTATGTATTGTCTACTGCAATCACCAATTCGCCAGCAAAGCGTGGCGATTATTGCCGAGGCCCAGGCTGATGGCTTTCACGCCATCATCCCCAAGAACACAGCCTCGCTGCTGGCAGAACATGGATCAGTACCAACACCATCCTACAGGTTGTAGGTAGCAGGTTTGCTTCGCCCATCATAAGGGTCCAAACTCTTTAGACTGCTCAGGTTGCGATTCTTTTCAATGGCTGCTGAACGATAAATTGTGACACGTACTGTACCTACCTAATTTTTATTTTATTTTATCATTGTGTTTTTTTTTGTAATGTTAAGTACTTAATGTGTAATTCATGGAAAACGTCTGAATAAACAAACTTTTTATTTTTATTTATAGCAAAAACATCTTGGTTGAGGAGGCATGTTTAGCAGTGAACATAATATGGGGGCTGATGAGGAGATAGAGAGTAGAGTAGAGTAGAGAGAGTATAGAGTACCTAATTTTATGGCAGCCCAAAAACGATCTAAGCCTATTTACAAGATCTACTTCCGATTAACTATTCCAAACTTTTCTCCTGAGGCAGATAGAGCTGTACCATGATCTCGTCCTCGCCGAATTTCGGCCACGGCCGGCAGATTCAGCGGAGCTACATGCACAGGAAATAATAAAGATTATAAAAATTTGCGGAAACACAGGTGCACTTTCTATTCCCTTACTCTCATAACCTGATGGGACGGCATAACAACGCGTGCGGGGAGAGTTTAGACTCAGGACCAATTTACCGTGCTTTACCATACAGAAAGGTCAAAAAAAAACATTTTTCTTTTCACTACAAAGGGGAGACAAATTGAACCACCATGCTTCAACTGTTCAAAGTGAAATGTCGTTAACCTCTCCACTACAACGCATTCTATGCTCTCCTGATATTGCTAAAGTTGAAAGCTTCTAAACTTTTATTACAAGACCTGCCTTTGTTCGACACCGTGCTTTTAAGTTTATTTCTGCACGCGACTTGTAAATCCTGTAGGTACTTTAATGCTTTTCAAACGATGAAGGGAACTTTGTGATACTTGAATCTTGTGTTTGAGGGCTATTTGTTTATTTTAAGTTTATTATGTATTCTGTGTAAGTCTTATAACAATTAAACATATATTCTATTCTATTTGATTAGTTACATTAACAAATTTAAATAATTTAAATTAATTCCACCCATACAGCTGGTCGGGTCGCTTCCGACTGGTATTGACATGGATCAGTTGAGCTACCTGTAGATTGTTTGCAACAGTCTGCAGTTAGTTTAAAGATTAAAGTTTTTTTGTAGTTGTTTCAATTGAAAATACTAGTTGATTGTTATTTTCTTTGTAAATAAAGGACATTGCCAATTTAAGTACCTATTCTGATATTTGATTACGAGAATGTAACTTATCATGATAAAAAAAACACAAAACTCTTTATTTCCACAAATACAATAAATGTACACTTAGAAAAGGTCAAATTCTTAATAATTAAACACTGACACGGAAATAAAGTGATATTTTTGATTTCAGTCGCTTCGGTATGTAGAGGTAGACTAAAGTAAAGAAGCAACGAAGAAACCTTTACGCTGTTAGTTGTTATTTTTATAGCTGCCTATCAACTCTCTGCTTGTATTTGTGTCTATGTATGTAAATGTACGTACTTATTAGTTCTTGTCAAATCTGTAGGATGTACCTGTTTATAGCCAAATTATTAATAACACTAACAGGCAGCTTTTCGAATTCTCTTGCTGATCAATGATTCAACAGCTTCGCCATTAAAATCGCCTGTTTAAGGCTAGCATCGACAGGCCGGCATCGCACCGCATCAAACAGATTTTAGTATTCTTGGAATGGTTTGCCATAGAAGTGCGTCCACTGATCCGCACCGCACGGAGCGGACACATTGTACCTACTGTCGGCAATGCTGGCGATCCGTTTATGGCGGATGACGTCATACGGATTGCTAAAAGTTGAAAATTATTTTGTATATGGCGGTCGCGTCGGCAATCCGGCTGCCGCTTTTATAGTGGACGGACCACCCGGCATTCCGCTCAAAAAGTCCGTCTGATGCGGTCAGTGCGAAGCGCCCGATGACAGCCTGTTGACGACAGCCTTTAGCGTTATTTATTCTTCATCTTTGTTCAAAATCAACCAATAAGCACTTGACAAGTTATTTGACAATTGATTAGTTATCATAAAAGATCTGCGTTTGAAAAACTGGCTGTAAAGAGTGTATAATATATTTTGATGAAATAATACGCATATTTTCAGTACTTATGTACTAAAAAAGTGGTGTTAACTTTTAAATTTGAGGTGGATTTTAAAATGATTTATACCGGACACTAGGAAATCCTACATTAAAAATCAAATATAACATTTTATTCTTAGTTACGTACATATCATCTCCAAATATCTCTACCTTTTTTAAGGCTCTCTTCTAACGAGGCCATCTCGCCGCGGGCTGTATTTCCCCAGAGCGTCGCACAATAAGAAATAACTCTCTGTGCGTTCCACGCTCCTTAAGTAGCGGGGGTGAGAAGTTTTGATACTTTCATTTTTATCATCATCCACAACCCATGGTATCCCTTTTGGTCTCCGTTTGCATAAGCAAACCCTCTCGGTCCTCCCTGAGCTAAACGCATCCAGTCATTTCCCGCGAACTAAGAATCAACCCCTCCGACTCAGCCCGTGGCGTGGATGTCCTAAGAGTCGTCTGAGGGAACCTACCAGAAGCAGGGCTGCAGCTTCCTCATTCATATTTTAACACCTCTACTGCGATCACCAATCCACCTGCCAAGCGTAGTGATTATGGCAAAACCATCCTAGCTTGGGGAGGCACGCTTGACAGCGCGCGAGTGCTCGCGCGCTTGAAGCTTGCGGTAGGCAAGAAGCAAACCAACGAGTAGCTAAGTTGCGGCAAGCTTGCTTACAACGCACTGTTTGCTATTTTATGCTATCACTATAAAATGTATCTTAAGATCACGAGCTTAGGCTCATATTCGTAAGCTAATTTTTGTGCAGTGCTGATGCACTGCACAAAAATTAGCTGCTATACAGTGTGCAATAATCATAACACAGCTCGTCTGTAAAAGCACTAAAGTCAGTGCTCTGCCATAAACAGATTCAATCAACAAGACACTCCATCTCTGTTTGATTTCAGAACCCATTTGTTTGACCGTTGGAACTCGAATGGCATCATTTACGGTTTTAAATGTGGAATAAACACAGTTTTGGCGCGCTGCCGACACGGGTTGAAAGTTTCGATTCGTATTACAAAACATGATTTGTTTTCCGTTTACATTGAAAATTGCTTTTGTTGCACTGATTCGGTTGTTTTTAATCGATGTTGGAGTTCGATTTGTTTTTTGTGATTAGGTATATATTAGGTAGGTATATATTGGTAGTCAGGGTTCAAGTAACAAAGGAAACAATGCCAATTCATCAAATGATTATCATAAGGTATTTATCGTATTTATCGGTTTCTTGGTTTTATTTCTCTCCGTTTCCATCGTTTTGGAGCAATCATTAACTAGTAAGATGGATGACCAATCAATAAAGTTTAAAAAAAAACGAATGTCGTTCAATGAAATCTTTGAGGTTAAAATTCTAATAAGTTTAAAATCATACTTCAAATTGTATTCGTTAATGAAACGACCCATATTGTATATTGGGTGATAAAACCATACACAGGCTATATATTAATGTTATTTATGTAATTCTAATTTAATCTAAAACGTGTTTAATTTAATTCATCACATTATTTAAGCTAAGATTTTATTTTAATTTTATTGTGACATTTTTGCATGTTTTATGGATGTATTATCTGAATTAAATGAGTTAAAAATAATAGTTAATAATATAACGTAGTGAAAAAATCCTAAGTCTATGGATAAAACTGATAAAAGTAGCAAGTATCAAAACAAACAAGCAAGAATACATTAGAAAAAATCCATTTCAGCTGAGCCAGGCGACGCCACGAGTAAGTAGGATTTGGCTGAAAATCCTCGGGAGAGATGGGAAATGGAGGAAAAGAAAGCTGCCAAGTAAATGAAATATAGGTAAGCTATGTATTTCCCCACCTACGCTCTATGTATTTGCTTACTTACACACCTACTCGCAGTAAATCATAGTAAATATCATATTATGAACAAAATTGAAGCAGTTCTTACTGGAGAAGTGCTACTACTTTATCGACGTTAATTTATAATGACAAAAATGAACACATCTGACCTAGACAGTAAAAGTTTAGATTTAAATTATATAAAATCAATGTTAGGTCACTTATTTTAGGTATGTTTATATTATTTTTACCTGTGTGTGTATAGTAGGTACTAGGTACCTAATTTGTGTTTTAATTTATTTCTGTGTGTTAGGTAATAATGTATTTTTATTTTTATTCATTTTTATGGTGTCACTTCTAATTTATTTTTACTATTCATATGATTAGATTTTTTAAGTGATTTTTGATTATGTCCTAATTTATTATTTGAAAAATATCCTGACACAAATATACTTGTTTGAGAATAAATGAGAATAAATAATCTGAAACACTTGAAGTGTTTTTAACCAGGATAGTCTAAAGTTTTAGAGTAGTAGTTTGGTTTCCAACGATGTGCCAACCTAAAATAAGTAAAGAACATTAAGATATATTTTGTCAACTAAGGATCGTCGCCACGTCGTTCTGACTTATCAATGGAATGGAACCTCGTCAAAGTAGATGTCCGACCGCTTTATTTCGGTTCGAAATGGTTCCATCTCATGGTGATCACGCGCGGATCAGGAGCCACGGTCTCAAAATAATGCCCTACCAAGTCTAGAAGGTACGGCCGCCATCGGAAACCCTGTTTACAAAGTATTTCGGTACTAGCTTTGAACATCTCGTCACAGCGATAACAAATAGCAACTAGGAGACAGCCATTTCACAGATTTTCTTCTTAGATCAGAATGACGTCATCTCACGCGCTCCGCACAGATCGGATTGAGCTGAGCAGCATAAGAGACCGACGTCATTTCCGATCCCATTATTAAAAAGAATGGTATTGAGTTTGATGTCATCTCTCCGCTCATATCGGATTCAAACTGAGCAGGACAGCATTAGAGATGAAGTCATTTCCAATCCCGAGTTCAGTTCCGTGTTCCGAGTTTAGTTTTTTCCATAAATGTTTAGTAATTGTAATGTGTCGTGTCGTGTCAAATAAATCATTTTCATTTCATTTCAATCCCAAAGTATGCAGGTAATACCAGACTACCTGTCTGACATCATGTTTTGATCCTGAACTTCAACTAAGAAACCGTAGCATGAAGATTTAAAACCGTAAACCACTTTAGCAAAGTAAATATGCAAAATCTGATTCATAAATAAAGGCGACATCTTGCAAAATAAGTTGTAAAATCCACAAGTATTCAAAGTGATTTCCAACCGCTAACTTATTTACAGCGTTCTAAAGCATTTCTGCCTGCAAACATTGGCGCGTCGACTAGCAAATCTCATTACCCGACTGCAAAGAGGTTATTCGCTTTCTGCTGCAACCTCTATGGCTTAAAAGCTTACGAAACACGCTCACTATTCTGAGAAACATGCCGAATAAGTCATAAGAATTGTCTAATGTATCGAATTTTAGAATTAATTGTAAGTCTAAAGAATTAGGCGATATTGAAAGGGGTTTGAAGACTTTGGCCCTAATATCGGTTCCACACTTTTTTGTTTCAAGCACGATAAAATATATATATTTGGATAGAGGACAGGCCACTTACACAAATAAAACATATATTGACATAAAGCCTCAAGTTTCTGAGATTCACATATGAAAAAAAAATTAGAGCTATAGGTACTTTCATTTGTGAATATCTCAGAAACTTGACACTTTAGGACATAGAGGCCACCCTCCGTACTAAAATCGTGAAACCCCTTTCTTTATCTTCTTTGGCTCCTGCAATGCTTCCGGTTAGACGGACAGATGCGCGATCAGCTTAAAAAGTATCTACACAAACACTAAAGAGATTAGAACCACTTTGGTGCATGCTGCAAATCGGCGTTATGGGTTATTTACTCGCAACATTCAGCTGAGCATGGACCTCTTCTGATAGCGCAGTACACTTGGCACCGATCGAAACACATTTCCATTATTTATATTTAAGAAAAGCATAATAGCTGTCCTTTTGTTTTTGATTTCTGTTAGTTATCTTTATAATATCTAAGCTACCTGTTTTCATACTGTGTACTGTTGTATCAGAATAAACGTATTTCATTCATTTATTTTATTTTATAGTATTTGCGGTAGCTAAATATTATTATCATATTTTTACATAAAGTCGCCGCACCTTTTGTTTATTTTACAACTTGCTTCTGCCCGCAGCTTCACATGCATTTTTTCGGGATAAGCAGTTGCCTATATTATGTTAATCCAGGTCTAAAACTACATCTACGCAAAATTTCAGCTGATCGGTTTAGTAGTTTTGGCGTGAAGAAGTAACAAGTTTCCAAACATCTAAACATAAAATCTTTCGCAATTATAATAATTAGTGTGATGTTAAATTTTTCTTGAACAAAATTACCTTTGTTTTCTCGTGCTGTGGTATGAAAAAGATAACCATGATCAGTTTTCAAAAACACATAAAAACTCAAATACTGGCTTTAGATACATAGAATTAAAAGATTAGGTACGTTATCTCTTTTAGAACTAGGAATGATGACAGTTGAATTGGATGTAGAAGAAAATATTCAGCAATAGCGTAGTAGGTACAAAATAAATACCTATTTATTTGTCGCTATTTAATGACTGCTTGGGAGGCATCCCTAACGACTTATAAGAAATTCTTTCTTTGATAGCCGGGCGCCCTAGAAAATTTATTCCAAGACGCGTGAACAGTACAGGGTGCTTCAATCGTGGGGATCTTGAATAGTATAACGTTGAGAATATAAATGTTTAGCATTGGTAAGGACTTGGTTTGAATTAACAGCATACAACAATCATAAATGCAACGAAAGGTACCTTAACTCGATGGACCGCCGATATTGTAGCGGTCGCAGGGAGTCGATGGATGGCGGTGACGGCTCAAGACCATTATTTGTGGCGTCGTCGTATGGGGGAGGCCTTTGTCGAGCTATGGACGTTTGTAGGCTGATATGATGAGTGATAATAAAAAGTGAAAAAGTGTGATAATCTTAGATTGTCAAACTATTTGGTTACGCATGTAAGAACCTTTTCTTAATTTCGGCCACTCAAGTTTACCTACCAACATTCTTGGTCCCAATTCCATGTATCGCCATGTACCTGTTCCAAAGTTAATATGTGAAATGTTTCACATTTAATTTGCGAGTTTCGTGAAATTAGCTGGCGTGTTGCTACTTGCTACTTCTTCCCTTCTTTACTTGCTAATTTGTTCGCAACTTCAGAACGGAATAACATGTGACGTGTGAATAGAAGTGTGATAAAAAAAAATCGTCTACGTAAGTTAACTCACATAATTACCTACACACATACATAGCAAAAAAAAAAGTGCGGCAAAATAGTAAATACGGAGCAAAACAAAATACTTAACGTACTTTCACACTTGGAAAGCTTAGCAATAAAGCGTGGTTTTATGTATGGGCCAATAACGTTATTATTTATTGGTCATACAAAAATATCTTGAATAATAATAAATGCGCTAAGCGGAATTCCATATGTTTTTCTATGAATTCTAAGCGTCGGAATGTTGGGCCACGTACATGACGGTCGCTTTTTGATTTGTGGCTTTTCAGGGTGGCTTTTTGAGATGGGAGTGGATGGCTAAATCCGAAATTATGAGAGTTGGAGAAAAGTGGTGAAAGGAGTCATGGGCTCAATTTATGAGAAAATAAAAACTGCATAGTTATTTTTTTAACTCAATTTTTCATTAAAGTTTATAAAAACCGTCACGAATGTTTATCGAGGATAAGCCCCATTAAAATACAGGCTAAGTAAGTATCCTGGCTAGCGGCAAGCACACCAGTTGTTCGAAAAGATTATTAAATTGTATCACATTGATGCTTATTAGGGGGAGTTTTCAAACTGAAATTGTAAAAACTAGCCATTTCCTTCCGTTTCATTAATGCATTCCTTTGCAAAGATTGATCCTTATCAACAACCGAATCCGAATTCGTTATTGCAAAAAAAAAGGCTCACATATTTTCTAAAAAACCAATCGTTTTGATTTCCTGCAAATGTAAAAGATTAAAAAAAACTAAATGTGCAGTTTTTGTTTTCTCATTAATCGAGGGCGTGACTCCTTTCACGACTTTTTCCTTCCTTCCTCTAACTCTCATGGTTTCGGATTTAGCTATCCATCCTATACACAAGTATATGTATAAGTTTCTATATCCCACCATACATAACTTTACTTGCTTATTTTTATAAGTGACATTTTTTTATCTCTAGTTTAACGCTTATATCGTGGCTCTGTCTCAAAATAACATGTACCTTTACGTAATAACAAAAATAAATATATTTAGGTACTTCTTTTCGGCGGGCGGGATCGGCATATCTTGCTGTTCACCAAAAATACTTCGGAATAAATGTTTTATTAACGTAAAACTATCCAAGTGTTAAATAAACAAAAACAATTAAAATTACACCACGATAAATGAAAACGTTTGGATGGTGTGACCACTTATTGGAACTCCGCCTAGATGTAGTTTTAGACCTGGAAGAAATAAATTAATCATGCTGGACAAATCACTTATCTAGCCACAAGGAGATCACCAAATTATTATACATAATATACATGCATATTTGGTAATTTGTATCCTGGAGATTCGCGTGCAAAGCCGCGGCCAGAAGCTAGTCGTCTCTTAGAGGAGTTGATTCATTTCCAATAAATTTAAGTTACTTTCGTAAATATAATGCTTCACTGAAACTTAAAGGAATATTAACAATAACCACGCACCAAGTCTCTAGTATAATCATATTATATTAATTCCTATTTCCCAATAAGTTAATTAAATCACTTCTGACATCAAAATGAAGTTTACTATCAATTAAAATATATTCTTTGCTCGGCTCGTTACCGTTCTATAATGAGACTTCAATATGATAATGAACCATTCACTAATATATATTCGAATAAGATAAATTCAAAGCATGACATACAATGCTTGAGATGGTATAGTGTTCCAAGAGAATGGGCTTGTAGAGAAAAGTGTTTTAATAATGTCTATTCAAGTCATAAAATGACACCTTTCAGTTTAAATTTGATTGAGCAACACATTTCAGATACGGCATTCTAGTATTTTTAGAGAATTACAGAATCTAGAAAGAAAAGCACCTAAATCGTCACAAATCCCAAAAACCATAATCACGAACCTCGATAATCCAAACAAAGACATCAACCGTCAATTACGTCACAATATCAAAGTGGCATCGATTTTCCCCGACCTATCCCAAAATCGATTACCCGAAAAATCTAATTACTTTTGCCTTTTGGGTGTAAATTTAGAACGTCCTATTGATTATAGCCGACCTTGTGGAATTAAGTCAAAGAGTGACCCAATTTTGGCGAGTCTCCCCTCGCCATTGCCAAGGCTCGCCATTAAGAAGAAAAAGCTCTTTAATGAGACAGCGGAAGTTGGGGAGTTTAAGATTTGTAGAGGAACAAGGTGTTTTGATACTAAATAATTCATTTGAAATCAGTAACATTAGTTTGATTGAATATGATATTATATCCAGTCTTTCCTCAATGGTCAAAAGGTCATATAAGTAACACTTTCTATTAAGCTCGCATTCAATCGCTAAATGCTTACCTTAAGAAGCTAAACTATTACGCCAGAATCATGCATGACCCTCCGGTATAAACGCTTTGTATGCAACTAAATTATAATTTACTTAATTTCCAACAAATTGTAAGGGTTATTGCAGATTGCCTATCTCAAAACATATAAAAGTAGCGGTAATACCTGATAGCTTTACAAATTATTGCTTAACCGTAGTAAAGAAAATATCCATGTTCATTCAAGTAGTTGAAGCCACCTTATAAATATTCAGTAAAGTATCAAGATTATTTGTTCCGAGTATAATTAATAAAAAAGAATTAAAAGGGAGTTCGAATCAACGGTGGCGGTGGCGTGCCCTGGAGGCCAATGTCCTTTAGACAAGATCGCCCCTTATCGTGCCCTCGCACTCTAACCCACAGCTTTGACTCATTACGTCTCTTTCTAATTGGGGATGATAATATCGTGTTACTTATTATCCCACTGGGATTTAGTACAAATTAATTTCCAAATCGTGCAGTAATTCGTTAAACATTTTATGAATATCGAAACTTTTTCAGACAAGAAATTGCTCGAATAAAGGATTTTTTGACGCAGAAATATAATTTCTTTACAGATTATATCTCGCTCTGTTAAACGCGTAATATATTTCAAATGTACTCGGAGTTTTCTTTTTTGATATACGACAATCGGGTATCCGATATCGGAGCCGTGAGTTAGCAATAAAAGTAAAGCATGTCGAAAAATATCGTTAAGTAGCACACGCCCCCCCTTAATAACTTCTACGCGAGCGCACTTGGCGCGCCGTATCGGAGAATTTTCATCTGGATATTTTCCTTTTCCATTGTCGTTATCTGAAAAATATGTTTTTCGTGCCGTACCCCCCTTACCCCACATTCCCCTCGACCGTTTTTCTATAAGGACGTACGCAGTAGAAGCGCTACACACGAAATTACGTTCAGTTACAATTACATAGAGCTCGAAATTATTTCAGCGTGAAAATTGTCGCGCCGAAACGAAAAATAGTGACACAACCTCCTGCTGAATTCAATCCTTTCGATAAAGTGTTAGAGTAGAATTTTGTTTGCAAAGGGTGGCGGGTGGTAGGCGGCATGCGACCGGAAGGGGGGAACGGGGCAAATGGACGGAAGAGAAGAAAATAACTTCGCCCTTACACGGACATGCGCAAAAATGCTTCACAATGAAAACGTTGAGTATTTCTGTCATTTGTCCTCATAAAAATTTTCGTCTAAAGAAATTCGCGAGATGTTTTCGTGTACGATTTACGATTGTCGTGGAACTTGAAAGTTTTTAATTTAGTTTTAAACTCTTTATTCAGTTTTATAATTTATCAAGTGTTTCTTTCAGTGGAAGATTATTATGTGGCAACTACCGATTTAAAAAAAAAAAACTTTACTTACTGAATTTGGAACAGCTGCTTTTCTAACTATCGCTTTTCATTAGCAAAAAATTATGATACTGTCGTAGATTTCTTTATTAAAAGAGGACTTAATATTTTAAAAAACCAGTTTTAGTGTTTTTGACGCACAGAAGACCCCATTACTCTCCTTTGCGTTGCGCAGTCGGTTAATCAAATATTCAAATCAGAAAGCGGGCGCGAGAAGGTCAAAATTAATCATCTATTAGCTAAGAATAACCACTTTGTTAGTTACCAGTAGGTTTGATTACCTCATAAAAGTTAACCATGAAAGTAGCCATATTGAGAAAGTTTTTTAAGTTTTCTAGTTTTTCATCAAAATTTCGCCCAAAAAAGTCAAATTATTGACCACTAGAACTACATTTTGATTGTTTGCAACAGTCTGCAGCTAACTGCTTTAATTCCCAGAATATGTCTCGATGCGAAATCGATAGATCCACACTTGCAAACTGGATCTAATACGATATATACAAATCTCAATAGATCCATCATGGATCTAACGAGATTCATCCAAAATTTGACTAAAACCAACTGTCACCTACCTAACCTGTTAAAATAACCAACCCCGTCTATGGTTTAATATCCCAGCAAATTCTCTTTATGGTTTCAACATTCTTTGGCAACTCGAAAATCAAAGCTACCGAAGGAAAAGTTGTTGCCCTTTGAAACAACGTACCGTTATTATTTTCTTGAGATCCTCTTTTATGTACGAGAACGCTTCAACAGAGGGTTGTAAAGGGAAAATGAGAGTATCTGAATATCGCATGCTTATAGGGTTCAGTAGTCGTAGGCAAACATGGAACGATAGGCAAGGATTGTCTGTCATAGTCCCTGCTTTATGGGTAACGCAAACTGGGCCCTAATTCCACTAAATTAATCACTTTACAACGGTATTGTCTCTGAATGAAACGTTTTGGCATTTAACGTTGTCGTTGCGATTGGTTAGCAGAATAAGGCTCCTGGTAAATTAAGTAAATTAAACGTAAATTAGTGTAATTTGATAAATTATAAATTAAATGTTTATCTGTTAAAATAGTTCAAGGCGCGCCATAAAGAGTCAGCCATTTTCGGAAATAAACAAGCGACGCAATAATAATGTCTATCCTACCTAACACAGACCTTTAACACATGATCAAGCCCACAGACTTGAAAATAACATAATAAAACCTCATATCTACATTTAACAAATACTCAGTACAATAGGCGGCCTTATCGCTGAGAGCGATTTCTCCCAGGCAACCTAGGGATGGAGAAAATATATAAGTATACATATAGTTGGTAGAGCACAAACACTATAAGAAAATTATTCTTAAAATACATACTACATACAATATAATACAATACAAAACTAACTTAGGAGCTAACCTAGAAGTATACCTATAAATATCTTAATACAAAAGGTTCTACAGAAATATACTACCACAAAATCTGATCACCGATGGAGCTACAACCACATCTGGAGCTACAGAAGGAGGAGAAAAAGAAGGAAGATTTCAGGTAGCTGAAGATAGGAAATAGGACTTCAGTTTAAATTTGAAGGAGCTGATTGAAGCCGCAAGTCTGATATCGACAGGCAGTTTGTTCCAAAGCCGTACAGCCTGAACGCTAAAAGAGTTGCCATAGAAGGTTTGGGAATGATTGGGAAACTTGAGTAACTTGCAATATTGTAAACATATTACGAGAAGGGACTAATACTAACGTTTCTACAGTTTACCTTCCTAGGTTCAGGGGCCACATACAAAAAAGTAATCCTAACAATCAAATATTGAAAAAAAAAATTAATAACCTTTGTCGAATTTATCTCAGAAAAGGTGCACGATTGCTGATACTAAGGAACCCTAAAAGAAGTTAGGCAACTCGAAGTTACCCATACACTTCCCGCCGTTTCTTTCTAACCACCCACGTAAGACAAAGACGGCGGTCGAGTGGCTTTCTTGTGAAGAGTCTCCATACAAGGCACTCGTTACAACATGCCTGCAGGCAGCCCTGTCACAGGCATTTTGACAAGTATTTTTTGAAAAATGTAACCTTTGACAATGCCTTGAAATACCATGTTGCTCGTAATGAGATGGAACTTCTGATGTTGAAAGTTGAAAGTTGGAAAATTAATTCTACGTAAAATTTGTGAGGATTTGGTTATTTGGTCTGATTTTGGATAGCTTTCTCAGCTCAGTTTTGTGATATACAGGGTTATTGGTAAGTTACTGACACTGCGTGAAGTGCAGGTTCTGCTCCATTATCACAAACACGTTTGTGAAGACTTCAGGTCTTCACAACGAATTTTATTTACATCAAATTCCTAAAATTTTATGTAAATCATCTAATCATAATTTCATTAAAAGAATAGAACTACGAAGTTAGTTATTTCAAATTAGGAATCACTATTTATTCAATTCTCAACCTTTTTTCTTACGTTATGTTATGTTTATTTTTAGGCAAAGATATAGTAGACTACGTTTTTTGGGTAAACAAATACATTTTCCTCGGCGTATGATTAATTACGTCTTTAGTAAGTGCTTACAGGCTGTTTGACGTATGGAAGCAATAACAGCAAATAATAAACTTCGGAACAACGAGCGTTTTCCTCTATGGATATTAGCATTACTGGATAAGCCCGAATGATCATGCTTCAGTAATATTTTTTTTATTAAATCATCAAGAAAACTTGTCATCAGGCATAGACAGAGAAATATAGTTTATAAAATTATTCGGGGTCGTCTCACGTTTATTTATTTATTTATTTTATTTATTTTACAAATGGTCTAACAGTAACCAACGTAGTAGTTAAAACCAACGTTATACTGATATAGGTGACCGCTGTGTTTGTTGTCTGCGTAACTGCCTACCGTGATTACAAATTTATCTATACATACTTATTGCTATTTTTAGAGTACCCTAGTGTCTAGATAAACCTAACATAGGATTTAAGACACTATTCACCAAAAACATGTAATCTCTTTGACAATAAACGATATCTAGATAGATATCTAGGTATCAAAAATATTTTGTTGTATTATTTTCTGTAGCCCATTTATAAGTTTCAGAAATAATATTTTATCATCATCGTCAGCCTATATAAATGACCACAGCTGGGCATTTGGGCATAGGCCTCCTTATGAACGCTATAGGGTCCCGGTTTTAGCTTGCCGCCGCGACATTTTTTTCCTTAAAATATGTATTAAGACTTACTAACGTAAGTAATTCATAAAATTTAGCACGTTACTTTCTGTGCCGTTTCCAATAATCCATAGATCCACGTTTCCTCTTAGAATATTACTCGCGCGTCTCCCTCATTACTAGGCAAATCATTACTGGGTGAAATCGTATGGAATCTGGAGGGATTGTCCCCATGCTACTCTCAACTTTATCTGCAATACCATAAATGTAATTTTCCAGTAGCAGAGTGCGCATTATGATTCGGTATGATATATCATCTAGCGAATGAAAAATATGAGATTTCGCGAGGCCTCGGATTTTGCTAAGATGTTTTTAATACGTGGAGAGGAGTTTAGATATATGTAAGTAGGTACCTATAGTAGAAGTACTTTATTTCGGTGGTTTTCTTTTTCAGGAGTTTATGGAACATTACCTACACCGGATAGATAACAGTAGAATTTCCTACCTTATTTTTACAACATTGAGTTGTTTTTTAATCATTGGCTGTAACTTGTAGGTAAACGGTGGATGTCATTTGCCACATACCTACACTACGTCGCATCTTCGCCAATCGCAGTACAAGATTTTGAGGAAAAACGCGATTTTTCTCCACACACGCCCACCTAACCTACCCCTACACGAGCTTACCCCACCTTACCCCCTTAACGCGTACCTTATTATTTTCTACCAACAATACAGTCTAACTACTAAAGATTTCACGGAAAACTACACTGTCTGTAGCGGACGTTAGAGATGATAGTTCCTTATGTTTTTAGTTGGTGGATATGGCATTTTGGAGTTGATTGGAAATTCGGTTGAGCAGTCGATTCCATATTGAATTTGTAACCACCCGAAGGATAGAATATGTATGTGCGAGAGTATTTTAGTACCTAGAGATATTCAGATTTTCATCTGTAATGGTATATGAAAATACATTTTTTTACAGTTAAGCTACCTGTAGATTGTTTGCAGCAGTCTGCAGTTAACTTAATTGTTTCAATTGTAAATACTAGTTTTAATTTGTTTCTATTATTTGATTGTAATTTTCTTTGTTAATACAAAAAGATACATATCTACGAAGTTTGCTAGTCTTCAGCATACCTATTCCAAGTGTTCTGTGTGTTCCTGTAGTATATAATAAATAAACTAAAACTTAGGTAAAACGTAAGCACGCTTTTTGCCCGTGGTCCCGCTCAACTGGTCCCGTTGAGTGGACCACGGCATTAGTGTAGGTACTTATGATTAAATCAAGTGTATATATTATTACACTTGTTCTATACTTACGTAGAATTCTCAATATCCCGTTGGAAGATAATATTCTCAGGTTCTAAAAAGCTTGGAGTCACATAGAAACAGAAAAATTTAATACGTTTTAAAGTTATGGCTATGACATCATAAAATTGTATTTAATAAAATCGCAGAAAACTCATATTGGAAATATGATAACATAACAAGTGTATAAGTGTAATAGTAACAAGTAATCTAGGTATACATTTTTTGTGATTATTTATAAAAAAAATATATTTTATTTTTAATTAATTAATTTATAGTAGCTAGGTAGGTGAATACTCAAATCAAATTTATTAATTTAATGTTTTATTTATGAATTTTGTAATCTAGTTTTAATGCATGCTGTAAACTTGTTCATATTATTAGAACTGCTCTTAAAAATTCATGATGTGTACACATACTTAGGGATACAATCTAGATCATAATATTGTGGCTTTCTATTTATTTACTGTTTGTTTGTGTTCTGTTTTGTGTGCCAAATGAATAAATAAAAATAAAATAATAAGTGTTTACTTTTGTTATTCTAATTCTAACTCTTCAAATACCAGCGCGTTATAAAATAAATAGAGTAAGAAAATTGGTGAACATGAAAATGTTTTACGGTTGGGAGTTATAGTATTGAACTACCTTGAATAGTTAGGTAGTAAGAATCGACCTCATCAACTCTTCTTAGGAAACCTAACAGACAGGAAGGACAGCAGTTTCTTTCTGTGTATTTTAACAGCTCCGCTGCGATCATCAATCCGCCTGCCAACCGTGTTCATTATTGCAAAACTACCCTTGTTCGGGATAGGCATGTTAAAAAGTTCTTCTTCTTTATTTATCTTTGGCTCTGCATCACGGTTTGACACATTTCTTGTTCTGCTGTGGACGTATAGCTTATTCTTCCACGTCAATGTCAATTAAGTTTCTTTATCTCTGATAACCATAGAATGTAAACGATAAGTTTGAAAAACATTCTCAAGGGAAATAATTATTTAGAAATTACGAGCAGAACAATTGTGAAGCATGCATAAAAATCACATTATACAGATTTATTCTCAGCTACGGCTTTTTCGCGACTTTACCCTAAAACCATCGACAAACTTTATTCTTATTCTATAGTTTTTATGCAAAGCAAGAAAATTTGCAAATAAACACAAGAATGACTCGTTATTGTCCATTTAAAAGTTGCACGCGTAAACAATAGTTTGTAATATCAGCCGGAGTAGACGCCATAAAGAATAACCTCGTAATTCAATTTGAATTACGATTTTTCCAGTTGTTTTGAGTGTCAAGTTTTTTAACGATAGACTTGGTCTGTGACAGGGTATAGGAAACCCCTCCATTAATAATTTAGAATCTTTACGAACCTGAACTATAATAGATTAGAATTTTTTTAATAATTCTACAATGGCGGGTCACTCTAGGACCTCGAGCAAATTAAAATTAAAATTAAAATTCTTTATTTGTAAACATGGGTCACACAGTTGGAAGAATGGTGATACATAAGCACCACCAATCACATACATACATGTTTTAAAACAAACAAATTAAATTACAAATTTACACTTTGAGAATATTAAATTACAAAGGGATTAAATATTAATCTAGTTAAATAATAATTAATTGATTAATACATTCATTTCAATGATTCGTCAATATCTATGTTCTTATATTATTAAGAAGTCATTTATATTATAATAGCATTTTAACGTCAGTAGGTTACTAAGTTTGTTTATAATGTCAGAGGTAGCAATTTTATGTTTTTGGGCAGTTTATTATAAATTCTTGGTGCCATGCCCCAAAAGATTTTTTGAAGTAATGCGGTTTTACCACTAGTGTGACACAGGAGTTGCTGATCGCGTCTACTGCGTGTGTTAATTGGCTTTTGAAACAAATTATTGTTAATTTTTTTAATATATGTACAAGGCCGGAACTGTTAATATAAAGATAGAAAAGAGGGTCTACAACTAGCAAGTCCCCTCTTATATTTTTGAGTTCTTGAATTTTTGCTATTTATTTTAGGTATCTACATAAGTATTATTTATGCCTGTGAGTAAACCATTGTGGAATTTAGACACTGAGGTAGTATGTTCTTGGGTTTATGTCGTATAGGAATTTGATAGGTAGCCACTTTGCCACAGAGGGCGTTTAAAACAAATGGTATTATTACCTAGTTATAGAACTGACTAGTAAATCATTTGATGAATACCACATGCAACGAAATAGAAAAGAAAATCGCAATACGTACAATTATTTTTAATAACTTCTTTTTTTAAATTCATAAATAATAATGAGGGATACAAAATGGGAAGCCTAACTAACGTCCAGTAAACGTTCCGTTACATTACTAAGATGAGACGTAGGTAACTCTACGTTCCCATACAAATTGTATGGTCTCCACATCGTAGAAAGCTTAGTTACATTAGGTAGCTCGCGTGTGCGTGGTGTTTTGTTTTAATCCGTCTAAGTGTACCTACAATTATAGTCCGGAACCCTAAAACTAATAAAACGAAAGTGCTGAAATACCGTCAGACGTTCGAAACCGGTAAACCACTCAATTATACGGCGATATTAATATTTCACGTTGTAAACAGTTACGTGGAGTGTGAACGGTTCACGACGTCTTGGCAAATGTTGAGAAAGTGTGAGGTGGTATATATTATGTCCGGATGTTTCTGCAGAGACATAATTTTTCGAAATCAACCTTTCAAGAAGCGTTCGTAAAAACAGAATTTGGAACAGCTACAAGCAAAGTACTTACATTTGTAGCCAATTTTAAATTTGTAGCACCTATTTTGAAGGAATGGCAACAATTCGTTCTTCAGACGCCTCAATTTAACTTGCCCCTAAACAACTTTGCCTCACGTTTTTCTGACGGCTCTGGATAAGACAAATGCGACCTACGTTTTGCTTTCATCCTGAATCCGGAAAAAGAAGTTGAAACAGAATGATGCTAACAGTAAATTAAGAAAGAGTGGAGTGATTTAGGGTACTTATAGTAATTTTCTTTTATGAATGATAAAAATTAGATCAAGGACGACGTTCAATAGGTAGCAGCAACGGAACCGAGTGGAAAGCAACTGGCCAGATCCAGAAGAAACGCTCTTTCTTCGTTTTTGAGATGTTTTAGAAGGCTGAAAAACAGCGCTGAGCAGCAATCGTTCAGCATATGCTGAGCCAACACCAATTTGAGCACAGGGTCATGGAGGCAAAACTAGATCCATTTGTGTAATTTAGCTCATAAATCGTTCTTTGTTTATTTTCGTTTGTTTTTATGTACATATGTGTCGAAATAAATGCTATGCTATTCTATTCTTCCAAGGCCTATAACAGTTAAATTTACCGTATTTAACCGTAACTGTAAGTTAATCCTATTCTGTGAAGAAAAAGAAAATATGATAATAACCGAAGATAAAATAACTTTTTGGCGTACCTTTCGATTCCTCACTACTTTTTAAAAATGCCGCATCCATTATAAACTCAACCCCATTCGAACATCCACCAGCATCGATCTCCCTAATGAGCGCTTACGTGCCGAACTTGACCTCCCCTGACCTCGTTCGATACTTTGAAACAAACTCATTTAGGTAGGTACCTACTTATTTAATTCAGATAAGACTCATTTGCATGAGTCTTAGCTGAATAAATTCATAATGAGTTTTGCGCATCCTACTAATACTTTAAAGATGAAGGTTTGTGCCGTTGTGAAGATGGCCGAAGACAACGCCAAAAATGGTGAATGGATCGGGCTGAAATTTTGCACACATGAAGATCTGGACCTGGAATAGGATAAAGGTTACTTTTTATTTAAAAAAAACGTGTGCAAAGCCACGAGAATACACGGGAATAAGCTAGTATAATCATAAAGTGCATGACCTTACAGACGTTCTCATGTCTAAAACTTAAGTGAGAACCCAGGGCTTTGATAAATGTAACGTAGGCTTATAGGCACTATTAACCACCTGTATTTAATAAAATATCTATCTAAAAATGCTTAGAAAACGTATTCCTGATTTTTCTTAGTGTCCGGGTAAACTATTATTTTTTTTTTCCTTTTGATAATTTTTAATAGTAAGGTAAAACCTTTTATATTGGTTGCATGTTATCTGGTACGTGTGTGTAGGCTTTTTTTTCATAGAATACACAATCCTTGCGGCCTTGTTAGATTATAATTTTAGTTCCTCGATGAGGGAAAGCGGGTGCGTTCCTCCGTCGACGTTTTAATTACTTAAAGAGATAGCCATTTTCCTCAAGTTATTTAAACTAAACATCAGCCTCATGACTCATGACTCATGATGAGATAAAACAAACGATACGATTTATAATGACATTACCTACTTTTAAAATTAAGATGATAAATAACTTACAACTTACGGACAAATTACCTTTATCGATTGCTATTTCTCTTAATTTTATTTTTAGTTTTTACTCATAATCTTGTTTTTACTGAATGGTTAATTTATCGTATTTAATTATCAACCGATAAGTTTGCTACAGCTGTCTTTTTATAAGTGGCCATTAATAATTCCAGAAGCATTTGTGTATTTTTGATTCCGGATACATAATTATAATGTGAAAACCTGAATTAACTAGGTTGAGTAGATAGTAATTTGCAACCTTTAATTCTACTCGAAATAGCATGAAAGCTATTCATCTCCTTTGCGTACCTAATAGTTATTGGAGTGGTAAAAGAGAGAAGGAAATAAAAATAAGTTTTGACAGATTTTGCAGCTTTGATAAATAAATGCACACTCGAAAGATACACTCCGAGAATATTTGTCCTAACTCCTAAGTCAGTACTGTTTTTCACTAAGCCTACTATTGACTAGTGCTCGCGCGAGGAGACAGGGAAACTTAAATTTAATTCAAGCGCTCGAGTTTACAAAGTTGCAACCCGAGTTTTAACTTAAAACTGTAATTATTACTAACTGAATACTACTTAGCTAGTTAGTGGCTACTTAAAAGACAGTTCCACCTTCTTAACCAGACATTCCAGCTGCTCGACACCTACAATTAGAACCGTGTGTTCGCAGAAAATACTTTACTCGTAGGTATTTGTAAGAAATATGCTTAATGATAGGGTTATGATGTTCCGCATAAGGTCTATACAGGAGTAGTTTGCAAAGTCTCAGGCTGCATTTATGTAGAGTCCCGTATTATTAAAGTTTGCTCAGTCATAGATCTATGATTGAGTGACGTTTATGCCATGGAAAATCGTTACTCAAGCATAGATTGATGAATGATTGAGCAAACTTTCATAATACGGGCCTTAGAGTCATTTATGGTCTAAAGGAAATAAAGCACTTTGAGTTTTGATTTAGGTGAGTAGAACGGAAGCGGAATTTTACAGCGTTTTTAAAAGGATTTCGAAAGAAAAAGCAAAATGTTCTATTGATAACTGTTAAACCTCCGGTTCCCGTGCCCTCAGAAACAGATTTTTCTTGCAATGAATGCTGATGAATGCTGATTAATCCTTGATAGAGTATTTTGAACTAGGCACTTTTCAGGGGCAAATAAAATCAAAAATGCTATCATTGCATACATTTAAAGGCACATAATATGTCGTCAACCGTGGTGATAACGACAAAGCCCCCTTGGGGGAAACCATTGTAACCATTTATTACTTAATTTGTGATTGTGGTAATATACTATGTAGGTACAATTGATATTAAATTAAATTTTAGGCCAGCACCTCTGTGGTCAGCACAATCTACTCGTTTGAACGTACAAAAGTAATACATGTGTTTGGGGTTGACTGAGAGCATGCAGTAACGAATTATTGTTAATTCGTTACTGCACGTTGTTGGTTAATTACCATGAAGAATAAAATGAGGGAGACATGCTGATGCGATGAGACAGGAAAATAATAATAATCATCTGGCAAACATGCCCAATGTTTGCCAGATGATTATTATTATTTTATTTAGTCAACGGTTTGGTCGGGTAACACACATTCGTCTATATTATACACGAATCTTTTGCACACACATGACTTTACATGGGCACATTGAATATTATAGAAAAATATAAGCCATTTTCCTTAAAGAACGCTGAAGTGATACGTACCTCTTCGCCACGCCCTTAACGATATGTGTATCCCTTTTCCCTATTCGCGGATTTTTCGCGGTTTACTTGGCTTATTTGGTAGGTGCTCTTAACTCGTGTAGAGGGATTCCACCCTTCGAAGGTATTTTTTTTTGTGCAAGGCCACATTTTTTTAAGTATAAGAAGCCCACCATTATAAATTACACATAGTAATTTGTTATAGTCCTCAGCAATAATTGCAACAGTCATCAGTGTTCAAAAAAAAAGTTAGTCCTCGTGTTTCACATAGGTCAAAAACTGTAAGCACCCCCTTTTTGACCTACCTTTAAAGGAACGAGAGGCCTACTTACATTCTTTGATAAAGTCCGGTGATTTCAAAGACTAAAATCTCATCTGAGAAAGCGCTCTGCACACGGAAGCCGACCAGCCAAACAAATAACCTTTCTATTACTATGTCAATACATTTTAATTTACCACAAAAGACTTCCGTTTACTCACACTCCACTACATTATGCTGATCTATTGAGTAATCTATTCAAAGACTGGACTTAGGTGGTTTGCTTCACGTTAGCGCAAAATTAATATTATTTTGCAATCTTATTTTCTATACAAGGAATAAAACCAACGGGTAATTTGCCGCAAATCGTAAGACATTTCTATTAAAGCATGTTATTATGTACAAAGTTCGATTCAATGGTACTTTTGGAGCAATTGGTAATTTTAGAAAGCAACAATGTTTTACCAAATGCACTCTATTGAATCGAAGTTAGTTTTAACTTGGATTCATAGTAAATGTCGTTTTGCGGCAACAAAATTTCCGCTGGTTTTATTCCTTGCAGAATGCAGAAATTATTAAAAACAGCAACAAATAATAATTTTGCATCTACACGAATCGAACCACCATAAGGTGTTTGTCCATAGAACTTAGAAGTGAAATGCGTGTGAATGGCTCTTCGGAAATGGCTGTAAGTGGACAGATTTAGCGTGCTATTGACAAAATGGCATAGTGGCAATATGGTGGGCGGCTGATTTATGTGAGAAATGAAAGCTTGTTATTAGAAACATTGATGTGGCTTCAATGGTGATAGGTGATAGATTCTGTGGAACAATGAGGAGTGCCAAAAGGCTATAAAAGTAAATTCTTAGGTAAATAGCGAAATGTCTATTTCTCTTTAAAATCTTTAAAAATCAAGTTTTTGTTTATTTACAAGAAAACTACACAACTTAGGAAGAAACTGGTTCTAGGAACCAAATATTAGTAATAAGTAATAACCTACGAATCAAAACATAAGTAATTTCAATAGACCGCAGGGTTCCTGAGATCTCGACCAAATTATGCGTAATGATTTTTTGTACCGTAATTTTTTTCTCAATCCTGTTTTCACATTCTAGGAACCAAAGAAAAAATGTAGAATTTTATGTAGTTCAAGTTTTTTAGCAAGGGGATCCCGTGAATATTGAGATCTAGGACTAGAGGTAGATTCATTGTCGGGTTGTGAATCATACCGAGCGCACGCATTCCACCCGTAGGACCTGTTCTATTGTTTACAACCGATAAGACGGCCGGCTCACTCCGGCCCGCTAGTGATAAGCTATCATGAATGTTAATCCTTTTGCGTTGTTACAAGTTGAGGAAGATGCCCTATGTCCGAAGGATACGAATTGGGATTCGTTACCAATTGAAGAAGAAGTTGTTGAAAGAGTAGCGGAAAAGAGGCATATAGAAAATAATGAAGAAAGTAGTGAAGGCGGGTTTACCAGCGTCACAAAAAGTAAGCAAAAAAGTTGCCTAAAAGCACGTCAGTGTATAATTTGACAAACAAAACTGTAGACCAGATCTTGGTACAGACCGCGGACAATCAGCAAGATACACATGTTAATCATTATGAAGTATGTTTAACATCATTAAAAGTATTACTCAAACAAATGGCATTAGCTAGATTATTACGAAGTTTGAACATCAGCACCATCATAAATATCAAGTATAAAAGTCCTTTCAAAGTGTTTCTTCAATTTGAGGACAAAACACAAGCTGAAATTCTAATAAGTTGCCCGAAACTAGTCGATTTAGAAATACGGGCGCAATTTACAGATCAAGGTAATCTGTCCTATGGTCTTATCAGAGGTGTGGACCTAGAGATAAGTGACGAGGAAATAATTGAATCGCTGAGTAGCCCAATTCAAATTATGTCTGTAAGAAGATTAAGGCGCATGGAAACTGATCACAAATGGATTAATAGCGAAACGGTACGCCTGTGCTTTAAAAGTCCGACGTATCCAACGTTTGTATGCGCCTATGGGTGTAGATTTAAAGGGCACCGTTATGTCTTTCCAGTAGCACAGTGCTCAGGGTGCTGGAAGTTTGGGCACATCAAAAAGTTTTGCCCCACATCTAAATGTTGGTGCCCAAAATGTGGTAAAGCCCATGAAAATTGTGATACTGAAGTGTATTCGTGTATAAATTGCAAAGGCCCTCATATGGCATTAGATAAATTGTGTCCTGTTTTTACGAAAGAGAAGGAGGTACGAAATATTATGAGCGAGGAAAATTTACCTTATAAAAAGGCATTGGACCTTTTATTGAAGAAAAAAAACCAAAGAAAGAAGGAGTTTTATGATTGCGAATTTCCATCTCTTTGTCCACAAACTAGCAATTATAAGAGGGTTATTGATCGACCTGTAGAAGTTATTATAACTAATGATATTGATAGTTCGGTTCGTAGTGACCTTGAAGACGATACTACAGATCAACCACAAGCTCAAAGAACAGTTAGGAAAAGAAGAACTAGAAAAACAAGAAACAATGAAAATATGGAAATTGATGAACCTTTAAAATCAAGAAACGAGAAACATG